>OX451736.1:247420283-248020283 GCA_948472305.1 Vicia faba | reverse complement strand
GTATCTACCAGCACATGAGCCATAGTGGTGCCTCTACATTCAATCGAGAAATGCAGAGCATCATTATGCTTCCTTCCTTTCGGTGTCAAATCTGCATCTGAAAAACCCAGCCCATTATCAGCAGTCAGGCTGGCCACACAATCTTTGTATTGATCAGCTGAAGTCTCTTGTGGCACATGCACAGTTTTGAGGAATGCGAGCAAAGCCTTCACATGGGCCTCGGAGCACAACAACAAAGACAACATGGATATCTTCGATGGGGTCTTCCCCAGCTGCTCGACCACATTGTAGTCGCTCTTCTTAATGATTTTCAGTATTTCCTCCATTTCTTGCTTAGAGGCTTCCACAACAATTTTCTTAGGCGCCTCCGTCCGGGAAGGCTCACCTATAACTTCTTTGCCGCGGGTATTTGACGATTCACCGACAGGGGTAATAACTGGAGTAAGAACAGGAACAATAGCAGATGTACTAGCAGGAACAACATATGGAATAATAATAGGCTTGTTGACAATCTTATGGGAAATCTCGGGGGAGAAGATCCTTCCACTTCGGGTAACTTTGTTGGTTCCGACAATGTTACCAATATCAGGATCAGCCTCTTCATCTTTCAAATCTTGTTTGATGCCATGATAGTACACATCGGCACCATAATGTCAGGGGACAACTTTGTTCGAGACATATGGGACATGACCAGGAACAGTGATTATCAGTGGAGCAATTCTTGGAGTAGATGTAATCCTAACAAGTCTTCTCGAGGAAACCTTGGAAGGATTGGCGAAAATGGTTATAATAGCAACGTCTTCAGATGGAACAACAGGAACCAAAGTTTTCTCAAACAGAATTTCTTTGCTATCTATCAGGCTTTGGACACCTAACTTCAGCAAACAAAAACCAGAAGGTAGAAACGAACACATGTGGCAACCTTCACCATAACCCGGAAATAAATCGACCAACAGCAAATTCTTCTCGACAGAAATGAGAGGAGTAGACACTTCATCGACAGAGGTAACAAACAAATCAGTATCAATAGCATTAACTCCACAACCGTGCTTAGGCATGGGAGCAGTTATGACATTTGGCTTCTCCGGAGCATCAAAATCTATTTCCTTAGCTTCAATAAAGTCTTGTATTTTGTTTCTCAGAGCCCAACAGTCATTTGTATCGTGGCCAGGACTCTCAGAATGATAAGCACACCGGGCATTTGGATTATATTGGGGACATGTAGTATTTGGATTCTTGGGGGCCTCTCTCAAGGTTTCCAAGTTGGATCTCAACAGATGAGGTAGAACTTCAGCCAATTTCATGTTGATACGGGTAAACTGTTGTTACGATCTTTCCACCCTTTGTTGATTGTTGCATTGTGGAGCAACTGCAGGTCTAGGTATCATCACAACACTTACTGTCTGACGATATTCAACCCTGTTTTGGCCCCTCGGGCTGTAGATGGAATTGGCTTCCTTCTTACCAGAAAAAGGCTTCTTTACTGAACTTGAAAAGGCATCCTTCTGTATTTTTCCACTTCTAATCCCAGCTTCTACGCTTTCCCCGGTTAGGATCAACTCAGTGAAACTAGCTGATGAGATGTCGATCAAATGATTGAAAATGGACCAGATAGCGTCCCTAGAAACATATCAACCAACTCTCTATCAGACAATGGGGGTTGAACTCTCCCAACCAAGTCTCTCCATTTTTATGCATAATCTTTGAAACCTTCACCTGCACCCATGGACATACTCTAGAGTTGAGTACGTGTGGGAGCAAGGTCGGCATTATACTGATACTTCTTGTAGAAAGCACCAGCCAAATCTTCCCAATTTCAGATATTTGCTCGCTCTAGCTGGTAGAACCATCCAAGTTGAGTCCCTAACAGACTATCTTGAAAGAAGTGAACCCACATATTTCTATCAGCTGTATGGGCACGGATCTTCCTGACATAAGAACGGAGATGGAGTTTTGGGCAGGACACCCCATCATACTTAGCAAAAACTGGAGCTTTGAACTTCTGCGGGATGACTACTCTAGACACCAATTCCAATTCTTCAAAATCCAGTCCAAGTATCCTCTGAACTTCCATGGCACTCAGACGGTCTTCTAACTGCCTGTATTTATCCTCAGCAGGAGGATATTGCTCATCATTATAATCAGTATCATTGTCAGAAACTGCAGGACTAGGGTCCTTCTCTTCTTCCTGATTCTCCCTTTCCTTGGATGAAGAGGTCAGATTAGTTTGTCGCTTCAACCGCTCTTCAAACCTTCTGCCCATATTTAGAATGCCATAACCTTCTTCTTTTTCTTCTTCTCTTTCAGAATAAGGGCTTTCAGATCCTCTTTCCCTTTTGCCAGACTTATGAACATTTGTTGGAACTGGGCGTTCTGTGCCTGAAGGTCCTTGATGGTTTGCTCGAAAGACATTTCGTGCTGAAATAAACAGCGAAGAAGATGAGAAAATTGTAATGGTACCTATAATGATGTGCATGACAATGGGATGCGCATGCAATGATTTCAAAGACTTCGGGAAATTTAAATTTGCAAACCAAAATAAACAAAAACTTTATTAGCTGAATTTTAAGTTCAAATGCCTTTTAGGCGTTACAATTAAAAATAAATCTGAAACTATAAAAGAAATCAAAATTCCCATGGATGCTTACTATTTGTGCCGAGATAGTCATTGAGTCCTCTCTTTTCATGCAACTTCTTTGTGAGCTCTAAAACCTTTATCTCCTGAGCATGGAACTGATCCCTGTAAGTATCCCTCTCCTTCATCAACTGAATCCAAGACCTCTGTAATTCTCCAAGATCAGTGGGCATATAAGGATAGAGAATTGTGTAAGGAATACCCTTCTCCGTAGTGGGTTCCACAATCACTGGCAAAACAGCCACATAGGGAATCATAAGCTACTGGGCACGAGCTCGTACCCATTATAGATGCCATTTGGAGGTTGATGTCGGAAGATGGGCTTAAAGATGCCATCAGAAGAAGTTTCGATCGCATAAGAGATTCCTTTGCGAGAGCCCGTATACCTGTTGTTGAGGAGGACTACACTGGGGAATGTTGGTCTCTGTCTTAAGAGAAATAGAGCTTTAGGAACTTCAGTTGTCCGTTACTCTACTGGGGAATTATATCTTAGTCTAGGAGGAGAAAAAGAACTGCTATCTGGTCGTGCTCCAGGCTTCACAGTTATTTACTGAGGAAAATAAGACTGACTGCTATCTGGTCGTGCTCCAGACTTCACAATAACTTACTAGGGAGATGAGATTTAACTTGCTATCTGGTTGTTCTCCAGGATTCACAATTTCTCACTTCTTATTTGGTCGTGCTCCAGGCTTCAGAAGGAGTTAAGTTATTATCCAGTCACATCCGGGTAAACTGTTATTCGGTTGAATTCCAAGCTTTGCAGTACCTTATACTGTTATCTGGTCGTATCCCAGGCTTCAGTATCCTTTGCCGCTATCTGGTCGTAATCCAGGCTTCACGGTGTCCTATACCATTATCTGGTTGATTCCAGGCTTCATGGTATTTTGAGAAATCAATATATTATCTGGTCGAATCCGGGCTTCATAACTTGCATTAAAGATATACCACTATATGGTCGATTCCAGGCTTCGTAGTATTCTTTGCTGCTATCTGGTCGTAATCCAGGCTTCACAGCGTCTTATACCATTATCTGGTCGATTCCAGGCTTCATGGTATCTTGCTGAGGGTTAAATTGTTATTCGGTCGATTTTCGGGCTTCACGGCTTGTGTTTATGACATACCACTATCTGGTCTCTTCCAGGCTTCATGGTGTCTTGTACTGCTATCTGGTCAATTTCCAAGCTTCATAGTAACTTGCTGGGGATTCAACTACTTTCTGGTTGATTTCCGGGCTTCATAGATTTAAATTCGGGATATACCACTATCTGGTCGATTCCAGGCTTCGTAGTATTTTTGGTACTGTTATCCGGTCATTCTCCAGGCTTCACAATATGATGGAGAAATCAAGATATTATCCGGTCGAATCCGGGCTTTATAGCTTGAACTGGAACAGAAATCTTAGCACCGATTTGATTGAACCAGAGACAACTTGTGAGAATTTGATTGTATCTTTCCCTTAAAGGTAAAGAGTTAGTTTTATGTAATGTCATGATGTATGAAATGCATTGAGTAATGATGCTCTCAAGATAAATGAGATTGTGTTGTATGATGCGTATGCGCATGCCATGATGTATGGATATGCAAAAGTTCTCGTGATGTTTTCTAGCTGGGGGAAATAAATCCCGGATTGCTGCTGGAGAATACAAGGAGTTGAGTTCCTCGTTCTCACTGGGGGTAACGACCAAAGATGATTTGAGAATAAATTGGCGAGAGAGTGACTCTGCGGGGAAGAGAGATGCTCTATTAGAAGATTTGCTGATTTGGAGAAATAGCCTCGGCTGGGGATGAATTACCATCGCTGGTGATAATGAACCCTGCCAGGGATTGAATTTCTTGTCTGTGGAAGAAATAAACTCCACTGGGGATAATATTCTATTGTTGGTGATAGATAAACTCTACATGGGGAGACTTTTGTCGACTTATTCGTGATTATGAACTTCGGCTAGGGAGAGCTAACACTATTGTCTTCAGACACTTCCTACTCTGCGGGGAGTGTATGTGCCTTTAGTCATTTTCTCAAACTGGCTCTATCCCTGTACCTGGTGGGTAGAGCAACTGTAAGGTTTGGACACTTCTTGTTTGCCCCTGTTCCTGGAATTACGAGTAATTGTCTTTTGTTTCGCATGTAAATATTTATGAGCAACAATTATTGTCAAGTGCATATATCAAAATGAAACATTAGATGTTCTTACAAAACAAAACAGAAAAAGAAAAAAATTTTGAAATTTCTTTGTGAAAATGAATTGTATTAATTTTTTGAAGTTGGCCTGTAATAGGCGTTTTGTACAAGAGGCTGACGTCCTAGTAAGAGAACGCTACCGAACGAACAGAATTTATACAATTTGTGTAAAAGAAAGAAAAACAGCTATGTGAAACAATCCCACAGGATTCCAACTCTGCTATTACCCTTATATCTTCGAGCGTCTCATCACTTTGCTACTTGGTTGAAGGTAGATCAGATTGATTGGCGCCATCAGAACTTGATAGTCGATACTGAAGTTTGGTTGCAAGATGATCCAATGAGACATAGTGTTACGCTTTGATCCCTAATTTTTTCCTAGACCGCCCCTTCGGGTTTTCAGTCCACCGGGATACCCTTTTTTGTCCAAGCCGCCTTTTCAGGTTTTTGACTTGTCGGGTGTACAGTTTTTTTTTTCATTTTCATCCCTTACTTTTGCCCGAACCCTTTTGGTTCGCCGGGAAGCCCTTATTTTTGCCTAGGCCAGTCGACCTAGCGGGTCTTTGATTATGCATAGTATTTTTTCACTATGTCTGCATTGACGGGGTGAGGAAGGTCGTCACCATCCATGGTGGTTAGAATCATAGCTCCTCCCGAGAAAATGTTCTTAACCACAAATGGCCCTTCGTACGTAGGGGTCCATTTTCCCATGGGATCACCTTGTGGCAGTATGATGCATTTTATCACCAGATCCCCAACTTGATACTCTTGTCGTCTGACTTTCTTGTTAAATGCCTTGATCATTCGCTTTTGATACGTCTGACCATGACAAATAGCAGTAAGTCTCTTTTCGTTGATTAGATTCAGCTGATCAAGTCGGGTCTGGATCCAGTCGTCTTCGCTCAAACCTGCATCCTTCATTATCCAGAGAGAAGGTATCTGGACCTCAATGGGTAAGACCGCTTCCATACCATACACCAAACAGTAGGGTGTTGTCCCTGTCGAAGTCTGTGCTGAGGTACGGTACCCATGAAGAGAGAATGGTAACATCTCATGTCAGTCTTTGTATGTCACCGTCATCTTCTGCACAATCTTCTTGATGTTTTTATTTGTTGCTTCAACAGCCCCATTCATCTTCGGCCGGTAGGGAGAAGAGTTGTGATGTTGTATCTTAAACTGTTTGCAGATCTCAGTGATCATCGTGTTATTGAGATTTGTACTATTGTCAGTAATAATTCTCTCTGGTACACCATATCGACAGATCAGATTGTGTCGGATGAACCGCGCCATGACGTTCTTGGTTACTGTAGCAAAGGAAGCTGCCTCAACCCACTTCGTAAAGTAATCAATAACTACCAGAATGAAACGGTGCCCATTAGATGCAGTAGGTCTGATCTCGCCGATCATGTTGATGCCCCACATTGCAAATGGCCAAGGAGCTGTCAAGACATTCAGAGGAACCAAAGGTACATGCACATTATCAGCATAAACTTGGAACTTATGACAGGTTCGAGAATGCTGATAACAATCGGCTTCCATAGTAGACTAGTAATATCCTGCCCATAGGATTTTCTTTGCCATGGTATGTCCACTGGAATGAGTTCTGAAGGTACCTTCATGTAACTTTGCCATGATTCTTTCTGCCTCTCTTTTGTCCACACATCACAGTAATGTTGAATCATGGTTACGCTTATAGATAACCCCATTGCTGATGAAGAACTTTGCGGTAAACCTTCTCAAAAACTTCTTGTCATTAACAGATGCGCCCTCGGGGTACTCTTGAGCCTCGAGATACCTCTTTACCTCGTGAAACCAAGATTTATCCGATACCTCTTCAGTCTCGATGTCACAGCAATGTGCGGGTTCGTCTAACCTCTCAATGGTAATCTGGGGAGCTTCATTGTCCCACCTGACCTTGAACATAGAAGACATAGTAGCTAGCGCATCCGCTAACTGGTTCTCCTCTCTTGGGAAGTGTTCAAAGGTTATCTCCTCAAAGTGTGAGAGCAATGTCAGCACATACTCTTTGTAAGGAATAAGATTTGGGTGCTTCGTATCCCACTCGCCTTTGATCTGACTGATCACTAGAGCAGAATCTCCGAATACACTCAAGAACTTAATCCTTAGGTCAATAGCAGCTCGAAGCCCCAAGATACATGCTTCATACTCCGCCATATTGTTGGTGCAGTTAAAACATAATCGGGCGGTGAACAAAGTATGACAGCCCTCAGGAGATATAATCACAGCACTGATTCCATTACCCAACGTGTTAGAGGCTCCATCAAAATACATAGACCATCGGAATCCTTCCTCATGTCCTTCATCCGGTCCAGGTTTCTCACAGTCGGTCACCAACATGATGTTTTCATCCGGGAATTCGAAATTCATGGATTGGTAGTCATCCACGGCCTGATGCGCCAAATGATCCACCAATACACTCCCCTTGATTGCTTTTTGGGTTGTGTATTGGATATCATATTCAGTTAAGATCATCTGCCATCTTATTGTTCTTCCGGACAAGGCAGGCTTTTCGAAGATATACTTGATTGGATCCATCTTTGATATCAATATGGTAGTGTGAGCCAGCATATACTGTCTCAGCCGGAGAGAAGCCCATGCCAAAGCGCAGCAAGTTTTCTGGAGCAATGAGTATCGGGTCTCACAGTCGGTAAACTTTTTGCTAAGGTAGTAAATAGCATGCTCTTTTCGGCCAGACTCGTCATGCTGCCCCAGCACGCACCCCATTGAATTGTCGAGTACTGTCAAGTATAATATCAAAGGTCTCCCTTCAACTGGAGGCATCAGAATTGGTGGCTCTTGGAGGTATTCTTTGATCCTTTTGAAAGCAGTCTGACATTCATCATTCCATTTTACCACTTGATCTTTCTCCAGCAGCTTGAAGATTGGCTCACAAGTAGTAGTCAGATGTGAAATGAATCGGGCGATGTAATTCAGACGACCCAAAAAGCCTCTGACTTCCTTTCCTGTGCGGGGAGCCGGAATCTCCTGTATGGATTTTACCTTGGCAGGATCCACCTAAATACCTTTATCACTAACGAAGAAACCCAGCAGCTTACCAGACCTTACCCCGAAGGTGCACTTGTTCGGGTTCAACCTCATCTTATACATCCTCAACCTGTCGAACAGTTTCTGGAGATGGTCAAGATGTTCTTCCTCAGTTTGGGACCTTGCAATTATGTCATCAACATAAACCTCAATCTCATGGTGAATCATGTCGTGGAACAAAGCAACCATGGCGCGCTGATACATTGCTCCAGCATTCTTCAACCCGAAAGGCATGACCTTATAGCAAAAGGTACCCCACTGTGTAACGAAAGTTGTCTTCTCCATGTCCTCAGGAGCCATCTTAATATGATTGTAACCAGAAAAACCATCCATGAAGGAGAAGACCTTATGTTGCACGGTGTTGTCGACCAGAACATCGATATGAGGAAGTGGGAAATCATCCTTGGGGCTTGCCCTGTTCAGATCTCTATAGTCCATACACATCTGTACCTTACCATCCTTCTTAGGCACTGGAACAACATTGGCGACCCATTTCGGGTAAGAAGTGACAACTAGAAACCCGGCGTCAAACTGTTTCATGACCTCAACTTTAATTTTCTCAGACATCTCATGGCACATACAGCGAACCTTCTGCTTTACCGGAGGACAGTCTTCTTTTGTTGGCAGGCGGTGTACCACAATATCAGTGCCCAAACCAGGCATATCTTCATAATACCAGGCAAAGATCTCAACATAGTCGTGTAGCATCTGTATCAACCGTTGTTTAACACTAGGCTCCAGATTCGCACCTATCTTGACCTCTTTCCTATCTTCCTCGGTACCCAAATTCACTGATTCCACTGGCTCTTCATGAGGTTGTATGGCCCTCTCTTCCTGTAGTAACAGTCTTGCAAATTCTCCAAGTACCTCACAATTATCCTCACCTTCGTCCTCGGCTGGGTTGATCGGATTTTTGAAGTCATAACTGGAAGTAGCAGAGTTGTTATCAATGGGATCCAGAGTGGATATGGATCTTCATTATGATACGTGAGTGTGTGTAAGAGCATAGTTGTTTTGATAAAGTGAGAGATAGAAAAGAAAAACAATGAGCGCCAAATTTGTAATGCATGAAACGTCCAATGTTTTATTTAAGATATATGAAAATGACAAATAATAAGCCCTCACAAGTAAAGCCAAGGTGCCTTGGGCAAAGCACCGGGCCGTAAAGTTTCAAACTGTCTATTACAAATCTCAAAACAAAAGTCAATTACTGTGAAATAAAGGAAACATGTATGAAGTCTTTCGCCGTCCAGTTGTTCAATCCTCCATTGGTGGTAGGGTAGATCCAGTTGTCAATGTCTGAATCTTCTTCATTGTCTTCCACCGCATTAACTTCCGGATTACTGATGTGCAGAGGAGGTCTTCCAATCCGCGGGCGCCTAACAACCCTTTGAGCCTCTGCAGTAAAGCCCAACCCAAACTTGTCAGTCTTGTGTGTGAAATCAAGGAGCTGACCCCAATTTGCATACCCACATTTTTCAATTACATCCCTGGCATCCTTGAGGGAAGCCATCTTCATCGGAGGTTTGTCGGCAGCCACTTCAGTTGACGCCAAAGTCTGAGGGACTTCTTCAAAGTTCTGACAAGGGGTTTCGATGAATTCCCCATCCATCTCCACATAGAGAAAAGAATTAAGATGACTCACCATATACTCCTCTTCACCTTGTACCGTGACAATCTTCCCCTTTACTGGATATTTCAACATCTGATGGAGCGTAGAAGTCACTGACTCAGCCTTATGAATCCAAGGGCGACCCAGCAAGCAAGAATATGATGGTCGGATATCCATCACATAGAAAGTAGATGCGAAAGTCTGAGAGCCAACTTTCATCGGGACGTCCACCTCCCCGTGCACCATTCTTTTTGACCCGTCGAAGGCCCTGACCACAATATTGCTCGGCTTTAGAATGAAACCTTCACAGTCTAGACGGTCTAATGCTTTCTTTGGCAAAACATTCAAAGAGGACCCGGTATCCACTAGTACATGGGCCATAGTAGTGCCCATGCACTCGATTGAGACGTGCAGAGCATCATTGTGATTTCTTCCTTTAGAAGTCAGATCTGCGTCTGAGAAACCCAACTGTTGTACCCCAAAATTTTCCCTCCCATAATCTTCAAAGTTATGACAAGCAAATGGTTCAAAGTCTACTCAAGGGCTACACAGTCAACCATCCTCCTAAGCCAGTCAAACTAGGGCTTTGGTTCTTGCAAGGAAGTTGAGGTTTTCAATGGCTCAATCAAGTCACATATGCTCATACACATTGTCAAGCACCTACATGTCAAATTTCAAGGCTCACAAGGTCAAGTTGCACAGTCAAAAAACCCTAATTGCTCAACAGTCAACTGTAGGGGCAAAATGGTCATTTGGCAGTCAAAAGTCAAAATTTTTGGTCAACATCTTATTTTGAAGCCACAATCATCATTTGGTCAAGTCTTGACCATGATTTCACAAGAATGGCTCAAAAATCATCAAGGTGTCAAAAGTTTCTATTTTTGGACAACTGAAAAGTCAACTGTAACTTGACCAAAGCATAACATTTTCATGGTTCATCAGAAAAATCCCATCCAATGCTCATCTTGAAGAGAATGACATTTCCTACAACTCATCTTCACACTTCAAGTCCAAGAAATGCTCTCACTAAAAGTTATCAATTTCAACATTATAGGTCATTTTTAAAAGTCAACAAAAAGGGACTTTAAGTCAAAGACCATAACTTGAGATTGGTAAATCAAAATTACATGGGACCAAAGACATTGGTTAGAGGACTTCAAGACCTTTCCAAAATGTCCAAGAACATGATCAAAGCTTAAAAATTGAGCAAGATATGCATTGGAGAAGTTGGGAAATTTTTGTGAAATGGCCAAAATCATTTATCCTTGAAATTTCATTTTTTGACAAAAGGGGCCCACTTTTTCCACTTGAATCAGCTTGGCCATGCTTCCCACGTGTCCCACATTTTATTTCAAAATTTAAAATTAATTTTTTCATTTTTATTTGATTTTATTGGATTTAATTCATTTTAAATATTTTAAAATCAAATAAAAATCAAAAAGATTAATTAAGGGACATATCTTGCTTTGATTAGCTTTGAACCACCATTATGCACATCCCAAATTCGTGCCAAGGCCTAATCAAGCAAGAATTCAAATTTGGCTCAAAAATGGAAGGTGTGTTAATGGAGTTTATGTCAAAATCTTAAGCATGAATGCAAGGAATTATTGGCCATAATTCTTATCAAAACTCATTACTTAACCTATATGCAAGTGATCACAAGCAAAAGACACGACCTAAGAAGCTCCCAAACTGTAAAACACTTTTCAAAAATTTCAAGCAAAAGAGCAAAACTGTAAACCTCCTTACAGCGCCTCTCAAGTCCCAATTCCCATCCAAACATATTCCTGACATCCCTAGGAAGCTTTGGCAATCAAAAACAAGCATAATCACTCAAGAAATCATGCTATAGACCTCCTCCGGTTTGCTTCATTTTTTCAAATCGTATATCATATTTCATAAGCAATTAACCCATTTTATTTATTGTTTTGTGTTGCTAGGGGCTTTCTAAAGCTAGTAGATTGATCCAATTTCATTTTAACGCATCATAGCATGATTCACCATTGAAATATTTTAGGGTTTCTCAAGCTTCCAATTGGGGATTTCCCCATACTGTAAAATTAGGACATCAAACTGCCATGGTTGGAATCGTGACATCCAAATGAACATAACGGACCCATCACGCTCAATTTATGGTCAAGCATGGCCTAATCGCTATTATCTACAGGGCTTTGTTTTGGGGGGGTTTAAAACCCCCGCTATCTCTTTTTGTTACAGGGGCAAACAGAGAAGAAGGTTGGCGTGGCAAGACCTGAGTGGAGGGTTCAAATCCACGCGCGCATTTTTTTGTTTTTTGGCATATAATGTTTTCATTCTATATATTATTTCATTCCTATGTTACTTACAAACGCGTTGCATTGGATCAGTTGGTAGGCAGGTGGCTTGGTAAACGCTGGGACCTGGGTTCGAATCCCAGGTCCCCTCAAATTATTTCCATTATTTTGCTTAACATGTTTCCATGCAGCTTCTCATCCAAAGACCACCATACAACTCCAGCTCCTGGTCTGCCACGCGCCCAGGAATTCAATTTGATGGCTACCAAAGAGCATCCATCATGTGCCTCAGTCCATGAAGGAGTATCCAAGTGAGAAAAGTCAACGTGGCCAGCTTCCCAATGGGCCTAAATTCCTGGAAGACACCTCCAAATTGGGCAGAAAACCCCCCTTTTTGTTTGTATTTTTTTTCTCTCATTTCTTTTCTCTTTTATTTATTTTAATTTAATTATTTTCTTTTAATTCACCAAATTAATTTTTATAATACAAAAAATACAAAAAAAATCAGAAAATCATAAAAATAAAAAAATATGTTTTATTTAATAGTTTTGTAAATAAATTCCAATAAAACAATTAGTTTAAATTTAGGTTTTTAACTTTAAGGTCTTTTTTCTAAATAATTAAAAAAAACATAAAAATTAGGTTATTAGTATCTTTACTCTTTTCTCAATAAATAACTTTTTCTCCTTATTATTGTTATTAATTAAATTTGTAAACTCTTGTAATTAAACAATTAGTAAATTAGGCTTAAACTTAAACATTTTTTTTAATAATTAAAAACAAACTTAGAATTAGGGTTTTTATTTAATATTCTAATTTCAATTAATTTTCTTTATTTCCCTTAAATACAAAAACATCAAAAAAAATAATAATAACTTCTTTTCTTATTAAATCATTAATTAATTTTCAATTTCAATATTTAATTTCTTTAAAGGGTCCAACGCCCTCGCACTTTCGATTCCAATTTCCTTTCGCGCGTTTGTCTTTATTTTTCGTTTTACATTAATGTATTTGCCCCAAAGCCTTGTAATAGATAATTAGGACGTTTACTTTCCGCACTTCTCTTATTCAAAAATCGGGTCTTTGTTAATTTGGCGATGTAGACCAGCGCCTTGTAATAACGTAGGACCTTTATTTTTCCGCATTTTTATTTCCGTACCCTTTAAACTGTTAATCGCATGAAAGAATGTATGCCCAAATAAAATCAAAGCGTAGCTCACCCAATGCATGACAAGATAAAATATAACTGAAAATGACACACAATTCACACACCACTCCTAGGGTACGCCTCACTGTTGCCTTGCCCCTCGAAACGTGGTCGTCGAGTATAGGACGTTTTAGTAAGTCCTTATGTCCATGAACATGGCATAAGGGTAGCTTCTAAGGTGTCCTACTGTTGCTCTGGTGATCACACTGTTGCCTTGCCCCTCGAAACGTGGTCGTCGAGTATAGGACGTCTTAGTGAGTCCTTATGTTCCATTGATCTAATTGCCTCAAAACGGTTGCCTCGAAACAAGTTGCCTCGAAACGGTTGCCTCAGAATAAAAAGATCAATGGCATAAGGGTAGCTTCTAAGGTATCTTACTATTGCTCGGTGACCACACCGTCCCTAACCCTCAAATTGACCCGAACACCTCCAACGGTGGTGCTACCTACCTCTCAATGGTGGGATGGCACTACCTTAAGGACATTTACACAGCCTAATTCCTTAGGGTAGGTGGATGACTCATAGATACTTGCTCTAATTCAAAACAAATCAAAAACTTCTTTTCACACCAACACTTTGCAAAAAGCTTTCAAAAACAACTTTTCAAACACTCTTGAGGACTGATACAAGAGTCGATCTGAAACTTTAAACGAAACTTTTTTCAAACTCACTCACACTTGAAAAGCAAACAAACATTTTGAAAACACAATGAGCAAGTATCTAAGAGCCCATGGATAACCATGGATAGAAAGGGTGCTAACACCTTCCCTTTCTATAAATCTACCTCCCGAACCGAGAATTAATCTCAATAAGGAATTTTTCTGTGCTTTTGTCCTTTCTATGTTGGAGAAAAATAAAAGACGGCGGCGACTCTTGCTTCCGCGACATTTCGCGAACCAGCTTTAAAATAGTCAATTCCAGATCCACCGATCACAGAACTGGCGACTCTGCTGGGGAGTACTATAAAAGTGAGGTGTACCTTAGGACTAAGATCACTGTGTTTTCAATTGCTTTGACTTGTTTGCTTTAAATTGTGGGACTGTCTTGGGAGTTCTATAGATCCTAACCCGGATCTGGGGATACCTTCTTAGAAAGTAGCAACAAGGCTGTGAGGGGACTGTGTGGGGTATACCGACATGGTTGAAATAGTCTGCTACGTTGATGTGGCACTTTGGTGTGTACCGGTAACCCTTGAGTTCAGTCAAGGAGAGTACGAGGCCTCCATGTGGTGTCGTGAAGCATCAACTGACCTTAGGAACCTTAATTGAACCATCTTGGCCTCTTTAGGGTAGTGAGATAACTGACTTTGGTGCAGTCCGAGGTTGGTTGATACTCGATACTACACTCAATTGAGGGTTGCTTTCCTGGGATATTTCGGTCGCCAGTTCAATGGCTAAATTGAAACGATGAACAATGAAAGCAATCCAGTGATATTGGGACCCTTAGAACCCGGTTACTTCTAATAGGACAGGTTGAGCCCACCAACTTCAGGAGGGTAATACCCAGACCCCATGCTGGCCTAAACTCTAAGGGCTTGTCTTGTGTGACTTGTGTGCCTTATCATGTTTGCCTTTATAAATATTTGTGGTGTGTTTAATCATAGCATCATTGTGATCGGTGGATCTGGAACTGACTGTTTAACGCTGGTTCGCGAAATGTCGCGGAAGCAAGAGTCGCCACCGTCTTTTATTTTCTCCAAATGGAAAGGACAAAAGCACAGAAAAATTCCTTAAAGAGATTGCTCTCGGTTCGGGAGGTAGATTATAGAAAGGGAAGGTGTTAGCACCCTTTCTATCCATGGTTATCCATGGGCTCTTAGATACTTGCTCAATGTGTTTTCAAAAATGTTTGCCTGCTTTTCAATGTGGGTTTTAAAAAAGTTTCTTTGAAAAATTTCAGTTCGACTCGTACGTCAGAGTGTTTGAAAAATTTGCTTTGAAAGCTTTTGAAAATGTATTGGTGTGAAAAGTCTTTTTGAGTTTGTTTTTGAGATTAGAGCAAGTATCCTTGAGAACCTACCTATCCTAAGGAATTCGTCTGTGTAAATGTCCTTAGAAGTAGTGCCATCCCACCATTGAGAGGTAGGTAGCACCACCGTTGGAGGTGTTCGGGTCAATTCGAGTTTAGGGACATGGTGATCACCAGAGCAATGGGAAGACACCTTAGAAGCTACCCTCATGCCAGGTTCCCGGATCATGAGGACTTACTAAGACGTCCTCTACTCGACGACCACCTTTCGAAAGGCAACAGTGAGGCGTACCCTAGGGGTGGTGTGTGCGATTCGTGTGTCGTTTTCATTGATATTTGTCTTTTGTCATGTCATTGTGATCTATGCTTGATTTTAATTAGGGCCATTCATTCTTGCATGCTTATTTAACAGTTAAAAGTTGCGGGAAAATAAATCTACAACTATTACAAATGGCGCGGGTCCACATCGCCAAAATTAAACCGGACCCGATTTGACGGAAAATAAATAAAGCAATAAAATAAAAGTGCGAGAAATAAAATCGTTACAACGCTTTGGGAGAATTACATAATTATAATAATCGATATAAAATAAATATGCGAAATAAAGGAATTAAAAATATGGGCATTGGACCCTTTTGCAAAAATTAAAATTAATAAGGCATTAAAAATAAAAATTAAATGTTTTTGGTATTTTATGTTTTTTATGATTTAAGAGAAGAAAGAATTAATTAAAACAAAAAATTGGATGTAAACCCTAATTCTAATTGTTTTTTAAACTTATTAAAAATGTTGAAGTTTTTTAACCTAATTTAACCTAAGTTATTTATGTACAATTAATTTATGAAAATAAATAAAATAAATATTATTATTGTAAAAAGAGAAAATTAAAAAGGAATAAAAAGTTATTAAACCTAAATTCTATATTTTTTATATTTTTTATGAAAGGAATTAAAATTGCAAAAAAAACCTAATTATACTAAATTCAATTATACAATTCATTCATGAAAATAATTAAAATAAATATTATTACATTTTTTTATCTTTTTCTGGATTTTTTATGGTGTTTTTATATTTTGTAAAAAAAAGAAAATTAATTAATTAAAACAATAAAAATAAATAACACAATAATTAAAAAAAATAAAATATGAAAAGAAAAGCAAACCAGGGGGGGTTCAGGCCCCAAAGTGAGGTGTTGGTCCAAGAATCCAGGCCCAAAAGCTTCAGGTCCATTGACTTTTGCCACTAGCGTGTTAACCCTTTGACCAAGTCTATGATGCATATCCAACCTCAGCCTTTGATTTGAATCTCCTGGACGCATGTACGCTTGGATCTTGTGGACACACGGTAGTCACCTGTCTAACGACTGCATAAGAACATATTGAAGATAAAAACATAAGGAAAGTGAGGGGACCTGGGATCGAACCCAGGTCCTGAAAGTCATCAACGCGCGTGCCTGCCAACCGGGCTATTTTGTTACTTTGTACATTAAACAACTGGAGATCAATAAAATAAGAAACGATAATGAATAATAAATTTAGCGCGCAAATTTAAATGGACCGCTCCTGTCGTGACAACACATCGTCTTCTCCGTTTTCCTGAAATACAAAACACATAGGCTACGGTTTTATAGCGTTGTCTTAGGCTAGTTTCTAGAAAATAGCGACTAGCGCTATAGGGCCAATAAATTTGGCGCGATGGTCTGGTCTTCTTCGTCTAGATGAGCTGAGTTGGATGGTAATGGTTTTAAAGGCCAATTTTTCCTCGTTTCCAAAGCCCTAAATTCAAGCTCTGAAAACCCTAAAGATTGATCATGGTGAAATCGCGTTGGGAGCACAAAAACAAAATTGAATTATACAGTTAGCATCAGAAATCATCCATGAGTAATAATCTATAAAAAATGCAATGATTATGCTTCAAAATTAAAACACGATTAAGCAATTTTCTTGATGCAGTCTGCATTCAATCTACCAATTCTTGGAGCTTTGGCTGTTGTTTTTGATTGGAATCCGTTTAGGGGTTGCCAAGGAAGCTTTTTGAATAGGTTTGATGCCTTGAATCGCCTTGTAACCTTGAAATCAGATTTGAGTTTTTTGGGCAATTTTTCAAGTTGGAAAAGTGTTCTTTAGCGCAGCTTTTCGTGTCTAAGGATTAGGTTTAGGTTCAGGCCTTTGTAGTGAATGTATTAGGGCAACAAAATTCAATCAAATCCATGGCCATAATGGTTTTCAATATTTGATTTCCTTAAGATCTTTTCCATATCTTTTCATGTGCATTTTGTATCAATTATGATCAATTAGTCCAATTCTTTCCATGTTTGGGATGTGCACGAGATTTTGAAAGCAAAACATGCATAAAAAGATTTTTTAGGTCAAAATAGATATTTTTCACATATTTAAATAATTTAAATGAATTAATATTAATATAAATTCAAATAAATAAATAAAAAATGAGAAAATACTTCCCTTTGGGCCAAGTGGTCGTGCATATGCTTGGAATGATGAATCATGGAAGAAAAAAGGGCCCATTAGCAATTTTAGGTCTTTTGAACCATTGTTGACTTTTCAAAATATCCAAAAATTTCCCAACTTCCACAAGGCATAACTTGCTCAATTTTTAAGCTTTTCACATGTTCTTGGACATTTTGGAAAGGTCTTTAAGTCCTCTAACCAATGCCTTTGGTCCCATGTCATTTTGATTTACCAATCTCAAGTTATGGCCTTTGACTTAAAGTCCCTTTTTGTTGACTTTTGAAAATGACCTATAATGTTGAAATTGATAACTTTTTGTGAGAGCATTTCTTGGACTTGAAATATGAAGATGAGTTGTAGGAAATGTCTTTCTCTTCAAAATGAGCTTTGGATGGAATTTTTCTGATAATCCATGTGAAAGTTATGCCCTGGTCAATTTCAGTTGACTTTTTCAGCTGTCCAAATATAGTAACTTTTGCATCTTTGATTATTTCTGAGCCAAATTTTGAGAATCATGATCAAGCATTGATCAAATGATGTTTGTGGCTTCAAAATGATATGTTGACCAAAAATTTGAACTTTTGACTGCCAAATGACCATTTTGCCCCTACAGTTGACTGTAGTGCAATTTAAGGTTTTGACTGTGCAATTTTGAGCTGAATGCCTTGAAACTTGATATGAGGATTCTTGACCATCTTTGTAGGCATGTGAGACTTGATTGGGCCTTTGAAAACTTCACTTTCTTGATCAGGACTCAAACCCTAGTTTTGACTGTATAGGAGACAGTTGGACTGCACAACCCTTGGAGAATTTTGTGACTTGGCTTGGCAATTTCTTGGAGAATATGGGAGGGCAAATTTTGGGGTGCAACAATCATGACATCATACAACACCATATGCATTGGCTAACCATTTCAGGGGTTCGAACCTTCATCTTTGTTCTTGTTTTGTAGGACATGGAAACTGTTCGCAGAAAGACAATTCAGATCAGCCTTGTAAGGATCCCTCCTCAACTTAAGGAGCTTACATCCAGGATTCCCGAGAGCTCTTCATTCAGTGAGAGACATGGAAGACTCATCAGCTTGGTCAACACCAACATTGAGGAAGATATGATAAAGGTCCTGTTCTAGTTTTTTGACACTCTGTATCACTGTTTCACTTTCCTGGATTATCAACTGGTGCCTACATTGGAAGAGTTCTCCCGGCTTCTGAAGATCCCTATCCTTGATCAACTACCCTACAACGGTACGGAAAAGGAACCCAAAATTGAAGAGATTGCTAAGGCCTTACACCTACAACCATCTGACCTCAAGGGACATTGGGAAGCTAGAAGTGGTATCAAAGGGTTCTTAGCCAGGTTTTTGTTTGAAAAGGCCCAAGAATGTTGGAACTCCCTTGACCTACAAGCTTTTGAAGAAGTTGTGGCCCTCCTTGTCTATGGTTTGGTGTTGTTCCCTAACCCAGATCAGCTTATAGATATCAGTGTTGTCCAGATCTTCATGTCCAGAAATCCTATACCTACGTTGCTTGGGGACATCCTTCACTCATGTTACACTCGAACCATGAGAAAAAGAGGTGTCCTTATGTGCTGCACTCCTCTCCTGGGAAGGTGGTTTATTTCGCACCTTCCGCAATCAGTTTTGAAGAACGAGCGGGGTTTGAGGTGGTCACAGCGATTGATGACCCTTACACATGCTGATATACATTGGTGTTCTCGTTCCAGAGAGGATGTCACTATCATTGATCGTTGCGGGGAGTACCCTAATGTTCCTTTACTTGGAATCAGAGGAGGTATTACTTACAACCCGTGCCTGGCTTGGAGACAGTTTGGTTATGCTCGGAGGGACGGCCCTCATGACATGTTAATTCCTGACATAGTTTTTGACTTCGACAATGATGCACAAGGACTTCGCCAGAGATTTATCAGAGCTTGGAGGATACCCAGTAAGATAGACAGCAAGACACTGGGGCACAGGAACTCCATCCCGTTGGAACCTTATCTCAAGTGGGTACGCGCCCGCTCCCAGAAGTTAGAGATGTCTTATCCTCATGTTCTCCCTGTGATCAAAGAGCCAGTATTGGAAGGAGAGGTGTCCTACACCATTCAACATCCTGACATGCCCACATCCTGGGAAGAAATGCAGAAGAGCTGGGTCCAGCTTAAGGAAGAATGGAATTCTCTTGAGATCAGTCTACATGCTAGTGAAAAGAAGGTCCTGGAGCTCACCCGCCTGCTGCACGAGGAGAGGAATCTCAACACCTACATTGCTCCGAAGAGGATGCGTAGTGTCTTCTGGGATTGATTTGTAATATTTTGCCCATGAGGCTTTGATGTACTGAACAATTATTTCCTAATGATAACGTGTGTTCCCTTTTTGTCTACAACAAATTTGAACTTTCGAACCCTTGAATGCATTACATAAACACATATCATGCATCATGTGCATTACAGGTGCCCCTTTTTCCTACAGGTTGCTTAATCTCCTTCGCTGTTTATTTCAGCACTCAAGCATCATGAATCCTGAACTCACTACCGAGCAAGCTATCAAGGCCCTCCAGGCCCAGAATGCCCAATTTCAGGAGATGGTCATGAACTTGGCCCAGGGACAACAAGAACTGAAGGCTTTGCTCCTGAAGAAGAATAAGAAGAAGAAGAGGACTATGTTATTCAACACTGGGCGCGGGCTCGGGAACACTTTGCAAAATGAAGGTGAGAGGACTACTCCATCTGTGGGGGAAGGTAGTCACCAAGGGAGAGAGGTCCCTAGTCCTGTGGTCTCTGACACTGAGACAGACTTCAATGACGAACAGTACCCTCCTGCTGAGGACCGGTACAAGCAGCTGGAGGACAGATTAAATGCTATGGAGATTCAGCGTGTGCCTGGACTGGATTTCGGAGACTTAGGGTTATCTTCTAGGGTGGTAATTCCACACAAGTTCAAGGCGCCTGCCTTTGTGAAGTATGACGGGGCTTCCTGTCCCAAGATGCACCTCCGTTCTTATGTAAGGAAGATCCAGCCTTACACAGCAGACAAGAACTTATGGATCCACTTCTTCCAGGAGAGTCTTTCAGGGACTCACCTCGAATGGTTCTATCAGCTGGATGGGACCAACATTCGTAACTGGGAGGATCTGGCCACTGATTTTTACAAGCAGTATCAATATAATTCCGACCTCGCTCCTACGCGTACCCAACTCCAGGGTATGTCGCTAGGATCAGGTGAAGGTTTTAAGGAGTACGCACAGAAATGGAGAGATCTGGCTGGCAGGGTGCAACCACCATTGACGGACCGGGAGCTGGTGGATATGTTCTTGGGGACCCTATCTGGTCCATTTTTCAATCATCTCATTGGTAATTCCTCTGCTGGGTTTACTGATCTGATCCTGACTGGTGAGAGGATCGAGGCTGGTATAAAATCGGGGAAGATACAGAAGGTTGCTTCCTCAAGTACTGAAAAGAAGCCCTTCAAGAAAGAGGCAAGTGATGTGTATGGTCCAAGAAGGCAAGACAAACCTGAACGCTGCCAAGCTGTCAACGCGGTGGTTATTTCTAAGCCTGCTACTGCTCCACAACAATACAACCAACCCAGAGCTGAGAGGCCCAAACGGCAGTATACTCGACTCAGCATGAATCTCTCTCAGATCCTGCCGCAACTGCTGTCAACTAGCCTGGTAACTGTCAAAGAGGCTTCGAAGATGGTAAACACAATATCTCTGAAATACAACCCCAACGCCCGTTGCGCTTATCACTCTGATAGCCCGGGACATTCTACTGATGATTGCTGGGCCCTGAGGAATAAGGTTCAGGACCTTATTGATGCCAAGGAGATACAGTTCGAGGCGCCCGAGAGGCCAAATGTTGTGACCGCTCCCATGCCCCAGCATGGAGTGAATGCTGTTGAGGAGGATTTGTATGTAGCTTCTGTGGATGATGTTGCTACACCGCTGCTGACTGTCAAGAGGAACATGTTGCTAGCCGGTTTATTTCTGGGATGTAGCAAAGGTTGCCCTTTATGTGCTGATTCCCCTGCTGGTTGTTCTTTGCTGAAATCAGGCGTCCAAAACCTGATGGATAGTAAAGAGATTTTTTTCAAGAAGACTGTTGTTCTTGCTGCCCCTGTTGAAGAAGTTTCAATTGTTACCATTTTCAACAACCCTTCCAAGGCTCCTTCAAAGAAGCCTGTCCAAATTTTGCCTGTTCACAAGATTGCTCCCATCACCATTACTGTTCCGGGGCCCATCCCCTACAAGTCTGATAAAGCTGTCCCGTGGCACTATGGGGCAGATGTTTATGTTCTGGGAGTGAAGCAAGAGTTCAATACTGATACTGGTATCACCAACATCACTGGGCCTGCTAAGGTCACTCGTAGTGGAAGACTGTTCTCACCAGACATTGCTCCTCCAGTAATTCAGAGGCCTTTGATCATCACACCTGCCAGTGTGCCTGTCTCTTCCCCTAATCAAGTTTCCACCCCTGCTGCCGAGTCATCTGACGCTCAGGGCAAGGGGATTGCTTCTGATATGCCTGCCCGGACGGAGGCACCAAAGACCATTGTTGAGGCTTCCAAGCAAGAGATGGAAGAGATCCTCAAGATTATAAAGAAAAGTGATTTCAACGTCGTTGAACAGTTGGGGCACACCCCCTCCAAAATCTCCATGCTATCACTGCTGCTGTGTTCAGAGGCCCATGCCAAGGCCCTAATTGCTTTCTTAAAGACGGCACACGTACCCCAAGAGACGTCTGCTGATCAATTCACCGGCTGTGTGGCCAACTTAACCGCTGATAATGGCCTGGGTTTCTCTGATGCCGATCTGACAGCCAAAGGGAAGAACCATAATGATGCCCTGCATGTCTCCATTGAATGCAGGGGCACTACTCTTGCTCACGTGCTGGTTGACACTGGTTCTTCACTAAACGTGCTACCCAAGAAGGCTCTGGACAGGCTGGACTGTGAGGGTCTAGAGCTCAAACCAAGTAACATTGTTGTCCGGGCCTTTGACGGGTCCAAAAGAATGGTACATGGTGAGGTTGACATCCCAATCAGGGTTGGGTCACAGGTCTTTGATTCAAAATTCTATGTGATGGACATCCGTCCATCCTATTCTTGTTTGCTGGGTCGCCCGTGGATCCACCAGGCTAGAGCTGTGACCTCCACGTTGCATTAGAAGCTCAAGTACCCGGTCAGGGGGAAGATTGTAACAGTGCAAGGGGAAGAGGAATACATGGTCAGCCACCTCAACTCCTTCAGGTACGTGGAAATGGATGGGGAGTTCATTGAGACCCCCTTTCAACATTTTGAAGAGGTGCCACAAACATTGGCAGCAGCAGAAGCAGTGGTTGAAGAGGTTTCTCCTTTGAAGATGGCCTCCTTAAGGGATGCCCGGGCTGTGATTGAAAAAGGTGAATGTGCAAACTGGGGCAAGCTCCCTGATTTTACTCCTAAGACTAACAAGTTTGGGTTGGGTTTCACTGCAGAGGCTCAGAAGGTTGTGCGCAAGGCAAGGATTGGAAGACCTCCTGTGCTCATCACCAATCCAGGAGTGAATGCTATTGGGGATGAAGACGAAGTGGAAGAATCAGAGTTTGACAGCTGGATCTACCCAACGGCCAACGGTGGACCTAGCAACTGGACCGCAAAAGACTTTACACCAATTACTTTTGTCACCCAGTAATGAACTTCTTTGTTTTGGATTTGTAATAAACAGTAATTTGAAACTTTATGGCCCGGTGTCTTACCCGGGGCACCGTGGTTCTGTTTGTGAGGGCTTTTGTTTGTCACCTTCATATATCATGAATAAAAGCATTAGACGTTTTTCACATTTCAAATCTTGCGCTCCCTTTCTTTCTTTATATATATTGCAAAGCAGCTGTATTTACACACATTCACTCATACAGGTCTCAATCCACTCTGGATCTCACTGGTAACGACTCTGCTACTGCCAGTTATGACTTCGAAAATTCGATCAACTTAGCCGAAGACGAAGGTGAAGATGATTGCGAAGTGCCTGGTGAGCTTGCAAGACTGTTACTCCAGGAGGAGAGGGCCATTCAACCACATGAACAGCCAGTGGAAACGGTGAATCTGGGTACTGAGACAGATAGAAAGGAAGTCAAGATTGGTGCCAATCTCGAGCTCAGCATGAAACAACGGCTGATTCAGATGCTGCATGATTATGTGGAGATCTTTTCCTGGTCTTACGAAGACATGCCTGGGTTGGATACCGACATCGTAGTCCATCATCTGCCTACCAAGGAAGACTACCCTCCGGTTAAGCAAAAGGTCCTCCGTATGCGTCCAGAGATGTCCGAGAAGATCAAAGCTGAGGTTATGAAGCAATTCGATGCCGGGTTTCTTGCAGTGACTTCTTACCCTCAGTGGGTTACCAACGTAGTTCCAGTGCCAAAGAAAGATGGTAAGGTCAGAATGTGTGTCGACTACAGGGATCTGAACAGGGCCAGCCCCAAAGATGACTTCCCCCTACCTCACATTGATGTCCTGGTTGACAATACTGCTCAGCATAAGGTGTTTTCCTTCATGGATGGTTTTTCAGGGTATAAGCAGATCAAGATGGCTCCTGAAGACATGGAAAAAACTACCTTTGTTACTCAGTGGGGCACCTTCTGCTACAAGGTCATGCCATTCAGGTTGAAAAATGCTGGGGCAACCTACCAACGTGCCATGGTTGCTTTATTTCATGACATGATCCATCATGAGATAGAAGTGTATGTTGACGACATGATTGCAAGGTCCCAAACTGAGGAGGAACACCTTGACCATCTGCAGAAGTTGTTTGACCGTCTGAAATTGTACAAGCTGAGGTTGAATCCGAACAAGTGCACCTTCGGGGTTAGATCTGGAAAGTTGCTAGGCTTTGTCGTGAGTGATAAGGGTATTCAAGTGGACCCTGCCAAGGTTAAAGCTATTCAAGAGATGCCAGTTCCCAAGACAGAGAAAGAGGTCAGAGGCTTTCTAGGACGCCTGAATTACATTGCTCGATTCATCTCGCACCTAACTGCTACCTGTGAACCAATCTTCAAGCTGCTGAAGAAAGATCAGGTAGTACGTTGGAATGATGAATGTCAGGCTGCTTTTGACAGAATCAAAGAGTATCTCCAAGAACCACCCATTCTTATGCCACCGGTTGAAGGGAGACCTCTGATACTATACCTGACAGTACTTGACAACTCAATGGGGTGTGTGCTGGGGCAGCATGACGAGTCTGGCCGAAAAGAGCATGCCATTTATTACCTTAGCAAAAATTTTACCGACTGTGAGACCTGATACTCACTGCTCGAGAAAACTTGTTGCGCTTTGGTATGGGCTACTCGCCGGCTGAGACAGTATATGCTAACTCACACTACCTTGTTGATCTCAAAGATGGATCCAATAAAGTACATATTTGAAAAGCCTACTCTGTCTGGGAGAATAGCAAGATGGCAAATGATCTTGACGGAATACGACATCCAGTACACGACTCAGAAAGCTATCAAGGGAAGTGTATTGGAAGACCACTTGGCACACTAGGCAGTAGATGACTATCAGTCAATGAACTTCGAGTTTCCAGACGAGAGCATCATGATAGTGACTGATTGTGAAGTACCTGGACCGGATGAAGGACCTGAGGAAGGATCCCGATGGTCTATGCACTTTGACGGAGCCTCCAATGCTTTAAGTAACGGTACCGGCATTGTGATCATATCCCCTCAAGGCACTCATACTCCACTCACTGCCCGACTATGTTTCAACTGCACCAACAACATGGCGGAGTATGAGGCATGCATTATGGGTCTCCAAGCTGCGATTGACTTAAGGATCAAGTTTCTGAGTATCTTCGGAGATTCCGCTCTCGTGATCAATTAGATCAAAGGGGAGTGGGATACGAAACATCCGAATCTTATTCCTTACAGAGAGTGTGTGTTGACATTGATCCCCCACTTCACAGAGATAACTTTTGAACATTTCCCAAGAGAGGAGAATCAGTTGGCGGACGCGTTAGCTACGATGTCTTCTATGTTCAAAGTCAAGTGGGACAATGAGGCTCCCCGGGTCATTATCTGAAAACTGGACGAACCGGCATACTGTTGTGATCTTGAGGCTGAAGAGGTAACTGAGAAACCCTGGTATCATGAGGTGAAGAGGTATCTCGAAGCTCAAGAGTATCCTGAAGGTGCATCTGTCAACGACAAAAAGTTTCTAAGAAGGTTCGCAGCAAAGTTCTTCCTCAGCAACGACATCCTGTACAAGCGAAACCATGATTCGACCTTACTGCGTTGTGTGGATAAAACTGAAGCAGAAAGGATCATGGAAGAGCTGCATGAGGGTACCTTCGGGACACATTCCAGTGGACATACTATGGCAAAGAAGATCCTTAGGGCAGGGTATTTCTGGTCCACAATGGAAGCCGACTTCTACCAACACTCTCGGACATGTCATAAATGCCAGATTTATGCAGATAAGGTGCATGTTCCTCCAGTTCCTCTGAACGTCCTGACTGCACCTTGGCCTTTTGCAATGTGGGGCATAGATATGATCGGTGAGATCAGACCTACGGCATCCAACGGGCATCGCTTCATCCTGGTGGCGATTGATTACTTTACAAAGTGGGTTGAAGCAGCTTCCTACGCTTCAGTAACTAAGAATGTCGTGGCACGGTTCATTCGGCATAACCTGATCTGTCGATACGGCGTCCCAGAAAGGATCATTACGGACAACGGTACCAATCTCAATAACAAGATGATCACTGAGCTCTGCGAGCAATTCAAGATACAGCACCACAACTCTTCTCCTTACCGGCCGAAGATGAATGGGGCTGTAGAAGCAGCGAATAAGAATATCAAGAAAATTGTGCAGAAGATGACAGTGACATATAAAGATTGGCACGAGATGTTACCGTTCGCTCTTCATGGGTACCGAACCTCAACAAGGACGTCAACCGGGGAAACTCCTTTCTCCTTGGTCTACGGTATGGAGGCAGTCTTACCGATCGAAGTGCAGATACCCTCTCTCCGGATAATGAAAGATGCAGACCTGAGTGAAGATGATTGGATCCAGACACGACTTGATCAGCTAAATCTAATTGACGAAAAGAGACTTACTGCTATTTGTCATGGTCAGACGTATCAAAAACGGATGATCAGGGCATTTAACAAGAAAGTCAGACCACAAGAATATCAAGTTGGGGATCTGGTAATCAAGCGTATCATCCTTCCTCAGAGTGATCCAAGGGGCAAATGGACCCCCACGTACGAAGGGCCATTTGTGGTTAAACATGTGTTCTCAGGAGGAGCCATGATTCTCACCACCATGGATGGTGACGACCTTCCTCACCCCGCCAATGCAGACATAGTAAAAAGATACTACGCATGACAAAAGACCCGCTAGGTTGACATACCTAGGCAAAAATTAGGGCTTCCCGGCGAACCAAAAGGGTTCGGGCAAAATGAAGGGATGAAATGAAAAAAATCTGTACACCCGGCAAGTCGAAAACCTGAAAAGGCGGCTTGGGCAAAAATGGGTATCCCGGTGGACTGAAAACCCGAAAGGGCAGTCCAGGAAAAAGTTAGGGATACAGTGTAATACTATGTCTCATTGGATCACTTTGCATCCAGAATCCGGTATCAACATCAACTTCAAACGGCATCAATCAATCAGCTTCATCTTCAGCTAGGTCATCAAGTGATGAGACGCTCGAAGATATAAAGGCGATAGCAGAGTTGGAACCCAGTGGGATTACTCTTTTCACACAGCTGTTTTCTTTGTACAAATTTGTATAAACTCTTTTGTTCAGCGGCGTTCTCTTACTAGGACGTCAGCCTCTTGTACATAAAACGCCTATTTACAGGCAAATTCAAAAATCAATATAAATTCATTCTTGAGCTAAAATTGCCAATTATTTTTTCCTTTTTCTATTTTGTTTTGCGAAGAACGTCCAAGGTTCAATTTGTGATATATGCATTTGACAATAATTGCTAACTCATAAATATTTGCATGCAAGACAAAGGATTAATTACAGGTGACATTAGAAACAGGGGAAATAATGAGTTGTCTAAAGCGATCTAATTGCTATATCCACCAAGGTACCAAGGTAAGTTCAGCTGAAGAACAGAACCAAGATATCTTAATTCCCCAGAGAGTGAGCCAGCAAGTCAATACACTCTCCCCAAGCAGAGTTAGCCTACTCTATCAAGCCTTAAGGAAGTTGGGTATCCCCAGCAGATCTCATCATTCCCCAACAATATACGAATATTCTTAACAAGCATCCCCGACAGTCTTGATCTAAGATTGTTCCCCGGCGGTATACCAGTCATTCAGTGGAGTCACTTCCAGTACATCTCAAAATTTCCCCAAGAGAGTCCAGTATAGTTCAATATTTCCCCAGGAAAGCTTGAATCCATCTCTCCAGCAGGAAGCTTATCCCCAGTAGATTCTGGAAGCTTATCCCCTACAGAGCACGAGCGCGTCTCCCGGATTTATTCAAAGGTTATTTCCCTACCAGGGTATAACTGGGTTATCCTCAGCCAAAAGCCACGGAAAGATCGTCCTCGGCGAAGTCTTCCCATCCCCAGTGGAGTCTAGTAACACTTCCAACATAACAACGGTATCCTCAGCGGAGTTATCATCAACATCCTAGCAAAATACCTCTCTCCCCACAGAGTACTGTTCCCCAGCAAGATCGCTAGAGTAGTTATTCCCCGCAGAGTAATCTCTTCATCAAGTTTATTCCCCAACGGAGTCATCTTCTCCTACCGGTATTCTTGCAACTATCATCCCCAGCGGGAACAACAAAGCACTATTCCCTAACATCAGCCCAGGATGTGACTTCCCGACACTCGTCAAGGATTTACTTTCCTAGACAAAAACATACATTTCATAAACACATCTTCATACATTATAGCATGCATATACGCATCATGAACATATAATCTCATTCATTCTGAGAACATCTCGCATGTCATACATCATGACATCGCATACAACTAATGTTTTGTCTTTTCAGGACAAAAGTTAATACAAAGATGATTTCTATCAATAGTCGTGATTCCAGATCCGATTCCTGTATCTTGCCAGGGTGTATTTGTTGACGACTATATTCCAGACTCGATTCCTGTATCCTGCCAGGGCACGTCTGAAGAGTTCGAAGATCCGATTCCTGTATCTTGCCAGGGTGTATCTGTTGACGACTACAGTACCAGACTCGATTCCTGTATCTTGCCAGGGCACGTCTGAAGAGTTCGAAGATCCGATTCCTGTATCTTGCCCGGGTGTATCTGTTGACGACTACATTACCAGACTCGATTCCTGTATCCTGCCAGGGCACGTCAGAAGATTTCGAAGATCCGATTCCTGTATCTTGCCAGGGTGTATCTGTTGACGACTACATTACCAGACTCGATTCCTGTATCCTTCTAGGGCACGTCTGAAGAGTTAGAAAATCCGATTCCTGTATCTTGCCAGGGTGTATCTGTTGACGACTACATTTCCAGACTCGATTCCTGTATCCTGCCAGGGCACGTCTGAAGAGTTCGAAGATCTGATTCCTGTATCTTGCCAGGGTGTATCTTTTGACGACTACAGTACCAGACTCGATTCCTGTATCCTGCCAGGGCACGTCTGAAGAGTTCGAAGATCCGATTCCTGTATCTTGCCAGGGTGTATCTGTTGACGACTACAGTACCAGACTCAATTCCTGTATCCTGCCAGGGCACGTCTGAAGAGTTCGAAGATCTGATTCCTGTATCTTGCCAGGGTGTATCTGTTGATGACTACAGTACCAGATTCGATTCCTGTATCCTGCCAGGGCACGTCTGAAGAGTTCGAAGATCTGATTCCTGTATCTTGCCAGGGTGTATCTGTTGACGACTATATTCTCCAGACTCGATTCCTGTATCTCTCCAGGGCACGTTTGAAGAGTTTAAAGATTCGATTCCTGTAACTAGCCAGGGCACGTCTACATAAAGAGTTTGAAGATCAACTCCTGTAACAGGCCAGGTAACCATTTTCTTTCTCAGGTACACAAGTTCTCGCTAAGGAATCTCTTACGCGATCGACACCTAGATGGCATCTATAAGCCCATCCACATACCAACAATCCCGATGGCATCTATAAGCCCATCTCCACAATTATCCATCACAGTTCCAAATGGCATCTATAAGCCCATTCCCGACATCACACTGCTGATACTCTACTATGTGAGTGCAAATTTCTGGGCACTCTAGTGTTCAATCATCTTCCACCCTCGGATCATGAAAGGCACACAAGCCAATCTACATTCTCAGGTCTAAGAAGATTGAACAGGGGCAACTGTTGTACCCCAAAATTTTCCCTCCCATAATCTTCAAAGTTATGACAAGCAAATGGTTCAAAGTCTACTCAAGGGCTACACAGTCAACCATCCTCCTAAGCCAGTCAAACTAGGGTTTTGGTTCTTGCAAGGAAGTTGAGGTTTTCAAGGGCTCAATCAAGTCACATATGCTCATACACATTGTCAAGCACCTACATGTCAAATTTCAAGGCTCACAAGGTCAAGTTGCACAGTAAAAAAACCCTAATTGCTCAACAGTCAACTGTAGGGGCAAAATGGTCATTTGGCAGTCAAAAGTCAAAAATTTTTGTCAACATCTTATTTTGAAGCCACAATCATCATCTGGTCAAGTCTTGACCATGATTTCACAAGAATGGCTCAAAAATCATCAAGGTGTCAAAAGTTTCTATTTTTGGACAGTTGAAAAGTCAACTGTAACTTGACCAAAGCATAACTTTTTCATGGTTCATCAGAAAAATCCCATCCAATGCTCATCTTAAAGAGAATGACATTTCCTACAACTCATCTTCACACTTCAAGTCCAAGAAATGCTCTCACAAGAAGTTATCAATTTCAACATTATAGGTCATTTTCAAAAGTCAACAAAAAGGGACTTTAAGTCAAAGACCATAACTTGAGATTGGTAAATCAAAATGACATGGTACCAAAAACATTGGTTAGAGGACTTCAAGACCTTTCCAAAATGTCCAAGAACATGATCAAAGCTTAAAAATTGAGCAAGATATGCATTGGAGAAGTTGGGAAATTTTTGTGAAATGGCCAAAATCATTTATCCTTGAAATTTCATTTTTTGACAAAAGGGGCCCACTTTTTCCACTTGAATCAGCTTGGCCATGCTTCCCACGTGTCCCACATTTTATTTCAAAATTTAAAATTAATTTTTTCATTTTTATTTGATTTTATTGGATTTAATTCATTTTAAATCTTTTAAAATCAAATAAAAATCAAAAAGATTAATTAAGGGACATATCTTGCTTTGATTAGCTTTGAACCACCATTATGCACATCCCAAATTCGTGCCAAGGCCTAATCAAGCAAGAATTCAAATTTGGCTCAAAAATGGAAGGTGTGTTAATGGAGTTTATTTCAAAATCTTAAGCATGAATGCAAGGCATTATTGGCCATAATTCTTATCAAAACTCATTACTTAACCTATATGAAAGTGATCACAAGCAAAAGACACGACCTAAGAAGCTCCCAAACTGCAAAACACTTTTCAAAAATTTCAAGCAAAAGAGCAAAACTGTAAACCTCCTTACAGCGCCTCTCAAGTCCCAATTCCCATCCAAACATATTCCTGACATCCCTAGGAAGCTTTGGCAATCAAAAACAAGCATAATCACTCAAGAAATCATGCTATAGACCTCCTCCGGTTTGCTTCATTTTTTCAAATCGTATATCATATTTCATAAGCAATTAACCCATTTTATTTATTGTTTTGTGTTGCTAGGGGCTTTCTAAAGCTAGTAGATTGATCCAATTGCATTTTAACGCATCATAGCATGATTCACCATTGAAATATTTTAGGGTTTCTCAAGCTTCCAATTGGGGATTTCCCCATACTGTAAAATTAGGACATCAAACTGCCATGGTTGGAATCGTGACATCCAAACGAACATAACGGACCCATCACGCTCAATTTATGGTCAAGCATGGCCTAATCGCTATTATCTACAGGGCTTTGTTTTGGGGGGGTTTAAAACCCCCGCTATCTCTTTTTGTTACAGGGGCAAACAGAGAAGAAGGTTGGCGTGGCAAGACCTGAGTGGAGGGTTCAAATCCACGCGCGCATTTTTTTGTTTTTTGGCATATAATGTTTTCATTCTATATATTATTTCATTCCTATGTTACTTACAAACGCGTTGCATTGGATCAGTTGGTAGGCAGGTGGCTTGGTAAACGCTGGGACCTGGGTTCGAATCCCAGGTCCCCTTAAATTATTTCCATTATTTTGCTTAACATGTTTCCATGCAGCTTCTCATCCAAAGACCACCATACAACTCCAGCTCCTGGTCTGCCACGCGCCCAGGAATTCAATCTGATGGCTACCAAAGAGCATCCATCATGTGCCTCAGTCCATGAAGGAGTATCCAAGTGGGAAAAGTCAACGTGGCCAGCTTCCTAATGGGCCTAAATTCCTGGCAGACACCTCCAAATTGGGCAGAAAACCCCCCTTTTTGTTTGTATTTTTTTTCTCTCATTTCTTTTCTCTTTTATTTATTTTAATTTAATTATTTTATTTTAATTCACCTAATTAATTTTTATAATACAAAAAATACAAAAAAAATCAGAAAATCATAAAAATAAAAAAATATGTTTTATTTAATAGTTTTGTAAATAAATTCCAATAAAACAATTAGTTTAAATTTAGTTTTTTAACTTTAAGGTCTTTTTTCTAAATAATTAAAAAAAAACATAATAATTAGGTTATTAGTATCTTTACTCTTTTCTCAATAAATAACTTTTTCTCCTTATTATTGTTATTAATTAAATTTGTAAATACTCTTGTAATTAAACAATTAGTAAATTAGGCTTAAACTTAAACATTTTTTTAATAATTAAAAACAAACTTAGAATTAGGGTTTTTATTTAATATTCTAATTTCAATTAATTTTCTTTATTTCCCTTAAATACAAAAACATCAAAAAAAAATAATAACTTCTTTTCTTATTAAATCATTAATTAATTTTCAATTTCAATATTTAATTTCTTTAAAGGGTCCAACGCCCTCGCACTTTCGATTCCAATTTCCTTTCGCGCGTTTGTCTTTATTTTTCGTTTTACATTAATGTATTTGCCCCAAAGCCTTGTAATAGATAATTAGGACATTTACTTTCCGCACTTCTCTTATTCAAAAATCGAGTCTTTGTTAATTTGGCGATGTAGACCCGCGCCTTGTAATAGCGTAGGACCTTTATTTTTCCGCATTTTTATTTCCGTACCCTTTAAACTGTTAATCGCATGAAAGAATGTATGCCCAAATAAAATCAAAACGTAGCTCACCCAATGCATGACAAGATAAAATATAACTGAAAATGACACACAATTCACACACCACTCCTAGGGTACGCCTCACTGTTGCCTTGCCCCTCGAAACGCGGTCGTCGAGTATAGGACGTTTTAGTAAGTCCTTATGTCCATGAACATGGCATAAGGGTAGCTTCTAAGGTGTCCTACTGTTGCTCTGGTGATCACACTGTTGCCTTGCCCCTCAAACGTGGTCGTCGAGTATAGGACGTCTTAGTGAGTCCTTATGTTCCATTGATCTAATTGCCTCGAAACGGTTGCCTCGAAACAAGTTGCCTCGGAACGGTTGCCTCGAAACAGTTGCCTCTGAATAAAAAGATCAATGGCATAAGGGTAGCTTCTAAGGTATCTTACTATTTCTCGGTGACCACACCGTCCCTAACCCTGGAATTGACCCGAACACCTCCAACGGTGGTGCTACCTACCTCTCAATGGTGGGATGGCACTACCTTAAGGACATTTACACAGCCTAATTCCTTAGGGTAGGTGGATGACTCATAGATACTTGCTCTAAATCAAAAACTTCTTTTCACACCAACATTTTGCAAAAAGCTTTCAAAAACAACTTTTCAAACACTCTTGAGGACTGATACAAGAGTCAATCTGAAAATTTAAACGAAACTTTTTTCAAACTCACTCACACTTGAAAAGCAAACAAACATTTTGAAAACACAATGAGCAAGTATCTAAGAGCCCGTGGATAACCATGGATAGAAAGGGTGCTAACACCTTCCCTTTCTATAAATCTACCTCCCGAACCGAGAATTAATCTCAATAAGGAATTTTTCTGTGCTTTTGTCCTTTCCATGTTGGAGAAAAATAAAAGACGGTGGCGACTCTTGCTTCCGCGACATTTCGCGAACCAGCTTTAAAATAGTCAGTTCCAGATTCACCGATCACACCAACCCATTGTCGGCAGTTAAACTAGCTACACAGTCTTTGAATTAATCGACAAAAGTTTCCTGCAGCACATGCGCAGTTTTGAGGAAAGAGATTAAAGCCTTTGCATGGGCTTCAGAGCATAATAACAAGGAAAACATGGAGATTTCCGACGGGGTCTGCCCCAGCTGCTCGACTACGTTGTAGTCGCTCTTTTTGATAATCTTCAGAATTTCCTCTATCTCCTGCTTAGAGGTTTCTACAATGATAATCTTAGGTGCCTCTGTCCGGGAAGGCTCACCTATGACTCCTTTGCCCCGAGTGCCAGACGGCTCGGCGACAGGGGTGATAACTGGAATAGAAGCTGGGACAATAGCTGATGTACTAGCAGATGGAATGACAACAGGTTTGTGAACATTCGGAGGGGAAATCTCGGGAGAAAAGAGTCTTCCTCTTCTGGTGACCTTGCTAGCCCCGACAATATTGCTGACATCAGCGTCAACTTCCTCACTTTTTAAGTCTTGTTTAATCCCATGGTAATACACATATGCACCGTAGTTCCAAGGGACAGCCTTATCCGAAGTGTATGGGATAGGACCAGGGGCAGTAATTATTAACGGAGCAGCTCTTGGGACAGATGTAATCCTAACAGGCTTTCTTGAGGAAGCCTTGGAAGGATTGGCGGATATGGTTATGATGGAAACATCTTCAATTGGAACCAATAGAATCGTAGTCTTCTCGAATAGGATCTTTTTGTTATCCATCAGGCGCTGAACACCTGATTTCAATAAATGGCAACCAGCAGGCAGAATTGAACACATGTGGCAACTTTCGCCACAGCCCGGAAATAAACCGCCCAACAAGAGATTCTTCTTAAATGTCATCAAAGGAGTAGAGATTTCATCCACGGAGGTCACAAATAAATCATCGTCCACAACATTCACTCCATGACCATATTTGGGCATGGGAGCAGTTATGACATTGGGCTTCTCCTGAGCGTCAAACTCAATCTCTTTCGCTTCGATCATGTCTTGCACTTTATTCTTCAAAGCCCAACAATTGTTTGTATTATAACCTGGGCTATCAAAGTGATAGGCGCAGTGGGCGTTCGGGTTATATAGCAGAGATGTGGTGTTGGGATTCTTCGGGGCTTCCCTCAGAGTTACCAGGTTGGTCTTCAATAATCGTGGTAGAATTTGAGACAAGGTCATATTGAGCCGAGTGTACTGTCTCTGTGGCCTTTCCACCCTTTGTTGATTATTGCATTGTGGGGCAACGGTGGGTCTTGATATCACTACCGCATTTACCGCTTGACGGTGTTCAGGTATTCTTTGGCTCCTCGAGCCGTAGATTGCACTAGCTTCTTTCTTACCGGTGAAAGGCTTCTTTTCTGCACTTGATGAAGTACCTTTCTATATCTTACCACTTCGGATACCAGCTTCTACTCTCCCCAGTCAAAATCAATTCGATAAACCCAGATGACGAACTGTCGATCAGATGATTGAAAAATGGACCCGATAGCGTCCCTAGAAACATGTCAACCAACTCCCTATCGGACAAAGGGGGTTGTACTCTTCCAGCCAAATATCTCCACTTTTGAGCATAGTCCTTAAAACCTTCACTTGCACCCATAGACATACCTTGAAGCTGAGTACGAGTGGGAGCAAGGTCGGTGTTATATTGATATTACTTGTAAAAAGCAGCAGCAAGGTCCTTCCAATTTCGGACATTGGCTCCTTCCAACTGATAAAACCATTCAAGCTAAGTCCCTGACAGACTATCTTGAAAGAAATGTACCCACAAATTTCTATCAGCAGTGTGGGGTTGAATTTTCCGGACATACGAGCAGAGATGGAGTTTAGGACAAGACACTCCATCGTACTTAGCAAAAACTGGAGCTTTGAACTTATGAGGAATCACCACTCCTGATACCAATCTCAGCTCTCCGAAATCCAGACTAGAGATCCTCTGAATCTCCATAGCACTCAGATGGTCTTCTATTTGTTTGTACCTATCCTCAGCAGGAGGATATTGCTCTTCATCATAATCAGTGTCATCATCAGAAATGGCAGGACTGGGGCCCTTTTCTTCTTCTTGGTTCTCCCCTTCCTTGGATGAAAGGGACAGATCAGCTTGCTGTTTCAGCCTATCCCCAAACCTTTTACCCATACTCAGAAGAACGGCCTTCTTCTTCTTCTTCTTCTTCTATTTCTCTTTCTATTTCAGGATGAGAGCTTTCAAATCCTCTTGCCCTTTAGCCAAGCTTAAGAACATCTCTTGTAACTAGGCATTTTGTGCCTGAAGATCTTTGATAGCTTGATCAGAAGACATAATTGCTGAAATAAACAGCGAAGAAGATGAGAAACCTGTGATGGTACATGTAATGGTGTGCATGATAATGGGATGCATATGTAATGATTTCAAATACTTTGGGAGATTTAAATTTTCAAACCAAAATAAAACAAACTTTATTAGATTAACTAGTAAAAAGGTTCAACAATGCCTTTGAGGCGTTACAAATAAATAAATGGAAAACAAATCTAAACTAGAAAAAGCAAAATCAGAAATCCCATGGATGCTTCCCCTTGGTGCTAACATAATCATTGATCGTTCTTTCATTCTCGAGTTGCCTGGAGAGCTTCAAGATCTTCCTTTCTTGCTCATGGTACTTTTCTTGGTAGGTATCCCTCTCCTCCTTCAGCTGAATCCAGGATCTCTTCAATGCCCCTAGATCAGTGGGCATGTAGGGATAAAGGACTGTATAAGGAATGCCCTCTTACTTGGTGGGCTCCACAATCACTGGAAACAAAGCTTCATAAGGCATTCCAAGCTTCTGAGCACGAGTTCAGACCCACTGGAGGTAAGGCTGCATAGGGAGAGAAGTCCTTGGTCTTAGCTCTTGAGGGTCATATCTGTTCACCATGCCCTAGGCTCGTATAAACCTTCGGCGATGCTCGTCAACGTCCTCCTTATAGTCAAATGTGATGTATGTAAGAAGTAGCTCATGAGGACCGTCTCTCCGAGCACGACCAAATTATCGTAAAGCTAAACAAGGACTGTAGGTTATACCCCCTCTGATTCCAAGCAACTGAACATTAGGGTATCTCCCACAACGATCAATGACAGCAATGCTTTCCATAGCCTTGGAACTCCAAAGAATGTCTGTATGGGCAAGGGACATTATCCTGTAAGACTATCCTAAACCTTCTTCATTTTTCAGCACGTACTTGGGGAGGTGCGAAATAAACCACCTTTCCAGCAAAGGCATGCAACACATGAGGGTCCCTCTTCTATACACAGTACGAGTGTAGAGGGCATGCAAGATATCACCCAGAAGAGTAGGCACAGGATTGTGAGATAGGAAGATCTTAACCACATTCATATCTATAAAGGAATCTGGATTCAGGAAAAGAACCAAACCGTAGATAAGGAGAGGCATGATGTCTTTGAAAGCCTGGAAATCCAAGTTATCCCAGAATAATTGAGCTTGATCCATCAGAAACTTGGCTAAGAAACCTTCAACCCCACTTTGTGTCTCCTAATTAGATACTACATAAGCCTGTTTCAAATGTAGAGCTGAAGCAATGTATTCTGGTCTAGGAGTCTCTTCCAAACCTGTGAAGGGTAACTGCTCTACGATGGATATGCCCAGTAAGTGAGAAAAATCTTCCAAAGTGGGAACTAACTGATAATTTGGGAAGGTGAAGCAATGATGCACAGGATCGAAGAACTGGAAAAGCACACTCATCATCTGCTCATCAAATTTTGAGGTAACTATTGTACCCCAAAATTTTCCCTCCCATATTTCTCAAAAAACATTTCAAGAAAGATCCCCAAGTTGCTCAAGGAAGTCCAAGGGTTGGCCAGACAAGCTCTCTCCTAAGGCAGTCTACCTCAAATTAGGGTTTCATGTTGCATCAATATACTTGAGTCTAAAGGATCCCAAATTCTCAACATTGTCCTAATATGTTTTCAATAACATCCATGTCAAGTTTCAAGCCCTATAGAGGAAATTTGCTCAGTCAATTGCTCAAAGGCCTGAAAATCGGTTGTGCTAGGGCAAAAGTCAACTGTGGCCCACATATAGTCAAAATTAAAGATTTTTGGTCAACATCCTCATTTTGAAGTATATTTCATCATTTGATCAAGGATTGATCATGATTCATCAAGGATTGCTCATAATTCATCAAGACTCAAAAGTTGCTAAATTAGGGTTTTGTAGAAAAAGTCAACTCAACTTTGACCAAGCATAACTTTCTCATACTTTATGAGAAATGACCCATCCAAAGCTCATTTTTAAGAGGGTGCAAGTCCATATAATCCATCTTCAGCTCCCAAGTTCAAAATATGCACTCACAAGAAGTTATGAATTTGGACATTATAGGTCATTTTGAAAAGTCAACAAAAACACCTTTTTTGTCAAAGCTACATACATGATCATGGAATATCAAATGGATATGAAACTAAAAGGGTTGATTAGATGACATCTCAAGATTTCTAAAAAGTCCAAGAACACCTCCAAAGAGTCAAAATTGAGGAAGTTATGCATTGGTGAAGTTGACCTTTTTTGCAAAATTGCCAAAAGTCAACTATGCCTAAAACTTCAATTTTTGCCAAATGGGCCCAATCTTTTTCACTTGTTTTGAGTTGGCAACATAGTCCACGAGCTCTAGCCCTTGCCACTTGTCCTTATCATGTTTTTATTATTTATTTTGATTTTTATTTGAATTAATTCAATTTAAATCAAAACAAATCATGTAAAATCCAAAATATTGAAAACAAAAGATTTTGTGCTTGTTTCAGGTTTTAAATTACAGCTAGCATCAAATCAAAATCGTGCAAGGCATTGAGGTGGACAAAAAGATTGATTTTAGGCAAATTTTGGAATGATATTGAAGAGAATCAAATCACAATCAAATTCAATAATGGAAGAAGATTGAGTACATTCTATCAACCCTAATTTATTCCTTGATACATATAAAACGAAGGCAGACCAAAAACTAGGTTAGAAGAAGGCGCAGCATCAAGAACACAAACTTGAAAAATCAAGAAAAAGTGCAAACACAAATTCCTATTTAGAGGCAATTTCAGGACCTTTGAACCATTCCAACCGTTTCTTGAGGACATCAGCAAGCCAAAGCAATCCAAAGCAAGCGTTTCCAGGCCTTATATCGCACTGTAAGTCACCCACGGCATAGCTTCTTTTTTGAAATCGAATAGCATTATTCTTGCACTTATAGCATGAAATAATTGTACATTCCTGATCACCATCATGTTTACAAGCTTTCTATAATACCCAATTACAGTTTCATAGACTGAATCGTGAACTGCCATTGTTAGGTTTTTGGATTCCATTTTAGGGTTATTGCTTGCAGGTAAAATTAGCCTTCATGAATGGTACCATCATGTTCAGGAGGACAAGACGAATCCAACCATGGCATTAGATGTCATTTATATTGCTCATGGAGGATTTTGGAACGAGCTCTGTTTATAGTGATGGACAAATGTCCGTAGGTAAAAGTGTTTCACTTTTACCAACAGTGCAAGGTTGAAGACGCCTGCGTGTCACCTTTCCATTGGCACATTTGAATCCTGGCGCGTTTTTTTTTGTGTTCCACTAACTCCTTTTATTTTCCATATTATTATTATTACTTATTTCATGTACAACAAAAACAATTGGCCCAGTGGTAACCAGGAAAGCGTTAAGGCGTTGGGGGAGCTTGAGGTCAGGGGTTCGACCCCTGCCTCCAACGTTTGTTATTTTTCTTAATTTCTTTCAGATAATCATATGCGTTTACAAGTCCAAGGCCTATCATAAGTCTTCAAGATCCAGTATGCCAAGTGGCTAGATGGCCAAATCTGATGGCCAGCAATGGAGGAGCACCATGAAGCCTCAGTCATAGCAACGCATTGGATTCACAAAGTCAAACGGACCTCCCTGTTTTTGGGCCCAGAATTCTGAGTTTTGCACCCTCCAATTTGCTTTTGCAGGCCCATATCTCTATCCCTTTTTCTTTTTATATTTTATTTTAATTAATTTTATTTATTTATTTTACTAACAATTAATTATTTTCTTTTATCAAAAAAAATTATAAAATATATTTTTCACTAATTAGATTTAGGTATATTTTTTATCAATATTTTTTTTAATTTAATTAGATTTAATTTTAGGTAAAACTTTAATTATTTTGTAAATAACTTAAAATTAGTTAGAAAATTAGGATTTCATTTCTAATTTAATTATATTTACTTTTTCCTAAAAAATAATCAAAACATAAAAAATAGGCCATGTAATTATTTTTATTAATAAATTTAATTAACTAATTAATTGCGTATTTAATTTAGAAAACTTAATTCTTTTATTAAAAACAAAAAAAAAAACATTTTCTCTTTTAATTAGGATAGAAGGGTCAAAACCCTAGTTCGCACTCGTTCTAATTTTCATCACGCGTTTTATTATTTTATTTTTACCCTATTATTGTAACTGCCTACAAGTTGTAATAGTTAATTAGGTCTTTATTTTTATCGCTTTATTTTCAAAGGGTTTGTTTTTGGCTATGTTAATACCCGAAGCCTTGTAATAGCTTAGTTTAATTTCCGCACTTTAAATTCTTCAAATTGTTAACTGTTAGATGTATGATATTAGGATGCATGACAAGAATGTATGATTAATTTTAAAACAGTTAGATAACCCTAAAGTGTGCAAAGATAAATAATCTGAAATTGAATCACTCGCACATGTGCACTCCTAGGGTACACTCCCACTTGGTTGCCTTCGGTAAACGGTCATTGAGTATAGGATGCTTTAGTGGTCGTCTTTTTGTCTAAAACAAAGATCAAAGTCCCGATTCAGAAAAGTTTCCTCGGAATGGTTGCCTCAGAATTATTGCCTCGGGATTGTTGCCTCGGATACTATTGCCTCGAATAATTAATCTCAGACATTTGGGTTACTACTAAGACGTCCTAACATTGCTTTAGTGACCATACGTCCCTTTCGAATTGACCCTCAAACTCCAACGATGATGCTACATACTCACTAATAGTGGGATAGCGTTGTCTAAAGGAAACAAGCATAGAACGATTCTTTTTTTCCGAGTAGGTAGATTAACTCTTAAGTACATGCTCAAACAAAACAAATTTTTCACACTTACACTCCTTTACAAACAAAGTTTTCAAAACACTTCATTACACTCTTGAAGACAGAAGCAAGAGTTAAATCGAAGTCAAAACAAAAAGCTTTCCAAATCACACAAACACAAAGGAAACAATTTTTAAAATGATGAGCAAGTACCTAAGAGCCCGTAGATAACTACAAATAGAAAGGGTGCTAATACCTTCCCTTTCTATAATCTACCCCCCGTACTCAGAAATATCTCGAAAAAAGGAATTTTTCTGTGCTTTTTTCCTTTCCTTGTTGGATAAAATAAAAGTCGGTGGCGACTCTTGCTTACCGCGACATTTTGCAAGCACAAACGCAAAACGCAAACCAGTAATTCCTAAAAAGGAAACAGTCCCAGTTCTGGCCACCGTATCACAGTAACCAAGCTAAGAAGATGACCATGTCTTTTAATGAACGAAGAAGTCTCAGAAACTTTTGAGGCTAACTCTTTGAGTTGAGCAGGTATTTGCACAAAGTTAACTCGGATGGTGTTTCTGCGCATGGAAGCCATAATCTGCAAAACAAAACAAAGATAAATCCCCTCGGTCTTTCAAATGGTTAGTATAATGAAGTATGCATGCTATGTTATGATGCATGATGTCATGGTAAAACAAATAACAGGTAACAGATAACAGGCATGGCAAAGGCAAACAAGTCACACAAAAGCCCTTAAGTTTAAGGCTTGCATGATGTCAAAGGTATTACCCTCTTGAAGTTCAGTTGATTTCAACCTATCCTAGAAAAGTAACCGGGTTCTAGAGGTTCTCAATATCACTGACCATCCTCCATCGGTCATGGTTTCAGCTCACGCAATCTTTTCTTGCAGCCGGAACTATCTCGAGAGTATGGTCTCAATAAGTGTAGTATCGAGTATCAACCAGTTCCCAGCTTTACACCGAGACCGGCTATCTCACTACTTCCTACTGGCAAAGTTGGTCAATTATGGGTTCTAAGGTCAGTTGATGCTTAACGACACACATAGCAGTCCCGTATTCTCCTCGTTTCTCCACAAGGGATACCGGTACCAACCAATGTGCCACATCAACGTAGCTACTACTTCAACCGTATCGGTCTACGCCGTACAGTTTCCTCACAGTTTATTTCTACTTACCTAAAAGGTATCCCCCAGATCCGGGTTAGGATCTATAGTAACTCCCAATACAAAACCCTTAAAAGTAAAGCAACCAAAACAAACAAGAGAAGCAATTTATAATGAACTAATCCTAAGGTATACCCCACTTATATACCCCCAGCAGAGTCGCCAGTTCTGTGATACGGTGACAGAACCGGACTGTTTTAGGAAAGTGCTGGTTTGCATTTTGCGTTTGTGCTTGCAAAATGTCGCGATAAGCAAGAGTCGCCACCGACTTTTATTTTATCCAACTGGAAAGGAGAAAAACACAGAAAAATTCCTTTTTCGAGATTTAGAGTACGGGGGGTAGATTATAGAAAGGGAAGGTATTAGCACCCTTTCTATCCGTAGTTTTCTACGGGCTCTTAGGTACTTGCTCATCATTTTAAAAACTGCTTCCGTGTTTGTGTGTTTTGAAAAGTTTTTGTTTTACTTTGTTTTAACCCTTGTATCATCCCTCAAGAGTGTTACGAAGTGTTTTTGAAAACTTTGTTTGAAAAGTGTTTGGTGTGAAAAAGTTTGTTTTGAGCAAGTACCTACTAGCATCTACCTACTCGAAAAAGAATTGTTTCTATTCTCGTTTCCTTTAGACAACGTTATCCCACTATTGAGAAATAGGTAGCACCGTTGTTGGAGTTGTAAGGGTCAATTCGAAAGGGACGTACAATCACTAAAGCAATGTTAGGACGTCTTAGTAATAACCCTAATGTCTTAAGATCATATTCGAGGCAATATTTACGAAGCAACCTTTCCGAGGCAACATTTCTGAATGGGACATTTGATCTTTGTTTAGACAGAAAGGATACCACTAAAATACCCTATACTTAATGATCGTTTACCGAAGGCAACCGAAGTGAGAGTATACCCTAGGAGTGCGCATGTGAGAGTGATTTGATTTCAAGTTATTATCTTTGCACATTAAGGTTTGCTAACCATTTTAAATTAACATACACTCTTGTCATGCAATCCTATTATCATACATCTAACAGTTAATATTTTGCGAGAATTAAAATGCGAGAAATAAAAGCTACGCTATTACAAGGCTTCGGGGTAGGGGATTAATTACATAGCCAAAAAAACCCGTAAAACGGTAAATAAAAGAAAAGTCATAATTAAACTATTACATACCATGAGCAGTTACATTAATATCGTAAAAATGATAAACGTGCGCAATGAATCGAGAACAAGAAAAATTAAGGTTTTGACCCTGTCTAAACCTAATTGAAAGAAAAATCATATTTTTGTTGCTTTTGATTATTTTGAGAAAATAAGGTTTTAATTAAATAAGTACAAACCTAATTACTAATTAATTTTATTTGAGAACAATAATTAAATTAACTATTTTTGTATTTTTTTGTTATTTTGTGAAAAGAAATAAAAATTAAATCAAGAACAAACCTAATTTTCTAATTGATTTTTAAATTATTTACAAAAAGTTAGAATTATCCTAAAATTAAATTAAACTAATATTAAATTAAATTTGATAAAAAATAAAAATAAAACATAAATCTAAATTTGTGAAATTGATTTTTATGATTTTTTGTAAGAAAAGAAATTAATTTGTGATTAGAAAATAAATTAAATAAAAGAAATTTTAAATAAAAGAAAAATATAGAAGAAAAAGAAGTGGGCCAAGTTATAGCAAAGGAGGGGGGTGTCAATTGCATTTTCTGAACCCAAAAATGCCTAGCCCATATTGACTTTCCAGATCCCATGTTGCAAGCTTGACTAGGCCTATGGTGGATCTTCAACGGATGGCCCTTGGATCTGCCTTGTTGGAGATTTGTTGGCTGGATGCTAGTGGTGTATCGTGGTCTCTTTGTATGCACGTATGCCTGATTATGCAAGAAAAAATATCATGAAATAATATAGGGACCTGAGGATCGAACCCAGGCCCTTTGGCACTTTCACAACACACGCTGACCATCTGAGTTGGCTTGTATTCTTGTATATGGAACAACAAACAATTATTATATTGGAAAAACAAAATAATACATTATAAAATGCGCGAATTTTGAATAGGCAAATCAGGGAGTGCCACGCCACCCTTCTTCTTCCTCCCTCCGTTGGTAAAAGTTCTGACTTTTACCTACAGTTATCTGGGCGTAGGTACAACCCTGTGATCCTCCAAAATTCTTTGCACGCATGATAAATCAATACCAGTGGTACCAATCAACTCTTTGCAACCACACGAGCATCATGGTACCACTATCCATGGCTAATTATTCCTACAAGCAAAATCCCTAAAAATGAAACTAAAACCCTAAACATGGCAACTTGTTGTATGGTTAACGAAAATGCAATTAAGTATTACCATTAGCTTGCAAATGATTCAAGGATTCGGAATATGCAAATAAATTATGCTAAAAGTTCCAGAATTGGGATATTCGATTTCAAGAAAGCATGGGTATCGTGAGATGCTTACAGTGCAATTCTGGGCACTAGGAGGCTTGTTAATGATTGGAATAGGGTCCTTGGATGTCCATCAAATGAGTGGCGTGCCTGGAATGGCTTGAGGAAGCCTGGAACTAGGAAATCAGATTGCAACTTTTCTTTGAAATTTTGACATTTGTTCTTCTCTTTTCACGCCTCCAATGTCCTGGTTTTTGATCTGCACTTATCCTATATGTACCCTAGAATGAATTAGGTTACCAACTTGCTTCAAATCTTTCTCAATTAAGATGATTGAATCATGATTTGATTCTTATGTAAATCTTTCCAAATCAAGACAAATCCAATATTTTTGTGTCCAAATGAAGCTTGCACGATTTGATTCTCTTTCCAGCTATACAAGAGACCTAAACATGTACAAAATCTCAAGCTTTGATTAGTTTTGATATTTTCATGATTTTATTTTGATTTTATTTAATTTAATTGAAATAAAAATCAAAATAAATGATAAAATAAAATAAATACAAGTTGGAATGATCATGGGTCGTGGATCATGTTAAAAACTCAATGCAAGCACAAAACGTTGGGCCCATTTGACAAAAATTGCAATTTGAGACACATTTGACTTTTGGCAATTTTGCAAAAAGGGTCAACTTCACCAATACATAACTCCTTCAATTTTGACCATAGAGATGTTTTCTTGGACTTTTTAGAAATCTTAAGATGTCCTCTAAGCAACCCTTTTTGTCTCATCTCAATTGAGTTTTCCATGTTCATGTATGAAGTTTTGACAAAAAAGGTGTTTTTGTTGACTTTCCAAAATGACCTATAATGTCCAAATTTATATCTTCTTGTGAGTGCATATTTTGAACTTGGGAGATCATTATTAATTGTAGACAATTGCATCCTCTTAAAAATGAGCTTTGGATGGGTCATTTCTGATAAAGTATGAGAAAGTTATGCTTGGTCAAAGTTGAGTTGACTTTTCCTACAAAACCCTAATTTAGCAACTTTTGGGTTATGATGAATTGTGAACAATCCTTGAGGAATTATGATCAACCCTTGATAAAATGATGAATAATACTTCAAAATGAGTATTTTGACCAAAAATATTGAAGTTTGACTGTATGTGGGCCACAGTTGACTTTTGCCCTAGCACAGTCGATATTCAGGCCTTTGAGCAATTGACTGAGCAAACTTCCTCTGCAAGGCTTGAAACTTGACATGGATGATCTTGAGAACATATTAGGACAATGGTGAGAATTTTGGATCCTTTGGAATCAAGTACCTTGATGGAAATTGAAACCCTAATTTTAGGTAGACTGCCTTAGGAGAGAGTTTGTCTGGTCAACCCTTGGACTTCTTTGAGCAATTTGAGGATCTCACTTTTAATGTATTGAGAAATATGGGAGGGAAAATTTTGGGGTACAACAGTTGCAATGTTATCTTTGTAGAATTCAACTCTATATTTCTCAACCTCTTTACAATAGACAATGGAATTAAATTGATGCTAGAGCCCAAATCGATCAACCCTTTTTCAACATAAACGTCACCAATTGTAACAGGTAAAGTAACATTTCCCGGGTCACTTTCTTTCTTCGGTAGAGTCTGTTGGATGATTGCACTACAACTAGCATCAACCATGATATTCTCTTGATCTGTGTATCTTTTCTTCTTAGTAAAAATATCCTTCATAAACTTTGTGTACTTCGGCATTTGTTCTATCGCTTCAGAAAATGGAATGTTAACTTGTAATTGTTAGAAAATATAAATGAAATGGTAAAGTAATAACTTTCTCCTTCCATCTCTTGATTTTTTCCAACTTCTCCTTTTCAACTAACTCCTCCTCGTGATTATTTTATACTACAATCTCCTCTTCAAGTTCTTTTTCTATTACAACTTCCTCAATTTCATCTTTATCAACAACTTCACTTCTAACTACTCTACCACTCCTAGTTAGTATTGCCTTGTAATGCTCCTTAGGATTAGCTTCAGTATTTTCTGAAAATGATGATTCGATATTTTGATCGGCCAATTTTTTGGCTAGTTTCCCCACTTGAGTCTCCAAATTTTTTATTGCTGCTTCATTACTTTTTTGATTTGCCATAGATGCTTTCATGGATTGAGCAAGATTCTCTTGTAAGTTTGAACTTCTAGCTTGAGGTTGTGATTTTTTATTTTTTCTTTGATAAGGGTTTTGTATATTTTGATTGTTAGCATCTTGTCTCCAACCTTGTTGATAACCTTGGTTACCTCTTTGTTGGTACCCTTGGTTATTTTGATATGGTTGCCTTTGTTGGTATCCTTGGTCTTAATTCCCCATTTAATTAGCTTCCTCTTCAACCAGAGGATAAAATTCGGGTTTATGATCACCTTTGCATAACTCACAACAAGCAACTTGTTGTATTTGATTGTTAGGCCTTTCTTGCATGTCTCTTAATTATTGAGGAAGATTTTCCAATTGCTTGGTCAATTCTTCCACTTGTTGAGCGGATAATTTGTTTTGGGCCAAAAGAGGATCATTCGATCTTGAATCAGTTGCTTCCTCTTTCTTTTGAATAATACCCCAATCAGAGTGATCTTGGTGGTCATTCCTTTCCATTCTTTCAATAATTTTAATCGCCTCTTACGTGATTTTTTCCATAAGTGATCCTCCTGCAGTAGCATCTAACAAAAGGTTTGGTTGTGGTTGAAGTCCGTTTTGAAAAATATGCATTTGAGTAGTGGCATCGAAATCATGACTCATACAGTTTCTCAACATAGATTTGTACCTCTCCCGAGCTTCATTTAACGATTCAACTTCGCCTTGAGAGAACACCGAAATAGTCGTTTTGGCTTCCAAGAAACTTGATTGTGGGAATAACCTTTCAAGAAATTTTTCTTCAAGAAAATTCCAATCCGTCATGGTTTGATTAGGTTGGTCAAGATAACAATCCTTAGCTTTACCCATCAAATAATGTGGAAATAGTCTTTTAAACATTTTTTCTTCATCCTCCTCCAGCGCTTCTATAGCACCCACTATCTCATAGAATTTTGTTAGATGGGTGTAAGGGTCTTCATAATCTAACCTAGTGAAAGAGTTATGATACAAAAGTTGTAGAATTCCAGTCTTTTCATTTCAGAATTCCTTTGGTCTGCATTACGAGCAAACTGAGCATTCAACCTCAGACTATTTTCACAAGGACTTGTTTGTGGAACTGCCTCCATAACTTCTTTTATATCTTAGTTCAAAGGTATAGCAGAAGTAGACGCCTCTCCTCTTTTTCTCTTTTCTTTAGCTAGCTTTCTCCTTTGTCTAGTCTTGCTATTAAGTTTTCTGAAGTCCTTTCAATTTCAAGATAAAAAAGGAGTTGAGTTTCAGAAATACTTCCCCGCATACACTAAAGTATGAAGACACTAACAAAATAAGTGAAAAACAAGAGATATTAATAATATAAAATAACTTAAAACACTTAAACTATTGCAATGCTTGCAAAATCAAACTTCAATCCACGTCAACAACGCCATTTTTGTTGTAGTTTTTTTCAACACAAGTATTTATATTATCGTTTTACTCAGGGATTGGTATGATATTACTGCCGTTCTATAGTTTTAGTGAATTTAAGTGTTAGATTCATACACAGTTTTGGTATTGGTTTTTAGTAACAAAAAGATTTAGTTTCATGCAAGATGTTATGATTTGGATAAAAGAGAGATTTTGTTTGAAAAGTTTGTTTTGATAAAAATCATGTCAATATTAGTTTTCAATAACCTATTTCATACATATTCGTTTAATCAAGCATATGAACTAATTGATGATCGATATATTCACGTATCCTCTCAAAATAACTCATGTCTAAGTAATATTGTGAGTACTATCATGTTAATCTTTAAATGATCTCTAAACCTAACTATTAACATGATAATCTTTAAAGCTTGATACAAGTGAATACTAAATCACAAATATATTTCTATAGTTTGCTCATTAATAGATGAATATCTTATGTCAAGTTTGAAACTTACTTCTCAATAATGATCCAAACCATTAAAATAACAAAGAAAGCAAAGATATTCAACATATATTAATCATCAACCAAGTTCATATACAAAATGATCAAAAGAAATACATAATAGCTAGGTTAACTACCTCTAATCTTGACACAAGAGATGTTTAGCTCCCCATAGTCATGATAATTTTATCAACAAATAAGCAAAAAAGCTTTATGTACATCAACCTTGAAGGATTTAAGATTAAGGTTGTAAAGCTTTGATTTTGGTAACAATGGAGGAAAATGGGGTTTTCTCCCAAAAGTGTTGTTTCTAGGTTACCAAGTACAAGAGATGAATGATGAATGATAAAAAATATCACAAAAATCACATATAAACAAGGGCAGTCAGCCAACCATCGCCAAGAGACCATAAAGCATCGTCGGGCGGTGCTAGCTTAAGTGAGCCATGTGACTGTACTAGACATATGGATCAAGCAAAAATTATCAACCATCGCCCGATGACAATGATGCTTTTCCAGGCGACTCTTCTTTCACCGGATGCCCTAGGGGCGAGACATTCTAGTAGCTGCATCAAAATGCAGCACTTCACGCCTAAGCTTTCTGCCCTGCATCGTCGAGCGATGCTTCCTTTGTTGGGTGATGCTTCCTTGCAACTTCAAATCTACAAGTTACAACTTTAATATTTTATCCGGATTTAGAATGCAATGTCTGAACAAGAATTTCTGAAAAACTAACAAAAATATTAAGACATTCAAAATTATATATATTTATGCGAAATGACTTAAGATAAGTGCTTATCCTAATTAAAAATATAATAAAGGGTTTGAAAGTGTCAATAAATAAAATGAAAATTACTCAAAAGTTGACACTTAACAGTAATCTAATGTCACAACATGTTAACTGACATTATTACCTCACTAGTGGAATTTAAACTCCACAAGCTTGAAAAACACACAAGCTTCACAATATCTGCACCATTGCAGTAACAATCCATAAACACTCACATGACTCTCCCTGTCAAGGATAAATAATGCTCCTCCTAAAGATAAAACACTTTAGCACACAGAGAAACTTCACAATCTCAAAGTGAAGAGCCACAACTTTACACACTTACTAAACTATATCCACACCCGTGTGAATATAAACAATCCTGAACATGATACCCCGACTCTAGGTCTTCATACTCCTTCAAGGGCATGTCTGATACATAGCTTTACATAACCCACATAAGTTGTCATACCTCTTTTGGATAATCAAGATGTCTTGCACACATGCTTGGACATCACACAGACACAAGCAATCGGAAAGCTTGCTTTTATACATACCAGGCCGACATACTTGCAACAGAGGGAAAATCACCTTCTTCACACTCTTTCTGATCAGATCACCCTATCTGATTATAGTCCTCTTCCCTTACATTCACTAGTAATTTCTGATACTAGTGAAGTCTTCAACATAGTAGTCATGCATTCTCCAAGCATGCTAATGAAGACAAGATCGAAATCTGCACATTCTGATCCACAAAGTCAGACATCATTTTATGACAACAAGGTTGATCCTCAATCCTCCATAATCATAATCCCAAACCTCCTTCAGGGATAATAAATTGATGTTATGACATCATTTAGGATACCGGTTTTTCTTCACATAACATAATCAAGTGGTTCTTGATTTATCATTCAAAGAGCTCATTATACTTGATAGTCCTTTCAAACAAGAAGATCTCAAAAGCATATACATCGTGTATCTTATTCAGGTAATCATAGACACATTTGTCTGGCACCCAGAGCATCTGTTAAGCAACAAGAATCTGCACGCCTGCTAACACAATGTCCCAACATCTTGTTAGAAATTAGTTCCGTTATTTTCGAACTCACAAAACAAATCTTGTTAGACAAAGTCACTTTCCTAATTAGGTCAAGTATTAGTAAGACTCTACTAGAAGCCATAATAAATGGCTCTAATCTTTCGTCAACAAACTCATCAAAAATGCCTTTATGAATGGACTTGAGAGATAAAACTCAAGTATCGTTGGAAACTTCATAGAGTTAGTTGAGATTGTCTTGCATAAACTACATCATCACACACTAAATCTGTTAAGGAGACCAAACCCTAATGCCCTCTCTTTAATTACGACACAAGAAACAACCAGGGTTACATGAGATACCATGCAGTAGAATACACAACAACAAAACCTCCTCAACATTCTTCAGACACAACATATTTCACACAACCACCACATTCCTGGTGCAATCAGAAACATCCTAGGTTTGGAAATAAATCAAACCTAACACAAAAGCTCACCATCAAAGCTACACATCTGATAAGAACAGACAGGTCCAATACATACTCGGTCACATAGTTCATCCTCCACTTTAAGGGACCATTCAAAAATAATATGAACTATCTAAGTTCAAACAACTTTTCATTAGAACCTTCTACCTTGACCATGAACCAGAAAGTATCCCCCTTGGATCTTATCCAGAGACAAAACATGATGACTGCTCTAATACCAATTGAAATACTGGTATATCAGATCATAAATGTCCTATAGGAGGTCGAGACATTTGTTTTAAAAAAAATAAACATGACAAGGTATAAACATATAAAACAATACTGAAAAGTAAAACAACATAATAATTGTTAACCCAATTTAGTGACAACAACACCTACTCCGGGGGCTACCAAGCTAGGAAGGAAATCCACTATCAGTAGTACTAATTCAAAGCTAAACTCCCCCATTTACAACTTATCATTTAATCCATACCCAATGTAACTTCTACCTAGGAACTCCTAGATATGAGTATACCCACTCACTTCCAATAAGTGAAATGATGTCTAACAGTCTCAGTCCCAGTTACTGCATTGACGACCTTTCACCTAAGTGAATATCACACTTCAAATACAAACAAACACCTTAATCAAGACACCCCTTAGTTAAGAACATCATACTTGATCTTGCTTCACAGCTTTAATCAAGAACAATACTTAAAGTTGCTTAACAGCTTCCTCCAAGTACAATACTACCTCTTGCTTAAAAGCTTCAAGGAGAACAATAACAAATATTATAACTCTATAACACAGTCCAACTCACAACCCGAGTGGATCACACAAACCAACTCTCCTAGAGAGTGGCATAGCAGACTCAACCCTAATAATATTACATTTCTGGCTAGTACCTTTCTTAGGTTACAAATACTTCTATTTATAACCTATATCCCAACTGGATTTGGGCCTTCAATCACAACACATTAGCTGTTACAAATCAGCAGAAACTTCTGCTACAAACAAGGTCTTCAATAATTAGTTTCCTAAAATATCTTCATATTTAGAAATTGTATAATCTTCAATATTATGACTTGATTCTTCTTTACCTTTAAATCAACACCACATAAGATAGCATAATATTCCTAGAATATTTTGCATCTTGTTAAATCATAATAGAATCCATCTATCCAGCTCAACTCAGGTGCGATGTCGCATGACCATGCATAAGACATCTTATCTGACATGTTGCTCCAGATGATGAGAACTTCTCATCTTAACATGTCTTAACATAAGACTGGACTTAGTGGTCAACCCGTTCCTATTAGAAAGTTAATACATCTTATCTAACATATTGTTGCTATATTAGTTTTACCAAACATAATGCTAATCACATGATTCATAGAATTAACAAGACCACAAAATGAAAAGAGCTTATGAAAGATGAAGCGTATCGGCACTCATATGTGAGTATTTGTCAACAATATTGTTTTACCCCAAAACTTTCCCTCTCATTTTACTTCACACATGCCCATTAAGATTCCCAACATGCCCTAGGATGACTAAGAATTGACCAGACAAATTCTCCTCATAAGGCAACAAACCTAACTAGGGTTTCAATTTTAAGAAAGATGTATGAGTACCAAGGATCACAAATGTTCTCAATTATCCTAATATGTCCTCAAGTTCATCCATGCCAAATTTCATGCCTTGAACAACAAGTTTTCTCAGTCAACTGCTCAAATGCCTAGAAATCAACTATACTAGGTCAAAAGTCAACTGTGGCCCAAATACAGTCAAACTTCAATATTTTTGGACAACATCAACATTTTGAAGTGATATCCATCATTTGATCAAGGGTTGATCATGATTCCTCAAGAAATGCTCCTAACTCATCAAAAGTAAAAAATGGCAAATTAGGGTTTCTATAGGAAAAGTCAACCAATCTTTGACCAGGCATAACTTTCTCATAATTTATCATAAAGTTTTCCACCAAGGCTCATTTTGAAAAGAATCCAAATCCCTACAACTTCTCTTCATCCCTCAAGTTCAAGAAATGCACCAATCAAAAGATACAAGCTCATACATTATAGGTCCTTTCAAAAAGTTAACAAAAATACCTTTTGGGTCAAAGCTCCTTACATGAAGATGGAAGATCCAATTGAAATGAAACCAAAAGGGTTGTTTAGAGGACATCATAAGCTCTCTAAAAAGTCCTAGAACACCCTCTTAGGGTTAAAATTGAGAGAGATGCATTGCTAAAGTAGACCAATTTTCGGAAATATGCATGAAACCAATATTGACCAAAATTAATTTTTTTCCAAATGGGCCCATGTTTTCATGCTTGGAACTTGTTTCCAACATGGCCCACAACCTCTGAGCTCAATCATATATTATATCATTAATTTTACTATTTATTTTGATTTTTTATTCATTAAAATTCAAATTAAATAAATAAATAATGGAAATCATGTAAGATTTGATTTGAGAATCTTTTTCTCATCAAATAAGGGATAAGATAGGCTGGCATGTCAAAGCAAAATGCATGGGACAAAAGGAGAAGGAGATTTTCTTGAAATAGCAAGTTTTGATACAAATTAAAAACACATATTATTGTTATCAAGCATTGGAGATTTGGAACGAATTTGTTAACCTAATTGCTAGCATATATAAACAGAAGAGATTGAGAGCAAGAGGGGATGCGCAGCCAGCCTAACAGGAACCCTAGCGAATTTGCAAAATTTCAAAGAATATTGAAAATCTCTATTTCGTGATCCAGCTGTTTGCAAACCAAACCAGGTGTCCTATTCATCTCCTGAAGGTCTCAGGAAGCCATATCAACCTTCATCCACAATCGAAGCAGCCTGAAATTGACCAACCGAGCCACATCCTTTTGGTAAAATTTTCATATTTGAATCTCTTAAAACACGCGATTTAAATGAATCTAAAGCATACATTCGTGATCATATTGATTATTGTAAATGTTTTAACGTGCATCATGTGAGTTTCAGTGCCAAAATCAAAGCTTGCCATTATTAGGGTTTGAAAATACGTGAGCTTTATTTTTAGAGATGGAGACATCTTTAGACCAAACTGAGGCCATGGTTGAACTTGCAGCCTAGGTGTGATCGGTGGATCTGGAACTGACTGTTTAACGCTGGTTCACGAAATGTCACGGAAGCAAGAGTCGCCACCGTCTTTTATTTTCTCCAAATGGAAAGGACAAAAGCACAGAAAAATTCCTTAAAGAGATTGCTCTCGGTTCGGGAGGTAGATTATAGAAAGGGAAGGTGTTAGCACCCTTTCTATCCATGGTTATCCATGGGCTCTTAGATACTTGCTCACTTGTGTTTTCAAAATGGTTTGTTTGCTTTTCAACTGTGGGTTTTAAAAAGTTTCTTTGAAAATTCCAGTTCGACTCTTGTATCGGTCCTCAAGAGTGTTTGAAAAATTGCTTTCGAAAGCTTTTTGAAAAGGTGTCGGTGTGAAAAGTATTTTTGATTTGTTTTGAAATTAGAGCAAGTATCTAGGAGTCATCTACCTACCCTAAGGAATTCGTCTGTGTAAATGTCCTTAAAGTAGTGCCATCCCGCCATTAAGAGGTAGGTAGCACCACCGTTGGAGGTGTTCGAGTCAATTCGAGGTTCGGGACATGGTGATCACCGGAGCAATGGGAAGACACCTTAGAAGCTACCCTCATGCCAGGTTCCCGGATCATGAGGACTTACTAAGACATCCTCTACTCGACGATCACCTTTCGAAAGGCAAGGCAACAGTAAGGCGTACCCTAGGGGTGATGTGTGATTTGTGTGTCGTTTTCAGATATTTTTGTCCTTTGTCATGTTATTGGTGATCTAGCGTTTGTTTTTATTTTTGGCCATTCATTCTTGCATGCATCAATTAACAGTTAAAATATTTGCGAGAAGTAAAAATTCTAAAGCTATTACAAAAGGCGCGGGTCCACATCGCCAAAATTTCTCGAACCCGATTTGACAGAAAAATAAAGAAAGAAAAGCAAATAAAAGTGTGAGCAATTAGTTACATGGCCTTGGGAGAGATACATCAATATTAAACGAAATAAAATAAATATGCGAATAAGAATTAAAAAACGAGGGCGTTGGACCCTTTTTGCAAAATTAAATTAAACGATGAATTAATTAAAATTAAAAGGAAAAGAAATTGTCTTTTTTTGGTATTTTTGGTATTTTATGATTTTTATGATTTTTATGGAAAAAAGAATTAAATGCAGTTAAACCTAATTCTAGTTGTTTTTTAATTTATTAAGAAAAAATACATTAAAGTTTTAACCTAAAATTAATCTAATTAATTTACATGCAATTTAATTACAAAAATAAATATTTAAGATTTTAATTATTATGAAAGAAAAATAAAAAAAAAAGAATAAAAATTATCATAAACCTTAATTCTACAAATTTTAAATTAATTATGAAAACATTACTATTAAACCTAATTTAATAACTAAATCTAATTAATGTAATTTATTTATAAAAATACTAAAATAAAATATTTATTATATTTTTTCTCTTTTTCTGATTTTTTTATGGTGTTTTTTTTTTATTTATGAAAATAATAAATTAATTAAGAAAACAATAATTTAAAAGAAAATAGAAAATAAAAAAAAATAAAGAAAGTAGAAAGAATTGCAAACCTAGGGGGTTCAGACCCCAAATAGGAGGTTAAGCCTTTAGCAATTTGGCCCAATGCTTCAGGCCTGGTGGACTTTTCCAATCACATACCCTAGCGTTGACTCATGCGTACCATGTCCCTCAGATCTGCGCCTTTGGATTGATGAAAGTGAACAGGTGGATGGCTTGATGGAGAGACGTATGGTGGTCTTCAGCATGGAAATTACATATGAACATTAATTGAAAAAAAACATATGGAAAGGGTGAGGACCTGGGGCTCGAACCCAGGTCCTGAATGTTACCAATGAGCGCGCCTGCCAACCCTGCTCTCTTGCATATCTGTAAGTAACATAATAAACAAATATAATAAAACAAAAACGTTAAATGCTTCTTTTTTCGCGCGCGCAATTCAAACAATCCAATCGCTGAAGGCCACCTCATCTTCTTCTTCTTTATTCCCTGAAACAAAGAGATTGGCAACGGTTTTGGCACCGTTCCAGAAGAGGCCATAATCCAAAATAGCGATTAGCTCTAGGACGCTCATAAATTGAGCGCGAGGGTGGATTCATGATCGTCCAACCATGCTTGTTTCAGTAGGCTAAGTCTTGAACGCCAATTTTTCCTTATTTGAAAAACCCTAATCCAAGGTCCTGGAAACCCTAATGAACAACAATGGCATATTTACGTATAGTGCATAAAAATACAATTAATCCATATGGTTAGCTTCAGAATACATTACTCAGTATAAATACACAATCAAAATGCCATGAAAACGTCTAAATCTTGAAATACGATTTTGAAAAAAAATGAGAAAACTGGATTTCTGTATACCAATTCTGGGCGTGGGGATGATCGATTTTGATTGGAACACGTTCTATAATCCTCAAGGAAGCTAATGGAATCACTATTTGGTCTTGAATCGCCCTGCAAAAGTGTTTTCAGAATTGAGTTTTTTTGATAATTTTCAAGTTTGCCAATGGTGTTTTCTGCGTAGCTTAGTGGTCAAATGCATTAGGTCTGGCTTGCTTGTATATGTAGGAATGATTAGGGTTAGAAAACTTGATCCAAATCTCTTGCATTCATGAATATGATATTTGATTTTTAAACATGATTTTCAAATCTTTTTCACATGCTTTTTGATACAAATCATGACCAATCGAATTGATTCTTTCCCTATTTGGCTAGGAACGAAATCTTGAGGATATAACATGCATAAAAAGATTGAAAAACTTAGGTTAATTATTTTTCATGTATTTAATTGATTTAAATGAATTATTATTAATAAAAATTCAAATAAATAAATAAAAAATGAAGAAAAACTTCCCTTTGGGCCAAGTGGTCGTGCACATGCCTTGGATAATGAATTGTGGAAGAAAAATAGGCCCATTAGCAATTTTAGGTCATTTGAATCAATGTTGACTTTTCAAAATATCCAAAAATTTCCCAACTTCCACAAGGCATAACTTGCTCAATTTTTAAGCTTTGCTCATGTTCTTGGACATTTTGGAAAGTTCTTTGAGTCCTCTAACCAATGTCTTTGGTCCCATGTCATTTTGATTTACCAATCTCAAGTTATGGCCTTTGACTTAAAGTCCCTTTTTGTTGACTTTTGAAAATGACCTATAATGTTGAAATTAATAACTTTTTGTGAGAGCATTTATTGGACTTGAAGTATGAATATGAGTTGTAGGAAATGTCTTTCTCTTCAAAATGAGCTTTGGATGGAATTTTTCTGATAATCCATGTGAAAGTTATGCCCTGGTCAATTTACAGTTGACTTTTTCAACTGTCCAAATAAGGAAACTTTTGCATCTTGATGATTTTTGAGCCAAGCTTTGAGAATCATGATCAAGTATTGATCAAATGATGTTTGTGGCTTAAAAAATGAGATGTTGACCAAAAATTTGAACTTTTGACTGTCAAATGACCATTTTGCCCCTGCAGTTTGACTGTAGTGCAATTAGGGTTTTTGACTGTGCAATTTTATGCTGAAAGTATTGAAACTTGATATGAGGATGCTTGACCATATTTATAGGCATGTGAGACTTGATTGGGCCCTTGAAAACTTCATTTTCTTGATCAGAATCAAAATCCTAATTTTGACTGTTCAGGAGACCCTTGCACTGTGCAACCCTTGGGGAGATTTTGAAGCTTGACTTGGCAATTTCTTGAAGAATATGGGAGGGAAAATTTTGGGGTACAACACTAGGTTTTAGGGGGGTAGGCAAAATTACAGGCTTCAAATCTCCCTATTTTGCAGGTTAGGTTTTTGGCTGGTCGGAGAAGATGACCGGAACCACCATCCAGGGTGGTTTGACCGGCCAAGGACCTTGCGTGGTGTGTTAGGATGTTGTGATTGGTCCATTTCAAATATCAGGGCCCCACAAGTGCCCGCGTGTCTTGATGACTCAGCCATTGCCTTGTTTTTATATTATATTGTTTTTTTGTTATTATATACATGAATGATCCAGCAGCGCAGATGGAAAATGCATAAGGGTGCAAAGGAAGAGACTTGGGTTCGATTCCCAGGTCTTGTAGTTTATTTTTTCTAATGAGTTTCTTGCAGATTCAATGGTTCTACACCAAGCGCGCATACCATATGTTATATCATCATCACCATCAGATCTCAACTGACCTGGATGCAGCGCCTCTAGCACGCAGGCATACCCTGGACCTCCCTAACACAACAACACCAGATCCAGTGCAGGCTTTAGGCTTGCATAAGATCTGGGCTTTGGAATTCCATCTTGCACCCCCCAGTTTGCTTTCATGCCCCTCAGGCCCATTTTCTAATTTCGTTATTCCTTTTTATTTAGTTTATATTTTTTTTTGTTCAATCATTTTTTTTAAATCATAAAATTAGGATTTAGAGTTTTTTCAAGAAAAAAATTAATTTTTGCAAATTAATTTAATTTAATCAAATTTAATTTGTTTTCTTTAATTTAAAATTAATTAGAGAATTAGGTTAAATTCCAATTTTTTTCATAAAATACCAAAAAAATATTTTTAATGAGCAATTAGATTTTTAGGGTTTCAAACGTAGGTCAGTCTTTATTTTTGCACGTTATTATTTTTCCATACGATTATTTTTATTATGTAACTGTGCCCGGTTTGTAATAGTTAATTAGGGTTTTCAATTTTTGCATTTTACTTTTCAGTCATTATTTATGTATCTACGCCAAAGCCTTGTAATAGTTGTAGGAATTTTATTTCTCGCTTTATATTTCTTATATGCTTGTATATGAACTGTTAGTGAATTAGGCGCATAACAAGATTAAATCAATTAATCATTAGGTCACTAACTTCAAGATAAATATCTGAAAAAAGAACACTGTTGCACACTTGCACCTGTTGTACCCCAAAATTTGCCCTCCCATATTTCTCAAAAACATTTCAAGAAAAATTCACAAGTCCAACCTGGCGCGTCATATTCAGGTATTCTTTCGCCAAGATATCTCTGATAACGTATTCTCAAATTCAGGTTCGGCTCAAGAGTCAATTCTTTAAAGAAGGTATCCGAATGTGTGAGTTTTCTTGAAGAAATATAGTGAAAAAGTGTGCTGAAAGTGCAGTTTTTACGCGCTAAAAATTTCATAACTTGAAGATCGTGACTCGTTTTGAACCTGTTCCGGTGGCCAAAATTCCGTCTTGACATTATCTACGTTTTCATCTCTCACGGATGGAAGCCAATTTCGATCATAAGGTCTTCAAAATTGTGGATTTATCAAGTATTTTCGCACAGAAAATTTGTGACAGAAGTTTATCTGCGTCATGTTCAGAAAATCATAACTTGGTTGATTTTCATCGTATCGAGCTGGTTCTGGCGCCAAAATTTCACAAATTGAGTTGGCTACATTTTCACAGAAGGTATTGAGTTCAAACGGTATTCAAAAGGCCTTCGTTTTTTGCTCAGAGTGCGTGACACGCTGAAAATCCTGAATGCTGAATATTATTTCATCTGAGCCGAAACTTCGAAAATTCATAACTCGGTCAATTTTTATCGGATTGGGCTCATATTTTCACACAAGGTCCCTGACTCATATATCTACAACTTTACTTCAAAAGTCGAGACCAAATTATGCACCGATCAATACCAGTTTTTTATTGAAGAACGTGTCAGAGTCGACACTGAAGCCCAAAATAAGTTTGTCTGAGCTGAAACTTCAAAAAATCATAACTAATTCACCGTTTATCCGATTGAGTCGATTTTCGGACCGGAATTAGTTCTCGATGTCGGCTACATTTTGTTTTCACACTTCAACTTCAAAAAATGCACTTAAGTCCCTGCGATTTAGCCTGGAAAGTGACGAATTCAAGTGAATATTGGAGGCCCAATTGCACATTCAAAGCCCATTTGCTTTACCCTAATTTCCATTATATAATCACCTTCTTTTCACACAAACCAGGAGAAGAGAAAAAGAGAGAAAAAACCTTGCCACAACACTGTTGGAAAATCAAACTCTTTCAAGAACCCTAAAACCTTGAAATCCTTATTACAAATCCCTCTCTCACTACAAACAAAGCCATCTCAGTTACAAACCAACACCTCACTACTTCTCCAGTAAGGATAAGGCTGGCTTGATCTCCATGATCCTAATTTTCCAGTAAGGCATAAAAGCATCCAGGTCACTAATTTTCCAGTAAGGGTAAGATTGATTTGATCTCCATGATCAAAAGGGTATAATCATTCATACATGCCATATTGTGCCTAAACATTAAATTTCTTCATATATTGGCTTTATTTTCATTTTATGATTTTATTTAATGTGTTCGTGAGATTCAACACTGCAGATTTAGACAGGATCCCATGCAGGTTCATTAAGGAACGTTGAGGCCAAAAGCCAAATGACCAAAAGCCAAAAGTCAAATGGCCAAAGTAGAACATTTTATGCATGACACCAATACATGGCGAGGCAGACATTAAGCCAGACATTAAGGAACGTTGAAGCCAGAACACAAATGGCCAAAAGCCAAAAGCCAAAAGCCAAATGGCCAAAGTAGAACAACTTATGCATGAAACTCAATCCAATGGCCAAAGAATGCAGACCACGGTACTCAGGAGTCAATACTTCAAAAAACCTCCCCTTGGGCCAGACACCCCCTATGGTTTGCTCAATTTTTAATTTTTATTTGTTTTTTCCTTTTTATTCTTTTAATTGTTTTTTAATTGTTTTCTTTTAATTCCATAAAATAATTTTCATAATAAATATAAAATACAGAAAAATCAAAAAAATGTTTATTTTATTAATATTAATTTTACTATTATTATTTTTGTAAATAAACTTTAAACAATTAATTAGATTAATTTAGGTTTCAAAACTTTAATATTTTTCTTAATAAATTAAATATGTAGAAATTAGGGTTTTTAACTTTTTCATCATTTTTTAATAAATAATTTTCTCATCATTATTATTATTATTAACTACTAATTTATTTTGTAAATAAACATGTACATAAATTCTTTAGTAAATTAAGTTAAACTTTAACATTTTTCTCAAATAATTAAAAATAACTTAGAATTAGGGTTTCTTTTAATTTTAATTTTAATTTTCTTATTTCATAAATACAAAAAAACCTAAAAAACACTTCTTTTATTTCAATAAATAATTAATTAATTTTTAATTTCATTTAATTTCTTTAAAGGGTCCAACGCCCTCGAACGTTCTATTTTTATTTCTTTCGCACATTTATTTTCTTTCAAATATTATGTAATTGCTCAAGCCATGTAACTCGGACATTTTATATTTCCCGCATTTTATTTCTTTATTTTATGTCAAATCGGGTCCTGGTTTAATTTGGCGATGTGGACCCGCGCCTTTGTAATAGTTTAGGAATTTTATCTTTCCGCACTTTTTAACTGTTAAATAAATGCATGCAAGAATGAATGACAAAAATAAAAACAAACGTATAGATCACCCATGACATGAACAAGACAAAAATAAATGAAAACGACACACAAATCACACACCACCCCTAGGGTACGCCTCACTGTTGCCTTGCCTCGAAAGGTGATCGTCGAGTAGAGGATGTCTTAGTAAGTCCTCATGATCCGGGAACCTGGCATGAGGATAGCTTCTAAGGTATCTTCCTATTGCTCTGGTGATCACCATGTCCCGAACCTCGAATTGACCCGAACACCTCCAACTGTGGTGCTACCTACCTCTCAATGGTGGGATGGCACTACTTTAAAGGACATTTACACAGACGAATTCCTTAGGGTAGGTAGACGACTCTAGATATTTGCTCTAAATTTCAAAACAAATCAAAAATACTTTTCACACCGACACCTTTTCAAAAAGCTTTCGAAAGCAATTTTTCAAACACTCTTGAGGACCGATACAAGAGTCGAGCTGGAATTTTCAAAGAAACTTTTTTAAAAACCCACAGTTGAAAAGCAAACAGACCACTTTTGAAAACACAAATGAGCAAGTATCTAAGAGCCCATGGATAACCATGGATAGAAAGGGTGCTAACACCTTCCCTTTCTATAATCTACCTCCCGAACCGAGAAACATTCTCAATAAGGAATTTTGCTGTGCTTTTGTCCTTTCCATTTGGAGAAAATAAAAGACGGTGGAGACTCTTGCTTACCGCGACATTTCGCAAACCAGCGTTAAACAGTCAGTTCCAGATCCACCGATCACAGAACTAGCGACTCTGCTGGGGATTTTGTTATAAAGTGAGGTGTACCTTAGGGATAGTTCATAACTGTGTTTTCAATTGCATTGACTTGCTTGCTTTATTATTGTGGGACTGTCTTGGGAGTTCTATAGATCCTAACCCGGATCTGGGGATACCTTCTTAGAAAGTAGCAACAAGACTGTGAGGGAACTGTGCGGGGTATACCGACATGGTTGAAACAGTCTGCTACGTTGATGTGGCACTTTGGTGTGTACCGGTAACCCTTGAGTTCAGTCAAGGAGAGTACGGGGCCTCCGCGTGGTGTCGTGAAACATCAACAGACCTTAGGAACCTTAATTGAACTATCTTGGCCTCTTTAGGGTAGTGAGATAACTGACTTTGGTGTAGTCCGAGGTTGGTTGATACTCGATACTACACTCAATTGAGGGTTGCTTTCCTGGAATATTTCGGTCGCCAGTTCAGTGGCTAAATCGAAACGATGAACAATGAAAGCAATCCAGTGATATTGGGACCCTTAGAACCTGGTTACTTCTAATAGGACAGGTTGAGCCCACCAACTTCAAGAGGGTAATACCCAGACCCCATGCTGGCCTAAACTCTAAGGGTTTCTCTTGTGTGACTTGCGTGCCTTCGTACTTGACTACTTGCATGCTTGTTATCTATCTGACACATGAACTACTTGCAGGTTTTGTTTATAGTCCTTAATTGGGACTCGTAACAGGGTTTACTAAGTCTCTTGCAGGTTTTGTTTATAGTCCTTAATTGGGACTCATAACAGGGTGTACTAACTACTTGCAGGTTCTGTTTATAGTCCTTAATTGGGACTCATGACTAGTTTTACTTGAGTTTCTTGCAGGTTTTGGTTTGCAGTCCTTAATTGGGACTCATAACAGGGTTACCTACATTACCCCATGCATCATGACATCATACCATTGCATACATCCTAACCCATTTCAAGGATCTCAAGGGCTTGTGATGCAGGTCATGATGAATCAACTATCCCAGTAAGGGGCAAAGAGGATTTACTTTCCTCCAGCCAAGGTTGTCAGGGGCTATGACCCACTTGATATGGTGAGCTTTGACTCTTGAAGAAGGTTCCCCTAACCAAGGTTGTTTGGAGATCAAAACCAGACATGATGGCTAAAGTCAGGGGATATGACCCACTGGATATGGTGAGCCTTCGACCCTTGAAGAAGGACTCTCTACAACAGGAAGTTCCTTCAATCAAGCTACAGAATGCAAACTCTAACAATTTTCTTGTTTACCCCGCGAGGTCCTTGAAAACATTGCATGCATGTCATACACATCATTACATAACAGGTATCTTTGTTGCAGGTCACTTACCTTTCTCGCTGTTTATTTCAGCAATGGCTTCCCAACAAAATAACCAGGACCTTCTTGCTCAAGAGACTCGGTTCGGGGAAATCCTCCTGAATTTATCCAAGGGGCAGGAGGAGTTGAGGACACTTCTCATGGGGACTTTGGTCAGGAACAGTGCTGAGGACGAACGGCTGAAATACCTGCAAACTGAGATGGATGCAATGAAAACCCAGATGCTGGGGCAGGTGACTGCCATTCAAGGTTTAGCTCAAAGACAAGATGAGCTCGGGGTTCTCGTCAACCAACTGCTTCAGGGTAACCGACTAGGGGAAATGTCTAAGGGTAAAAAGCCAGTCATCGTTCAACCACCTTTGAGACAATGAGATAAGGGGAGATCTCCTCAAATGGCTCCAGTGTCCCAAATTCAGCATCAACCTCACCGGCTTCAGCCAGACAAGTCCAGGAGGCAATTCACCCCGCTCAACATGTCGCTGTTTCAAGCTTTACAACGCCTGTTGAGATTGAACCTGATCACATTAAGGGCTCATCCCCAGAACCCCAACACAGCACATCCTACTTATGATCCCAATAAAAGGTGTGCCTACCACTATGCCTGTCCAAGACATGATACAAATGAGTGTTGGGCTCTGAAGAATAAGATCCAGGACCTAATTGGTGAAGGGGCATTAGAGTTCACACAAGATGGTCAGGCCGAGTTCTTCTACTATCCCTGCAAGACTCACCATTTGAAGTGACAAATCCTGAGACTAGAAAACTTTTGTTCATTCGAATGTTCAAGTTGCAGTTTTCTTTTGTTCAAACATTTACTCATGTTAAACATTGTTATTTCATTAATGCATCGCATATGTCTGTTTTGAAACAATATATTCGTATTCACTATATGCAAATTATTTTCATATTTCTTCTGATGTCAACTCTTGATCCAAAATTCTAAGCCTCTTGAGGGAGGATGACGAAAACGATACCACAATCTACAGTATGCTTTTGAACAGACCCCGCTGATGAGGTACAGGCATTGTTTCAATTCCTAAACACTGGAGTTATAAGGAAGATAATCCCTCGTCAACCCCTCTGAGCCAAAGAAGTAGGAGTTTTTCTTTTCGAAATTTAAAACCCTTAATCATAACCTGGGGCAGGGTAGTCTCTCAGTTGATCCAAGTGCATAACGAATGGCACCAAAGAGGTCCTTACAAAACAAAAAAAAACGGTGATGGTTCCAAATAATCAAGAAGGACAGGCAGTCATTATATCTCTCAAAATAAAAAATCCCATTAAGTCAAAACCCATGAAGGAGACTTACAAAACTGGGGCATCCCGCTGACTGTAATTCCAAAAAAGGAAACAGTTCAGGCAAAAAAAAGAAAGGGATAACAAAAATCAGACAAGAAAGAGGTCCTACAAACCCTCAACGAAAAAGGAATGACTGCCTATTCAAAATAAATCATCAACATCCAAATCATCACCGGAAAATCAGAGCAAAGACTCAAACAAGGTCTAACGTATGATCAACTGAGTTTAGGTTTGGAGAACATCACAAAGAGCGGGTGGGTACAAACAAAATTTGAGCCTTTATCCTTTGTTTCTTAAACCGTGAACCAGGCCACGTTATAACCCTCAAAAGTCCTAGCTAAAGCATGGGTTAGTTCGAAAGCATACTGTACGAAAGGTATCCCGACTCCTGAAGGCCTACGGTAAAATACGGAGTTGACATCACGTTTTACAAACAATCACTTGTTTTATGAAAAAGAATGCATTTTCAAAATCTTCAAGACAGACATAAGCTTTGCATTTTTAACATAACTTTGTTTGCATATGACTTTTTGTTTGAACATCATAGAAGTTCGCACGACGAAAGCCTAATGAACAGAAGCACTTCCAATCAAGGGGCATGGCATGAGCATGGTCCATCATCTGGGGAAATCCAATCAAGATTCGGAGAATCTCTCAAAGGCCACATAGCCTGGGGCAAATCTCCGCCTAAGTCACTTGGGGCATTCCAACAACGAATCTTGCCTGATCAAACATCTTCTGGTGGCATGACAAAATACTTCCAACAGGGGCAACTCCCTACATTCTGAAAGCACGGACATAGTCGAAAGGAATACTACGCATAATCAAAGACCCGCTAGGTTGACACACCTAGGCAAAAATAAGGGCTTCCCGGCGAACCAAAAGGGTTCGGGCAAAAATAAGGGATGAAATGAAAAAATCTGTACACCCGGCAAGTCGAAAACCTGAAAAGGCGGCTTGGGCAAAAATGGGTATCCCGATGGACTGAAAACCCGAAAGGGCGGTCCAGGCAAAAGTTAGGGATCAAAGCGTACGACTATGTCCTGTTATCTTATCACCTGCCTACCAGAAGTAGGTCTGTCCATCAGCAAGCTATCAGCATCTCACAGGCCTTCCTCTCCAATATCAGAACCAGGGGCAATAAAGAGTTGTCTAAGCAATCTAATTGTTCTGTCCTCCAAGGTACCAAGGTAGGTTCAGCTAAAGAACACGACCAGTACATCTTCACTCCCCAGAGAGTGATTCAGCAGTCAGTACACTCTCCCCAGCAGCATACATATTCTTAAACAAGCATCCTCGGCAGTCTTGCTCTAAAAGATTGTTCCCTGGTGGCGTACAAACATTCAAAGGAATCACTTCCCCGGCATAGCAAAACTTCCCCAAGAAAGTCCAATCCATTTCCCCAGGAAGGTTGGAATTCATATCCCCAAGCAGTAAGCTTATCCCCAGTAAATTCTGGAAGCTGATCCTCGTCGAACGCGTCGTCCGGCTTTATTCAAAGAGTTATTTCCTTAACAGGATATAACTGGGTTATCCTCAGCCAAAAGCCACGGAAAGATCGCCGTCGACGAAGTCTCTTTATCCCCAGCGAAGTCTATTAACACTTCCGATACAACAAAGATATCCTCAGCAAGTTATTATCAACAACTCAACAAAGCATCCCTCTCCCACAGAGTATCACTCCCCAGCATGGTCGATAGCGTATTTTTCTCCCCGCAGAATCTTCCATTTGCCAAGTTTATTCCTCAACGGAGTCATCTTCTCCTACCGGTATTCTTGCAGCTATCATCCCCAGCGGAAGCAAAATCTATTCTTCAATATCAGCCCAGGAGTGATTTCCCGGCACCCGTCAAGGATTTATATTCCTAGACGAAAGCATACATAAACATCACATACAACATTATAGCATGCATGTACGCATCATATCATACAAATCTCATTTATGTTGAGAACATCATTGCTTGATCCATATCATGCATTGCATATGACTGACCTTTACCTTTCAGGAAAGATTCAGCTAAATTCTCCATCATATTTCAAGACCTAGACCGGTTCAGTTAATCGACTCCAAAGATTTCTTATCCAGTCCAAGGCCTTCTCTAGTCCAGCTAAATCGACTCCCAACAGATTTTTCTGATGAAGACTCAGCAGAAGTTATGAGATTATAATTTCCAATTGGTTCTCTCTCCGACGGTGCATGAGATGATTCCATTTTAGGTTTTTTCTTTGAGATTATAATTTCCTATTGGTTCTCTCTCCGACGGTGCATGAGATGATTCCATTTTAGGTTTTTCTTTGAGATTATAATTTCCTATTGGTTCTCTCTCCGACGGTGCATGAGATGATTCCATTTTAGGTTTTTTCTTTGAGATTATAATTTCCTATTGGTTCTCTCTCCGACGGTGCATGAGATGATTCCATTTTTAGGTTTTTCTTTGAGATTATAATTTCCTATTGGTTCTCTCTTCGACGGTGCATGAGATGATTCCATTTTTAGGTTTTTCTTTGAGATTATAATTTCCTATTGGTTCTCTCTCCGACGGTGCATGAGATGATTCCATTTTTAGGTTTTTCTTTGAGATTATAATTTCCTATTGGTTCTCTCTCCGACGGTGCATGAGATGATTCCATTTTTAGGTTTTTCTTTGAGGTTATAATTTCCTATGGTTCTCTCCCCGACGGTGCGTGAGATGTAATTCCCTTTCAAGTTATAATTCCCTATGGTTCTCTCCCCGACGGTGCGTGAGATGTAATTCCCTTTCAGGTTATAATTTCCTATGGTTCTCTCCCCGACGGTGCGTGAGATGTAATTCCCTTTCAGGTTATAATTTCCTATGGTTCTCTCCCCGACGGTGCGTGAGATGTAATTCCCTTTCAGGTTAGAATTTCCTATGGTTCCCTCCCCGACGGTGCGTGAGGTGATAATTCCATTTCAGGTTATAATTTCCTATGATTCTCTCCCCGACGGTGCGTGAGATGTAATTCCCTTTCAGATTATAATTTCCTATTGGTTCTCTCCCCGACGGTGCGTGAGATGTAATTCCCTTTTAGGTTATAATTTCCTATGGTTCTCTCCCCGACGGTGCGTGAGATGTAATTCCCTTTCAGGTTATAATTTCCTATGGTTCTCTCCCCGACGGTGCGTGAGATGTAATTCCCTTTCAGGTTATAATTTCCTATGGTTCTCTCCCCGACGGTGCGTGAGATGTAATTCCCTTTTAGGTTATAATTTCCTATGGTTCTCTCCCCGACGGTGCGTGAGATGTAACTCCCTTTCAGATTATAATTTCCTATTGGTTCTCTCCCCGACGGTGCGTGAGATGTAATTCCCTTTTAGGTTATAATTTCCTATGGTTCTCTCCCCGACGGTGCGTGAGATGTAATTCCCTTTCAGATTATAATTTCCTATGGTTCTCTCCCCGACGGTGCGTGAGATGTAATTCCCTTTCAGATTATAATTTCCTTTGGGTCTCTTCCCGATATTGCGAAGATGGTAATTCCCACCAAGATTTTCTCAACGAGCGTTGTTGAAGTTAAAGTCACCCAAGGTTCTCTTACTGTTCATACTGAGGTAGTAACCACTCCTGGTTCATTCATCAACGTTTGAAGCTCCAGATCCAGCTCCTGTAACCAGTCTGGACACATCTATCCAAAGAATTTGAAGACCAGCTCCCGTAACAGGTCAGGTAATCATTTTTCTTTTTTGCAGGTATGCAAGTTCTCGCTAAGGAATCTCTTATGCGATTGACATCCAGATGGCATCTATAAGCCCATCCACCTATCCATCACCTCTTAGCATGGCATCTATAAGCCCATCATCCTATCTATCAATCTCTAAATGGCATCTATAAGCCCATTCCCCCGTCACACTACTATGTGAGCGCAAATTTCTGGGCACTCTAGTGTTCAATCATCTTCCACCCTCGGATTACGAAAGGCACGTCAGTCAATCTGCATCCTCAGGTCTAAGAAGATTGAACAGGGGCAACTGTTGTACCCCAAAATTTGCCCTCCCATATTTCTCAAAAACATTTCAAGAAAAATTCACAAGTCCAACCTGGCGCGTCATATTCAGGTATTCTTTCGCCAAGATATCTCTGATAACGTATTCTCAAATTCAGGTTCGGCTCAAGAGTCAATTCTTTAAAGAAGGTATCCGAATGTGTGAGTTTTCTTGAAGAAATATAGTGGAAAAGTGTGCTGAAAGTGCAGTTTTTACGCGCTAAAAAATTCATAACTTGAAGATCGTGACTCGTTTTGAACCCGTTCCGGTGGCCAAAATTCCGTCTTGACATTATCTACGTTTTCATCTCTCACGGCTGGAAGCCAATTTCGATCATAAGGTCTTCAAAAATGTGGATTTATCAAGTATTTTCGCACAGAAAATTTGTGACAGAAGTTTATCTGGGTCATGTTCAGAAAATCATAACTTGGTCGATTTTCATCGTATCGAGCTGGTTCTGGCGCCAAAATTTCACAAATTGAGTTGGCTACATTTTCACAGAAGGTATTGAGTTCAAACGGTATTCAAAAGGCCTTCGTTTTTTGCTCAGAGTGCGTGACACGCTGAAAATCCTGAATGTTGAATAGTATTTCATCTGAGCCGAAACTTCGAAAATTCATAACTCGGTCAATTTTTATCGGATTGGGCTCATATTTTTACACAAGGTCCCTGACTCATAGATCTACAACTTTGCTTCAAAAGTCAAGACCAAATTATGCACCGATCAATACCAGTTTTTTATTGAAGAACGTGTCAGAGTCGACACTGAAGCCCAAAATAAGTTTGTCTGAGCTGAAACTTCAAAAATTCATAACTAATTCACCGTTTATCCGATTGAGTCGATTTTCGGACAGGAGTTAGTTCTCGATGTCGGCTACATTTTGTTTTCACACTTCAACTTCAAAAAATGCACTTAAGTCCCTGCGATTTAGCCTGGAAAGTGACGAATTCAAGTGAATATTGGAGGCCCAATTGCACATTCAAAGCCCATTTGCTTTACCCTAATTTCCATTATATAATCACCTTCTTTTCACACAAACCAGGAGAAGAGAAAAAGAGAGAAAAAACCTTGCCACAACACTGTTAGAATATCAAACTCTTTCAAGAATCCTAAAACCTTGAAATCCTTATTACAAATCCCCCTCTCACTACAAACAAAGCCATCTCAGTTACAAACCAACACCTCACTACTTCTCCAGTAAGGATAAGGCTGGCTTGATCTCCATAATCCTAATTTTCCAGTTGGGCATAAAAGCATCCTGGTCACTAATTTTCCAGTAAGGGTAAGATTGATTTGATCTCCATGATCAAAAGGGTATAATCATTCATACATGCCATATTGTGCCTAAACATTAAATTTCTTCATATATTGGCTTTATTTTCATTTTATGATTTTATTTAATGTGTTCGTGAGATTTAACATTGCAGATTTAGACAGGATCCCATGCAGGTTCATTAAGGAACGTTGAGGCCAAAAGCCAAATGGCCAAAAGCCAAAAGTCAAATGGCCAAAGTAGAACATTTTATGCATGACACCAATACATGGCGAGGCAGACATTAAGCCAGACATTAAGGAACGTTGAAGCCAGAACACAAATGGCCAAAGTAGAACAACTTATGCATGAAACTCAATCCAATGGCCAAAGAATGCAGACCACGGTACTCAGGAGTCAATACTTCAAAAAACCTCCCCTTGGGCCAGACACCCCCTATGGTTTGCTCAATTTTTAATTTTTATTTGTTTTTTCCTTTTTATTCTTTTAATTGTTTTTTAATTGTTTTCTTTTAATTCCATAAAATAATTTTCATAATAAATATAAAATACAGAAAAATCAAAAAAATGTTTATTTTATTAATATTAATTTTACTATTATTATTTTTGTAAATAAACTTTAAACAATTAATTAGATTAATTTAGGTTTCAAAACTTTAATATTTTTCTTAATAAATTAAATATGTAGAAATTAGGGTTTTTAACTTTTTCATCATTTTTTAATAAATAATTTTCTCATCATTATTATTATTATTAACTACTAATTTATTTTGTAAATAAACATGTACATAAATTCTTTAGTAAATTAAGTTAAACTTTAACATTTTTCTCAAATAATTAAAAATAACTTAGAATTAGGGTTTCTTTTAATTTTAATTTTAATTTTCTTATTTCATAAATACAAAAAAACCTAAAAAACACTTCTTTTATTTCAATAAATAATTAATTAATTTTTAATTTCATTTAATTTCTTTAAAGGGTCCAACGCCCTCGAACGTTCTATTTTTATTTCTTTCGCACATTTATTTTCTTTCAAATATTATGTAATTGCTCAAGCCATGTAACTCGGACATTTTATATTTCCCACATTTTATTTCTTTATTTTATGTCAAATCGGGTCCTGGTTTAATTTGGCGATGTGGACCCGCGCCTTTGTAATAGTTTAGGAATTTTATCTTTCCGCACTTTTTAACTGTTAAATAAATGCATGCAAGAATGAATGACAAAAATAAAAACAAACGTATAGATCACCCATGACATGAACAAGACAAAAATAAATGAAAACGACACACAAATCACACACCACCCCTAGGGTACGCCTCACTGTTGCCTTGCCTCGAAAGGTGATCGTCGAGTAGAGGATGTCTTAGTAAGTCCTCATGATCCGGGAACCTGGCATGAGGGTAGCTTCTAAGGTATCTTCCTATTGCTCTGGTGATCACCATGTCCCGAACCTCGAATTGACCCGAACACCTCCAACGGTGGTGCTACCTACCTCTCAATGGTGGGATGGCACTACTTTAAAGGACATTTACACAGACGAATTCCTTAGGGTAGGTAGACGACTCTAGATACTTGCTCTAAATTTCAAAACAAATCAAAAATACTTTTCACACCGACACCTTTTCAAAAAGCTTTCGAAAGCAATTTTTCAAACACTCTTGAGGACCGATACAAGAGTCGAGCTGGAATTTTCAAAGAAACTTTTTTAAAAACCCACAGTTGAAAAGCAAACAAACTACTTTTGAAAACACAAATGAGCAAGTATCTAAGAGCCCATGGATAACCATGGATAGAAAGGGTGCTAACACCTTCCCTTTCTATAATCTACCTCCCGAACCGAGAAACATTCTCAATAAGGAATTTTGCTGTGCTTTTGTCCTTTCCATTTGGAGAAAATAAAAGACGGTGGCGACTCTTGCTTACCGCGACATTTCACAAACCAGCGTTAAACAGTCAGTTCCAGATCCACCGATCACAGCACCCCTAGGGTATATCTGACTTTATGCATCCAGAAATGGTCATGTCCCTCGAACGTAGGGATATCTTAGCAATGACCCTCAGTTTAAAGTCATCAAAAAGATCATGGTCCTTTAACGTCCCTCGAGTTGCCTACGAGAAATGATCTTGTCCCTCGATGTTGCCTATATGATGAAAGTCCCTTCGAATTTCTAAGGTATCTCTACATGTTGCTTTCAATGACCATAAACGTCCCTTTCGATAGTCCCTCAACATCCAACGATAGGGCTAGCTACTCACAAATAGTAGGATAGTACTATCTAAAGGGTAGGAGGAAAAGAACACCCTTTTTCGAGTAGGTAGACAGTTCTTAAGTACTTGCTCAAATCTTTTTTTTTTTTTACACTTACACACTTTCAAACTTCTTTTCAAAAAGACGCTTTATCACACTCTTGAGGACTGATACAAGAGTTATCATAAAGCAAGCAAATAAAATATTTCAAAACACACAAACACGAAAACAGTTTTCAAAAATGAGCAAGTACCTAAGAGCCCGTGGAAAACCATAGATGGAAAGGGTTCTAACACCTTCTTTTTCCATAATATACCCCCTTACTCAGAAAATCTCGAAAAAGGTCTTTTTCTGTTCTTTTCACCCTTTCCTTTGTTGGATAAAAGAAAAGTCGGTGACGAATCTTGCTTACCTCGACATTTGCAAACAAAAAATGCAAACCAGTATTAATAGTCGGTTCTGCCACCGTACCACAAAGGCAAAGGGTTAGTTCTTCCAGTACTCGTTCAATTCCAAGAGTCTTTAGAGGAACACAAACAAAGATAAAACTATAGACCCAAGATTCCTTACTGGGACACCTCTCTGACTATGCATTATACTTAAGTCTCATCTTCGATTTTTCTCCCTTTTCATTCGGACAATCAAATTAAGGCAATGGAAGTTATAATGGTCATCACATGCACAAGGTCAATGGAGAATTTTACATTTATGCATCATTTGTTACCCACCGATGAAATTTTCAAAGCCTTTTTAAGCTTGTATATTATCCTTTATATAGGACGACGTTTTGGGATCAACTTTTGTTAGGTTGAACAACTGGGTGAGAGTTATCTGACATAGAGGGCTAGTTTCCTTTTACTTCCTTTTAATCTTTTTGGTGTTGACGAAATTTTCAAAACTTTTGCAAGTTTATATATTGTCCTTTGCTTAGGACGACGCTGAGGATCAACCTCCTTCAGTTTCCTTTTAACGCCTTTTCGTATTTTTGAGGGAAATTTTTCTCATTGTTTCTCAATCAACCATACATGCATGCAAATCTAATTTATGCCAGACTGACAAATTAAACTAATTGGGGGAGGGGTTACTTCTCAGGGTCTAAGCACTATGGTACAATTCTACATATCAGACTCATGTGACTGGTTAGGAAGCTTCAGGTGTTCAAGTAAAAACCCCTTTCATAAAAAAATTTCGGTTTTCTCTAATTTTATATACTTTCCAAGTTGTTTTCAATCAAAACTCTCTTGGAAAAAATTCACGGGTCATAATTCGGGGACTGTTACGGGCCGTAATGTGTGTTACGGGTGCCCATAATAGCTCGCGGGTAGTTATAATGTGATAGGTAAAAAGATCCTAGGTGTCTTTACGGGCCGTAACGCTTGTTACAGGCGCCTGTAACATGCCTTTGATTTCTCTACCGGATTCTTCATTTTCTTAATATTTGGCTCGATTTTTCCAATTCGGTTTCCTGTGCTCATCCTTCTTAGATCCTTCAATAATTTAGAATGCCTTCCTTTGTGAGTACCTGTTTATTAATAATAAAAGAAAACAATAAAAATTATTAGCATAATAAAATGGTGGGTTGCCTCCCACTAAACACTTTGTTTAACGTCGCATGGCTCGACGGTCTTCAAGTGTTACCACTCAAACATTTTCTTCCTTCGAAATCAGATCTGCGGTCTTTTTCTTAGTTGGCTTGGGTTTCCATCCAATCCTTTTTACCCATGACAGACATCTAATCCTTCTCTTTCTTTGTGGTCATTCTCTTCTTGTTCTCATCTTTTCAGTAGCTTTATCTTTTTCTCGTTGCTTCTTTTCATTTTTCCTCCATGTGACATCCTGTCGGACAAGACTAAGATGTTGACAAGGTTTTAGAGTGTCAAAGAGGGTCTGATCATCAGGGATAAAGAATCCTCTCTTATTTTCTTCTATATAGAAGTTTATCATGCCCTCCTTGACATAGATGACCGTTCCTGAAGTGTCCATGAAAGGTCTTCCTAAGATCACGGGGACCTGAAGGTTCTCATTTATACCCATCACCACAAAATCTGCATGATAGAAAAGGCTTCCAACTTTAATTGGGACATCTTTGAGGAGTCCTAATACTTTCTTGATTGATCCATCGGCAAGTTATAGTGACATATTTTTGGTTTTCAGTTCTCCCAAGTGAAGCTTCATATAGAAAGTGATGGGGAGCATATTAACGCCTGCACCAAGATCACAAAGAGCCTTTTTAGCTTTTACATCACCAATATCATAGGGAATAGAAAAGTTCCTGGGGTCTTCTAGCTTATGTGGGATCCCGTTTTGTATCAAGGTACTACACATAGAAGTTAGCTTAATAATCCCATATTTCTTCATTCCTTTCTTGGAGGTAATGGTTCTCATAGTTCTTAGAAGAGATGATATCCAATATGGGAATTCATAAAGGGGAATATGGTTGAAAAGCTTCTTTAGCAACTCTATGGGATTCTTGCAGTGTGCTTCTTTCTTAATTTCAACTGTTTTTCTTCCAGGGAACTCAAAACTTTCCTTCTTGAGTTGTTTAACTCTTTTCCTAAGATTCTCAATAACAACAACTTCTTCCTTCTTAAGTTTGTTAACCTGATCAACACTCAAAATGGTAATGACATTCAACTGACCCCTGGGATTTTGCTTGAGTTTCCCCGGGAAAGCTTCCAGGGGAACAAAGTCTGATGCTTATTATTGAGCAACCTGGGAGATTTATGATTCCAGCATTTTAGAATGAGTGACAATGCTTTCAATTTTTGTGTTCAACTTCCTGAGTACTTCATTGGTGTGGAGATTTTGATTTTTGAAATCTTCTGTGATACGGTGGGAGAACTGACTTGAGGTTTTGCGTTTGTTTTCGCACTTGTTCGGTTTAGCAAGAGTCGCCACCGACTTTTTATTTTATCCTAAAGGAAAGGTTAAAAAGAACTGCAAAAAACCTTTGAGATGTTTTCGTGGGTTCGGGGGGGGGGGGGGGGGGGGGGGAGATTATGAAAAGGGAAGGTGCTAGCACCCTTTTCATCCATGGTTATCCTTGGGCTCTTAGTTACTTGTTTTAGATCACTTTGCCTTGATTTTCAATTGTGTGAAATGGTGCTTTGTGTGTGTGGTTTTGAAAATGTTTTAAAAATATGCCTTGTCTAGGCAACCGTTGTAACAATTCTTTACTCGAATGTTTTACAAAGGTGTTTGTCTTTTTGAAAAGATGTTTCAAATGTTTTTGAAAGTTGTTTTGAAAGTTGTGTTTGTGAAGTGTGTTTTGAAAAGTAGGCAAGCGTGTTTTGCAAGTTTGATCAAGTAACTAAGAGTTGTCTACCACTAAATTTACTCAAAGATATTTCCTATGTTTTAACCCTTTTAACAGTATTGTTCCACCATTGTATTTGGTGGACAATCTTGTGGTAGGATGTTAACGGGACGGGCGCGGGTCATCGTTTAGACCATGAATGCAATAGTGCCAAGTGTCTTTGGAAATTTTTCTTGAGGGACTATGATCATTTTGTTTAGGCAACTTCGAGAGCGTCATCGAGGGACTATGATCATTTTGATTTGTTTTTGTTTGGCCAAAGACACTCAACATGCAACATGGCCCATTTTGGAAGGCAACAAGCGGGATTACCCTAGGGGTGCAAGTGTGAATTGTGTATTGATTGTCATGCATTTGTGTTGTATTAGGTTATCTAGCAGTTGATTTTGAATCTTCGCATACAAACCCTAATTACTACACAGTATATAGAAAGCGATAAATTGCGGGAATTTAAAGTCTAAGCTATTACAAATAAGTATCCGGGGATGGGGTTACAAATATTTACAAATGGGGATGAGACTTATCGGAATAGTAATGTCCAAATAATATTTACAACCAAATCGAATCGCATTCTCAATGTAAAATGTAGCAATGTATAAGAATAAAAGCAATGTATCAAAAGTATTAGTGAAAGTGTATGTGATTATCTACAAGTGATGAGAAAAATATGTTAACCTAATGCAATATTAAGTATTTATTTATTTTTATGTTTTTGTTTAATATTATAAACAAAAGTTTTTAAGAAAAGAAAAATATTTAAGTTAAAGAAAATTAATGTTCATGTATTTTAGTTTATATACAAAGGTTTATTAAACAAAAATTCTAAAAAGAAAATTATTTAAGTTAGAAAAAATCTTATTTTTATGTACTCTTAAATATGATAAAAAAAGTATTAATAAACATTTTACATGAAAGGTTAATATATTATTAAAAAAAAGGAATTAGGTTATAAAAGAAAGAAAAATAAAAGAAGATTAAGAAATGTTGGTTAAAAGAAAATAGAATAAAAGGAAGTCATGTGGGCCTTATGTTTGTTCTTGGCCCAAAACAAAATTTGAAAGAGAATCAGAGGGGGGGGGGGGGGGGGGGGTACGCACACTGAAGAAGGGGTTAGGCGCTAGAAATCAATTGTGCTTAGGCAGATATGAGGCAGAGGCCCAACACGTTTGATAACATTTTGTTTGTTAGGGTTTTCAATTCTTGTTTCAGAATAGGGTTTACAATGTTTGAGCGGCGCCGTTCCCTTCATCGTCTTCTTCGCCTCTTCACTTTCTCAAAGCATGGCCTATGACGCTCTCTACGCCTTAGGCTACCAGGCGCCGTCTCCATTCCCTCTCTCCAAGATTACTCAGGCAGTGATGACACAAAGGTATGTGATTTCTGTCTTAACGTGTTTTTTAGGGCTTCAGTTCATGCATGTTATTAATTCTGATCTTCATGTTATTGATTCTTTATGTGTTATCCTTGTTTGTATGAGATGTGTAAAAAGGGAGAAGGACAATACCTTTGGAGAGGAGACGGAGGAGGGGACTGGAGGTGTCTTAGGCAGCCGGAGGCGAGGGAGTATGATGTTATGCTAGCTTTGTGGCCTTCCTTGGTATTTGTATCTTGTTCTTGTTAGGTTTTATGATGATAGCTTTTCTGAAAACCCTAGATTGTTTCACTTCTGCATCTTCTTTTCCTCTTCTGCTTGCTTCTGATTGCTTATACTTCTGGCTTTTTTACTCGATGATGAACTCAGTTCTGAGAGTTTGGGATTTGTTTGCTCAATGATGATGAAATTGAAACTGAGATGCTTCAGTGTTGCTTTTGACTTTTTTCCTATTCCTCCTTATCAATGATGATTGCTCTGAGATATTTTGCTTCAGTTATTGTTTGGCTTTGGCTTGCTCAATGATGAACCTTGGTTTTGAGAGATTGTTTGGATATGTGTGATTCTGACTTTTGATGAACTTTTATGTTCTGAGGCATTGTTGGCTATTGATCTTCTTCCTCTCTTTTTGATTCTGACTTTCTCTTCTCTTTTTTTGATTTTTTTCTCAATGATGATGATTCCTGAGGGTTATTTTGATGTTGTGTTTTGGATTGGTTGGAATTTGGCTTGCTTTGAACACACGTTATATGCTTGAGTTTAGGCCTCGTGTTTGAATAAGTTTAAGGCAGGTTCTGTTGTTTGCTTGACACAGGTTTTGAAAGGCTTGTGTTTGAAGCAAGCTTGGGCAGGCTTTGTGTTTTGACACAGTTTTGAAAGGCTTGGTACTGTCTATTTGTGTTTGACAGGATTTTTGGTTTGAAAGTTGTTTATTTGCTTTTGAAAATGTACAGGATTTAAGGCTTGTATTAGTTTGTAAGTTTGAAGCTTATGGTTCTATGTTTGAAACAGGTTTGGCTTTGTTTGAGATTTATGCAAGTTAAGGCTATTTCTGGTTTTGATACTGAGTTTAGGCTTTGGAAGGCTTTGTATGGTTTGAAATAGGTTTGAGAACTTGTTTTTTGAAGTTACAGTTTTGAAAGGCTATATGTTTGGGTGGGGTTTTACAGGTTTGAGGCAGGTTAAGGCTTATGCAGGCTTCTGGTCACAGGCCTGCTTGTTTTTATGCAGGTTGTTTGCTTGCTTAGCTTGAGGCAAGCTTTTGTTTGTGTTATGTAACAGTTTGTGGTTTTAGGCAGGATTTTGAAGTTACAGCTTGAGAGCTTGTGTTCTTTTTTTATGTGTTTTTGCCTCCTTTACGGTGTTAAGATAATGTTTGTTTTATATCTCTTGCCTGCCTGAAAAAACTGTAAGCCTCTTCCTTTTTTCTCTCTTTCTCTCTCTACAGATAAAAAGCATATTATATTGCTTAAAACTGTACTTTTCTGAAAAAGTGATGGCCTGGAAAATGATGATTCTTTGCAATATTACCTGCCTTTTGTCTTTCCTCTGCATCTTGTACTTATCCCAGATTTTCTGCATTGCTTTGATATCTTGTTAACAACCTTTTGACAATTTGTTTTGACATTAAGTTTGCCTTTGACAGCTTAGTTTGCCTTGTGCAGTTCAGTTTGGACTTTGTAATTTGTTTGGCATATTCAGTTTGCTACATGTGACTTGGTTTGGAATTTTGAACTGTGCAGCTTTGTATTTGGCATATTCAGTAGCTTTGTACATTTCATATATTTGCAAGCATATTTCCCTTTCCCTCTTTGTGAACCAAGAGTCCTCTTGTGATTTGCAGAGAGGGTGAACAAACTGATTCCAGCCAATCACTTTTAATGATGAGTCTTTATTTATTTGCCTGAGAAAATACCTTTAATTTCAAATTTATTTGTGTTTGACTTCTTCTTTTTTTTGTCTTTGCAGATAAAAATTAATTGAGCAATGGGGAGCAGCAGTAGAAGATGAAGATTTAGGATAGATTTAGGATATAGTTTCAATTTATTTTTAATCATTGTAATAATATTAATATAAACAACCGTAAATAAATTTACAGCGTTCAAATAATATCTGTAACAAACAATTAAAAATGAATAAAAAATAATCCTTTGTCAGTTAATTCTCTTTCAATTCACTATTTATTTAATTATTTAAGTTTCTTGAATTAAAATAATTGGAAGTAAATCCCAATTATTCTAAATTAGAATAAATAATTAATAAACACCGTAGTCTTGCAACTTCGTATTAATCAATAATAAACCAGGCGTTCCAATTAGCCATAAGCATTGCACAGTCAAATCAAACAAACATCCATATGCCTTTTCTTTTACTGATTAAACCAAACACTGCAAATTTTCAACCAGAAGCCTCAGCATCTAAACCAGAGGTTCAGGTTTATTGAGAAACAAACTGAAATCTTGAGCAGGCGTCAAAGAAGTGTGACAGCCAATTAAGACACTGTGGATTCAAATTCTCCTGAGAATGCGCGTGCAAACCCTAATTCTTGATTTATTGTCAAAGAAGCGTCTGCCTGATCAAACCCTGAGCCAAACTCAACCCAACCCTAACAATATTCTTGAACTGATTCAAAATCAAAGGAAACCCTAATTTTGTCTGACTGACGAGAAAAGTCTGCTTGACCGATTCTTAAGCCAATCTGAAAAATCAGGAAAAGCCCGAAGCTGTGATTTTCTTGTAAAAGAGAGAGGGAAAATTTTGGGGTACAATATCTTCATTTTGACGAGCTGGAGTCGCGATAAAGTTTTACATCATTAATTCGAGATTAGACTTCTTTTGAGGGGTAACATCTTGAAAACTTGGCGGTGCTGCAGCTTGTGGTTGGTTGTTTTTGTAAGAAAAATTTGGGTGATTCTTCCAACATGGGTTCTAAGTGTTCGAATAAGGATTATTCCTCTGATTGTTCAAGTAATTATCACTTTCTTGATTAGATCCTCCTGCTAAAATCATTTGGAAATCTTTATCAAGGTGACCATTCACTCCACAGATTTCACAGTTTAGAGGATCAGGGGCAACAACAACAATAAGAGTGGGAGTGGCTAATGTAATTCTCAATTTATCAATTTTTTTAGAAAGTGCATCAACCTTTGCATTCATGTGGTCAAAAACACTCACTTCATGCATTCCCCAGTTTTAGCGGTTGTTTTTGAGGAAACTTATCGTGTACTTCACCAAGAATGATGGTTCTTGACCATTTCTTCTATTATATTATAAGCCACATCTTGAGGGCTATTCACCAGAGCTATGCCAGAAGCTGCATCAAGGGTCATTCTTGTAGAGTAAAGGAGACCATTGTAGAAAGTATGAATTACCATCCACTTCCCAAGCCCATGAAAGGGGAAAAGCCTTAACAATTCTTTAAAGCGTACCCATGCATCAAACAAGGATTCTCCATCATCTTGCTTAAAATTATTTATCTCGTTCCTAACTTGGGCTGTCTTGCTTGGAGGAAAATATCGGGCAAGAAAAGCAGCTTTTAACTGTGTCCAGGAAGTAATAGAATTGGAGGGAAAGGGTTGGAGCGAAGCCCTTGCTCAATATCTTAGAGAGAATGGAAACAACCTTAGATGGATAGAATTCTGATCAACTCATTTTGCCTTAATTGTGACACAATTATCCACAAAGTTAGACAAATGCAGATTCAGGTTTTCTGAAGGCAAACTAGAAAACTGATTATGTTGTACCATGCCTATCAATGATGGCTTTAGTTTGAAATTATTCGCTTCGATAGGAGGATTCACATTAATCAAGTGTGGTTCCTCTTCTATAGGAAGTGCATAATTCTTCAATGGTTTCGTATCAATAACATGTGCAACCATTATTAATCCTCTTCAAGCTCTAAGTATTTCTCGTAGAAAACACTTGATCTCCTCAATAGGCTCTACCAAATTTTCTGCAGGACTTGTTCTTTTCATAAAAAAATAAAAACTCTAGTCTCTACGATGATAAAATAAAATTTCATTATTAACACAATTGGTCCCCTGCAACGACGCCAAAAACATGACACCCCACAAACGTACAACTAATGTCAGAGTAGTACAAAGAGTTATTGAACCACAAGGACCAATGGTTAATTGTCGATTCCTATTGTATCATTGTAAAGCTAGAGCAACCAAATAGTTTGGGAGAAATAAACTTAAGTGAAAAACCACTTAAGTAAAAACAACTTATTTTCAAAAGCACTTTTTTGAAAACAACTTAATTGAAAATAATTTGAGAATTAATAAAAACAAACAAGACTTTAGGTTCATGACTACTATCTATGATTTCTCCATAGGGATTTAGAATTTTTATTACGTGAACTTCGACACAATTTTATAGAAAAATATATTGTTGTGGGCAATTCCTGCTTTCGCCAGCGGATTACACTACCTTTGACGAACGGGGCGCTCGTCGGCTTACGCTCGCACAGAAGCGTTCGTCGGTGATCATTGTTTTGCACAAATATTTTAATGAAATAATTTCTCAATCTCCTCTGATCAGTTTCATGACTTCGGAGTTGATTGTTTAAAAATTGTTTTCTGGTTTTCACACTTATCTTCTCGGGTCAAGATAAAAACCTAAAACACAACTACTTTCATAGAGAGGTTTAAATCAATACTCATTTTTTTTTATAATAGGTAAATGTCGAAATTCTCGTAACTGACTTAAGATAATTTCTATGGACAACCATTGATAGAGTTCATGACCCTTAGTCCTTATATGACTACTCACTCATGGTGAAAAGGCAAGAAATCAAATAAATCATAGAAATAATATACATGATTTAATAAATTATAAAGAAAGAGATAGTAGAATAAAATCCTGATAAAAAAAACTTGAATAAAATCTTGATCCAATTTCTCTAATGGAGACTTGTACAAAGGAATGTAAAACTTGCAAAAGAAAAAAAATAGAATTGTACGATGAAAAACTTGGATGAAAAACCTTGCAATGTTATTCTCCTTAAATAGAAAAATAGCCCTAAATAAAAAGATCATGGATATTAAGTGAAAATCAAATCAAATCTTCAAATGCCAGAACTCCCAAAATAGCACAATTGATCCAGAAAAGGAAAGAAACTATGGAGGTTTCGCACGCTGATTACGGGTCATAACACGCGTTACAGTTACCCGTAATCGGCCACGAGTATTTGTATTGGGTATGCGCAATGGGAAGCGTCAGCTGCATTCGTGTTACGAGTCCTAACATGTGTTATGGGAACCCTAACAGGCCACATAAATTTGTGTTGGGGTGTGAAAATAATGTCCTTTAGACTGGAGTCCATTACGGGTCGTAATACGTGTTACGGGTACCCTTAATGGAGCTCTGTTTTTAGTACTGGAGATTTCCAATTCTTGCACTTTCTTCATAATTCATCCAATTTAATCTTCTTTACTTCCAGAGTGATTATTAACGCCTGAAAACAACAGAAACAGAATACCAAAGCATAATGAATATCCAAATGAAGGAAAAGCGAATAAAAGCGATAAAGTAACGAAGTAAAACATATAATAAAAATGATGCAAAAACCACTTATCAGGAATATGGTAGGATACAAAGAGAAGTAACTTGTCAAAGTATCCTCATCACATGGCCAGGGAATGGTCATGTGTCGCTCGTCAGGAAGGCTGCAAAGCGGGTATTTGTTTTGTACATTTCACAAACGATTATCATTTTCCAATCTCTTTCTCGCTCTAAGCCTTCTCTCACTCTACCCTCTCTCTCTATCCTCCAGCTCGCCAAAAATCGCCACCACCGTCTTTGCCACTCTGGACCACCACCAATGCCTAGTTTCTGGTTGAAGATCAACCGAAATACGCATCCCAAAGCCTAAATCTTCATCCTCAACCCAGAACCTTCATCCAAAGATGAACCTTAACAAAAAAAAAACCCTATAAACCAAGAACCCCAATAGGAACCCTAGGATGGAAACACCACAATTGGCCGTCAAGGCCGCCGTCACTATAATAAATAACACTTTTCATGACAAAGCTTTCACAACAAATGAAACAAAACTACAGGTACATGTGAATGAAGCACTTTGTTTTATTTTTTAAAAAAACTTATTACCTCGGCTTTTAATAAAACCGACATAAATAAATGCTCAGGATTTGAGGTTCAATTCTCAGCTCTTACTATTTAGGTATTTATAAGGAACCGAAAGTGCATCATTATTTTTTTAAAGATGTTACATCAGATATGTCATCTCAGTTATTTTCAAAACTGGTATAAAATATCCCTAACTATTTTACTCTATAGGCAAAAAAGGCGCCTTTTTTATATTTTACATTGGCTATTCTATCTCGATTTTTTAATTTAACCGAGGTAAAGTTTATATAGATGTTTGATTCCAACTCAGTGTCCATCTATTTCATTTTTCGAGCCCTAACGAAAGAACACTTCTACTCCAAGGAGCTTTGCCAATGAAAGAACACTTCTACTCCAAGGAGATTAGCCAACGAAAGATCTTTTTCTCTAAGGAGCTTTGCGGTATGTTCTTGTTGGTATCCATTACTATTGTTCCCGTTGTTCTCTGCGTATTGTTTTATTGTTGTTGTTGCTGTTGTTGTTGAGAATCTTTATTTCTGTACTATTTTTTATTTTATTTTCAGAAATTATGATTATGGATCATAGTTGGATGAAAGTCAATAGATTAAGTAGCAAGTATGAGAATGGATTGAATCAATTTCTTGATTTCCCAGAAAAAAACCTTCTTGATAACAATGGGATTTTTTGGTGTCCTTGTATGAAATGCTATAATACGAAGAAAAAAAACATACAAGGGATGTTATATTCATTCATTGTGGTTGTGATGAAATTATTCAAACTTACAAGAAATAGGTATGGCACGGTGAAGGGTCAAAAAAGAGACCTTTGTCACAAACACTTGAAGATGATGAATGTATGATTGATAATCTAGAAGATATCATTCGTGATATTGGAGTAGACACTTTCAAGAAAGTTAGTATGGTAGATACTTTGTGAAAAGAAATGGAAGATTCGTTGTACCCGGGATGTAAAGGTTTTACAAGATTGTCAGATATGTTAAGACTATTTAATCTTAAGGCGAGAGGTGGGTGGACGGATAAAAGTTTCACTGAATTTCTTGAATTGTTGAAAGAAATGCTTCCTGAAGGTAACACTTTGTCGTGGTGAAAAATTCTTGGAAAAAGAGGTCGGTGTTCTTCAATCTTCCATACTGGTCCAGTCTTGATGTAAGACATTGTCTTGATGTGATGCACGTGGAGAAAAATGTATGTGATAGTTTGATTGGAAAACTTCTTAACATTAAAGGCGAGATAAAAGATACTAAGAAATCTCGTGAAGATATGGTTACGATGGGTATACGACAACAATTATCCCCAAAAGAAGTAGGAAATAGAACCTATTTCCCCCCAGCATGTCACACTCTTTCTAAAAAAGAAAAAAGAAGTTTCTACGATTGTTTACAGGGTATCAAAGTTCCCCAATGGTACTCATCAAATGTGAAGAAACTTGTGTTAGAGAACGATCACAAATTAATTAGCTTAGAATCTCATGATTTTCATGTCTTAATGCAACAACTTCTACTAGTGGCTATTCGTGGCATCTTACCAAGAAATGTAAGGGTAATTATAACTAGATTATGCTTATTCTTCAATGTTATATGCAACAAAGTTATAGATCCTGGAAATTTAGATGAATTGGAACACAAAGCTGCAATTATCTTGTGCCAGTTAGAGATGTTTTTCCCTCCATCATTATTGACATTATGGTTCACTTAGTTATTCATATAGTAAGGGAGATTAGCATTTGCGGTCCAGCTTATTTGCGGTAGATGTATCCGTAGAGCATTAAATGAAGATTTTAAAAGGGTATACAAAGAATCATCACTGGCCCGAAGCTTCGATCGTAGAAAGGTACATTGCAAAAGAAGCTATTGAGTTTTATACAAACTATTTGTCAGATGTGAACTTTGTAGGAGTTCAAGAGTCTCGTCATGATGGATTTTATGAAGGTAGAGGTATTCAAGGTTTAAATGTTAAGACATTTAGATGGTAAGTAGTTTTTCAAGCATATTTGTATATATTGAATAACCTTAGTGAAGTTGATCCTTACTTGACTGCGCACAAAGATCTTATAAAGGAACAATACCCCCGGATGAATGAAAAATGGTTGTTGACGGAGCATAATAGAACTTTCATAAATTGGTTTAAAGAAATTATTTCCAATGAGAGTGGTGTATCGGATATTTGCAAATGATTGTCACATTTTCTTAAGTTTAATGTAATTACTTGGAGTGCATACGACATTAGAAAATATTCATTCTCTATAAAATCAAAGGATGATCGTAACACCATGCAAAATAGTGGTGTTATGGTTAAGGCTAAATCCATGTACTTTTCTAGTTCCAAATATAACAATCCAGTACTAGCATCTAGATCATTCTTTGGGATCATTGAGGAGATTTTGGAAATTGACTATGTATTTTTTAAAGTGCCTTTATTTAAGTGCAGGTGGATTGAGAGTAAAATTGGTGTAGAAACCGGTGAATTAGGATTCACAATAGTTGATCTTCAAAAGGAAACTTACAAGAATGAATCATTCATCATGGAAAACCAAGCAAAACATGTTTTTTATGTCACAGATCCATCTAACACTAAATGGTCGATTATTCTTCAAGGAAAACATCTTCCTGGTAATATTGATGAAAATCAAGATTTTAACTATGAGACCCCTTGTTTAGAAACACATGTAAGTCAATCATCTAAAGAAAATTACTTAGGCTATGTGCATGATATTCGTCGTGATCAAGAAGAGGGAATATGGGAAATAGTAAGTAAATGGTTTAATGCTTTTGTTTTGTAATCATTTGTTTTAGTTTTGATGTAAAATTATAAAGTGTGTGCCATTTTGGGTATTGCATATGGTGTAATCAATGAATATTTCAATTTCAAATTGAGGAATGGGCACACCATTTTGGGTTTGCATTGGTTATATTTTTTTCCATGATTTTGTATTTTGTAATTCAGGTGTAGACGACAACAGAAATAAAAAATAAACCCCTCGGTTTCAAAAATTAACCGAAGTAATAATTTTGATATATTACCTTGGTTTATCTGAAAACTGAATGTTAATAATGGGCGTGCCATCCAATTATGAAAATAATAAAAATGCTAAGGATGGGAGTCGAACCCACGTGTATTTAATGTAACCCCTCAGTATTTTAATACCCGAGCTGATAAGGGATAACCTTTTATGACAACATTACTTACCCCGAATCTAGAACCAACAATTAACGCATTTCACATCTGACATAACATGTGTTTTTTGTAGTAGTCTGTGTCTGATGGGTGTTCACCGAGAACACCATCAATTTCCAAGAACCCCATAAGAACCCTAACAATATTAGCCCTAACCTTTAGAACCGTAATCTATTAGAACCCTAAACCTTAAACCTGGAGAACCCTAACCCTGGGTTGTTAGAACCCTAACCCTAAAAACCATAAATTCCCCAAATTCAACACAATAATTCATAACAACAACAACAAAAATCCTTAAGTGATTTAGGCTTATCTTCCACGCAGTTAAAATTCTCGTATAAATTTCCTTTTGGCTTTCTCTGATCTCCTTTAATCCTCTTCTTTATTTGTTTGCAGGTAACAAAGAAGCAACAAGAAGACAAGGTTTCAATTTCTTCTTCTTCTTCTACAATCCCCAAGCTCCAGTCTCCTTCTTAGTTTTAGGTTTACGAATTTATAGAGTTAGGAATTAGATGAATTAGGAAATTAGTTAGTCTGATTTAAAGTTATAGATTTGATTGATTCAATTAGGGATTAATTGAAGATTTGATTTGTAAATTAGTACAAATTTGTTTATAAATTAGAATTATGGTTTTTGGATTTGATGTACTTGGACGGTATTGTTTGTACATTAATAATAGTCAATAAAAATTGATTTCCAATCTTCTGATTTTTTTTTTTAGATTTGATTCAAAAAAACTGGAATTTTGGACTTTGGATAACTTAGTGAAGAGCAAACCTGGGTGCAACTTGAGGCTAAGGTAAAGAAACCCTAATTTTGACTAAGTAAAAATTCTAATAATTTAATAATAATAAAATAAAATAAGTAATAATAATAATGTAATAAATAATAATAATAATAATAATAATAATAATAATAATAATAATAATAATAATAATAATAATAATAATAATAATAATAATAATAATAATAATAATAATAATAATAATAATAATAATAATAATAATAATAATAATAATAATAATAATAATAATGAAACGTATGAATAAACATTGACCCTAGGTCAACCAAAACAAATAATATATACTTTGTAATAAAAATGAATAATTATAAAAAATGTAAAATAAAATAAAAAACAAGAATAATTAAAAAGATGTTGACATCGGTCAACAACACAAAAGAACAATAATAAAAAAACAATTTAATCTAATTAAACTTGCTATGGGCTTCTCCACAAAACTCTAATGGGCCATTTAGTGAATAGATGATGAACCCCATTTATAAAAATGCCAACAATTTTAAAATAACCAACCAATATAATATAAATACAAGTTAGCACTAAAATATAACATTAAACAACATATAGTAACAAAAACTTAATAAGAAAATGACTAAATAAAATAAATTGACTATTAACACCAAGGAGGGAAAATTTGGGGTATGACACATGGTTTGCATCTTTAACCGCTTAAGTGTTGTTTGACTTATCCTTTGTTGTTTTATTTATCATAATGAAGTCTTCTTAGTATTTTAACTTTGTAGTTGTCATCATCAAAATAAAATCTATTACCTGCAAAACAAGGTTCCACACATATCACTTATCATCGTGGCAACACAAAGATCCTTCTAATTAGAAATAGAAAAAAGTCGAGGGAACCTAACTCTAAGAGGAATATCCTGAATCCATGGGGTTTTTCATAATTTATTGAGAATACCTGACCCAATTTTTTAAAAAATATTCTCTCAAATATAGTTCAAGAAGTCCTCCTCTTTATAACCAAGAAGGGACATATCTCTCCACCAAGGAGACACATAACAGAGGCAAGAAGTTATACCTTATAAAATATAAAAACTCGGAATAGACAAAATATCTCTATAGCCCCCTTAGTCTCCCGAAAGCAACATCCACCTCCATAAACTCAACAAATCCAGATTAACTAACCGATGGTTGGATACACCAATACCCCCAAAATTCTTGGGCTTACAAATTCAGACCACCTAATCTAAATGATCTTAGACCCCATCCCTCTAACCCCACCCGACAAAAACTCTTTTGAAATTTCATAATCTTCCTTCAAAACTTAACAAGAATCTTTATGAACTACAAAAGGAACATATGAATTTCACTAAGAAGATAATTAATATGAATCAAACTCCCTCATAGGGACACATACTTATGCCTCCAAAGGTGAAGCCTCATAGTGATGAAAATAACTAAGGGTTCCCGTGTAGAAGACAAATGGAATTTCACCCACACCAGGAGACCAATATACTTGATTGAGAGAGACCCTTATTGTCAGTGAAAGAAATAATTAGTTAGGTCAAGGAAATCGGGATTAGAATTTAACCCAATGAGACAACTCTTAGAAAAATTCACCCGAAGTTTTGAGGCTAGCTCAAAGACACAAAGGATATCCTTCACGAACCGGAGGTTCTCATAGGAGACATATGCCATAAAACTTGTGTCATCTAAATACTAAAGATGAGAGGCCGCTAAATTCGAGGAACTCACTTGGAAGCTAGTGAAAAGTTGTTGGTCAATGGACCTAAAGAAAAATCTACTAAGACCTTTAGCTACCAAAAGGAAAAGAAATGAGCCAAAGGATCTCCTTGTTTTAACCCCATTTGGATTATAATTTATTAGGTCGAGCAACCATTAATAAAGACTGCAAAATTACCAAAGAAAACCCAAGTACGAATGCCACCTCTCACTTATCATTAAAACCAAATCAAGAGGGCGTATAATGTAGAAAGGACCAACTAACTGAGTCATATGCTTTCTCGAAATCCACTTAAAACAAAATTACTCTTCTTAACTAGGTCCACCAACTCATTCACAACAACAATAATTTTAACTAGAAGCCTTCCCTTAAGGAAGGCTGACTGGTGAAAAGAGATTATCTTATGCATAACGCTAGAAAGTCTTCCCACAAAAACATTAGCTAGGAGCTTATAAAGCAAGCTTACCAAAGAAATAGGTCAAAATTCTCCTATCTGAGAATAAGAATTAACCTTAGGGGTCAAGGTTAAAAATAAAGAATAAAACATCACGAGGAAAAGAATAAACCATATGAAATTGCTCATACATAGTCTCAATCTCATCCCTAAGAAGAGTCCAAAGAAATTTAACCTATTAGGACCAAAAATCCTATTTCCATTGCATAAAGCGTAACACCTTAAAACCCCAAAAACATTTTATAAAAAGATAAACAGTTATTTTTCTAAAAAATCAGGTGTTAGTCATACTCAACCATATACTCCTCAAAATTAATACATAAAAATATCATCAAAACTCGAATTTTGTCTCAATAGTGAAATACTTGATTAGTTAAAATATTCCAGACAATAACTCAAACAAACGATATAATATCCCAAACCCAATGTCCCATATCAAAGCATTAACGAAACTAAATAACACGGAAAATGTAAATAAACAAAGAGGCCTCAACACCATCCTTCAGCTTAATCATCAGTTACTTCTCTACCTGATTATATATACTCTAGAATAGTCCAAAACACCACAAACAAAGAAAACATGGGTTAGAATAAATTGACAAATGTTAATGATGAAAATAGACAGAAAATATAGCTATCAATACCAAACACATATCAATTCACGACCCAAAATAAGTACAGTTAAATATCACATGCTATGTAATCATCCTCAAATATGCATATGGTACAAATGTTTATTGGACGTCAGAGTTATCTTACTAAATTATCCATGTCTTCAGTTCCTCTCATAATTTTGTTCCTCTATAAACTTGAGATCGTCATTGGTTCCAATTTAAACCGTGACCTTCTTTACCTATCTCAGATATACACGAATGAATGAATCATAGTAATACATTTACAAAATCTTAGGACAAAATAAAAAGTAGATAATTATAAGCCAAAGTACTAGGAACTACAAAACTAACAAAATATCCAGGCTAGATCCTAGGAATCATAAACACTATAAAAATAAAATCCTTCATTACAACTTAAGCCTATACACCTAAAAACTAGACGACACTCTTGAACCATTATTGACTACCTCTGAAAATATGATTGAATAACCAGTTAAAAAAAATAACGAGAATATATACTTGGAAAGGAGAGATACTCTTGTTTTCCATATCCTCTTTAATAATCAGCGAATATGTCAAGATGAAGTCGTTCCAAGATTTTCAAATAATCCATACCACCGAGTGACAAATCATGATAAGCCCGATCTAATCCTAACAAGATCTTCTAAGGAAGAAAACCACTTAAACAATGATACATTACCTATGGGACAAATGACTCTAAACATAAAGGGGATTAATTGTGTAGCTTTAAAAAATAATATCCAACTAAGAATTCTTTGGTAAATGCAATTGTTTAAAACAATTGTGAAAATTGAACAAGGAGTAAGTAATGGAATAGAAAAATAGGATGAAATCATAGTGAAAAAGAGATGAAGGCACATCAGAAATACACAAATAACAAAAAATAAAAATAGATAAGGAATAAGAATAATACAAAAGAGATTTATAGAGGTTCGGCCTAACCACGTGGGATATCTTTGTCCCCAAGAATTTCTTCTTGAGAGTTTTCAATATATATATATATATATATATATATATATATATATATATATATATATATATATATATATATATGTCTGTATATGTGTGTGTGTGTATGTGTGTGTGTGTGTGTGCTTTTCACAAGTTGCACGGACCTTCTAACAGACAAACATGGAGTCTTACACTGCCTATCCTCTAAACCAAACTCAAATTTTAACAAACAATCTAACAAAACAAATGAGAGCTTTTACAAATGGTGCAACTCACAAACCATACATAAATTTTCAAGGATAATTTCATGAAGCAAACAACAACTTTCTCCAAGAGATAAAATCTTCTTGCATGCATTACAATATTATCCCTACACCATATTTCACAAGAAAATTGTCACTGATATTTTTCACTCTTAAAGAACTAAAGCAATATAATTGAAATGGAAGAAATGAGAAGAAAGGGAATAAAAAGTAAGAAAGTATTTCAAAACATGTTTTCTAGCGTATTTTAAAGTGGGTCAAAAAGAAAAACTATCCATGGGATTTTTAATGGTCATAATCGATTATGCATTTGGTATAATTGATTATGTGCTTCAAAAAAGTGGAAACCCTAATTACCATAAAGTAAAGCCTACAACGACTAATGTCCTAATCTATTATGTATGTTCTTAATCAATTTGTAATATTTATTTCTTTCTCTAATCCAATATCTAAGAGCTTTAATCAATTAGGCTCCTAAATATTTAGAAATACCCTTTATCAATTCCACAAGCCCCTTGATAGTTCCTCTAAGGGTTTTAAGGTATTTTATGAAATAGAGAGGTTAAAAACACTTTAAGGTCTGTGGTTGTATTGCCTATGTAATTTATGAAATACTTTAATATTTTTACAAGACTCTAATCATGCAGACACAAGTGTGGCGAGCTTTTACCTTTCCTATCTTTCACAAACTTTGAAGCATCAAGATCGCTTTCTAGATACATAAATGATTCTACACTCCATCTGGGACTTGACTTATTATATCTAATGAGGCTAGATCAAACTTTTTGATAGACATCATTATCAAAGAGATTTGTTTACTGGAGATCACCGAGATTCCACCAAATTCTGCTTGACATTAGGTGTTGTCCTTAAGATATTAAGTTTGATATCTTGATCTCCCAAGCATAAAAATGCGATCATCACTTCAGATGAAGACTTCATCTCATAGTGTTGTTATCATCAAAACTATATAAGTCAACTAACTATTATAGACAATATGCTTGCAAGCACATAGATCTACATTCTCCCTCTTTTTGATAATGACAAAACATCTTTCATGGAGGCAGACAAATAATCAAAACAACGGTAAAGAATTATAGTGGTAAGACACTACTATGGAAAAGGCACTTAACAACGACTGGGAAAAATATATAACCATGTGGGACCTGGCGTTGTAATGTAGCGTATTGTTGTATATATAGTACTTACAATAACGGTCCAGTGACCATCATAGTAATCTAGAAAGCATGGGCCTTATAACAACGGTTATTCATAATAACCGTTGTGATATAGTATTTGAATAAATATCAAATTTTCATACTAGAATCAACACTAAACCAATTTTTAATTTATATCAAAACTTATATTCACAAGTACACAATTCCATTAAGTAAATAATAAAATTTAAATAGCTCGAGAAATGCAATCTTTCCAAATTCCAAGAGAAAAGAAAGTATGTAGAATTAAAGAAACAATGATGAGCAGCTTTGGTTTTTAAACTTCCAAGATAAGAAGATGAAGAATCAGAAGGAACAACATAAAAGTGGAAGAACCGAGACACAAAAAAAACTTCATCCAAAGGAATTAACATGTGTTATCCTGCTCAAGCCACCAACAATGTTGAGAATCCAAATGTTGTTGTAGAGGGTGATGTGCTGCCAAACTAGCCTCAGAGTCAAGATGTTGTTGTAGAGGCCAGTGTTGTGGTGCAAAACTATCCTCAGATTTAAGATATTTTTGTAGAGGGTGTTCTATTTAGACTAATGAGAGCTTTCAGGGTGAGGAGAAGAAGAAGAATAAGAAGAAGAAGAAGGTTGAGAAGGAAAATGAAGATTTTTTTCGATTCTGATGATGATGATGAGGCTGACTATGATTGGTCTAACTTTATCTCAGGGAGAGATTTTAGATTTGATTATGGTTTTTGATCATGTAATGAAAGTATTATGTAATGAATTTTTAATCTTGTTAACACTCTTAAGGTTATTAACTTAAACGTTCAACTTAACCTATCAGCTTAAACTTCAAAACATATAAAACACATTATTGTAACTGAAAATTATTGTACAAAATAGTCATAGTGATATACCTATTATTTTTAATTATATATAAATATAATTTAAAAGGCATGCATTAATGTAAAAGGGATAAACTATTTGAGCGAGCTGAGGATGGAACCTAGGAAAGCTGGACCGTATCACCACGGTTAACGAATTAACCGTAATTATAAACTTAAATTTTCAATTAAAGAATTAAAATAAAATTTTAGCGCATTAGTTTAGTAGTGTCACTACAGTTTTGGGGCGAACCGTGGTGACTTTGGTGTTGTTGTATGCGTGTTTTGTAGTAGAGAAACCCCTCTGAAAATTGAGGTGAAGTCTCTCCCTTTGACATAATAAAAAAGGTGGGAAAAAGATAAACAAATATGGAATACATACAAACACAGATCATATATAACACATAGATCCAAAAACAAAATACTCCAGTAATTAGAAATATATATTTCAAATACAAATGGAAGAAGCATATAAGCAACAAGAAATGAAAAATTATAACTTTCTTAGTTAAGTTTTATAGACTTTCTCAAATTCAAATCTTTAGTGTTTCTAATTAAGATACCAATTCACACGATTTCAGTATGTGTTTGATATCTAAGGATATCTCAAGTCTCACTGGAATATATTTACTTTAAAACACAAAACCAATTTTTTTTTTATAATATTTGTCGTAATAATAATAATAATGTACAGAGAACCTATATGACGTCTATCATTGGACAATCCTCGTGAGCCTAAATTCTTATGAATTTACTCAGACATATTTATACTGAAAACATACATGATATTTAGTAAAAGTATGAATATGATAGGAAGAGTGGCCTATAATTCCTTTTATAAGAAGAGTTCTTGGGACCACTACGAGTGTAGCAGATACTTATGGAAAAGCAATAAGCGATGATCACATGCGAAAGGGATAAAAATACCAATAATCACTAGAATATAGCCTATGAAACATGAGTCTAAGAGGAACGCCCCCTCCACCCATGGATCATCCCAAAAATAAGTAAGAAAACTATAATCCACATTAGGAAGTAAGTCATCCATAAACCAGACATAAATGCCACTAGATTTGGAACCTAGGAGAAAAACACCTCTTCACCAAGAGGAGGCATATTGGAGTCTACCAATCCTACCCCCTAAAAAATGGACAACCTGATACCCGTATCTCTTAATGACAATATCCTTCCAAAGATTTATAGACTCAAAGGTTAGGTGTCATCCCCATTTACCTAGAAGAGGTAAGATGATAAGATGAAAATCACGAATCCAATCCCCCATTATAGTTGGGATTGAAACAAGTGAGGGAGAAGTTTGTGCTTCTCTGAGATAGTTCAGGTGTGAACAATTGGTTTAGTATGTCGTGAAGTGCATAGGTGCAAACGTTAGTGCTGCTGTGTTGTTTTTCTAATTTTGAAGGAAGCATGGATTCAGGATTTAAGTCTAATGGTCATACAAAGTGTTCTTAAGAGGGAATGATCATGTACTTGTGTTGTTCGCATCTCTAAAAGTGGAGGGTGATGTTATGACTAATGATGTGCCCATTGTGGGTGAGTCTTGTTGTCTTTCGGGAATAATTACGACTTGTCGTTAGAGAGAAATGTTGGATTAACTTGATGTTAGCCTTGGAGTGAACTATTTGGAATTAAACCAAGTGATTACAAAGTGTTTTGGCAAGTCGATGCATATTTTCATGCCTGAAGGTTGTACGAATTCAAGGTTCTTGTTTGTTAGTCAAGTAGAGTCTCCTCCGAAGGAAAAAGAGAATTGTTAAAGGTTGCTTCTCAGAGAATATAAAGTAATGTGACGACTAGTGATATATAAGAGGTGTGTAATTTCTTGATGATCCCCTGAGGACATTAGCTAAGCAAGTAGGATAACTCTTGGAAGATGAAGCTCAGGTGATTGCAATGTTTCAGCACTGTCGATTAGTTGTGAAGTTGTCAATGTCGAGTTAGCATTGTGTGTGATGTCGATGTTTTGAATGGTGATAAAGTGATGAATGGATGTAAATTTTGTGTTGGAATCACATATGTGAAATTTTGTTGATGTTGTTGGAGGGTTATGGATCGCGAATCAGAGACGGAACTCGAAGATATTAGTAGCCTTGTGAAAAGAGTTGGAATTTTGATGTTTTGGGAATTGAATTTTAAAGAAAATAATGCGTCTCTCGAGTTATGAGAAGAATGGGGTTTCAAATATATGTTTGAATGGATTTTGCACACAGAAAATGACAAAAAAACTGCTTATGTTTTGCCGGTACCCGAGTACCCTGCGATGAAAATCAGCAGAACTTCAAAAATTCATAACTTGAGTTCCGGACGTTCGATTTGAGTTTTGTTTGAAGCGTTAGAAATCTAATGAAATGAAACTTTATTTTAAAAATGTTTATAACAACTGGAAGTGATTTATTTGTCACGCGGTGAGGTGGAATGAGAGGTGAAGTTTTACTTTTGATCTTGTCTTCTGTATCCGAATTATTCTTATGGCACCATACAGGATGTTAGCTCAAAAGTTGGGAGAATTGGAGAAGTTATTAGAAGATGTACGAAGAAATAGATTTGTAAAATCGAACGTATCATTTTGGGGGATTTGATGACATTATTTAAGGAAAAAGAAATTAGTATGAAACTATATGTGGATTACCAATAACTGATTAAAATAGTTGTTGAGGTTACATATCTACCTTGGATGATTGGTGACTAGATGAACCAACTGGTAGGCGAGTATGTTCTCAGTATAATTGAATTAGGGTCGGATTACCTTCACATACAGATGAAGAGTGACGATAGTTAGAGGACAACTTTTAGAAATTGGTGAAGTTATTTTGAATAATTAGGTCAATTTTTGTGGTGTTTATTGAGGGCATTTTGATTTAGTCTGAGTCATAAAAAGGAAACGTTGAATGTCGTGATTCGAATTACATTGTCGGAAGGGAAGAAAATGTATGTCAAGATGCCAAGACGTAGATCATGATTTGGAAAGGTAAATTTTATCAAACATGATATTTCGAATGAAGATATATGTCAAATCCATTCAAAGTAAATAAAGGTCTATATTGAGTAGATCTGGAATTGGTTATGGAGACTAGAAGCTTTTCAGGATTAACTTGTTATTATCGCAGTGTGCTTGAAATGAGGTCAAGTGAGATATGTTGTTAGTGAATGAGTTAAGGGAATGAGATGTTTGAAATTAGTAAGGATGTAAATGTATCAGGTAAGTGCATGGAGATGCAACTTATCCCGATTAAGGATGATTAGAATGACGATAGTTTTTTAGGAGAATATAAGTAATGCTAGAGGGAAGATAAATTCAAGAAGGATTAGAATCATGGATATGACGGAAAAGTATATACATGAGTTAGGGAGAAATTGGGGAGTTCTATCACCAACCATATGAAGGAATGATAGTCTTGAGATTGTGATTAGAATGAGATCCAAATGCGAGATTAAAGGAAAGAGTAAGGATTCATTGATATGGTCAAAATCTTCTAACGGATAATGACTTATTTTGGAATGAGATGAATTGGATTATACTTGATGTAGTAGCTTTCGTGTATTAATATATAATTAGAAATTGTGTTGTGATGCATGCGTGTAAGGGAAACTATTAAGTGGAGTTTTGGCGTCTATGTATCATTGATGAGGTAGAAATGAAGGAAATTAAGAAAAACGTTTGAAAGCCTTGGAGAGATTGTTAGACATTATGCTTAGGTAACCTTGAGCACAAGGTGAAAGATGCTATTTTAGTTGGGTAACGACGATTTTTTCCACCGTTATGGTTGTAGGATACCTATTGACAAATTGAGAAACTGATCACCCTTAATCTCTTGTTGATAGTAGGCGGGGTCTTAATGGATGTGATAGACGTGTCTTACTAGCTTGATAGTGTGTAAAGTGATTGACGTTTTATCAAGAGGATAATTGTTCAGCATTTGGTGTGAATCTAATGCAAAATGTGGCTATGAAAGAGTTGGGATTTTTTAAGCAGCTTAGAGACTTGAGTTGGTATGTGAGCTAATGCCGCAGAGTAGACGATTGAGGATTTCGAAAAGTGAACAATGATTTCCTGGTGGTTACTAAGGAGAGTCTGAAGATAGATGTAAAATTTGTAGATCTGATGGTTGTTAGAAATCAAAATGAAGACATTGACTTAAGATAGATGATTAGAGTAGCGTAGTGGAAGTGTAGTGTGACGCAGTTTGTTATGCAGGTATGACTTTGGATTGAAAGATTGAACATTAGAAGTTATGGAATAATGAAAACTAATAGACATTCCATGATGGAATTGTTAGGTTAAAGGTTACCTATATTATTCGTGTTATCACCATGTTAATAGATGTATTGAATTTCATGATCAATTTTTTAGGATATAACATGGTGGAACTAAGGTTGCATTGATGTCCTTAGGATGGTATTGTTGTGTGATGTAATGATATAGACGGTGTTCATGTCATGATACTATGCATCCTTAAGTTATGTTGTTGTATCATTTTCTATGGCAAGGACTCGAGGGTGAACATATGTTTCCTTATGAAGAGAAATTAGAGGAGTGTTACTTATAGTGACTGAAAAGACCTCGTTGTGTTTCGATTCAAGCGCGAACAATATCGTAAAGTAATAGATATTGTATCGCATGGTGATGGGACAAGGAGAAAAATAGATATATGCATTCATAACTCGGTAGTAATGCATCTTGTTGGACTGTTGTAGTTGATGATATATAATGTTGGATAGTAGTATTCGAAAGGTTTACAAACATGACATTTGAGTTGTAGGGTGGGATGCGAGAGTCGTATCTGGAGTTATTTGCAATAGGTAATTTTCGAGGACGAAAATCTTTTATGTGGGGGAGAGTTGTAACACCCTAAAAATCTAGATTAATTATTTAATTAATTTAGTATGAATATCGATGATAATTGGTGAATATATGAATTATGGCAAATTAGTCAATGCGGTGTAATTATATGAGTTGGTGGTTTTTATGATGTGATATGATGTATTTGTTAGTAATTAGATGTCTTAGAAATTATATAAGTTGATGTGATAGGGGTGTATGGTTAAAAGCGTATAAACATAAGGGTGAGAGTGATAATTGATATTTTTGGGTTAAATATGAGGTTTACTATTATTTTATAATAATTTAAACAGAATTATTAGTAGAATAATAGTATTGGTATTATTTTATTAAATAATTAATTAATTTGGATAGTTATATTATTATTGAGATATGTTAGAGTAAGAATAAGGGAAAAGAGTCAGTACGTAGAAACAAAGAAAGAGAAGCGTAGAAGAGAGAAGAAGAGAAGAGCACTAGGAAGCTAGGACAAAGGATTTCACCGTAGAAATCAAGAATTAACCAAGAATATATGGTAATGGGGGATTCTAACTGTATAAAGGTTTGCCTAATAATGGGGTATGGTAGGATCTAGGATGTGTACTGTGATTTCTCCCTATTTGGTTGTTTTGGGGTTTTTCATGTTGATGAATTTTTGTGATTTGTGTATGTTTTTGATGGAATTGAATGATATGTATTGGTTAGGTTGATAGATAATGGTTGGTGAATAATTAACATGCTTAAAAGATAAATTTTGATGAAAAAATATGAATTTTGGGTGTTAAAACGTGGGAGGATCGTAACTGGAAATTCCATAATTTTTCCCTGTTATCGCAGGGTAACCGTTCACCCATATATGTTAACTGGTTACCATATGCAAAATTGGGAACTAGTAGCTACTGACTTGCACTAACCGGTTACCCTGAGGAATTTTGGAAAAACAAGGTTACTGTCTTGCGGTAATCGGTTATCATAACTGGGCAACCGGTTACCACTGATACAAACAACATTTTTGGAAAACTTCTAAAACTCATAACTTTTTCCTCGGGTGTCTGTTTGACGCGTCGTTTAGACCGTTGGAAAGATAAAATAAATTCATATCTTATGAAAATGACTTATAATGCAGTAGTTAATTATTTAACTAATATTGATACCTATCTGAGGATGCATTTTTTATTTATATGCCATGAATTATGTTGCGGTTAAATACGATGATTGTTTTGATTTTGTGATGTGATATACATGATAATGATGATGACGATGGCCTCTAATTGGAATGATTGCGATGAATAAAAATGATAAATGTAAATTATGTTGTTGCACGATTGTGTCTCATGCATTTATAAGCGAATGCCTGTACTGGCGAGCGAATGCCTGTACTGGCGAGCGAAGGCCTGTATTGGCGAGTGAAGTTGATTTCCCTAAATTAGAATTATTGCAAAGAGGGTTTTACCATGTTGGTACCACATGCATTGAGTCAATGTCAGTCTTTTTGCATCATACTGTGATTAATAATTCGATGGGTGAATATTGATGAAAGTATGTATTATATTATGATGGATGTTATGTGTTGATTGTGTACTTAAATCTCTACATGTTCGTTATTATGTTTCCTCTTATATTGTTATCATATCTCACTCTCAATGTTTGAGTGTTACCTCCACGTAGGTAACATGCAGATGATCTGAAGTAGCTAGAGGTCGAATTTTAGCTAAGGATTTTCTTCAGTTGTGTAGATTTAGAAGGCATCTGCTCTGATACGTAACACTTGGGGGTTTTTCATTTGTCTTATTATGTTGGGAGTAAACTTTGTATAAATCCGTTGTTTTTTTTAATTTACTTTATGATTGTGCTGATTTTTGGATGTGAAGAGTACCACTCATGTTGAGGATTGAGAATAGTTACTATTAATGTTTTTCATTGTGAATGATGCAATAAAGTTAAGACTTTGAAGTTTATGAATTTATGTCACAATCGAATCCATAATTAATAAACCTAATATAACAACTTGTGTGAAACATAACAAAAACAATTCAAACCAAAAACTACTCTATAACACTGTTGTACCCCAAAATTTTCCCTCCCATTTTCACACAAGACATACTCCTAGAGCCCCCCCCCCCCCCCCCCCCCCCCCAATTGCTCAAGTTGACTAAGCATTGACCAGGCAAATCCTCCTCTTAAGACAATAAGCCACAAACTAGGGTTTCAATTTCAAGCAAGATGTTTGAGTTATAAGGGTCCAAAATGGTCTCCATTGTCCTAATATATCTTCAAGATCACCCATGCCAAGTTTCATGCCTTGCACAACAATTTTGCTCAGTCAACTGCTCAAATGCCTGAAAATCAACTGTACTAGGTCAAAAGTCAATTGTGGCCCAAATACAGTCAAACTTCAATATTTTTGGTCAACAACAACATTTTGAAGTATTATCCATCATTTTATCTAGGGTCGATCATGATTCCTCAAGAAATGCTCCCAACTCATCAAAAGTCAAAAATGGCAATTTAGGGTTTCTATAGGAAAAGTCAACCAAACTTTGACCAGGCATAACTTTCTCATACTTTATTAGAAATTTTTCCACAAAGGCTCATTTTGAAGAGAATCCAATTCCCTACAATTTCTCTTCAGCCCTCAAGTTAAAGAAATTCCCCAATCAAAAGATGTAAGTTCATACATTATAGGTCCTTTCAAAAGTCAACAAAAACACCTTTTGGGTCAAAGCTCCTTACATGAACATGAAAGATCCAATTGAGATGAAACAAAAAAGGTTGTTTAGTGGACACCCTAATCTTTCTAAAAAGTCTAAGAACACCCTCTTAGGGTCAAAAATAAGAGAGATATGCATTGCTAATGTTGACCCAATTTTGGAAATGTGCATAAAGTCAACATTGATTAAAATTTATTTTTTTCCAAATGGGACCATGTTTTCTTGTTTGAAACTTGTTCCTAAGATGACCCACGAACCCTGAGCTTATCCACTTATTATTTTATTATTTTTATTATTTGTTTTGATTTCTTATTCATTAAAATTAAAATAAATCTTTTAAAATAATGGAATAATGAAATAAAATCAAAGATTGGATTGTATGAGCACATTATGAGTCTATAATCAGGTGGCAAATCATATAATTCGTACAAGGACTAATTAGATTGGAAAATATCATGATTTGGCCAAATTTATAAATAAAAAATACAGGGCACAAATCAAATCTTTTCTCATCAATTTGCAAAGATTCAACTCAGTTTTATTTACCTAATTGCTTCTACTATATATGCATAACAAACCCTGATGATAAAAACGAGGATTGACCATGTAGAATTGAGACAAGAAACTTCAATTTTTTAACAAAAAGTGGTGCTCGAATTATGATTTACAGGGAGATTCAAAGCATTCTAAGGCTCGCAATCAATTCCTGGGCATGTTTGGAAGCTATTTGGACCATTACCACACCTTAACACCTTTAGAAACCGCGCATACAGAACCACGGTTTGCCTTTATTTTCTTGAATTCGATTTTGATAACTTACGCATGACAAATGAATTTTGAATATGCGTTCACGTTTATATGGTCATTTATAACATGTTGGAATGGTTAATTTCTTGTTTTGATACATGTATGAGTAACTGCCATTGCTAGGGTTTAAAGCTTCATTTTAGGGGTTTTCATTACAGGTGAAATTAAACCAAGAAAAGAGTACCATTGTACTCACGAGGTCGAACTCAGTTGGTCTGCATTCTTAGATTTCATTTTTATTATGTGGCTGTGATTTTTGAAATATGCAGGTCCTATAGTTACAGCCATGTCCGTAGGTAAAAGGTTCCTTGTCTAAAACGACAGTCCATCAAAGAAAATGACTGCATGGCGTGATCCGGTTGGCCATTTTGAACTTGGCGCGCGTTTTGTTACAATTACTAATCATTATTCAATATAATATATCATTCTTATTTTATACAACAAGTGAAGCGTTGGCTCAGTGGTAAGGAGGAAGGGCCATAAGGCGTTGTGTGTTGGAGGTCAGGGGTTCGACCCCTGCCTCTAACATTTTCTATTTTCTCAATATTTCCTTGCAGATTCTATGCAATCATCACAAGCGCACATACCATAGATCTCCAGATCACCACCCTTAGATCGTTCCTTGGCCAGATCTCACGCTTCTAGGATGCATCCCCAAGATGGACCTCCAGGCTCCCAACAACACTATATCCAGCGCTGGTGATGGGCCACAGGATTGGGCTTTGGGCAAGTTCAGCAATACACCATTCCATCCGGGCCTACACCCCCTCAGGCCTAATTTCTAATCTTTTCTAGTTTTTATTTTATTTTATATAGTTAGTTTAATTTCTTTTTAAATGATTTTTTTTATAAAATCAGAAAATCGTCACAAAAATAGGACTTAGTTTTTTTATTAAATTAATTTTTGCAAATTAATTATTTTAATCAATTTTAACTTATTTTCATTAATTAAAATTAAATAGAAAAATTAGGTTTAAACTTCAAATCTTTTTTTCATAAAAATCAAAATATTTTAAATGTTTTTAAGGTTTTGCGCCTTTTTTTAATTTTAATTCTCGCGCTTAAATATTTTTGCCGTACGATTTATTTTTCATTATTGATGTAATTGCACTCGGTTTGTAATAGTCTAATTAGGGTTTTAATTCTGGATTTTACTTTTCAGTCATTAATTATGTAATTGCACCAAAGCCTTGCAATAGTTAGGAATTTTTTCTTTTCGCCATTTATTTTGCCGCACGATAAACTGTTTAGATGAATGTTTAATATGGTTTCCTGAAAGATAACGATTAATTGAACCTAGATAATCCTAATTGTGCAAGATAAGATATATCTGAAAAAGCACACTTTTGCACACTTGCACCCCTATGGTATTACCTCACTTGGTTGCCTTCGGAAACAATAGTAATGTCCCTCGAGCGTAGGGATACTCTTAGAAAAGACCCTAAGTTTAAAATCATCATAAAGATCATAGTTCCTAAAATGTCCCTCGAGTTGCCTGCGAGAAATGATCTTATGATGATAGTCCCTTCGAAATGCTAAGGTATCCTTACATGTTTCCTTCAATGACCATAAATGTCCCTTTCAATAGTCCCTCATACATCCAACGACTAGGGTTACCTACTCATTAATAGTAGAATAACACGGTCTAAAGGATAGGAGGAAAAGAATAGTCTTTTTTCGAGTAGGTAGATAACTGTTAGGTACTTGCTCAAATGAATTTTCACAACACACTTTCAAACAAACTTTTCAAACAAAAGTTTTCAAAACGCTTTATCAAACTCTTGAGGACTAATACAAGAGTTACCATAAAGTGAATCGCTACACTAAGGCATTTTCAAATCTTTTCAAAACACACAAACACAAGCAATTTCAAAAATGAGCAACTACCTAAGAGCCCATGGAAAACCATGGATGAAAAGGGTGCTAACACCTTCCCTTTCCATAATCTACCCCCCGTACTCAGAAAACTCTCGAAAAAGGTCTTTTTCTGTTCTTTTCACCCTTTCCTTTGTTGGATAAAAGAAAAGTCGGTGGCAAATCTTGCTTACCGCGAAATTTGCAAACAAAAAACACGAACCAGTATTAACAGTCGGTTCTGCCACCGTATCACAGAACTGGCGACTCAACTGGGCACAATTATAAAGTGGGGTTTAACTTAGGGTCTAGATAATTTTAAATCGCTTTCTCTGTTTGCTTTGACTGCTTTATCTTTGAGGGTTTTGTTGGGGTATTCTTGTAAAGATCCTATACCCGGATCTAGGGCACCTTATTAGCTAAGTAGCAATAAACCATGGAAGTTGTACGGCGTAGACCGATACGGACAAAGTGGTGGCTACGTTAGTGCGATACTTTGGATTGTATTAATATTCCTTGAGTAAGTTAAGGATAACATTAAGCTTCCTCATAGTGTTACTAAGCGCTAACTGGCCTTTAGAACCTTTAATTGACTCATCCTATCCATTAGGAAGTAGTGAGATAACCGACTTTGGTTCTGACAGAAGATTGGTTGATACTCGATACTACACTTATTGAGGCTGGACTTTCAGGGTTTTTTGGCCGTAATACTTCGGTGCGGAGCTGAAACAATTTCTGAAGGGAAGGTCAGTGAGATTGAGGCTCCTTAGAACCCGGTTATTATTAATAGGATACGTTTAGCCAACTGAACATTCAAGAGGGTACATACCTTAAAAACTCATGCAAGCCTTTGAACCTAAGTTCTATTGTGTAATTTGCTTGTGTTTATCTGTGATTTTTAGCATAATCATGACATCATAAGCATCATGACATTCATACATACTAATCATTTCAAGGACCTGTTGGATTTACCTCTTGGTTGTTTTGTAGGATATGAATTCAGGTCGCAGAAAAACCATCTGGATTCACTTCACAAAAGTTCCTCCTAAGCTCAAGGAATTGGTGTTGAAATTCCCCGAGGACTCATCATTCCACAAAAGACATGGTCACTTGCTCAGTTTGGTTACCACCGGGTTTAACGAAGGTTTGATGAGTGTCTTATTCCAGTTCTTCGACCCTAAGCACCATTTTTTCACATTCCCCGATTATCAATTGGTGCCTACGCTGGAAGAATTCTCTAAGTTACTTGGTTTACCTATATTGGAGAGAGTACCTTTCACTGGTTTAGAACAAGACCCAGCTTCTGAAAATGTTGTCGTAGCTTTGCACTTGAAACCATCTGACATTGAGGCCAATTGGGAAAAAAGAAGTGGAGTTAAGGGTCTCCTTGCAATTTCCTGATGAAGAAAGCTCAGATTTTCCTGGATGCTATGAGCTATCATGCCTTCGAAGATGTATTAGACCTCTTGATCTATGGTTTGGTCTGGTTTCCTAATTCATATCAACTTATAGATGTGAATGCCATCAACATCTTTCTTGATCACAATCTGGTTCCTACATTGCTCGGGGATATCCTACATTCTCTCCATACTCGTACTTTGAATAAGCGAGGAACTCTCATGTGTTGCGCCCATCTTCTATATAGGTGGTTTATTTTGCACCTTCCTCGGTCAGTAATGCAAAATGATTCAGGCTTAAGGTGGAGTCAAAGAATAATGTCTCTCTCTCTCACTCTGACATCTATTGGTGTCCTTGCTCTCAATAAGACATTTCTTTTATTGATCGTTGTAGAGAATTTCCTAATGTGCCACTCGTGGGCATTAGGGGAGGTATCACCTGCAATCCTTCTTTAGCACTACGTCAGATTGGCTATGCACGAAGAGATGGTCAACCAGATATGCTCATCCATGGTATTGTGTTTAACTACTCAGATGATTTGAATAATTATCGTCAGAGGTTCATCCTCTCTTGGGGCATTGTTAAGAAGACTAATAGTAGGACTTTCGGGCGTAAGAACTCCTTCCCTTTGGAACCTTACCTCAAATGGGTGAGAGCTCGAGCCCAAAGTCTTATGATGCCATACAATTCCATCTTATCGGTGATCTTAGAACCTATTGTTCAAAGGGGCGAGTCCCATATTATTCTCCATCCTGATATGCTAACCAACTTCGAAGATTTGCAAAAGTCTTGGATCCAGATCAAGGAAGAACGGGATACTTTTGAGGCTCAATTCTATGCAAGTGAGAAGAAGATGTTGGAATTAACAAATCAACTTCATGAAGAGAGGAACCTCAACACCTACCTCAACACCAAGAGGAAGTGCCCATGGGAGACTTAGGAATTTCCTTTCAATGTTTATCCTTGTGTAATCTTTTGTTTCTTTAAAAACTTGCTAATAAAAGGTTTTGCTTTTTGTTTTGTTTAAAAGAGCTTGAATCCAATAAGGTCCTTGAAATCATTACATACACATGTCATACATATCAATGCATAAACATGTTTCATAACAGGTTTCTCATCTTCTTCGCTGTTTATTTCAACAAGAAATGGCTCTCGAACAAACTGTGAAAGACTTACAGACTCAGAATGCACAATTCCAACAGATGATCATGGCTCTAACCAAAGGGCAAGAGGAACTGAAAGCCCTGATTGTTAAAGACCAGGCTAAGAAACCAAGGAGGACAGCTGGTGTGGTGAATCTGGGAAGAAGATTCAAGGGACCGTTAAAGCAAATGGTTGATCTGACCTCTTCATACAAGGAAGGAGAGAACCAAGAGGGTGAGACAAGAGAGGAAGACCCTAGTCTAGAGGAATCTGATAATGACACTGATTACAATGAAGAGCAGTATCCTCCGGCTGATGAAAAGTACAAATAGTTGGAAGAGCATCTGAGTGCAATGGAGATTCAGAAAGTGCCCGGGCTGGACTTTGAAGAGCTGGGTTTGGTGTTTGGGATAGTTATTCTGCCAAAGTTCAAGGCAATAGTGTTTTCTAAGTATGATGGGGTTTAGTGTCCCAAGATGCACCTTTGATCTTATATGAGGAAGATACAGCCTCACACTGTTGACAGAGACCTGTGGGTCCATTTCTTTCAGGATAGTCTATCCGGAACTCAGCTAGATTGGTTTTATCATCTCGAAACGGCCAACATCCATAATTGGGAAGACTTGGCCACTGCTTTTTATAAGAATTATCAGTATAATGTAGACCTTGCTTCCACTCGTACTCAACTCCAAAGTTTGGCTATGGGTTCGAGCGAGGGTGTCAAAGACTACGCTCAGAAGTGGAGGGACTTAGCAAGAAGAGTCTAGCCTCCCCTGTGTGATAGGGAGCTAGTGGACATGTTTCTGGGTACCCTGTCCAGTCCGTTCTTTAATATTCTAATTGGAAGCTCCTCGGTCGTCTTCACTGAATTAATCTTGACGGGGGAGGAAGTGGAAGTTGGAATTAAAAATGGTAAGATCCAAAAGGATGCATCCTCCAGTGCCGTGAGAAAACCATTCGCTGGGAAGAAAGAGGTTAGTGTTGTGCACCATCAATGGAGTCAGGACAGAACTGAACATCGTCCAACAGTAGGGGTTGTCGTGATTCCTAAGCCTGCACCCACTCAACAGAGAAATAATCAGCAGAGGACAGGAAGGCCGGTAAGACAATTCACCCGGATAAATATGACTCTAGCCCAAGTTTTTCCCCATTTGTTTCTGGTAACCTTGCGAGAAACACCGAAGAATCCCAACAATGCCTCTCCTCGCTACAATCCAAATGCCCGTTGTGCTTATCATTCGGAAAGTCCAGGTCATGACACAAACGACTGCTGGGCTTTGAAAAACAAAGTACAAGACCTTCTCGAGGCGAAGTAAATTGAGTTTAACGCCCCTGATATGCCAAATGTTATCACTGCTCCTATGCCCAAGCACGGTCGTGGTGTTAATGTTATTGAAGATGATATGTTTGTTACTACTGTTGAAGAGCTTGTTACTCTGCTTATGACCATTAAGTTGAACTTGTTGAAGGCTAGTTTATTTCCGGGTTGTGGCGAAGGTTGCCATTTCTGTTTATCTCTATCGACTGGTTGTCATTTGTTGAAGGCAGGTGTTCAGCTCCTGATGGATGTTGGAGATATTTTGTTTGAGAAAACTCTCGTTCCAACCATTATGTGCAAGGATATTTCAATAATAACCATTTCCGCCAATCCTCCCAGGGTCTCCACCAAAAGACCCGTCAGGATTACATCTGTTTCAAAGATTACTCCTCTGATAATCACTGCGCCAGGGCCAATCCCGTACTCCTCTGATAAAACGGTCCCTTGGAACTATGGGTAAAGTGTCTACTACCACGGTGTCAAGCAAGATTGGCTAGCTGATGAAGACCAGGTTTCTGAGAATGTTGATCCTGACATTGTCAACATTGTTGGAACCAGCAAAATAACAAGAAGTGGAAGAGTCTTCTCCCCCGAGATTTCTCCTCCGAAAGCTGTTACTGATCCTGTGATTATTCCTACTTTTGTTCCTGCTCCTACTACTATTGCAATTCCTTTGATTACTCCTGTTGACACCCCTATCACTGAGTCGACCGAGACTCGGGGCAAAGACATATTGATTGAGCCTATCCAGATGAAGGCGCAGTCAGTATCTATTCCAGAGGCTTCCAAGAAGGAGATGGAAGAAATTCTGAAAATTATCAAGAAAAGCGACTACAACATGGTCGACCAGCTAGGGCAGACTCGTTCAAAGATCTCTATGCTAGCCTTGTTGTTGTGCTCTGAAGCTCATGCGAAGGCTTTGGTGAAGTTTCTGAAAACTGCCCATGTGCCCCAAGAAACTTCTATTGATTAAATTGAAGATTGTATGGCTAACTTGATGGACGATAACAGTTTAGGCTTTTCTGATGCTGATTTGACCCCTAGAAGGAGGAAGCACAATGATATGTTGCATGTCTCTATCGAATGCAAGGGCACCACTTTGGCCCATGTCCTTATAGATATTGGTTCGTCGTTAAATGTGCTGCCTAAGAATGCTCTGGACAGACTAGACTGTGAAGGTTTGACTTTGAAGCCCAACAGTATTGTAGTGAAGGATTTTGAAGGATCAAAGAGAATGGTGCACGGGGAGGTGGACATCCCCATCAAGGTTGCTTCTCAGACTTTTGGCTCTACCTTCTATGTGATGGATATCAGGCCATCTTATTCTTGTTTGTTGGGCCGCCCTTGGATACATGGGGCTGAAGTTGTTACGTCCACTCTTCATCAGATGATGAAATACCCGGTCAAAGGGAGAATTGTCACTGTACGCGGCGAAGAAGAATACATGGTCAGTCACCTGAATTCATTCAGATATGTGGAAATGGAGGGTGAGTTCATCGAGACTCCATGCCAGAATTTCGAAGAGGTACCTCAGGCTCTGGTTGCAACTGAAACTGTTACCAATGTGCCGAAAATCACCATACCTCCTTTGAAGATGGCCTCTCTCAAAGATGAAAAAGTTGTTATTGAAGAAGGTGGGTCTACCATTTGGGGTCAACTCCCTGATATTCCATACAAGTCTGATAAATTTGGTTTGGGTTTATCTTCAGGGGCTCAAAGGGTTGTTCGACGTGCTCGTGCTAGAAAACCTCCCCTACGCATCAGTAATCACGGGGTAAAGGCTGTAGAATACGGAGACAGTGACAATGACATCGATAGCTGGATCTTCCCTACTACCAACGGTGGACCTAGTAACTGGACGGAAAAGGATTTTGTACCTATTACTTTTGTTCAGAAGTAATTGTCTTTCTTGTTTTTTGGATATGTAACAAACAATATAACTTTATGGCCATGTGTCTTACCCGGGGCACATCGGTTTATTTGTGAGGGTTATCATGTTTCACTTTCATATAACATTAATAAAGCATTGGACGTTTATGCATACAAATTTTGTGCTCTCTATTTTTCTTTTCTACTTTTACTTTGTCTATACAACTATGCTCTTACACACACTCACCTATCAAACTGCAAATCCACATCCACTTTGGATCCCATTGATAACAGTTCTGCTATTTCCAGTTATAACTTTGAAAATCCAATCAACCAAGTCGAGGTTGAAGGTGAGGAAGATTGTGAGGTACCTGGAGAACTTGCTAGGCTCTTACAACAAGAAGAGAGGGATGTACAGCCTCATGAAGAGCCAGTTGAGACAATAAACTTAGTCACAAAGGTAGATAGAAAAGAAGTTAAATTGGCGCAAATATGGAGCTTAATGTCAAACAACAGTTGATACAAATGTTGCATGGTTATGTCGAGATCTTTGCGTGGTCATATGAAGACATGCCAGGACTGGATACGAATATTGTGGTTCACCATCTGCTAACTAAAGAAGATTTCCCTCTGGTAAAGCAGAAGGTCCGTCGCATGCGCCCTGAAATGTCAGAGAAGATCAAAGTAGAGGTTATGAAGCAGTTAAACACTGGGTTCTTAGCTGTCACCTCTTATCCCCAATCGGTTTCCAACATGGTGCCGGTGCCTAAAAAAGACAGTAAGGTACGGATGTATGTGGACTATAGATATTTGAACCGGGCAAGCCCCAAAGAGAACTTTCCGCTCCCCCACATCGATGTTCTGGTTGATAACACCGCGCAACACAAGATCTTTTCCTTCATGGATGGTTTCTCTTGTTATAATCAGATCAAGATGGCACCCGAAGATATTGAGAAGACAACCTTCGTCACTCAATGAAGCACTTTCTGCTACAAAGTGATGTCGTTTGGATTAAAGAATGCTGGGGTAACCTATCAGCGAGCCATGGTCACCTTATTTCATGACATGATTCACCATGAGATAGAGGTATATATGGATGACATGATAGCCATGTCTCAAACTGAGGAAGAGCACCTTGACCATCTATAAAAGCTGTTTGATAGGTTGAAGACATACAAGTTGAGGTTGAATCTGAACAATTGCACCTTTGGGGTAAAGTCTGGTAAACTGCTAGGTTTCATTGTCAGTGACAAGGGCATTCAGGTAGGCCCTGCAAAAGTAAAGGCTATACAAGAGATGCCGGCTCCTCGCACTGAGAAGGAGGTTAGAGACTTTTTGGGACGCATAAATTACATTTCCAGGTTCATTTCCCATTTAACTGCTACTTGTGAGCCAATCTTCAAGCTCTTGAAGAAAGATCAAGTGGTAAAATGGAACGAAGAATTCCAGACTGCCTTCGAAAGAATCAAGGAATACTTTCAAGAACCACCAATTTTGATGCCTCTGATTGAAGGAAGACCTTTTATAATGTACTTAACAGTGTTAGACAATTCAATGGGGTGTGTTAGGGGGTAGCATGACGAGTTTGGTCGAAAAGAGCACGTAATATACTACCTTAGCAAAAAGTTTACCAACTGTGAGACAAGATACTAACTGCTCGAGAAAACTTGTTGCACTTTGGCATGGGCTGCTCGCCGAATGAGACAGTATATGTTGACCCACAGTACTTTGCTGATATCTAAGATGGATCCGATCAAGTACATCTTCGAGAAACCCGCTCTCTCTGGAAGAATAGTGAGATGGCATATGATCTTAACCGAATACGATATTCAATACACAACCCAGAAAGCAATCAAGGGAAGTGTATTAGCTGATCATCTGTCGCATCAGGCCGTGGATGACTACCAGTCCATGAATTTTGAGTTCCCGGACGAGAATATTATACTAGTGACTGACTATGAAGAACCCGGACCGAATGAAGGACCTGAAGAATGATCCCGATGGACTATGGTTTTTGACGGAGCCTCAAACGCACTCGGTAATGGCATCGGTGCTGTAATTATATCTCCTGAAGGCTGTCATACTCCTTTCACCTCCAGACTATGCTTCAAATGTAACAACAACATGGCGGAGTATGAAGCATGCATCATGGATCTTAAAGCTGCTATTGACCAGAGGATCAAGTTATTGAGCATTTTTGGGGATTCAGCCTTGGTGATAAGTCAGATAAAAGGAGACTGGGATACGAAACACCCGAATCTCATCCTGTACAAAGAACATGTGTTGTCATTACTTCCACACTTCGAAGAGGTCACCTTTGAACATTTTCCACGAGATGAGAATCAACTAACGGACGCGCTAGCTACCATGTCTTCTATGTTCAAGGTCAATTGGGACAACGAGCCTCCTCGGATCACTATTGAGAGGTTGGATGAACTGGCATATTGCTACGAGATTGAAACTGAAGGAGTAGTAGACAAACCTTGGTTCTATGAAGGAAAGAGATATTTCTAGGCTCAAGAGTATCCCGAGGGGGCATCTGTCAACGATAAGAAGTTTCTGAGAAGGTTTGCCGCGAAGTTCTTCCTCAGTAATGGAATCCTCTACAAGCGCAACCATGACTCTACTTTACTTTGGTGTATAGTCAAGAGAGAAGCGGAGAGGATTATGGCAGATCTACACGAAGGTTCCTTTGGAACCCATTCGAGTGGACATACCATGGCTAAAAAGATCCTACGGGTAAGATACTATTGGTCCACTATGGAAAAAGACTGCTATCAGCATTCCCGAACTTGTCACAAATGCCATATCTATGCTGATAAGGTGCATGTACCTCTGGTTCCTTTGAATGTCTTGACGGCTCTTTGGCCCTTTACAATGTGGGTGTTGTACCCCAAAATTTGCCCTCCCATATTCTTCAAAGCTTATCAAGAATCATCCTCAAATGGTTCAAGACTTCTCAAAGATTGCACAGTCCAACTGTCTCCTAAGCCAGTCAAAATTAGGGTTTTGGTTCTTGCAAGGAAGTTGAGGTTTTCAAGGGCTCAATCAAGTCCCATATGCCTATACACATTTCCAAGTATCTATATGCCAAGTCTCAAGACTCACAGCATCAAGTTGCACAGTCAAAAGCTTCATTTGGTTCACAATCAACTACAGGGGAAAAATGGTCATTTTACAGTCAAAAGTCAGAATTTTTTGGTCAACATCTTATTTTGAAGCCACAATCATCATTTGATCAAGTCTTGATCATGATTCCACAAGAATGGCTCAAGAATCATCAAAGATGCAAAAGTTTCTATTTTTGGACAGTTGAAAAGTCAACTGTAACTTAACCAAGGCATAACTTTTTCATGGTTCATCAGAAAAATCCCATCCAATGCTCATTTTGAAGGGGATGACATTTCCTACAACTCATATTCACATTCCAAATCCAAGAAATGCTCTCACAAAAAGTTATCAATTTCTACATTATAGGTCAATTTCAAAAGTCAACAAAAAGGCATTTTAAGTCAAAGACCATAACTTGAGATTGGTGAATCCAAGTGACATGGGACCAAAGGCATTGGTTAGAGGACTTCAAGACCTTTCCAAAATGTCCAAGAACATGTTCATATGATCAATATTGAGCAAGATATGCATTAGAGAAGTTGGGAAAATTTTGGGAATTTACAAAAGTCAACTTTGCCCAAAACACCTCATTTTTGCTAATGGGCCTCAAATTTCTTCTTGAAACATTTTCCAAGGCCTATGCACAACCCATTGAGATTAAATTGAATTATTTTCTTATTTTTATTAATTATTTGGATTTTTAATTGATTATTAATTCATTTAATTCATTTAATTGTAGGAAAATACCAAGATATGATTTTCAAATCTTTTTGTGATGCAAATAAACTCAACACATGCTGAAGATTTAGTGTATCAATCAAGGGGACCAAAATCTCCATGTTTGGAAAGTTTTATCAATCAAAAAGATGCAAAATTATGTGATTGGAAATCAAATATTGAAACCATAATGCAATGGATTTCTTGGCCAAAAGTTAACCTAATTCCCTTCCAACATAAATACTGAAGTGAACCCTAATGCCAAAAACGTGAGAACTGCTGCACAAACACAATAAGCATATTGAAAAATCAAGAAAAAAACTCAAAATTGTTTTTGGCCTTCCAGCATGATTCAAAGCTTTCTCTTGATTCTAATACGTTGCTAGCATACTCAGAAACAATTTGCAATCAAAACCAAGCGTTTAACCTCAAGGAAACGTCCAAACAGAATCACGGTTTGCTTATTCTTTTTCAGAATCGAAACTCACATTTTATGCATCATTAACATGTTATAATCATTGTTTTGCATTGCTCTAACCTTTCTGAAGCTATTGGTATAGGTGAATCGCGTTATGGTGTCCTGAAACTGAAATCACCATTGTTGAATTTTAGGGTTCTTTAGTTTCAAAATTGGGGTTTTCTCATACAAGAAAAATTAGGACCAATGATACCCATGGTTGAAACTGTCTGGACATGACGAACCCAATGGACATATCGCGCCATATTTATATAGCGTAGAATCCTATTCGCTATTTTTCCTCATTCAGCTTTGTGGGGGTTAAAAACCCCCGCTATTTGTTTTGTTTTTCTGCAGATGAATGAAGAAGACGAAGGACGTGGTGCTATGTTATTGGATGATTCAAATATAATGCGCGCTTTTTCTTGGTTTCCAGCATAATTGGTTTTTTTATATATTATTTTCATGATCCATTATACTAACAAATACAGGCGCTTGGCTTAGTGGAAGGTGACGTGCTTGGTAACCATTGGGACCTGGGTTCGATTCCCAGGTCCACCCCATATTTATTTCCATTTTTTCTAAAGCGTTCATGTGCAGGCTATCCCAAGCGTCCCACCATAAACCTCACGCTGCAGCTTGCCAAGTGGACACAAAGCTCAATCCAATGGCTATGAGATGTTGGACACCATGCTCCAAGTCAACATGCACGTGGACAATTACAAAAGTCAGAAGGGCTTGGCTTAATGGGCCAGAAATTCCAGGCTTAACCTCCATCTGGGCCAGCATACCCCCCTGGTTAATTGCTTGTTTATTTTCTTTTAACTAATTATTTTAATAATTGTTATTACTACTATTTAATTAATTAACAAATTAATATTTTTCATAATAAATTCAGAGAATAAAAAATGTAAATATTTTCATTAATTATTATTATTCTTATTTATTAATTTATTTTGTAAATAAATTCTAATTAATCAACTTAGTTTAAATTAGGTTTAATTTTAACTTTTTTACAATAAATAAAACAAATTTAGAATTAGGGTTTTCCTTTTTACTTTTAATTTCTTTTATTTTATTTTTATTAAAGACTTAAAAAACACAAAAACATTTTTTCTTTTAATTAATTAATTAGTAAATTAGGTTTAATTTCAATTAATTGCAAAAAGGACAAATTACTTTCTTTGTTTCTCAAAAGGGTCAAAACCCTAAGGACGTCCCGATTCAACTCTTTCGCGCGCGTATTTATTTTTATTTTTATTTCGATTATATTTATGTATCTGCTCAGAAATGTAATAGTTAATTAGAACTTTATCGCTTTCTTTTAATTTCTCGCATTTTTATTTTCCAAACGGGTTATGTTTTTGGCGATGTATATACCCGCGCATTGTAATAGCTAGATTTACCTTTTCCGCACTTTATTTCCCGCACTCTTAACTGTTAAAAATGCATGAAAGACTTGTATGAAAAATAAAATCAATCTGTAGCTCACAAATGCATGTTCAAAGATAAACATAAACTGAAACAACGCACATGCACATGCCACTCTTAGGGTACGCCTCACTGGTTGCCTCGACGTGGTCATCAAGTATAGGGTGTCTTAGAGGTCGCCCTCCTGTCTAAAGATCCAGTTGCCTCGAAACGGTTTCCTCGGATAAAAAAGGATCTAGGACATTAGGGTTACCGCTAAGACGTCCTACTATTGCTTTGGTGACCACACATGTCCCTATAATCGAATTGACCCGAATACCTCCAACGATGGTGCTACCTACCTCTCAATGGTGGGATAGCACTATCTAAAGGACTCTTACACAGCCTAATTCCTTAGAGTAGGTAGATTTCGCCTGGGTACTTGCTCTTTCAAAATGAAAAACAATCTTTTCACACTGACACTTTCAAAAAGTTTTCAAACAAGTTTTTCATACACTCTTGAGGACAGATACAAGAGTTACCTAGAAATTTTTCAAACGAAACTTTTTCAAAACCCACATACACTTGAAAAGCAAACAATTTTTGAAAACATAAGAGCAAGTACCTAAGAGCCCATGGATAACCATGGATAGAAAGGGTGCTAACACCTTCCCTTTCTATAAATCTACCTCCCGAACCGAGAGACATCTCAAAGAAGGAATTTTGTTGTGCTTTTGTCCTTTCCATGTTGGAGAATATAAAAGACGGTGGCGACTCTTGCTTACCGCGACATTTCGCGAACCAGCTTAAAAAACAGTCAGTTCTATTTCCACCGATCACAGTGGGGCATTAAAATGATCAGAGAGATTAGACCTACCGCTTCCAATGGGCATCGCTTTATCCTGGTGGCTATTGATTACTTCATAAAGTGGGTTGAAGTTGCCTCTTTTGCTACCGTTACCAAGAACGTTGTGGCGCGGTTTATCAAGCATAACCTGATCTGTTGGTACGGTGTGCCAGAGAGAATCATCACTGACAATGGTACGAATCTCAACAACACGATGATCACCGAACTATGTAAATAGTTCAAGATCCAGCACCATAATTCTTCCCCTTATCGGCCGAAGATGAATGGAAATGTGGAGGCTACTAACAAGAACATTAAGAAAATCATACAAAAGATAAAGGTGACATACAAAGACTGGTATGAGATGTTACCATTTTCTCTTCACGGGTATCGCACCTCCGCGTGAACATCGACAGGGGAAACACCCTACTCTCTGGTATATGGTATGGAGGTTGTCCTGCCTATTGAGGTCCAGATCCCATCTCTGAGAATCATGAAGGATGCAGGTCTAAATGAAGATGATTGGATCAGACTCGGCTTGATCAACTGAATCTGATTGATGAAAAGAGACTTACTACTGTCTATCATGGTCAAATGTATAAAAAACGGATGATCAAGGCTTTCAACAAACAGGTCATACGCCAAGTATATCAAGTCGGGGATCTAGTGATCAAGCGCATCATACTGCTGCAAGGTGATCCCATGGGAAAATGGACTCCCATATACGAAGGACCATTTGTAATCAAAAACATTTTTTCTGGTGGAGCCATGATTCTGACCACCATGGATGGTGACGACCTTCCTCGCCCTGTCAATGCGGACATAGTGAAAAGATACTACGCATGATTAAAGATCCACTAGGTTGACTGGCCTAGGAAAAAATAAGGGCATCCCAGTGAACCAAAAGGGTTCGGGAAAAAATTAGGGATGAAAACAAAAATATTTGTACACCTGGCAAGTGGAAAACCTGAAAAGGTGGCTTGGGCAATAAAGGGTATCCCAGTGGACTGAAAACCCAAAAGGGCGGTCCAGGAAAAAGTTAGGGATTTAAAGCGTATCACTATGTCCCATTGGATCACCTTGCAAACAGACTTCAGCATCAGCTATTAAGCTCAAAACGGCACTAATCAATCCAGTAAGCCTCTGACAAGTAGCAAAGTGATGAGATGCTCGAAGACATAGCGACAATAGCAGAATTGAAAGTCAATGGGTATTATTACATATAGTCGCGTTCTTCTTTTTGTACACAATATTGTATAACTTTCATTTTCACGGCGGCGTTCTCTTACTAGAGCGTCAACCTTTTTGTACAAAAACGCCTGTTATAGGCCAACTTCAAAATCAATACAAATCATTTCTACACAAAAAACTATTCGTTTTTCTCTTTTGTCTTGTTTTGCAAAAACGTCCAATGACTTATTCTTGACCTATGCATTTGAATATGATTGCTATCCACAAATATTTTGCATAAGAAACAGAAAGACAATTGCTAAGGTTTTAAAGGAATTGGGCAAAGTCTAAAAAAGGCAGTTGCAATCCCGACAGTTACTCTGTCGAGCAGGTACAAGGGCATAAACAGTTTTGAAACGAAGTCACCAGTACATGCGACCCCATGACATATACACTCCCTGCAAAGTAGAGGCAACCAAAAGCTCTGACATCGGCTTCCCCAAACAGGAGATACTTTCCCCAGCAAAGTCTCTTCAAAGAGCCGATGTATATATTCCCCAGCCGAATTTTATAATCACAAGCGGTTATAAAGTTTTCTCCCGAGTAGATTTTATTTCTATGAATGCGGAAGCTCAATCCCCAACAAAGTTTATTTCTCCATCTACGGAAGATCATCCCTCGTTGGAATTTATTTCTCGGAATCAGCAAAATCGCCAAGCAAAGCATCTCCTCTCTCAAATAGAGTTATTCCCCCGCAGAGTTATTCTCAAGCAAAATCTCTCCCCGGTAGGATATTCGCAAACGAAAAGGATTAAATCCACAACATAGTCATCTTCATTCACCATCCCCATCTTAAATGAAGAATTCGGCTTCACAATACTCTCCAGCAGCAGTCAGGGATTTATTTTCCCCGACTAAGAAATACCTCAATAGCATCCCATATTCATACATTGTGGCATGCACATACATATTGCATACAACACAATCTCATTTATTTTGAGAACATAATCACAATGCATATCATGCATCATGACATTGCATACGACTAACTCTTTACCTTTCAGGAAAAAGATCAAATCAATAAGCTACATCTAACAAAGGGTTATTCCGAGATTTTCCTCAGAAAGATATCCTCACAAGATTTTCCATGGGTTAGACAGGTCGACACTAAGATCTCTCTGATTACTATGCCAGTGGAAGATGTACCAATACTTTCGTCTGGATCAGTTGAATCGCTACTAAGATTCTCCTTATTACTATACCAGTCAAAGTTAATCCAAGATCTCTCTACTCACTATGCTGGTGGAAGAGATTCCGAGACTTTCGTCTGGGTCAGTTGAATCGCTACTAAGATTTTCCTGATTACTATGCCAGTCAAAGTTAACCCCAAGATCTCTCTGCTCACTATGCTGGTGGAAGAGATTCCAAGACATTCGTCTGGGTCAGTTGAATCGCTACAAAGATTCTCCTGATTTCTATGCCAGTCAAAGTTAACCCTAAGATCTCTCTGCTCACTACGCCGGTGGAAGAGATTTCAATACTTTCATCTGGGTCGGTTGAATCGCTACTAAGATTCTCCTGATTATTATGACATTCAAAGTTATCCCAAGATCTCTCTTCTTACTATGCCGGTAGAAGAGACTCCAAGACTTTCGTCCGGGTCATTTGAATTGCTACTAAGATCCTCCCGATTATTATGCCAGTCAAAGTTAATTCAAGGCCTTTCCCGGGTTTAGTCAAATCGATACTAACATTTCTATCTCAGTTGAAGACAACTTGAGACCTTTCTCTGGTCCAGTCGAATCGATACTATTACTATTCTAGTTAAAGAAGCTATGAAGCCCGGAAATTGACCAGATAATAGTCAACCAAAAATTCAAGATACTGTGAAGCCCGGATCGTGACCGGATAACAGTTTAATCCCATTTCCCTAGTAAGTCAGTGTGAATCCTGGAATACAACCATATAGTAGTCAGCCTTATCATCCTTAGCAAGTCGCTGTGAAGCTTGGATCCTGACCGGATAGCAGTTCACTTTCGTCTCTTCAATCAAGAGATGACTCCCCAGTAGAGTAACAGACAACTGAAGCTCCTAGACTCTATTCGCCAATACAGAGACCAACATTCCTTAGCGAATTCCTCCCTAACAACAGGAACAAAAATTCCCACGAAAGAATATCTCAAGAAATCATCATTGTTTTGGATGGCATCTTTAAGCCCATCTCCGACGAATCTCCATCATATTCTCTAGATGGCATCTTTAAGCCCATCTATGACGATCTTTTGTCATATTCTCCAAATGGCATATGTAAGCACATTTTCGACGTCATCAACCCTCAGTATTACTTCATGCGAGTGCAAATTTCTGGGCACTCTAGTGTTCAATCACCTTCCACCCTCAGATCACGAAAGGAGGACAAGCCAATCTAAATCCTTGGGTTTAAGAAGATTGAACAGGGGCAGTTGTTGTACCCTAAAATTTTCCCACCCATTTTCACACAAGACATACTCCTAGAGGCCCCCCAATTGCTCAAGTTAACTAAGGATTAACCAGGAAAATCCTCCTCTTAAGACAATAGGCCTCAAACTAGGGTTTCAATTTCAAGCAATATGTTTAAGTTCCAAGGGTCCCAAATGGTCTCTATTGTCCTAATATATCATCAAGATCACCCATGCCAAGTTTCATGCCTTGCACAACAAGTTTGCTCAGTCAACTGCTCAAATGCCTGAAAATCAACTATACTAGGTCAAAAGTCAATTGTGGCCCAAATACAGTCAAACTTCAATATTTTTGGTCAACATCAACATTTTGAAGTATTATCTATCATTTAATCAAGGGTTGATCATGATTCCTCAAGAAATGCTCCAAACTCATCAAAAGTCAAAAATGACAATTTAGGGTTTCTATAGGAAACGTCAACCAAACTTTGACCAGGCATAACTTTCTCATAATTTATTATAAATTTTCCCACAATTTCTCTTCAGCCCTCAAGTTCAAGAAATTCCCCAATCAAAAGATGTAAGTTCATACATTATAGGTCCTTTCAAAAAGTCAACAAAAATACCTTTTGGGTCAAAGCTCCTTACATGAACATGGAAGATCCAATTGAGATGAAACCAAAACGGTTGTTTAGAGGACATCCTAAGATTTCTAAAAATTCCAAGAACACCCTCTTAGGGTCAAAAATGAGAGATAGATATGCATTGCTAAAGTTGACCAAATTTTGGAAATGTGCATGAAGTCAACATTAATCAAAATAGATTTTTTTTCCAAATGGGTCCATGTTTTCTTGTTTGAAACTTGTTCCTAAGATGACCCAAAACCCCTGAGCTTATCCACTTATTATTTTATTATTTTTATTATTTATTTTGATTTTTTATTCATTAAAATCAAAATAAATCATTTAAAATAATGGAATAATGAAATAAAATCAAAGATTGGATTGTATGAGCGCATTATGAGTCTATAATCAACTCGTAAATCATATAATTCGTACAAGGACTAATTGGATTGGAAAAGATCATGATTTGGCCAAATTTAGAAATAAAAAATACAAGGCACAAATCAAATCTTTTCTCAGCAATTTGCAAAGATTCAACTCAATTTTATTGACCTAATTGCTTCTACTATATATGCATAACAAACCCTGATGATAAAAACGAGGATTGGCCGTGTAGAATTGAGATAAGAAACTTCAATTTTTTGACAAAAAGTGGTGCTCGAATTTTGATTTACAGGGAGATTCAAAGCATTATAAGGCTTGCAATCAATTCCTAGGCATGTTTGGAGGCTATTTAGACCATTACCACGCCTCAACACCTTCAGAAACCGCGCATACAGGACCACGGTTTGCCTTTATTTTCTTAAATTCGATTTTGATAATTTACGCATGATAAAGGAATTTTGAATATGCATTCATGTTTATATGGTCATTTAGAACATGTTGGAATGGTTAATTTCTTGTTTTGATACATGTATGAGTAACTGCCATTGCTAGGGTTTAAAGCTTCATTTTAGGGTTTTTTGTTACAGGTGAAATTAAGCCAAGAGAAGAGTACCATTGTACTCACGAGGTCGAACCCAGTTGGTCTGCATTCTTACATTTCATTTTTATTGTATGGCTGTGATTTTTGAAATATGCAGGTCCTATAGTTACAGCCATGTCTGTAGGTAAAGGTTCCTTGTCTAAAACGACAATCCATCAAAGAAGACGACTGCATGGCGTGATTCAGTTGGCCAGTTTGAACTTGGCGCGTGTTTTATTACAATTACTAATCATTATTCAATATAATATATCATTCTTATTTTATACAATAAGTGAAGCGTTGGCTCAATGGTAAGGAGGAAGGGTCATAAGGCGTTGTGTGTGGGAGGTCAAAGGTTCGACCCCTGCCTCCAACATTTTCTATTTTCTCAATATTTCCTTGCAGATTCTATGTTATCATCACATGCGCGCAATCTCCAGATCACCATCCTTGGATCGTTCCTTGTCCAGATCTCATGCTTCCAGGCTGAATCCCCATGATGGACCTCCAGGCTCCAAACAACACTAGATCCAGTGCTGGTGATGGGCCACAGGATTGGGCTTTGGGCAAATTCAGCAATACACCATCCCATCTGGGCCTACACCCCCCTCATGCCTAATTTCTAATCTTTTCTAGTTTTTTTTAATTTTATTTAGTTAGTTTAATTTCTTTTTAAATTAATTTTTTTTATAAAATCAAAAATCATCACAAAAATAAGACTTAGTTTTTTTTATTAAATTAATTTTTGCAAATTAATTATTTTAATCAATTTTAACTTATTCTCATTAATTAAAATTAATTAGAAAATTAGGTTTATACTTCAAATCTTTTTTTCATAAAAATCAAAAAATACTTTAAATGTTTTTAGGGTTTTGCACCTTTTTTTTAATTTTAATTCTCGCGCTTAATTATTTTTTCCGTACGATTTAGTTTTCATTATTGATGTAATTGCGCTTGGTTTGTAATAGTCTAATTAGGGTTTTAAAATTCCGCATTTTACTTTTTAGTCATTAATTATGTAATTGCACCAAAGCTTTGTAATAGTTAGGAATTTTATCTTTCTGCCATTTTTTTTTCTCGCACGATAAACTGTTTAGATGAATATTTAATATGGTTGCCTGAAAGAAAACAATTAATTGAACCTAGATAACCCTAATTGCGCAAGATAAGATATATCTGAAAAAGCACACTTTTGCACACTTGCACCCCTATGGTATTACCTCACTTGTTTGCCTTCGGAAACAATGTTCATGTCCCTCGAGCGTAGGGATACTCTTAGCAAAGACCCTCAGTTTAAAATCATCATAAAGATCATAGACCCTAAAATGCCCCTCGAGTTGCCTGCAAGAAATGATCTTATGATGATAGTCCCTTCGAAATGCTAAGGTATCCTTACATGTTGCCTTCAATGACCATAAACGTCTCTTTCGATAGTCCCTCATACATCCAACAATTAGGGTTACCTACTCATTAATAGTAGGATAACACGGTCTAAAGGATATGAGGAAAAGAACAGTCTTTTTCGAGTAGGTAGATAACTGTTAGGTACTTGCTCAAATTAATTTTCACAACTCACTTTCAAACATACTTTTCAAACAAAAGTTTTCAAAATGCTTTATCACACTCTTGAGGACCGGTACAAGAGTTATTATAAAGTAAATTTCCGCACTAAGGCATTTTCAAAGCTTTTCAAAACACACAAACACAAGAAATTTCAAAAATGAGCAAGTACCTAAGAGCCCATGGAAAACCATGGGTGGAAAGGGTGTTAACACCTTCCCTTTCCATAACCTACCCCCCGTACTCAGAAAACTCTCGAAAAAGGTCTTTTTCTGTTCTTTTCACCCTTTCCTTTGTTGGATAAAAGAAAAGTTGGTGGCGACTCTTGCTTACCGCGACATTTGCAAATAAAAAACATAAATCAGTATTAACAGTCGATTTTGCCACTGTATCACAAACACTAATCCAAAGCATGAACCTCATAATGGTGCACTCTAATCAAAGATAGGTAGTAGCAAACTTAAACAAGAGTAATAGAGAAAAAATCCTTAAAACCAACATCAAACTAAAGAGACACCTGTTTGCAGCTTAGTCGGGCTCAAAAACATGTTTGATTTCCCATTCTATTTATATTTGGAATTGACATCGCCTCAAAAAAAGACTAAACATGATTTTTCCAATAACAAATTAGAAGAGAAAAAGGAATTTTCCGTTCAGTTATTAATCATAGAAGTATACAACTGTAAGATATGGCTCACAACTCTACGATGTTACTAATCAGTGATGATATAACTAAGAAGCTAAAATCAACAACCAAAAATATCAATATTAGTCTTATATTCAAACATCAAACTAACAATCCAAAAACATTAATAAAAAATTAGGGTTTCAGAGAGCCATTGGTCAAGGGTTTAGTGGCATACACAGAGAGAAAAAACAAACATTGACAGATAACAATGGGTACGCAGAGATACACACAGAGTTAGTATCAGAGACTTACAATGGTGATGAGCGATTCTCGAGTAACAGACTTACCATCAGCCACAGGGGTTGAGTTTTCTTTTCCTCCCTCAGTCCTATTCCAAGATATTCATCTCCATTACACTATTCAATCCAAATTGCTGCCAATCATTATGCACCAGCATGTGGAAACTCCATCATTCAAGCCCAACACCTCACAACACACCATTGTTATTCCCCAAAGTCAGAACCACCAACGCATCATTCTGACGCCAAATTGCAACACCGTATAAAACTCCTCCCAAAACGCGCACAACCGTCAATCCCTCCATATTGTTCGTCTCCAGTGAGACCGCCAGATCTCCGCACGACAACATCAAAACCTCCATATGAGGGGAACAAGGGTTTCAAGCAAATGAAACATGAGGCGAACAAGGGTTTCCAATGTTAAGGGTTCAGAAGTGAGATTGCAACAGAAATTGAAACTAAGTTCTCAAATGAAATTGATTTTGAGGGTGAGAGGTGAATGGTACAAGAGATCAAAATTTTAGGTGGGAGATGAAACGATATGAGGCTTCGATTTTCGATGGTGAGAGAGATGAGGGTTGCCATTGTGAGAGGGATGAGGGTTGCCTTGGTGAGAATGAACTAGGATTTCTGGAGAGAAAGAAGGGACGAAGGTTTTGGAAAGAGAGAAAGAAGGAAAAAAAATGTTTGTTCTGTTTTTCTAATATTTTCTTTTAATTTTTATTGGTAATATTAAAAATAAATGGGAAACAAAATATTTAGTGATTTAAAAAAAAATTGTTTGGTAAGAAAATTAAGAAATTACTTTTCAGAATTTTAATTTTTTATGAACATATGATTTTATTTTTTATTCAAACAAAAAATAAGTTAATAAAAAATGAGATTTTATTTTATTTTATTTAGTTTTTTTTTAAAACCAAATTAAATTTTTATTAATTATATTAAATGTAATTTTCAAGAGAAATGTTACATGATGATTTTGAAAATTTTGGTTTTATTTTTAAAATAAAATTATTATAATTTAATAATATGATTTTATATTAAATAAAATAATTATAATTTAAGATAAATATAACAAATAAAATTTTAATTTTAATTTTTAAGACCAAATTAAATTAAAATCTTAAAAAATGTGAGAAGTTTTAAAAAAATATTACACAATAACTTTCAAGATTAGAAAGATTTTATTTGATTTTAATTTATTTATTAATATTTGAAAAAATTACATAAAGCAAAAACATAATAAAAAAGGTAGGAAAACTACAACTAAGATGACGAAGGTTGGTTCACTCTCGTGACTTTTGATGGATTTTAGGGGCGTGACAGTTGGTTTACCGTCGTGGTTATGATGAGTTGTTTCGGCTACCTAGTGTACAACATGTGTGATAAAATGTATATAGGCGACGATTCATGTACCGTCATGATAAATGTTTTAGGGCGGTTAATTGACCATCGTAGACTTCAATTTAGGGTGGTTTATTGATAACCGTCGTGATAAATATTTTAGGATGGTTACTTGACCGTCGTAGACTTCAATTTAGGGCGGTTTATTAATAACCGTCACAATTTTTTATTAATTTTTTAAAATAGTAAGGGCGGTTGGTGTTAACCGTCGTAACAACTGTCACTATATCTAAATTACGACGGTTATCAAGTAACTGTCACAAATTTTGTGTCATAAAACCCTAATTTTCTTATTGTGATGGGTCGAAACTTGAGTTAGTTGTTATCTTCTATTTCAGACCATCTGTTATGCCCACAAATGGTCTCATAAGCCCACATAAACCCATAAGTGGGATGTAACTTCATTGAGTAGTTAACATCTCTTGGGAAAGAAAATCCAGTTCCAACTAGTGTACATCGCGAAATATTCACCAATCTCCTGTTAAATTTATACTTGTTGATATGATTTCCATCTGCCAGAAAGTAACTTTGATCATCCTCTATGTTCTCAATAATTCAATCAAGTTTTCAGATGATAATTCCCTGATGCATAGTTGAAGGTACTGCCCCCACTCCATGAATCCATTCCCTGTCTAAGAGTAGGTTGTAGTTGGCCTTGGTGGGAACGACCACAAAAAAAGCAGGTCTAGAGGTTGTTCCCACGACCATTTCTACCTGAATGACACCTAGAGTTTTGCTGGTCTTCTCTTCATAGTTCGACATGACCATGTTGTGAGGCTTCAGGTCTATGTCGCTCTTTCCAATCTTCTTCCACAAGTAGTGTGGCATTATGTTGATATAGGCTCCACCATAAACTAAAACCTTGTGTATGCCTACATTTTTAATTTTAGCCCTTATGAACAAAGGCTTTAGATGTTGTAGCATAGAAATATCTTGCTGCTCAAATACAACTTTATCTTCTTCGACGAGACTGTCTTTCATTACATAATAGCATAATGGCTTGTGCTTCGACAACTCTTCCACCAATTCAACATCTTCTTCCTCAGTTACTTTGGTAACTAATATAAAAGAGTTTCAAAGAGAAAAATATGATATGTATTATTCACAGAGCACATTAATATATATACAATTTCTGTTACTAATGTCTCTCCTTAATAATAGGAGGCTTTAAAACTAAAAATAAAATACAGCTATGCATATCAATTGATACCAAAAATATATCTTTCTAGAATAGCAATATTTGACTTATTCCAACACCCCCCTTCAAGTTGGTGCATGGATGTCACACATTCCCAACTTGAGTAAAGATTCGTTAAACACCTTGCTTGCTACTCCTTTAGTGAGCATATCAGCTAATTGATGTTCAGATCTTACAAACGAAAAAACAATTGTCTCGGCTTCAAGTTTCTCCTTGATGAAATGTCTATCAATTTCAACATGTTTTGTTCGATCATGTTGGACAGGATTATGGGAAATCTCTATGGCCGATTTATTGTCACAATATAAACTCATAGCCTCTTTTGGTTCAAAACCTAAGTCTGACAATACACTTTTTATCCATAACAATTCACACATTCCAAGTGCCATACCTCTAAATTCTTCTTCAGCACTTGATCTAGCCACTACCGGTTGCTTTTTACTCCTCCAAGTTACAAGGTTCCCCCCACAAAGGTGAAATATCCTGAGGTAGATCTTCTATCATCCGCTGAACCTGCCCAAAAGGCATCTGTATATCCTTCTTGTTTCACCCCAAAATTTACCCTCTTGATTTAGGCTTATGTTTCATCATGAATATCATATTGCATTGCACTCATACATTGTGATGGGATCAAAGCACTTTGGTTGTCAAGTCTTCCTCAATCCTTGAAGGTTATTTGCATTGACAAGTTGCTCAAGGAAAAATATTATCATCTAAACCTTTGGATCTTTCAAGCTCAAAAAGTTATTGCATGTCTCAAGATGCTTCATCCATCTTTTTTGATCATCAGAGGATTGAGGTTTGTGTTTGACTACAAGGGGAATCACTCTTTGGATTCACCAGCCAAATTAGGGTTTTATTGAGTAAGGCTATTGATCAATGTACAAGTATTGGTTTGGAAGCTACAACATCTCATGGGTATTTGAAAAGTCCTTGCACAAGGAATTGGTCATGAAACCCAGAGCATTTGAAGTTTTGAAGATGGTTCATTTGTCTCTTGAGATGTTGATCAAAACTAGGGTTTGGGATTTCATCAAGTTTTCTTGAAAATTTTGGAGTGAAACTTGGTACATGGCCTCTATATATTTGGAAGATCTTATGTTTGAAGTTTTGACCATCAATTTTGGAGGGAAGTGGATCAATTGATTCAGAGGGGAAAAATGGTCATTTTGGTCAAAATCAGTCAAAGTCAAAGTTGACCAAGGGAATTTTTGGCCAACCATCAATTCAAGGATATACTTTTCATATTTCAAGTCCATTTTGGTCATTGGATCAAAGAGATTGAAGTTTGAGTTGAAACTTGTTCTTGAAGAAACCCTAAAAGTTTCTAATTTTGGAAAATGAAGACTTAATTTCAAAATTTCATATTTTATTCATCTTTGATCACAAAAATACAAATGAAATATGCTTGGAAAGCTAAGAGATTGATCTTTCACCTCCTTTTGGTCTCATGTACAAATTGGCAAGGAATTAAGAGTTATGGCCTTTTAAAGTCACAAAATTATGGGTCATTTTCTATAATTAGTGAATTTCAAGACAAATTTTGAGGACCATAATGAACTCAATTTAAAAAACTCAAAACTATGGTATTGTATATATTTTCAAGATCTTTCCAAATTATGTTCATTTGTGCCAAAATTCAAAAGTGTGAGCAAGTTGTGAGTTTTGGAATTTTGTGGCATTTTAGTGAAATTTGACAAAAGTGCAAAATGGTCATTTCTTGCAAACTCAAGTTTTAGCCATTACTCTTGCTTCTAATCAAGCCCATTGGTAATTTGTGACATGCTGAGGCCCATTACACTCACCATTTCGTGCCCATGTGCTTCATGAACTTGCTTGAATCAAAAAATACAAAACTTGCTCAAAATGGCCAATTTACCAACACTAGCTTAATGCAAGGATTTAAGTCCTAATCTTGTTGCTAATCTCTTCCTGGGGACAAATGGATTAAAATGCACGCAAAAAGCAAGCCAACGCACGAGGGATTTAAAGGCTGCATGTGCATACTTAATTTTGGCCAAAAGAAGATTTCTTTGATTCCAAGAGCTTTCAGCGCGAAAAACCTATCCTACCTTCCTCCTGATGCTCTATATATTGAGAAGCAAGCCTCAGTGAGAAGGGTTCGTGCCTCATTTCATCAATCAAAGTCAGAAACTCCATAACTTGTTGCTCTGCATTTTTCTTCTATTCTTCCATCTCCCTTGCGCGTTTTGGCCAATTCTTCTTGCATTCTCTTCTCCAAGTGATAAGGATTGTAGATCGAGGCTTGGATTGAAACTGGAGTGAAGGAGACAGTAGATCTATTTTTTCTCAAAGGTTTGAATTCTCAAATTTGAATTCTGATTTCTAGCCATGCCTCGTGTGATTTAAGCTCATAATCATGTTGTTTGAAGTTTATGGAATGACTCTGAAGCTTTATAGCGTTTAATTTGATGAACTATGCATGATTGGATGCTCTGAAACTCGTGATTCAGAATGTTTTTGTTCATATTCATGACTTGGTTGTGGACAATGTGGTTGATGATTTGATTTGATTCGAATTGTTATGGATTCCTTGCCATGCTAGCTTTGATTTGCCTTTGATTTCATCAAAAATGATGCAAAATTGAGCATGTTGTGTTGATCTGAAAGTAAGCCCTAAGCCTGAGAAGATGCGCGCGTTTTTGGATCATCCGGAGGTTGAAGATGATGTGGTGGCACATCATGATTGGTCTGTTTGAATTTTTTGGTTTATTTTGAATTTTTGTTTTATTTGGTATTTTGTTTAATTTTGTTTTCTGATAAAGACACATTCAAAAATCACAAAAAATTACCATAGGTCAATATTATTTTCTAGTATTTGTCATATTATTTTTTGATTTTTTTAAAATAATCTGATTGGTTTAAAAAATTCATAGGTTTAATTAATTAATTGTTCAAGGTTTATTTTTATTTTAATAGTTCTATTGATCTAAAAATCCATAAAAATTATTTGAGAACCACAAAATAATGTGAAAATTGATTCTGACTTTGGTTCATCATTTTTCTTATTTTTGATTAAAAATTTAATTTCAAAAGGTTATTTGTAATATTTGTTTGTTTTTTTTATTTTTAATACTTCTATTAATTCAAAATTTCTAAAAAAAATCATGTAATCTTGTTTTTAATCATAGAATCTGATCATATTTTTGTTTTTCCTTTTTTTGTGATTTTTGGTTATAGTTTGCATTTTCTTGCCTTTGAATAACAATTTTATTAGTAATTGTTTGTTTTTTTTGTTTTTTAATATTTTCCTTTTATCCAAAAATTCACAAAAAATTCAGGGATGTATGTTTTTAGCCGTAATATTTGAATATAATTTTGGTTGGCCATTCTTCTAACTTTTTGATCTAAATATTATTTTGATATGTGAATATTTGTCAATTACATAATTGTTTGAATATTAATTTCTTTCTTGACTTTTCCTAATTCAAAAAAATATGAAAAAATATATTTTCTGACATTTAGGGTTTCTTGATATTTTTCATGACCTTGGTTTTATTTTTTTGGTTTTTGATCCTATTTAATTAATATTTAGGATTAAAAGTCAAAATCTAGGGTTTTGTTGCTTATGGCGCAAGTTTCATGTTCAAAACCCTTGTGCCTTAGATTTTTATTGGATTTCAGGTCTTGATCATGGTTCATGAATGTGTTGGGAATTTGAAAACCATTTTTCTTGAATTATTTGACTTGGTTTGACATTTTTCCATAAATAATTTTGAAATTTTTTCTAGTTTGGTGGTTTTGCCAACTAGTCTAAAACTTTGCACTTCATTTGACCTCCTCCCCAATCATTCATGAACTTAGGGCTTGCATTCTGACTTCTAAACACTTCCAAGATGTTAAGATATTTTTGGTTTGAATTATGGATCCTTGTTTCTATTTTTGGTGTAATTTTGAAGTGAAGGTACCCAATTATGTTTGCATGTCTTGTTGCAATTTGTTTGATGGCCAATGAACTTGAGTGAGGCCTATAATTGGGAACCTAATGACCATGTTGGTTCTGACTTGTCCATGTTAGCTCAAGCCATTTCACTTAGAAGCCTCATGTTTGAATATTTTGAACCATCTAATGCATTATGTAGGTTTCATCTCCTATTGTAAGAAAAATAACTAGCATGCGCATGTCATTTTCCAGGGACATTCAAGAGTCTTATTTCCATCAGAAATGGCCGGTCTCCCTCAAGTTGAGTGCGATTCAATTCATGTTAAAGAGCTTACCAGGCATACTTTCTCTTATCAGATTCCTCCTATTGATGTGTCCAAATTGAAGAGGTTGGGTTCTTATTTGAAGGGTGATGTTCTGAACAATTTCAACAAAACTTATGGCAATTTGTTACTAGTCCTTAACACTCCAGTTAACCTCATGGCTTTGATCACTCTCTTCCAGTTCTATGACAAAGAATTATGGTGCTTTACTTTTCAAGATTATCAACTGGTCCCCACCCTAGAAGAGTACGCGTACCTGCTTAATATCAAGTTGTCTGATGAATTTCCTTTTGTCCAAGTACCGAAGAAGCCGAAGTTCAAAGTTATTGCTGAGATTCTTCATTTGAGTTGGAAAGAGGTGAAAGACAATTGGAAGTCCAGTGAAGGTACTACAGGGTTTTATTTGGATTTCTTAGTGAAGAAAGCTGAAGACTGGGCAGAGAAAGGCGATTGGAGTGACTTCAGTTCTCTGTTTTCTCTTATGATATACGGGATCATCCTCTTCCCTCACAAGAGAAATTTTGTGGATTTGGCGGCTATATGTGTTTTTAGAAACAGGAACCTGATACCGACACTCTTGGCAGATACTCTTTACACCACTCATTCCAGGCATGGAAAAGGTGGTAATGTAAGTTTATGCCATTTGATGATGTATAAATGGTTTAGGTTGCATCTACCAGTAAGTGGCCCCTTCATGGATACCAGGCATTCTCTTTGATGGTCATCAAGGCTCGTCAACCTTACTTCTTTCGATATCTGGTGGAATTATGATATGGGGGAAGTGCGAAGTGTTGTCACTAGTTGCGGAGATTTCCCTAATATTCCCCTCGTAGGAACTAAGGGGTGTATCAACTATAATCCTGTGCTTGCTTATCGACAATTGGGATACGCAATGGATGGACCGCCAAAGGTTGAGGAGGTGTCTGAATCAGTATATTTTGCTAGAGGAAGTGATCCAGAGATGTTGAAAAGAATGACAAGTGCTTGGAAGAGAATTCACAAGAAGGATAGGACTACTTTGGGCAAGAAGGTTCTTGTTGCTAGAGTTCCTTACTTGGAGTGGGTTAAAGCCATGGTTAAGATCCTACGGTTACCATTTGCAAGGTCGGCTCCTCTATACGAGCAACCTCCTGCTATTCCAAGTAACACGGTGCCTACCGAGATGTTTACCCAGATTCATGTTGAGAACATTCAGCTTCGTGCAAAAGACCGTGAGGTGGGGATGAAACTTTATTGGGCAGATCAGGAAAGGGCCGACTTAGCTCGTAAACTCAAGGAAGCTCAAGGGGAAACTTCCGATGCAACCATTTTCAGGAAGAGATCTTATGCTGAAATAGAAGAAGAATTGAGTAAGACTCAACAAGAGTGTCGGAAGCTTCAGGTATCTGAAAACAGCTACAGGAAGAAGATTCAGAACTTGGAGAAACAGCTCAGAGACAAATATGCTCAGCTTAAGAGGGAAGTGGCCCAGAAGCGTGTTGCAGAAGATCGGTTCCAGGAAAGTAAAATAGTTGCATCTCAACTTTTGAAAGAGAAAGCCAGACTTGAAGAGTACTGTCAACATCTTGAAGCATGTTTAGTTCCGGAAATTTAGTTTTTGTTATTTAATTTTGGTATATTTGGTCACCCCCAGAATTATTGGAAGGGACCAATTGATTGTTGTTATTATTCATTTCTTTTTGCTTTATTGTTAAGACATGTATTTAGTTGTTATCATTTTACTCTTAATTATCCAAAGTCACTTGGACATCGTTTCTTTTGTTTGTAAATAATTTGAAGTGTTCATCCTATTATCTTTCCTCTTTTGATTGTATGGTTGCATGTCGTAACTGATGAATAAAAGGACTCTTGGATACCTGGAAATGACAAACATATCATGCACATCATGCATTTCATAACATTACAGGTTATCTCAAGACGGTTTTCTTATTCCGCTGCTTTTCTTATCCATAATTCAAGACGAATACTCATCGGTATTCCACCATAAATAACTTGCCAAGACAGATGGAACAGGTTTAAGCTGAACTCGCTGAAATGAGGGCCCAGATGGCTACTCAGATGACTCAGTTCATGGAGGTCATCACCAATGTGAATCACCGACAGGAAGAGCTAGCTGCTATTGTCAACAACCAGCGCCGCTATCCAGAGGATGGTGGAAATCAAGGGCTCTATCAGGACATTTCTGTAGGATTGGGGGATGTGCAAGATCAGCCTGCTGGAAATCTTCACGGGATGCCCGGAAACCCTTTTGTGCGCAACGTAGGGCAGTTTCCCCCGTCTCCTGGACCTCGTCTTGTGGGGAACAGAAGAGCTAATCAGGGCGGTGTAAGGAATTATCAGGAGCGGGATTTTGACTTTGACCAGGATGAAGATCAGTTTTCTGTGCAGCGTTCAGAGGCGGGGGTTCAGATTGAGGATATGAAGTATCGTTTCTTGGAAGAGCGTATGAAGGCTGTGGAAGGGCAAGGAGTCCTTGGTATGGATGCTAATGATCTCGGGTTGGTGTCTGGGGTGAAGTTGCCTCCATAGTTCAAGCCTCTAACATTTGAAAAGGACAACGGAACGATGTGTCCTATTACTCATGCAACTGCTTATTTCTGGAAGATGTCAGTACATACGGAGGATCAAGGGCTTTTGATTCACTTTTTCTAGGATAGCCTATCTGGGGCATCCCTGGAGTGGTACATGAAGTTGGAGAAAACTCATATTCGTTACTGGAATGATCTTGCTCGGGCTTTTGTCATACATTATCAGTACAATATGGATATGGCGCCTAATCGCACTCAGTTATAGAATATGTCACAAGGACCAAAGGAATCTTTCAAGGAATACGCTCAGAAGTGTCGTGAGTTGGCTGCGAGGGTTCAACCTCCACTCATGGAGAGAGAACTCATTGATATGTTTATGAGTACCCTGCAAGGGCCATTCTATGAGCACATGATAGGAAGCACTTCGGCAGGATTTGCAGACTTGGTTATGGCTGGTGAAAGAATTGAAGTGGGTTTGAAATTGGGAAAGATTCAGATTGGAGGATCTAGTGGCTCATCCGGGGGTAGTAAGAAACCATTCAACACTTACCCTAAGAAAAGGGAAGGTGGCGCAAGTGTAGTTTACTCTCATAGAGGAAGAAGAGAGGATCGTCAGCACCAACAAATCAATGTTGTCTCTATTCCTGTTAATGCTCCTCTGCAGCAAAGACCAAATGCAGTGCCGCAACAACAAAGGCAGCAAGATGCTCCCCGTTAGTATAATAACCAACAGCAGAGACAACCCATAAAATTCGATCCCTTGCCGGTATCTCTTACTGAATCACTCCACCACCTGCTTGATTTGAAGTTGATCAGTTTGAGGAATATGCCGCCGCCACCCGCAAGACTCCCTGTTAACTATGATGCTAATGCAAGATGGGAATTTCACTCAGGCGGGGTTGGCCATTCTACTGATAATTTCTTTACGTTGAAATGTAAATTACAAGACTTGTTGAATGCAAAGGTGATTAAATTTACTCCAGTGAACGGTCCGAATGTTACTCAGAACCCGATGCCTAGGCATGGAGGGGGTGTTGTTAATATGATTGATGATAATGGTGAAATGTTGAATTTGATCACGAATGTGGAACAAGTAACTACTCCCTTAAGCTTTGTTAAGAGATATTTGCTTAACAATTCTATCTTCCCAAGTTGTACTTCAGAGTGTACCAAGTGTAGAGAGAAACCGAAGGGCTGTGATGATTTAAAAGCAGGCATCTAGTTGTTGATAAAGGAAGGTTCCCTACAGTTTGATAGGAAACCAAGCTACCACAATGTTACTGAAGAAGATATTGATGTGATATCTATTCCTTACACCTCTGCGTGCATTCCCGCCCCGTCAAGGGCGCCCCCTCTGATGATTACAGTACCCGGTCCCATGCCGTATACCAGTGAGAAGGCTGTCCCGTGACATTATGGTGCCGATGTTTATTACAACGGGGTAAAGCAGGAGGTTAATGCTCGTTTGTCTGAGGAAGAACGTGCTGAAGGTGATGAAGAGGAAGTTCATAACTTTTCTGTTGTGGGTCGAATGACTAGAAATGGGAGAGTATTTGGTCCCTCCAATGTGTAAGATGCGGCAGATGCTTCTGCAAGGGAAAAAGGAAAACAATAGGTAAAGATTGGTAATCCAAGGGTTACGCCTGCCAATGTGACTCAACCAATTCTGATACCAGAAGCTTCTTCAGTTCCCGATGAGGTTGAAGAGTTGATGCGAATTATCAGGAAGAGTGATTATAGCATAATTGATCATCTGAGGCATACTCCTTCTAAGATGTCTATCTTATCTCTGTTGATTTATTCAGAACCTCACAGAAATGCTTTGATGAAGTTGTTGAAGAATGCGTTCGTGCCACAGGAGATAACTGTCAATCAGTTTGAGAATGTCTGTGCTAATATATCTGTCGGGAATGGTTTGGGCTTCACCGATTTTGATCTTCCTCCAGAGGGACCAGACCATAACAAAGCGTTGCATATTTCAATGGAGTGCAGGGGCACTACTTTATCCCGGGTGTTGGTAGATATCGGATCATATTTGAATGTATTGCCCAAGTCAGCATTGATGAGAATTGATTATTCATGACTAGAGTTGCGCCCTAGTGATTTGATGGTGAAGGCGTTTGATGGGTCTCGAAGGTCAGTATTTGGGGAAGTGGAGCTACCCATTAAGGTCGGTCCTCGCACCTTCATGGCTACATTTTTTGTGATGGATATATAGCCAGTATACTGTTGTTTGTTGGGGAGGCCATGGATTCATAGAGCCAGGGCAGTCACTTCTACTCTTCATCAAAAACTCAAGTATCCTGCAGAGGGAAAGGTGATAACTGTGTATGGAGAGGAAGAGTATATCGTGAGTCATTTGACATCATTCCGCTATGTTTAAGTTGAAGGCGAAATACACGAAACTCCATTTCAGGCATTTAAGACAGTTCATGCTGTCAATTTTCCTCCTCCAAAGCAGAAAAAGAAACCGGAAACTATTATGTCTTCTCTCAAAGATGCAAAAGCTGTGGTGGAAGGCGGTAACCCTGAAGGTTGGGGTCAGGTGCTGGACGTTACTCCGAAGTTTGATAAATTTGGTCTTGGTTTTAGCCCAGGTCGGCAGAGTGCAACTCCCAGAGCATCTATTTTATCTACTCCTGTGAAGTTTTCCCGTCCTTGTGCTACCCAAGAAGGATACGTCAATGCAGTTGGCGATGATAGAGTTGATGGTTACAATGTTGAAGATTGGATTCGTCTAAGTATTCCTGGCCAGACACTCAACAATTGGACTTCTGTGGATGTTATCCAAGTTTCAAGCGCCGAGGAGTAATTTTCTTGTTTCTTTATTTGTCATATCATAATTCCTATGCTCTGCCCAAGGCGTAGTGAATCATTTGTGTATGGCCACCATGTTTATTTTGTAAGTTTATCATGAAATAAAGGAGGTTTTTGCATTCAAAATTTTGCTTCTTTTTCTTTTCTTTTTATTTCTAAATGGCAATGTTTCTCTTTTCACACACTGTCACTAAAAAACGCCAAAATGTCATTCATGCAGATGCACTTCCATCACTGATTCTATCGATAACGACTCTGCTATGGCTCATTATGACTTCGATACTCCTATTTATCAAGCTGAAGAAGAAGCATATGAGGATTGTGATCTTCCTGGGGAATTAGAAAGACTGTTGAAACAAGAAGAGAAAGTTATCCAGCCGAATCAGGATTCAATTGAGGTGGTGAATATTGGCACATAAGAGGTAACAAGAGAGGTCAAGATTGGGGCCGATCTCTAAGAAAGTATAAAAGCCAGATTGATTGAGCTACTCCATGAGTATTCTGATATCTTCGCTTGGTCTTATGAGGATATGCTTGGGTTGGATACAGACATAGTGGTGCATCGACTACCGCTCAAAGAAGGTTGTTCTCCTGTCAAGCAAAAGCTCCGAAGAACTCATCCTGAGATGTCCAAGAAGATCAAGGAGGATGTCCAAAAGCAGTTGGACGTGAATTTCTTAAAGGTTGTCAATTATTCGCCATGGATTGCAAATATTGTGCCTATGCCCAAGAAAGATGGTAAAGTGAGCATGTACGTGGATTATAGGGATTTGAACAGGGCCAGCCCCAAGGACAATTTCCCTCTTCCGCATATTGATTTGTTGGTCGATAAGACTGCTCACACCAAAGTGTTTTCGTTCATGGATGGCTTTTCGGGTTACAATCAAATTAAGATAGCTCCGGAGGATATGGAGAAGACAACATTCATCACGCCTTGGGGAACCTTCTGTTATAAAGTGATGCCGTTTGGTTTGAAAAATGTCAGGGCAACATATCAGCGCGCCATGGTCACTCTCTTTCATGACTTGATTCACAAAGAGATTGAGGCAGTTCTTGCTAAGGTTGAATCCGAATAAGTGCACCTTCGAGGTGATATCCGGCAAGCTATTGGGCTTTGTTGTAAGTGAAAAAGGTATCGAGGTGGACCCAGCCAAAGTCAAAGTGATACAGGAAATTCCTGAGCCAAGGACAGAGAAGGAAGTACGTGGTTTCTTGGGGAGATTAAACTATATTTCCAGATTTATTTCTCATCTCACAGCCACCTGTGAACCTATGTTCAAGTTGTTGAAGAAAAGTCAGACAATGAAATGGAATGAGGATTGTCATAAGGCCTTTGACAAAATAAAGGAATATTTGCAAGAACCTCTGATACTCATGCCGCCAGTGGAAGGAAGGCCACTAATCATGTGTCTAACCGTGTTGGAAACCTCAATGGGTTGTGTCCTCAGTCAGCACAACGAGACAGGGAAGAAAGAGCAGGTTATTTACTACTTAAGTAAGAAGTTTACGGAATGCGAGTTGAGGTACTCATTGCTGGATAAGACTTGTTGCGCGCTTGCCTGGGCCGCCAAGCGTTTGAGGCAATACATGTTAACTCACACCACCTACTTGATATCCAAAATGGATCCAATCAAGTATATTTTTTAGAAGCCAGCTCTTACAGGCAGGGTAGCCCGTTGGCAGATGATACTCACCGAGTATGATATCTAATACACTACTCAAAAGGCAATTAAGGGTAGTGTACTGGCCAACCATCTTGCTCATCAGCCCATGGACGATTATGAACCGATGAAGTTTGATTTTCCAGATGAGGAAATTGTGTATATTCGAGATTGTAATATGCCAGACCCAGACGAAGGACCCGAGACAGGATCGCGTTGGACGCTTGTTTTTTATGGTGCCTCTAATGCCATGGGTAACGGCGTCAGAGCTATTATCACTTCCCCTGAGGGATACCATATTCCTTTCACGACTCGTATCTGTTTTGATTGCACTAACAACATGGCCGAGTATGAAGCTTGCATTTATGGCATTGAAGCGACGATCGACCTGCGCATCAAGTTTTTGAAAGTTTACGGGGATTCCAATCTTGTTATCAGCCAGATTAATTGAGATTGGGAGACTCGCCATCAGAACCTAATTCCGTATCGTGAGCATGTTATGAAGATGATTCTGTACTTCGAAGAGATCATGTTTGAGCATATTGCCAGAGAAGAAAACAATTTAGTTGATGCACTGGCAACTTTGTCCTCCATGTTCAAGGTTAAGTGGGCTAATGAGGCACCTTCCATTACTATCAGAAGTTTGAGTGATCCAGCTTTCTGCTTTGAGGCCAGTTTGGAACCAGATGGTAACCCTTGGTTTTATGACGTTAAGCGGTATTTGGAAACACAAGAGTACCCGGAGGAGGCATCTATCACAGATAAGAAGTTCTTAACAAGATTTTCAACCAAGTTCTTTCTCAGTGGTGGTGTGTTGTACAGAAGGCATCATGACGATTTACTACTCAGATGTGTTGACAAGAAAGAAGCATCTAGAATCATCGAGGAGATACATGAAGGACTTCGGAACCCATTCCAACAGGCATACCATGGCTAAAAAGATCTTGCGAGCAGGTTACTATTGGTCCACCATGGAGACTGACTGTTACAATCATGCCCGGGTTTGCCACAAATGGCAAGTCTATGCTGACAAGGTGCATGTGCCTCCAGTACCTTTGAATGTCTTGACCTCCCCTTGGCTGTTTGCAATGTGGGGAATTGATATGATCGGCAAAATTGAACCGACTGCATCCAACAGGCACCGTTTCATTCTGGTTGCCATCGATTATTTTACGAAATGGGTCGAAGCTGCATCCTATGCCAATGTCACCAAGCAGGTGGTAACTCGGTTCATTAAGCACAATATCATCTGTCTCTACGGAGTGCCTGAGAAGATCATTATCGATAATGGGTCTAACTTGAACAACAAGATGATGAAGGAGCTTTGTGAGTCCTTCAAAATCAAGCATCATAACTCTTCCCCATATAGACCAAAGATGAATGGCGCTGTCGAAGCGGCCAATAAGAATATCAAGAAAATCACGCAGAAGATGGTGGTAACCTATAAAGATTGGCATGAGATGCTACCTTTCTCTTTGCATGGTTATCGCACCACAATGCGTACTTCGACTGGGGCAACCCCATTTTCATTGGTTTACGACATGGAAGCAGTACTACCGGTAGAAGTCGAGATTCCTTCTCTTAGGGTCATGAGAGATATTGAGCTGGATGAAAGTGAATGGGTACAGAATCGGTTGGATCAGTTGGAACTTATTGATGAAACGAGATTGACGGTCATGTGTCATGGTCAGGTATATCAGCAAAGGATGAGAAAAGCTTTTGATAAGAGGGTACAGCCTCAGTGTTACAAACCAAACGACCTTGTGCTTAAGAGGATAATTCTTCCCCAGGGAGATCCCAGGGGCAAGTGGGTTCCAACTTATGAAGGTCCTTTTGTGGTCAGAAAAGTTTTCTCTAGAGGGGCGATGATGCTCACGACTATGGATGGAGAGTACTTCCCTCTCCCTGTGAATGCTGACGTAGTTAAAAAATACTTTGCATAAAAAAATAAAAACCCGCTAAACTGAAAACTCGAAAGGGCGGTTTAGGAAAAAAGAGGGTGTCTTGGTGAATTGAAAACCCGAAAGGGCGATTCAGGCAAAAGATAGGGACTTAAAGCAAATGACTGTGTTCAGCATGAGATTATTTGTTTCTTTCCTTCGTTCTGTCACCTGGCATAAGCTCGGAGCTAATCCAAGAATGATCTGTCCGAAAGCAGGAAATGAGAGTCATCAGAGTCATAGCAGAGTTGGGACTCGATGAATATTCACATTCACATTGCCATTTGTAAACACTTGTTTGTTTTGATTTTGAAATTATTTGCTTCCAAATGTAAATGCCTTTTTCACAGGCAGATTTCTCAAAATCAATAGAATATCTTCTTTCAAGTATACACATACTTTTCTTTTCTCTATTTTTACTATTTTGTTTGCAAAACGTCCAATATTTTTGATAAGCATGAGCATATAAACTCCGTAGCCCTTACATAGATATGATAATCTAAATCATGGTTGGCTGATCGCTTGAAATGCGAATAACAAACACAATCACCGTTGTGCAAAGGGCATGTTTGTTTCTCTGTTTGGTGGACTTCTCTTTCACTCTTTTAGGCATTTTGCCTTGCGGTTTTGTTTCACAGCTCTGTGCTGTTGGTAAAGGTCATGAGTTAGGGTAATATCAAGATTACAGCAGGTCGGCGGGACTGGTGAACCTGGTTGGAGATACCTCTTCCCCATAATGGCTTTTACTACGTTTCTTTATTGTGCTCTCATGTGTCATCTTGATTTATTGTTTTAAGCATTGTCTGCATATAGGATTTTGTTTATAGCTGAATGTCAGTCTTGATGCGTTGAATGTTTTTGCCTAAAACAAATTTTTTCATACAAAATCACTATTTAATTGTTCTCCGGGCATTTTGATACCAACTGTGTCAATTCTTTTGCTTAACCCAGAATTTGGAAGAAGGAGTTTAGCTAAAAAACAATGACTGTAATGGTATTATTTTGAGTAGAACCCCGTTAACGATGTACAAGCATTGCTTCAATCCCCAAACACCGGAGATATAAGGGAGTTAGACCCTCGTTAACCCCTCTGAGCCTTCGAAGTAGGAGTTTATTTTCTGTTAAAAAAAAAACCTTTTTTTACCAGGGGCAGGGTAGATGTTCAGTTGATTTGCTCAAACGTTCAAATTTCAGAAGGAATGTCCCATCTGAGGATCACCACACTTTATTTTTCACATCATAAGATCAAAAATGTCTAAACCATAATTTTCATTTCCTCACAAAAGTTCTGAGGTCGAGATCGAATCGATACAATAATGGTTATCCCTCGCTGACCAAGGAATGAGGCATTTGTTTTCAAAAAAAGAGAGAAAGAATGGAAAAGTTCAAAGACCTAGGGTCACACGACTTGTTCAAAAGGGAAAGTATGAATAAGAAAGAAACAAAAAGCCCCGCTAAGTCGAAACTTGAAAATAAGTCGCTTAGGCAAAAGTTAGGGTATCCCGCTGGACTCCCAAAATGGAAACTCAAAAGATTTTGTCCAGACAAAAATTAGGGAAAAGAGAGCCTAAAAGGCCACAAAAAAATATTCAATAAAACTTTCATCAAAAAGAAGAGGAACAATAATATCAACAACAAAAGCAGCAGAAGTTAAGTGACAATCATGTTGGAGGATTTGTCGTGATCACTCAACCATCATAAATCCTTTTGAAAGATGAATGTTTATGATAAATCAGCTAAACTTGGGACAGGAGAATATCATGAAGGGGGTGGGCACCAAATAACTTAAGCCTTGAAAAACTTTTTTTCAAAAGAACCTTGAACCAGGCCACGTTACAACCTCTTAAAGTCCTAACTGAAACCAGGGTTTAACTCAAAAGCATACTGCAACAGGATAACATTTCCTAAACTCCCCAAATATGTGTTGCATAGCCGTGTTGGTATCTTATCATCCGCATTTTGACCCGTTTTTCAAAAAGGGGAAGAAAAGTTTTAAATTTATTTTTGCACTCTAGCCAGTGGTTCATTCACAACAGAGATGCAACACTTTGTTAAGGTTTTCAACTTCAGGGCTTAAATAATCATCGCGCCAGGTATGTTATTCTAAAAAATAAACATATTTTTGTGTGCAAAACAGTTGTATAAACATCAAAAAGGAGTTCACGCATTGAAATACCTGTAAAGAGCTTAATGATTGTCAGGAAGGGAATGTTTGGTTTTCTTCTTTGTAGACAAAGCCCATATATGTGTAAGACTCTTCTTATCCCCTATGAAGCTTCTTATCCCCAGCGAAGTTTCGTTTTCGATGCAAAGTTTTGCCCCAGGGATTTTCTTTCAAAAAGCTTCATTCTAAGACTTCAAGTTCGGATATGTCATCCATTCCCAATGGAGTCGTTAAGCAGGAACCCACATTCTGAAGGAGTGTCGATTTCTAAACAGAATGGCCAACAGAGATCCCTCGCTTTGACCTCTCATTTTCCCAGCCGATCTGTTGACTGGGCATCCTTAAGTTATAGATATTCTCTTATTCCCCAGTAAGGTCGTACCATGTGACTATCTGCATGATCCGTTCGTTGGTTGCATTCCAAGAAAGTCCCCAACAAAAATCTTCAGCAAAGTTTTGTATCCCAGGTGAAGTCCCGTCTCCTCAGCAGAGCTTTGTTCTCCCAGCCAAGGTTTTCACCCCTCACATCGGTTTTATTTGTCTCGATCTCATCCTCAACACGACCATGTGATGTCCTTACCAGAGATTACAGTCTTACCCTGATCTTCTCTCTCAAATGTCCAATCTTCAGATAGATATCTCTCTTCGGAAGCTGTAGTGTCGACCTGATCTTCCCTGGGAATTCGCAATTTATTTTTGCAGTTCCTCCCGAGTATTTGTAGCCTGTTTCTACTGGTTTCCCGTTTGTTATTCTCTGCGAAGCTTCATTACTTTGAGGTTCCTTCCCTAGTGGATTCCCATACTTCTTGCTCTCCTTTGGATTTTGCAATTTATTTTTGCAAGTTTGGTCAGATTCGGATTCCTTGGTTATTGGCTTCTCAGTTGGCCATGCCCTATTGGAACTTTTGAACATGCATTATTACATTGCATCTACCAAAACGCGTAGCATTTCCATCATATGGAGCATTGCGCTATATAAAAAATTTTCCTACAAACATATATCGGAACATAAGCCATTATTATTTCCGTTATCCCCGATGATTTTGCTTTTACTTTGGATTACATTCCCAGCAAGGTCTTCGTACTCATTATCCACCCCATACCAATATCCTTTTGGTGTCGATCTTTTGTTTGTTTGAGTGTCCACTCTTGACCGTAGTTCGGTTTCGCCCCGGCACGGTCTTCTCGGGTTTAGTCTTCACTACCCTTTCTGGTTCATTCCATTGTCTATTGAATGCACCCTTCAAATACCAGTTTCATCCTGATATTCGCTTTCAGCAGGTGTTATACCCCAAAATTTTCCCTCCCATATTTCCCAAGACATTTCAAGAATAACTCCCAAGTTGCTCAAGATAGCTCAAGAGTTGGACAATCAAATCACCTCCTAAGGCAGTCAACCTCAAATTAGGGTTTTGTGTTGCATCAAGGTACTTGCATCCAAATGGCGTCAAGTGCTTCCCAATGTCCTGATATTCTCTCAAGTTCATCCATGTAAAATTTCAAGCCTTGCAAAGAAAGTTTGGTCAGTCAATTGCTCAAGAAGCCCAAGAATCGACTATGCTAGGGCAAAAGTCAACTGTGACCTACAAATAGTCAAACCTCAAGATTTTTGTCAACATTCTCATTTTTGAGGATAATTCATCATTTGATCAAGGGTTGATCATGATTCATCAAGGATTTCTCAAGATTCATCAAGATTCAAAAGTTGCTAAATTAGGGTTTTATAGGAAAAGTCAACTCAACTTTGACCAAGCATAACTTTCTCATACTTTATGAGAAATTACCCATCCAAATCTAATTTTGAATAGAATGAAATTTACTACAATCCATCTTCATACCCCAAGATCAAGAAATGCACTCACAAAAAGTTACAAATTTGGACATTATAGGTCATTTTTGAAAGTCAACAAAAACACCTTTTTTTTCCAAAGCTTATAACTTGAGCATGGAATATCAAAATGAGATGAGACCAAAAGGGTTGGTTAGAGGACATCTCAAGGTTTCTAAAAATTCCAAGAACACTTCCAAAAGTTCAAAATTGAAGAAGTTATGCATTGTTGAAGTTGGGCATTTTTCCAAAATTGCCAAAAGTCAACTATCCCCAAAACATCAAATTTTGTCAAATGGGCCCACTTTTTTCCACTTGATTTGATCTTGTCACACCACACACGTGTCCTATATTCAGTTATATGGCCAATTATTAATTTTTATATTTTATTTGATTTTTATTGATTTAATTTATTTTTAATCAATTTAAATCCAAATAAAATCCAAATCTTAATAACTTGATATCTTTTTTATCATTACAGGTCTTAATGGACATCATGAACACAATAAAATTCATGCAAAGCCATATCATGCACAAAATCTTGTATTTGGAAAGAAATTGGAAGCCTTTAATGGAGGAATCATATCTAATCTTCAAACATCAATGCTAATGGATTCAAGGCCCAAGACTTAACCTAATTCATTCCTTATTACTCATACAAGGCAAAGACATCGATGACACAAGCAAAAAGCTACAAAATCTCAAATACAAAACTTGAAAAAAAGCTTAAAAAGTTGAGAACTAAAATCATACTTAGAGCCCGATTCAAAGCAAAATTTCCACATAGACCTCTTGCTGGAGATCCACTGAAACTATTGCAACCATTCACAAGCTCTGAAACCACCTGAATCGCACTGTAAGTCTTCTGGAAAGTCTCCCTGTACACGAAATCACATCCTCTGATTCTTGCACTCTTTTGCCAAAATCTTTGCATATTTGTGTTTGTCGCTTCATTTAGAACATTTTTGCAATATTTGATTTCGTTTTGGTAGCCTGTAACCCTGTACCCGAAGCTAGGGTTTTGGTTCTTGTTTTTTAGGCGTTTTGGTTTCAGGGAAAATTGGAAAAAACCATGGGCATAAATGAAATCAGTGGAAAGAGACGAGCATGATGATGTTCTCAAAATTCGTTTCCATGGCCTACAGATGATTTTAGAAAGAAACTAGGGATTTTGCTGCGGATTCAAATCCGCAGGGAAAAAACCAGGATTTGTTGAAGAAGACGAAGATGTGGCTCGTCTTCATTGGCCCATTCAAATCAAATCTCGCGCGTTTTTAATTTCCAGTATATTATTCGCCTTTTTCTTATAATATTATTTATCTATTGTAATAACAATTGAACATGTTGGCTGAGTGGTAGTGGAAGGCGCGCGTAGTCCAATGGGACATGGGTTCGAATCCCAGGTCCCCCAATATTTGTTGTATTTTTTCTCCAGGTGATTCTATGCGTTCCCAGGCGCACAAAATACCATACATCACCAATCCAACGCTTGACAGATGGCCTCCAGGCCAAATCTAAAGGCCAGGATTGAAGACTCACCATACTCCCCAGTCAATGCATACGTGTGGAATGGAGAAAGTTAAAACAGGCTGGCTTGAATTGGGCCAAACAAATGCTATTCTCACCACAATCCGGGCCCAACAACCCCATGAGTATCTCTTTTTATTTTTATTTTACTTTCTTTATTTATTTTAATATTCTTAATTAATTACTAACCAAATAATTTATTTTTCCTCATAAAATTAGAAAACACCAAAAATATTATTTTTATTTATTAAAATTAAATTCACTCTTATTTTTGTAAATAAATTAATTTAATTGATTTAGCTTTAATTAGATTTAAATTTTAATATCTTTTGCAAAATAATTAAAATTAATGTAGAATTAGGTTTTTATTAATTTTGACCAGATTTATTTTATTTCCTTAAATATAAAAAACCAAAAATATTTTCATTAATTAATTAATTTAATAATTAGCTTAGGTTTAATTCCATTTAATTTAAAAATAACAAAAAAACATGCTTTCTTTTCAAAAAGGGTCAAAACCCTAGAAAATACGCCGATTTAATTTTCTCGCACGCGTATCATTTTATCCAATATTGTAATTGCTTCCGGTATGTAATAGCTTTTAATTAGGACTTTAATTATTTTATCGCTTTCTTTTACTTTACGCAATTTAAATTAAAGGGTTGCTTTTGGCGATGTAAATACCCGACGCTTTGTAATAGTTTAGATTTAATTTCCGCAATTTAAATTCCGCAACTATACACTGTTAGATGTTTGATAATAGGGAATGCATGACAAGATCAAATGTATGGACTTAAAATCAACATAGATAACCCATGACATGTACAAAGATAAATAACTGAAAAACAATACACTCGCACATGCGCACTCCTAGGGTACACCTCACTTGGTTGCCTTCGAATGTGGTCATTGAGTATAGGAAGTTTTAGAGGTCGTCCTCTTGTCCAAAGATCATAAGTTGCCTCGAAATAAATGCCTCGGAAAAAATGATCTAAGACATTAGGGTTACCGCTAAGGCGTCCTAAACATTGCTTTAGTGACCATACGTCCCTTAATCAGATTGACCCTTAAAACTCCAACGACGATGCTACCTACTCATCAATAGTTGGATAACATTGTCTAAAGGACATTTGTACAGATTAATTCCCTTTTCGAGTAGGTAGATGGTTCTTAAGTACTTTCTCTCTTCAAAACAAAATAAAAATTTTCGCACTTACACTCTCTTCAAAACAAAAACTCATTTCAAACCCACAAACACAAAGAAAAGCAAATTTTGAAAACACTTTGAGCAAGTACCTAAGAGCCCGTGGATAACCACAGATAGAAAGGGTGCTAACACCTTCCCTTTCTATAATCTACCTCCCGAACCCGAGAAACATCTCGAAAAAAGGAATTTTTATGTGCTTTTTTCCTTTCCTTGTTGAATAAAATAAAAGACGGTGGCGACTCTTGCTTACCGCGACATTTTGCGAAAACAAACGCAAAACGCGAACCAGCATTCCAAAATAGTCAATTCTCTTTCCCACCGATCACAGAACTGGCGACTCTGCTGGGGACTTTGTTGCACCCCAAAATTTTCCCTCTCATTTCATCAACATTTTCTCACCACAAGACTCTTGGAACTCAAGATCAAGTTAGGGTTTGCTCTGCTCAAGACCTCTCCTTGCACTGTTGACCCAAATTAGGGTTTGAGTTTGCACAAGGATGTTTTGACCTAAAAAGCCCAAAGTGACTTTCACGCTTCATTTTGGACTCACAAGTTTATCCATACCAAGTTTCAAGCCTTGTTTCAAATTTTTGCCCAGTCAATTGGACAGTTAACCTAGAAATCAACTGTATTGGGGAAAAAGTCAATTGTGGCCAATTGACAGTCAAACCTCATGAATTTTGACCCACATCAACATAATGAATTCACATTAACCATTTGGTCAAGTTTGGATCACAATTCCACAAGAAATTTGATCAGATCACCAAAAGGGCAAAATGGTCATTTTTAGGGTTTTGACTGCACAAAGGCAATTTTTGACTGTTTGACCTAACCAATGGTAAACCAAGCTCACATATGGACTCAAGGACTCAATGGAATTATCTTGACCCATTCAACAAGTTCAAAAGATCTCAAATGCATAGGATTGACAAATGAATTTTCCAGTCAACTGATCAAAATTTGACTGTATACTGAAAAGTCAAACTTTGACTTTTTGGTCAAAAGCAAGTGCCAAGGTTCATTTTTCATCAAGACATGTCAAATTATGAAACTTGTTCATCAAAAAACCCAAAATTACAAATTAGGGTTTAAAATGAAAAAATTTCATAACTTAGAATTTTTCTAAGTTATGAAATTTCTTTATTTTTTCCTAACTTTGTCCCATTTTTTCACCAAGATTCAAATGGATTCAAACAAAACTTGAAAAATGCAAGTTGTAGTCCATTTCAAAATCTACAACTTTTATTCACAAGGTTTTCTCAAAGGAAGGTTGTATCTCAAGTTATGATTTTTGGAACAAGGATACAAAACATTTTTAACTTAGAGAAATTTTGCCCTATTCTAGGCAGGATTTTTGTCCAACTTCTTATCCATTTTTCACATGGTTCCACTTGGAGTTTCAATTTTCATTACGAATATGGATTGTAGTACACATTCCAGGCTTTCCAAATTGTCCAAGAACTTCTCAAACACCCTTGTGGTTAGAGAGAATCGAATTTGCAAAGTTGGCCAAAACTCACTTTTGTTCATGGCCAATGCATGTTCATAACAATTGCATTTTTCAAATCAGCATGGTTTGTGCTATCTTGCAGGCCTCTAAACCTCTTCAGACTCAATAATTAAATACCTAACCATTGTGTTAAGGTGTTATTTCATCCCTTTGGGCATTGCACATAAAATTAATCCTTAATTGGAAAAAGCAAACTTGCCATTTTGGAAAAGTGATACTTTATGTCAAGTTCCAAATCCTTGAGGTACATGCCAGATCTTTGAGGCAAAGCTAAGTACACAAATTCCATTTACCAAGAGCAAATGCTGCAGCATGCTTGAGAGTATTGTACAGACCTATATTGCAACTTGAACTCTCTTGCTTCAAAAAGAAGAAACATTGCAAAACATACACAACTCTCACTTCCTGCAAACTAGAGCCAAAACAAACTTTGTTCTCATCTTCCATACATCCCAACTGACCTAAAACACGACTCTTCCACCCTTCATACCTCCTAATACACCAAAACACCACCTTGCTGCAAAAACAGGGCATCTGCTGCAGATTGAGGTCCACAACTCAATCCACTCGTGCACTTTGGCTAAAAACCTTTCAAACACCTTCCATACCATCCACTGAATCTATTCCAAGCCTTAAACTCAAGTTGTAACACCTCTAACCCTACTTGCCATTTTTACTTTCAAGCTGTGCAGGTGGACTTCCATAGCACGACAAAGTTGGTTTCAAAGCAAGCTAGGCATTTGGGAAGCATCCTTGGACTTCAGGCAAGCTCAACCAAAGCCCAAACTCCATTGAAGGTTGCTACATTGCTCTGTTCAAGTCAAGCTGAAACAGGTAATCTATGGACTTCTATCTCTCTATCCAGGCATGATTAAGCTTAGGTTTGTGAATGAAACATGTTCTACTCATAGCCCTGAAGCCATACATGTGTTTACTTTTCATTTATATTAAGCATGCTGTGAGAATTTTAGCCATGAATATTGAAAAAAAGCTAGGTCAGAAATTGGGGGTGAAGAAATTCTCCCTGGTTTCTTAGAGTTAGGTCAAGTTTTTTACATATTTGGAATCGTGGTTTGATGCTCTACATTGCTTGTGTTATGAGTTTTTGCTAAAAATCAAAGAATCAGGAGTTTGTATTTTGAACAAGGAAGCACGCGTTTGGACAAAGCTGAAGGTTGAAGATGACTAGCTTGGGCTGGGCCTGAGTCAGTCTTGCTGTTTACACCCTTTTTTCCATTTGCACCCCCTGGCCCATTGTGTGAAATACTTGATATTTTTGTATTTTTCTTTTTTATTCTGACTTGATATTTTTTGTCCAAACATAAAAAACACCAAAAATATTTTTTCAAATTTTTTTAAATTTATTTGGCATTTATGTACTTTATTGAACATATACATGTAAATAATATAAAACCTTTTTATTTAAAACCCTAAAAAATAATACAAAAATATTCATTTTTTAGTTATTATTTTTTATTTACATTTTGAAAACATTTTCTAAAATATACATTTTTTTGTAAATAATTAATATTTTATTTTTTGTACATATTTAGCATATTAAATATATATAATATATATATACACATATTTTATTAAATATTTAGCGCAAAAATACAAAGATAATACCTTTTATTTTTTATTTAATATTTGACACCAAAAATACTTTTTCTACAATATACTTCCTTTTTTTTATTATTTTTTTGTATAAATTAATGTATATTGTACATAATTAATAAATAAATATTATTTACTTGAAAATTAGGGTTTTTCCCTAAACAACAAAAATAATCAAAAATATGACTTTTTTTATTTTGTTTATATTTCACATTGAAAAATATTTTTACATATATGAAAAATCCCTTTTTTAGCATAATGCATTTTTATTTGATATTTATTTATTTGTACTTATTTAAATATTAGATATTTGACTTGTATATTCAATATGGATGTAATAGCTTAGAATTTAATTTCTTGTCAAATATCCCCAAATTCAAACTTGTACCCCCATCCCCATAATCATTGTTGTAATAGCTTAGCATTTAAATTTCCGCATTTAAAAGTTTCCAAATTATGCCATGATAGACCTAAGGTTTGTATGCAAAATCAATCAACAAATAGCTTGACCTAATTAAAGATAAATGCATGAAAAACAAACAATGCACACTTGCACCCCTAGGGTTACTCCACTTGTTGCCTTCAAAAATGGGTCATGTTTGCATGTCAAGTACTTTGGCAAAACAAAACAAAACAAAAAACAAACAAAATGATCATAGTCCCTCGATGACGCTATCTTGTTGCCTAAACAAAATGATCATAGTCCCTCAAGAAAATTGCCAAAATACTTGACACTATTGCATTCATGGTCTATACGATGACCCGCGCCCGTCCCGTTAACATCCTAACACAAGGTTGTTCACCAAATACAATGGTGAAACAACACTGTTAAAAGGGTTAAAACATAAGAAAGATCTTTGAGAAATTTAGGGTAGATAGCTCTTGGTTACTTGACCAAACTTGCAAAACAATCCTTGCCATTTTTCAAAACACACATCACAACACAACTTCAAAACAAGATTTCAAAAACATTGAAACATCTTTTCAAAAAGACAAACACCCTTGTAAAACATTCAAACAAGAATTGTTACAATGGTTGCCTAGACAAGGCATCTTTTTCAAAACATTTTCAAAAACCACACACAAAGCACCATTTCAAACAATTGAAAAGCAAAGGCAAGTGATCTAAGCAAGTAACTAAGAGCCCATGGATAACCATGGATAGAAAGGGTGATAATACCTTCCCTTTCTATAATCTACTTCCCGAACCCAAGAAAACATCTCAAAGATCTTTCCTGTGATTTTTGACCTTTCCTTAGGATAAAATAAAAAGTCGGTGGCGACTCTTGCTAAACCGAAACATTTGCGAAAACAAACGCAAAACCTCAAGTCAGTTCTCCCACCGTATCACAGAACTGGCGACTCTGCTGGGGACAGACTTTAAAAGTGGAGTAACCTTAGGGCTTAGATCACCTTTTGCATGACTAATTGTTTGCTTTGATTGCTTTACATTTTGGTTCTCTTGTTTGGGCTTGAAATCCTACACCCGGATTTGGGAAACATTCATAGATAGCAATACATTGTGGAAACTGTGCGGGGTATACCGACACGGTTGAAACAATAACTATATTAGTGCGACATATTTGTGAGTACCGGTAACCCTTAAGTTCAATCAAGGAGAGTACGGGGCCGCTGAGTGATGTCACCAAGCACTAATGACCTAGAACCTTACTTGACCATCTTGGCCTTTTATTAGGGGTAGTGAGATGACCGGCTTTGGTGCAGTCCGAAGTTGGTAGATACTCGATACTACACTCATTGAGGGTTGTTTTCTTGGAATATTTTGGTCGCTAGTTAAGTGGCTAAACCAAAATAATGAACATAGAAAACAATCCAATGATATTGAGCTCCTTAGAACCCGGTTACTATTTAGGACAGGTTTTAAGCCAACTAAACTCAAGAGGGTACTTACCTATGAAACCCCATGCAAGCCTGAAACTAGGGTTTTGTGTGGCTTGCTTGTACATGTGTTTGTGCATACATCATGAACATCATAAAGCATCATATGCATCCACTAACCATTTCAAGGGTTTGGATCTTCATCTTTGTTCCTGTTTTGTAGGTCATGGAAATTCTTCGCAGGAAAACTATCCAAGTCAACCTTGTGAGAATCCATCCTTAACTCAAGGAGCTTACATCCAGAATTCTAGAAATTTCTCTCTTCAGTGAAAGACATGGTAGACTTCTCAACCTAGTGTTTACAGTTATTTCTGGTAAACAACCGCTAGTCCTCCAAACTATCGAATAATCTTAATGACTGTTATTCAATCTCTCTGGTAACTCACAGGATCGACTAGATTGATCATAGGATGTATTGGTCATTTGGATAACTCTTCATTATAGAACTGGTATTCATGGTTGGTGTTGTACCCCAAAATTTGCCCTCCCATGTTCTTCAAGATTTGTCAAGATCAAGCTTCAAAATCTCTCAAGGATTGCACAGTCCAATTGCCTCCTAACACAGTCAAAATTAGGGTTTTGGTTCTGGCAAAGAAAATAAGGTTTCCAAGGGTCCAAACAAGTCCCACATGCCTATACACATTTTCAAGCATCCATATGTCAAGTTTCAAGACTCACAGCATCAAATTGCACAGTCAAAAACCCTAATTGCTCTACAGTCAACTGCAGGGGCAAAATGGTCATTTGACAGTCAAAAGTCAAAAATTTTGGTCAACATCTTATTTTGAAGCCACAAACATCATTTGATCAATTCTTGATCATGATTCTCAAAGCATGGCTCAAAAAGTCTCAAGATGCAAAAGTTTCTATTTTTGGACAGTTGAAAAGTCAACTGCAAATTGACCAGGGCATAACTTCCTCGTGGTTTATCAGAAAAATCCCATCCAATTCTCATTTTGAAGATAATGACATTTCCTATAATTTATCTTCACACTCCAAGTCCAAGAAATGCTCTCACAAAAAGTTATCAATTTCAACATTATAGGTCATTTTCAAAAGTCAACAAAAAGGCACTTTAAGTCAAAGACCATAACTTGAGATTGGTAAATCAAAATGACATGGGACCAAAGGCATTGGTTAGAGGATTTCAAGACCTTTCCAAAATGTCCAAGAACATCATCATAGCTTCAAAATTGAGCAAGATATGCATTGGAGAAGTTAGGAAATATTTGGGAACTTTGAAAAGTCAACTTTGCTTCAAAAGCTTCAAAAATGCTAATGGGCCTCAAATTCTTCCTTGAATCATTACCCAAAGCCTATGCACGACCCATTGAGCTAAAGATGATTTATTTTCTTATTTTTAATTAATTATTTTAATTTTTATTCTTATTGATTCATTTAATTAGATTTAATTATGAGAAAATATCAAATAATGCATTTTCAAATCTTTTTGTGCAGCAAATATGTTCATTATATGCTAAAGATTTCGTGCATCATCCAAGGGGACAAGATCATCCACATTTGGCAAGATTTTTAAATGAAAAAAGATTGAAAAATATATGGAAAAATCAAATATTGAAATCATCAATTCATGGACTTTTGGGCCTTGTTTTTGACCTAGAATGCTTCACATACATATGCACAAGGAAACCTAATGCAGACATACACGAAAGAGCTGCTAGAGAGCCAGAACCAAATTGCAAATTTTCACAAAAAAACTTGAAACTGATTTCATAGTTGGAGCACGTTTCAAAGCATAAAAAGCATTCTAATACGTTTCTGAACCTTCCAGGAATTGATTGCAATCAAGAACACGCTTCCATACTCCAAGAAACGGTAGAACGGAATCATCTTTCTCACGAAAATTTCCATAATTGAATTCTGCTTTCCATGCATCGTTGTTATATTTTGAATATTGATTTATACTAATAATGATCTTCTGAAGCTTTTGGTAACGTTTAATTGTTCTAAAGATGCTTGTATCAAAATCTGCCATTGATGAAACCTAGGGTTTCAGAAACTCCAAAATAGGGTTTTCCTTGTATGGAAAAATTGGACCTTGAGACCTATGCCATTGAATTCAGGAGCTCCATACGAATTGAATGATGACCTCGCGCTCAATTTATATTAAGGCATCTTCTATTCGCTATTTTCCATGGCTGTATTTAGTGGGGGTTTAAAACCCCCGCTACTTGTTTTATAATTTGCAGGCAAACGAAGACGAAGCACGCGTGGCCTATGATGACTGGAGCATTTGAAATTTGGCGCGTTTTCGTTTATTCTATATCATTAGCGTTTTTTTTTATATATTATTTGTTTTCCACTAACATTACAAACGCACGCAATAGCTCAGTTGGTTGATGAGGTGTCCTGCAGGTATAGGGACCTGGGTTCGATTCCCAGGTCCCCCCATATGCTTAATAATTTTTGTTTCAATGTGTTCTAGTGCAGCACTCATTCCATGGCCTACCATATACGCTCATGCCTATGCTTGCCAAGTGGCCTTGATGAGTAATCCAATGGTCAGAAGGTGGATTCTATGGTGCACTCCAGTCAACAATCATACACATGATCAGAAAAGTCAAACGAGCTTATGCTTCAGTGGGCCTGAATTACTCCAATCTTACCTCCATAATGGGCTAGACACCCCCCTTGGTTTGTATATTTTTCAATTCTATTTTCTTTTCTTTTTCTAATTCTTTTACTTATTTTTTATTTAATTCACTTAAAATAATATTCTTTTCATAATAAAAACATAAAAAAAATCAAAAATCAAAAAATGTAATATATTTAATTATTATTAATTTCACCATTTAAATATTTTTGTAAATAAATTCTAATAATTAACTTAGTTAAATTAGGTTTTAATTTTAATCTTTTTCTTAATAAATAAAAAATATCTAGAATTAGGTTTTTGACATTTTCATCTTTTTCTTAATTAATTTTTCCTCATTATTTATTATTATTATTAATTATTATTTTTGTAAATAAATATGTAAATTAACTAATTAGTGTAAATTAGGTTAACTTTGATAGTTTTCTTAATAATTAAAATATTTAGAACTAGGGTTTCTTTCTAATTTTAATTTTCTTTATTTTCATAAATACAAAAAACATAAAAACATTTTCTTTTCTTTAATTAAATAATTAATTAACTTTTAATTCAATTTATTTTCAAAAGAGTCAAAACCCTCGGACGTTCAATTTTTATTCTTTTCGCGCATTATTTTCTTTTCAAATATTATGTAACTGCTCAAGGATTGTAATAGTAATTAGGTCTTTTTACTTTCCGCATTTTATCAAAAACGGGTCTTTGTATTTTGGCGATGTATAGACCCGCGCCTTGTAATAGCGTAGCTTTATATTTCCGCTTTTAAATTTCCGCACTTTTACCTTCTAAATTGCATGAAATAATGTATGGCTAATTAAAAACAAGCGTAGCTCACGATGCCATGATCAAAGATAAACTTAACATGAAAACAACACACAAATTCACACACCACTCTTAGGGTACGCCTCACATGTTGCCTTCGAAACGTGGTCGTCAAGTATAGGACGTCTTAGTAAGTCCTTATGTCCATGATTCAGTTGCCTCGGAACAAGTTGCCTCGAAACGGTTGCCTCAGAATAAAAAAGGATCAAGGACATAAGGGTAGCTTCTAAGGTGTCCTACCGTTACTTCGGTGACCACACTGTCCCTAAACTCGAATTGACCCGAACACCTCTAACGGTGGTGCTACCTACCTCTCAATGGTGGGATGGCACTACCTTAAGGACATTTACACAGCCTAATTCCTTAGGGTAGGTAGATGACTCATAGATACTTGCTCTCTAAAAAACAAATCAAAACTCTTTTCACACTGACACTTTTCAAAAAGCTTTCAAAACAATTTTTCAAACACTCTTGAGGACAGATACAAGAGTTATTCCGAAATCTTTAAATGAAACTTTTTCAAACCCACTCACAATTTGAAAGGAAAACATTTTGAAAACACAATGAGCAAGTATCTAAGAGCCCATGGATAACCATGGATAGAAAGGGTGCTAACACCTTCCCTTTCTATAAATCTACCTCCCGAACCGAGAAACTATCTCATGAGGAATTTTGCTGTGCTTTTGTCATGTCCATGTTGGAGAAAATAAAAGACGGTGGGGACTCTTGCTTCCGCGATATTTCACGAACCAGCGTTAAACAGTCAGTTCTAAATCCACCGATCACAGAACTGGCGACTCTGCTGGGGATAATTATAAAGTGAGGTGTACCTTAGGACTAAGATCACTTGTGTTTTCAATTGTCTGAATTGTTTGCTTTATTATTGTGGATACTGTCTTGGGAGTTCTATAGATCCTAACCCGGATCTGGGGGATACCTTCTTAGAAAGTAGCAACAAGACTGTGAGGGAACTGTGCAGGGTATACCAACATGGTTGAAGTAGTCTGCTACATTGATGTGGCACTTTGGTGAGTACCGGTAACCCTTGAGTCCAGTCAAGGAGAGTACGGGGCTTCCGCGTGGTGTCGTGAAGCATCAACTGACATTAGGAACCTTAATTGAACCATCTTGGCCTCTTTAGGGTAGTGAGATAACTGACTTTGGTGCAGTCCGAGGTTGGTTGATACTCGATACTACACTCAGTTGAGGGTTGTTTTCTTGGAATATTTCGTTCGCCAGTTCAGTGGCTAAATCAAAACGATGAACAATGAAAGCAATCCAATGATATTGGGACCCTTAGAACCCAGTTACTTCTGATAGGACAGGTTTTGAGCCCACCAACTTCAAGAGGGTAGTACCCCAGACCCCATGCTGGCCTGAACTCTAAGGGCTGTGGTGTGACTTGTGTGCCTTACCATGTTTGCTTTTGTGGATATTTGTGGTGTGTTTAATCATAGCATCATGACATCATACAACATCATATGCATTAACTAACCATTTCAGGGGTTCGAATCTTCATCTTTGTTCTTGTTTTGTAGGACATGGAAACTATCCGCAGAAAGACAATTCAGATCAGCCTTGTAAGGATCCCTCCTCAGCTTAAGGAACTTATATCCAGGATTCCCGAGAGCTCTTCTTTCAGTGAGAGGCATGAAAGACTCATCAGCTTGGTCAACACCAACATTGAGGAAGATATGATAAAGGTCCTCTTCCAGTTCTTTGACCCTCTGCATCACTGCTTTACTTTCCTAGATTATCAATTGGTGCCTACATTGGAAGAGTTCTCCCGGCTTCTGAAGATCCCTATCCTTAGTCAACTACCCTACAACGGTACGGAAAGGGAACCCAAACTTGAAGAGATTGCTAAAGCCTTACGCTTACAACCATCTGACATCAAGGGACATTGGGAAGTTAGAAGTGGTATCAAAGGGTTCTTGGCCAGGTTTCTGTTTGAGAAGGCCCAAGAATGTTGGAACTCCCTTGACCTACAAGCCTTTGAAGAAGTTGTGGCCCTCCTTGTCTATGGACTGGTGTTGTTCCCGAATCCCGATCAGCTTATAGATATCAGTGCTGTCCAGATCTTCATGTCCAGGAATCCTATACCTACGTTGCTTGGGGACATCCTTTACTCATGTTACACTCGAACCATGAGAAAAAGAGGTGTTCTTATGTGATGCACTCCTCTCCTGGGAAGGTGGTTTATTTCGCACCTTCCACAATCAGTTTTGAAGAATGAGCGGGGTTTGAGATGGTCACAACGATTAATGACTCTTACGCATGCTGATATACATTGGTGTTCTCGGTCCAGAGAAGACGTCACTATCGTTGATAGTTGCGGGGAGTTTCCTAATGTTCCTTTACTTGGAATTAGAGGAGGTATTACTTACAACCCGTGTCTGGCTTGGAGACAGTTTGGTTATGCTCGGAGGGATGGCCCTCATGACATGTTAATTCCTGACATAGTTTTTGACTTCGATAATGATGCACAAGGACTTCGCCAGAGATTCATCAGAGCTTGGAGGATGCCCAACAGGGTAGACAGCAAGACACTGGGGCACAGGAACTCCATCCCGTTGGAGCCTTATCTCAAGTGGGTACGAGCCCGCTCCCAGAAGTTAGTGATGCCATATCCTCATGTTCTCCCTGTGATCAAAGAGCCAGTTTTGGAAGGAGAGGTGTCCTACACCATTCAACATCCAGACATGCCTACATCCTGGGAAGAAATGCAGAAGAGCTGGATCCAGCTTAAGGAAGAACGGAATTCTCGTGAGTCCAGTCTACATGCTAGTGAGAAGAGGGTCTTGGAGCTCACCTGCCTACTGCACGAGGAAAAGACTCTCAACACTTACATTGCTCCAAAGAGGATGCGCAGTGTCTTTTGGGATTAATTTACTTTGTAATGTTTGCCCATGAGGCCTTGATGTACTGAACAATTATTTCTTAATGATAACGTGTGTTCCTTTTTGTCTACAACAAATTTGAACTTTCGAACCCTTGAATGCATTGCATAAATAGCATATCATGCATCATGTGCATAGCAGGTACTCTTCTTTTCAGGTTGCTTAATGTTCTTCGCTGTTTATTTCAGCTCGCCATCATGAATCCTGAATCATCTACTGAGCAGTCCATCAAGGCCCTCCAGGCTCAGAACGCCCAATTCCAAGAGCTGATTATGAGTTTAGCCCAATGTCAGGAGGAATTGAAAGCTCTGCTGGTCAAAAAGAAGAAGAAGAGAATTGTACTATTCAATACTGGCCGGAGGTTTGGTAACACACTGCAGAATGAGGTTGATCAAGCTGGTTCTTCTGTAGGGAAAGGCAGTCCCCAAGGGGGAAGGGATCCTAGTCCGGTGGTCTCTGACAACGAGACTGATTTCAATGAGGAGAAGTATCCTCCAGCGGAAGACAAGTACAAGCAGTTAGAGGATCGCCTGAATGCCATGGAAATTCAACAAGTGCCTGGGTTGGATTTCGGAGACTTGGGTCTATCTTCTGGTGTGGTAATCCCACACAAGTTCAAAGCACCATCTTTCGCAAAGTATGACGGGGCGTCCTGCCCGAAGCTACACCTCAGATCTTTTGTGCAGAAGATCCAACCATACACTGTGGATAAGAACTTGTGGATCCATTTCCTCCAGGAGAGTCTTTCAGGGACTCATCTCGAATGGTTCTATCAGCTGGATGGAACCAAGGTTCGTAACTGGGAGGAATTGGCTACTGCTTTTTATAAGCAGTATCAGTATAATGCCGACCTCGCTCCTACACGTACCCAACTCCAGGGTATGTCGCTAGGATCGGGAGAAGGTTTTAAAGAGTATGCGCAGAAGTGGAGGGACCTGGCTGGCAGGCTGCAGCCACCGTTAACCGACTGTGAACTTGTGGACATGTTCTTAGGGACCCTATCCGGGCCGTTCTTCAATCATCTCATTGGCAATTCGTCTGCAGGGTTTACAGATCTTATTCTGACTGGGGAAAGGATAGAGGCCGGTATGAAATCAGGGAAGATACATAAAGGTGCGTCCTTAAGTTCTGAGAAAAAGCCTTTCAAGAAGGAAGCCAGTGCTGTGTATGGGCCTAGGAGGCAAAATAAACCAGAATGCCGCCAAGCTGTCAACGCGGTGGTAATTGCTAAGCCTGCTGCCGCTCCTCGGCAACCTAACCAACCAAGGGCTGAGAGACCCAGAAGAGAATATATTCGGCTTAGTATGACCTTGTCACAGATCTTGCCGCAACTGTTATCGACCAACTTGGTAACCGTCAGAGAAGCTCCGAAGGTGGTAAACACCACCTCTCCGAAGTATAATCCCAATGCCCGCTATGCTTATCACTCTGATAGCCCGGGGCATTCTACTGATGATTGCTGGGCCCTGAGAAACAAGGTTCAAGACCTTATTGATGCTAAGGAGGTTCAGTTCGAGGCGCCCGAGAAGCCTAATGTGGTGACAGCTCCCCTACCTGACCGTGGGGTGAATGCTATCAGGGATGATGACGAAGTGGAAGAATCAGAGTTTGACAGTTGGATTTACCCGACGGCCGATGGTGGACTGGCCAATTGGACTGCAAAAGACCATATACCTGTTACTTTTGTTACGCAGTAATGAATTCCTTTGTTTTTAAATTTGTAATGAACAATAAATTGAAACTTTCTGGTCCGGTGTCTTACCCGGGGCACCGTTGGCTTCATTTGTGAGGGCTTATTACTTGTCATTTCCATATATCATGAATAAAGACATTGGACGTTTTTCGAATTTCGAATCATGTGCTCCCTTTCTTTCTTTCTTTCTTTATATATCGCAAAACAACTATATTTACACACACTCACTCATACAGGTTTCAATCCACTCTGAATCTCACTGGTAACGACTCTGCTACTGCCAGTTATGACTTTGAAAATCCGATCAACTTAGCCGAAGACGAAGGTGAAGATGATTGCGAAGTGCCTGGTGAGATTGCAAGACTGTTACTCCAGGAAGAGAGGGCCATTCAGCCACATGAAGAGTCAGTGGAAACGGTAAATCTGGGTACTGAGACAGACAGAAAGGAAGTCAAGATTGGTGCCAATCTAGAGCTCAGCGTAAAATAGCGGTTGATTCAGATGTTGCATGATTATGTGGAGATCTTTGCCTGGTCCTACGAAGACATGCCTGGGCTGGATACTGACATTGTGGTTCATCATCTGCCTACCAAGGAAGACTGCCCGCCAGTAAAACAAAAGGTCCGCCGTATGCGTCCAGAGATGTCCGAAAAGATCAAAGTTGAGGTTATGAAGCAATTCGACGCCGGTTTTCTTGCAGTGACTTCTTACCCTCAGTGGGTTGCCAACGTGGTTCCGGTACCAAAGAAAGATGGTAAGGTCCGAATGTGTGTTGATTACAGGGATCTGAACAGGGCGAGCCCCAAGGATGACTTCCCTCTACCTCACATCGATGTTCGGGTTGACAATACTGCTCAGCACAAGGTGTTATCCTTCATGGACGGTTTTTCAAGTTATAATCAGATCAAGATGGCTCCTGAAGATATGGAAAAAACTACCTTTGTTACTCAGTGGGGCACCTTCTGCTACAAGGTCATGCCTTTTAGACTGAAAAATGCTGGGGCAACCTACCAGCGCGCCATGGTTGCTTTATTTCATGACATGATCCATCATGAGATCGAAGTGTACGTCGATGATATGATCACAAGGTCTCAAACTGAGGAGGAACACCTTGACCATCTGCAGAAGCTGTTTGACCGGTTGAAGTTGTACAAACTGAGGTTGAATCCAAACAAATGCACCTTTGGGGTAAGATCTGGAAAGTTGCTAGGCTTCGTCGTGAGCGACAAAGGTATTCAAGTGGACCCTGCCAAGGTTAAAGCCATACAAGAGATGCCAGCTCCCAAGACAGAGAAAGAAGTCAGAGGCTTTCTAGGACGTCTGAATTATATTACCCGGTTCATCTTGCATCTAACGGCTACTTGTGAACCAATCTTCAAGCTGTTGAAGAAATATCAGGTAGTATGTTGGAACGATGAGTGTCAGGCCGCTTTCGACAGAATCAAAGATTATCTCCAAGAACCACCCATTCTTATGCCACCGGTTGAAGGGAGACCTCTAATACTATACTTGACAGTACTTGACAACTCAATGGGGTGTGTGTTGGGGCAGCATGACGAGTCTGGCCGAAAAGAGCATGCCATTTATTACCTTAGCAAAAAGTTTACAGACTGTGAGACCCGATACTCACTGCTCGAGAAAACTTGTTGCGCTTTGGTATGGGCTGCTCGCCGACTGAGACAGTATATGCTGACTCACACTACTCTGTTGATTTCAAAGATGGATCCAATAAAGTACATATTCGAAAAGCCTGCTCTGTCTGGGAGAATAGCAAGATGGCAGATGATCTTGACAGAATACGACATCCAGTACACGACTCAGAAAGCTATCAAGGGAAGTGTATTGGCAGACCATTTGGCACACCAAGTAGTGGACGACTACCAGTCAATGAACTTCGAGTTTCCAGACGAGAGCATCATGATAGTGACTGATTGCAAAGTACCTGGACTGGATGAAGGACCTGAGGAAGGATCCCGATGGTCTATGCATTTTGACGGAGCCTCCAACGCTTTGGGTAATGGTATCGGCGCTGTGATCATATCCCCTCAAGGCACTCATACTCCACTCACTGCCCGGCTATGTTTCAACTGCACCAACAACATGGCGGAGTATGAGGCATGTATCATGGTTCTTCAAGCTGCGATTGACTTAAGGATCAAGTTTCTGAGTGTCTTCGGAGATTCCACTCTCGTGATCAATCAGATCAAAGGCGAGTGGGATACGAAACACCCAAACCTCATTCCTTACAAAGAGTGTGTACTGACATTGATCCCCCATTTCACAGAGATAACTTTTGAACACTTCCCAAGAGAGGAGAATCAGTTGGCGGACGCGTTAGCTAAGATGTCTTCTATGTTCAAAGTCAAGTGGGACAATGAGGCTCCCCGGATCATCATCTGGAAACTGGACGAACCTGCATATTGTTGTGATCTTGAGGCTGGGATAGTAACTGAAAAACCCTGGTACCATGAGGTGAAGAGATACTTGGAAGCTCAAGAATACCCTGAAGGTGCATCTATCAATGACAAAAAGTTTCTGAGAAGGTTCGCATCAAAGTTCTTCCTCAGCAACGGCGTTCTGTACAAGCGAAACCATGATTCGACCTTACTGCGTTGTGTGGATAAGACTGAAGCAGAAAGGATCATGACAGAGCTACATGAAGGTACCTTCGGAACACATTCCAGTGGACATACCATGGCAAAGAAAATCCTTCGGGCAGGATATTTCTGGTCCATAATGGAAGCTGACTGTTACCAACATTCTCGGACATGTCACAAGTGCCAGATCTATGCAGATAAGGTGCACGTTCCCCCAGTCCCTCTGAATGTCTTGACAACGCCTTTGCCTTTTGCAATGTGGGGCATTGATATGATCGGCGAGATTAAACCTACGGCATCCAACGGGCATCGCTTCATCCTGGTGGCGATTGATTACTTCACAAAGTGGGTCGAAGCAGCTTCCTACGCCACTGTAACCAAGAATGTTGTGGCACGGTTCATTCGACACAATCTGATCTGTCGATACGGCGTCCCGAAAAGGATCATTACGGACAATGGTAACAATCTTAACAACAAGATGATCACTGAGCTCTGCGAGTAATTCAAAATACAGCACCACAACTCTTCTCCTTACCGGCCGAAGATGAATGGGGATGTAGAAGCAGCTAATAAGAATATCAAAAAGATTGTGCAGAAGATGACAGTGACCTATAAAGATTGGCACGAGATGTTACCGTTTTATCTTCATGGGTACCGTACCTCAGCGAGAACGTCAACCGGGGCAACTCCCTTTTCCTTAGTCTATGGCATGGAGGCAGTCTTGCCGATTGAAGTCCAGATACCCTCTCTCCGTATAATGAAGGATGCAGATCTGAGTGAAGATGACTGGATCCAGACTCGACTTGATCAATTAAACCTAATTGACGAAAAGAGACTCACTGCTATTTGTCATGGTCAAACGTACCAGAAACGGATGATCAGGGCTTTTAACAAGAAAGTCATACCACAAGAGTATCAAGTTAGGGACCTGGTAATCAAACGCATCATCCTTCCTCAAAGTGATCCCAGGGGAAAATGGACCCCCATATACGAAGGGCCATTTGTGGTTAAACATGTGTTCTCAGGAGGAGCCATGATTCTAACCACCATGGATGGTGACGACCTTCCTCACCCCGCCAATGCAGACATAGTAAAAAGATACTATGCATGATAAAAGACTCGCTAGGTTGACATACCTAGGCAAAAATTAGGGCTTCCCAGAGAACCAAAAGGGTTCGGGCAAAATGAGGGATGAAATGAAAAAATATGTACACCCGGCAAGTCGAAAACCTGAAAAGGTGGCTTGGGCAAAAATGGGTATCCCGGTGGACTGAAAACCCGAAAGGGAGGTCCAGGAAAAAGTTAGGGATTAAAGCGTAAGACTATGTCTCATTGAATCACCGTGCATCCAGAATCCGGTATCAACATCAAGTTCAAATGGCATCGATCAATCAGCTTCATCTTCAACCGAGCAGCCAAGTGATGAGACGATCGAAGATATAAAGGCGATAGCAGAGTTGGAACCCAGTGGGATTATTCTTTTCACATAGCTGTTTTTGTTTTCCCTTTTCATAAAATTGTATAAACTCTGTTGTTCGGCGGCGTTATCATACTAGGACGCCAGCCTCTTGTACATAAACGCCTATTTACAGGCAAATTCAAAAAATCAATACAAATTCACTTTTCAGCTAAATTGCCAATTGTTTTTTCCTTTTTCTGTTTTGTTTTGCGAAGAACGTCCAATGTTAAAATTGTGATATATGCATTTGACACTAATAGCTAACTCATAAATATTTGCATACGAAATAAAGGATTAATTACAGGTAACGTCAGAAACAGGGGCAATAATGAGTTGTCTGAGCAATCTAATTGCTCTGTCCACCAAGGTACCAAGGTACGTTCGACTGAAGAATGTAACCCAGATACCTTAATTCCCCAGAGAGTGAGCCAAGATTCAATAATTCTCTCCCAAGCAGTTGGTCTCCCATCAGCCCTAAAAGGCACAGTATCTCCAGCAAGTCAGCAACACTCTCCCCAATCAGAGTTAGCCTACAGTCAGCCTTATGGAAATTGGGTATCCCCAGCAGATCTCAATATTCCCCAGTGGAGCATACAAACATTCCTAACAAGCATCCCCGGCAATCTCGATCTAAGATTGTTCCCCGGCGGTATACCGGACATCTAGTGGAGCCATTCCCCAGTCCAATCTCAAAAGTCTCCCCAAGAGAGTTGAATCCATCTCCCCAGCAGGAAGCTTATCCCCAGTAGATTCTGGAAGCTTACCCCTGTAGAGCACGAATGCGTCTCCCGGACTTTTTATTCAAAAGTTATTTCCCCACCAGGATATAACTGGGTTATCCTCAGCCAATTGCCACAGAAGGATCGTCCCCGACAAAGTCTTCCTATCCCCAGTGGAGTTCATCAAAACTTCCCTCAACAAAACTTATCAACGGTATCCCCAGCAGAGTTATCATCAGCATCTCAGCAAAGTACCTCTCTTTCCCCACAGAGTTCACTCCCCGCAGAGTAATCTATTCGCCAAGTTTATTCCCCAACGAAGTCATCTTCTCCTACCGGTATACTTGCAACCATCATTCCCAGCGGAAACGAAGCTCTACTCTTCAACATCAGCCCAGGAGTTAACGTCCCGACACCCGTCAAGGATTTACTTTCCTAGACAAAAACATACATTCATAAACATATCACATTTTCATACATCCTACTTACATACACAATGCATGCACATACGCATCATTAACATACAATTTCATTCATTCTGAGAACATCACGCATGTCATGACATCGCATACAACTAACGTTTTGTCTTTTCAGGACAAAGGTCAGTACAAAGATAATTACCATCAACTGTCGTGGTTCCAGATCCGATTCATGTATCTTGCCAGGGTGTATCTATTGACGACTAATTCTAGACTCGATTCCTGTATCTCGCCAGGGCACGTCTGAAGAGTTTGAAGATCCGATTCCTGTATCTTGCCAGGGTGTATCTGTTGACGACTAATTCCAGACTCGATTCCTGTATCCTGCCAGGGCACGTCTGAAGAGTTTGAAGATCTGATTCCTGTATCTTGCCAGGGTGTATTTGTTGACGACTAATTCCAGACTCGATTCCTGTATCCTGCCAGGGCACGTCTGAAGAGTTTGAAGATCCGATTCCTGTATCTTGCCAGGGTGTATCTGTTGACGACTAATTCCAGACTCGATTCCTGTATCCTGCCAGGGCACGTCTGAAGAGTTTGAAGATCCGATTCCTGTATCTTGCCAGGGTGTATCTGTTGACGACTAATTCCAGACTCGATTCATGTATCCTGCCAGGGCACGTCTAAAGAGTTTGAAGATCCGATTCCTGTATCTTGTCAGGGTGTATCTGTTGACGACTAATTCCAGACTCGATTCATGTATCCTGCCAGGGCACGTCTGAAGAGTTCGAAGATCCGATTCCTGTATCTTGCCAGGGTGTATCTGTTGACGACTAATTCCAGACTCGATTCCTGTATCTTGCCAGGGCACGTCTGAAGAGTTCGAAGATCCGATTCCTGTATCTTGCCAGGGTGTATCTATTGACGACTAGTTCCAGACTCGATTCCTGTATCTTTCCAGGGCACGTCTGAAGAGTTCAAAGATCCGATTCCTGTATCTTGCCAGGGTGTATCTGTTGACGACTATTCTCCGGACTCGATTCCTGTATCTTGCCAGGGTACGTCTGCAGAGTTTAAAGATTTGATTCCTGTATCCATCTAGGGCACATCTACATAAAGAGTTTGAAGATCAACTCCTGTAACAGGCCAGGTAATTATTTTTCTTTCTCGGGTACGTGAGTTCTCGCTAAGGAATCTCTTACGCGATCGACACCTAAATGGCATCTATAAGCCCATTCCCGACGAGGTTCTGTCACACCTCCAGATGGCATATATAAGCCCATCCTCCTATCCATCATCTCTCCAAATGGCATCTATAAGCCCATTCCCGTCGTCACACTGTTAACACTCTACTTTGTGAGTGCAAATTTCAGGGCACTCTAGTGTTCAATCATCTTCCACCTTCGGATTACGAAAGGCACGCCAGCCAATCTATATCCTCAGGTCTAAGAAGATTGAACAGGGGCACCTGTTGTACCCCAAAATTTTCCCTCCCATGTTCTTCAAGATTTGTCAAGATCAAGCTTCAAAATCTCTCAAGGATTGCACAGTCCAATTGCCTCCTAACACAGTCAAAATTAGGGTTTTGGTTATGGCAAAGAAAATAAGGTTTCCAAGGGTCCAAACAAGTCCCACATGCCTATACACATTGTCAAGCATCCATATGTCAAGTTTCAAGACTCACAGCATCAAATTGCACAGTCAAAAACCCTAATTGCTCTACAGTCAACTGCAGGGGCAAAATGGTCATTTGACAGTCAAAAGTCAAAATTTTTGGTCAACATCTTATTTTGAAGCCACAAACATCATTTGATCAATTCTTGATCATGATTCTCAAAGCATGGCTCAAAAAGTCTCAAGATGCAAAAGTTTCTATTTTTGGACAGCTGAAAAGTCAACTGCAAATTGACCAGGGCATAACTTCCTCATGGTTTATCAGAAAAATCCCATCCAATGCTCATTTTGAATAGAATGACATTTCCTAAAATTCATCTTCACACTCCAAGTCCAAGAAATGCTCTCACAAAAAGTTATCAATTTCAACATTATAGGTCATTTTCAAAAGTCAACAAAAAGGCACTTTAAGTCAAAGACCATAACTTGAGATTGGTAAATCAAAATGACATGGGACCAAAGGCATTGGTTAGAGGACTTCAAGACCTTTCCAAAATGTCCAAGAACATGATCATAGCTTCAAAATTGAGCAAGATATGCATTGGAGAAGTTGGGAAATATTTGGGAACTTTGAAAAGTCAACTTTGCTTCAAAAGCTTCAAAAATGCTAATGGGCCTCAAATTCTTCCTTGAATCATTACCCAAAGCCTATGCACGACCCATTGAGCTAAAGATGATTTATTTTCTTATTTTTAATTAATTATTTGAATTTTTATTCTTATTGATTCATTTAATTAGATTTAATTATGAGAAAATATCAAATAATGCATTTTCAAATCTTTTTGTGCAGCAAATATGTTCATTATATGCTAAAGATTTCGTGCATCATCCAAGGGGACAAGATCATCCACATTTGGCAAGATTTTCAATGAAAAAAGATTGAAAAATATATGGAAAAATCAAATATTGAAATCATCAATTCATGGACTTTTGGGCCTTGTTTTTTACCTAGAATGCTTCACATACATATGCACAAGGAAACCTAATGCAGACATACACGAAAGAGCTGCTAGAGAGCCAGAACCAAATTGCAAATTTTCACAAAAAAACTTGAAACTAATTTCATAGTTGGAGCACGTTTCAAAGCATAAAAAGCATTCTAATACGTTTCTGAACCTTCCAGGAATTGATTGCAATCAAGAACACGCTTCCATACTCCAAGAAACGGTAGAACGGAATCATCTTTCTCACGAAAATTTCCATAATTGAATTCTGCTTTCCATGCATCGTTGTTATATTTTGAATATTGATTTATACTAATAATGATCTTCTGAAGCTTTTGGTAACGTTTAATTGTTCTAAAGATGCTTGTATCAAAATCTGCCATTGATGAAACCTAGGGTTTCAGAAACTCCAAAATAGGGCTTTCCTTGTATGGAAAAATTGGACCTTGAGACCTATGCCATTGAATTCAGGAGCTCCATACGAATTGAATGATGACCTCGCGCTCAATTTATATTAAGGCATCTTCTATTCGCTATTTTCCATGGCTGTATTTAGTGGGGGTTAAAAACCCCCGCTACTTGTTTTATAATTTGTAGGCAAACGAAGACGAAGCACGCGTGGCCTATGATGACTGGAGCATTTGAAATCTGGCGCGTTTTCGTTTGTTCTATATCATTAGCGTTTGTTTTTTTTTTTATATTATTTGTTTTCCACTAACATTACAAACGCACGCAATAGCTCAGTTGGTTGATGAGGTGTCCTGCAGGTATAGGGACCTGGGTTCGATTCCCAGGTCCCCCCATATGCTTAATAATTTTTGTTTCAATGTGTTCTAGTGCAGCACTCATTCCATGGCCTACCATATACGCTCATGCTTATGCTTGCCAAGTGGCCTTGATGAGTAATCCAATGGTCAGAAGGTGGATTCTATGGTGCACTCCAGTCAACAATCATACACATGATCAGAAAAGTCAAACGAGCTTATGCTTCAGTGGGCCTGAATTACTCCAATCTTACCTCCATAATGGGCCAGACACCCCCCTTGGTTTGTATATTTTTCAATTCTATTTTCTTTTCTTTTTCTAATTCTTTTACTTATTTTTTATTTAATTCACTTAAAATAATATTCTTTTCATAATAAAAACATAAAAAAAATCAGAATCAAAAAATGTAATATATTTAATTATTATTAATTTCACCATTTAAATATTTTTGTAAATAAATTCTAATAATTAACTTAGTTAAATTAGGTTTTAATTTTAATCTTTTTCTTAATAAATAAAAAATATCTAGAATTAGGTTTTTGACATTTTCATCTTTTTCTTAATTAATTTTTCCTCATTATTTATTATTATTATTAATTATTAATTTTGTAAATAAATATGTAAATTAACTAATTAGTGTAAATTAGGTTAACTTTGATAGTTTTCTTAATAATTAAAATATTTAGAACTAGGGTTTCTTTCTAATTTTAATTTTCTTTATTTTCATAAATACAAAAACATAAAAACATTTTCTTTTCTTTAATTAAATAATTAATTAACTTTTAATTAATTTTAATTTCAAAAGGGTCAAAACCCTCGGACGTTCAATTTTTATTCTTTTCGCGCATTATTTTCTTTTCGAATATTATGTAACTGCTCAAGGATTGTAATAGTAATTAGGTCTTTTTACTTTCCGCATTTTATCAAAAACGGGTCTTTATATTTTGGCGATGTATAGACCCGCGCCTTGTAATAGCGTAGCTTTATATTTCCGCTTTTAAATTTCCGCACTTTTAACTTCTAAATTGCATGAAAGAATGTATGGCTAATTAAAAACAAGCGTAGCTCACGATGCCATGATCAAAGATAAACTTAACATGAAAACAACACACAAATTCACACACCACTCTTAGGGTACGCCTCACCTGTTGCCTTCGAAACGTGGTCGTCAAGTATAGGACATCTTAGTAAGTCCTTATGTCCATGATTCAGTTGCCTCGGAACAAGTTGCCTCGAAACGGTTGCCTCGGAACAGTTGCCTCGAAACGGTTGCCTTGGAATAAAAAAGGATCAAGGACATAAGGGTAGCTTCTAAGGTGTCCTACCGTTACTTCGGTGACCACACTGTCCCTAAACTCGAATTGACCCAAACACCTCCGACGGTGGTGCTACCTACCTCTCAATGGTGGGATGGCACTACCTTAAGGACATTTACACAGCCTAATTCCTTATGGTAGGTAGATGACTCATAGATACTTGCTCTCTAAAAAACAAATCAAAACTCTTTTCACACTGACACTTTTCAAAAAGCTTTCAAAACAATTTTTCAAACACTCTTGAGAACAAATATAAGAGTTATTCCGAAATGTTTAAATGAAACTTTTTCAAACCCACTCACAATTTGAAAGGCAAACATTTTGAAAACACAATGAGAAAGTATCTAAGAGCCCATGGATAACCATGGATAGAAAGGGTGCTAACACCTTCCCTTTCTATAAATCTACCTCCCGAACCGAGAAACTATCTCATGAGGAATTTTGCTGTGCTTTTGTCCTGTCCATGTTGGAGAAAATAAAAGACGATGGCGACTCTTGCTTCCGCGACATTTCGCGAACCAGCGTTAAACAGTCAGTTCTAAATCCACCGATCACAGTTGGTATTTAGAATGTTGTGTAGGTGTTTAACTTACTTCGATTACTCTATTAAAGATCTAAAGGCGTGATTAAGTAAATGTGCGCGAAACTAAATTGCATGAATAAAGTTCAATTGTAAAGGCGTGTAAAACTGCATAAAAGACAAGTAAATGACTTTGAAGCATAAAAACATGTAATGTAAAAGATTCTCTGGAATGTAAAAGATTTGAAATATGAAGAAAGCGTTTAAGTGCAAGAAAACAGTAAAATGACTTTAAGTGAAAAAAGGTGTTCGAATGATAAAAGCTTAAAGATAAAGGCATGAAATGTACAACAGTTTCTGAAATATAAAGTATTTGAAATGGAAAGAAAGCATTTAAATGTAAGGCATCAGTAAAAAGACTTCGAATGAAAACATTTTAGTGCAAAAGCTTTTGAATGGTATTGACATGAAGATAAAGGAAAATACTGGAAATGATAAAGAGTTTCATTAAATCATAAACACTTGGTGTTATCATACGTACATTGCTCGTGCATTCGTTTCCCTAGCCATGTGGTATTTTGAATGTTTACTGAGTTTTTTGTACAATAGATATGACACACGAAATCCTAATGCTAAGACTTCTATTTATACTACTTCGACCATAACGGTCATGCTATAAGATTCTGCCACGTTTAGAACATGCAGAGCAATGCCTCTCTCTAGCTTCCACGCGTCTTCGAACGCTCCAGCGCATATATTTTGAATTTCGAACATCCCGCTTGCATTTTAATTTCAAATGTTTTGGCACTTCTTCGCTTCGAACGCATTTCTTGGACACAACCTTGTTATCATTTCGAGACTTCTTTGAATATATTCTCATAACTGTCACTCGAAACTCCAAGCTTTGATATGCCCATTCGAAGCACTGCTTCTATCATTTCGAAACATGACATCTTGCTTTATTCCAATCGAAACGTTCAACTTGCTTTGCTTCTAATAATATCATCAAAATCTTCAGCCAACAAAATGCCCCTTTAAAATATGTATTTCGATTCCTTTGAGAAATACTTATTTTAAACATATACACAAGATTTTGATGCGACCTTCGAATCATCGTAACATTTATTGCATATGACTCCAGTCACGTCAATCATGACTCTTTTCAGATTCCTTAACCGCCTTGAACAATTTCACAGCATGGTGCAGTTACAAAACAATGATTAATATTTAATCACGCCTATTACCAATATTAACTTTACGCCACCTCCTTCTCAAACCAACCCACGACTACCACGTATCACAATCTTACTAAGTGGATGTTTAAACTTCCCCACTATAAAAAACCCATCAACTTAGTCTTTTTCTTTCTTCCCACATTCTGAATCTTTTCTTCTTCTTTTATCACCGAAACCCTAAACTTCCAACATTCTTCCAACAATGTCTTCTTCAACTTCATCTCAACTAAAAAAGGCTTCCAAAAAGAAAGGAAAGACCACAGGAACCATAATGGAAAGCAAGGTTGGCACCTACCAAGGTCAATCTGTTCTTATTCCTCAGATGATCTCAAAGGAGAAGGAAATGCTCTATGCATCCCAGTTACTCATTCCTACTAACGCCGCTGGCAAGAGATTAGCTTTAATGGGCCCTCTTACAGTCTTTGAAATCTTAAAAGACACCAGAAAAATTTTCCCTGTTTGTTATAATTTTAAACCTCTGTTTAATAAAATGGATACCCCTAAGACAATAGAGTCTTCTGATTCAACCACCGTGGAAAATCCAATCATTCCCCCTAAGGACCCTTTTGTGCTAGATTATGTAAAGAGTAACTTCAAACCATTTCGATCTTGCCCCACCTCCGACACAGCTTATCACAACTGGTTTAATAAAGTAGAAGCTAAGAAATCCCAGCAATGGGAAGAATTAGGCATTTACAACTTGATTAAACTATCGAAACCAGGTTTTACCTATAGCCACCCATTGTTATTCGCGTCCCTATATTTCTGGGGCAGTACTTACAATACCTTCCATCTCCCTGGTGGAATGATTACACCCACCTTTTTTGACATAGCAGCCATTACTGGGTTATCACCAATAGGAGAAACCTATATTCCTGACAATGAAGAGCATTCGAGTATTATTGACTTCGAAGTCAAGCTAGCTAGCTTTTCAAAGTTTATCAGCCACTATCACACTGAAGGAGACAGTGTGTCGGATGTGGAACACATTGCTTTCCTTACCTTATGGTTGTCAAGGTATGTCTTTTGCAGCAGATCCCTACAGGTAGCCAGTAGGTTTATTCCTCTAGCTAGAGATTTGCATGAGAATCGGAGGGTGTGTTTAAGCGAACTGCTATTAGTTGATCTTTACGAAAGTCTAAGGTCAGCTGTTTCAAGTTTGAAATCTCACACTTCCAAAAACATCCTGCTAGCTGGCCCTTTCTGGTTACTCCAATTATGGCTTAATGCCATGTTCGAACCTTCACTATCAACTGCCAACACTATTGTTGAACAAGACCCAGAAATAGCGGATAGAATCATCGAAGGCACTAGGCTGCGAAGACTTACCCCAAACGATGATAAGGATGACTTCAAAGTTCTCTTCTCAAAATATATCATGATTTTCTCCAAGAGGCATAAATTCGAAGAGACCATGGTGCCTTTCGCTTCAAGGACTCATGGACCCTCATGGTTCACCATGGCTCTCTCAAAAGCAATCAAAAGCAAAGAAATTCAAGATGTATGGAGAGCCTTTTTGCTACCCAGACTAATTTCTTCACGAATTACTCCTGCTAAGAATCAAATCTTCCTTTTTGCTTATCAACCCAACTTCGTTTCGAGACAATTTGGCTTGTGCCAACTAATTCCTGAACCCCTATTCCAAACAGAAAATGCCATCACCTCTGGGCTAACCTTCAAGGCAAGAGAAGCCAAACTACAGCAAGAACAATACCAAGGCTTCGCCCACTTTGAACTAATAGCTTTCGAACCTACACACCTTACAGCAAAGGGGTTTCTGGAATGGTGGACAAAGTTCTATCAGACTTATATGTTCGATACTCTTACTATTCAGCAGAAACTAACTGATGCATTCGATGTGCAGGTACAATCCAAGAAAGGTATGTTCACTCATGCCAAAGAGATTAAGGCTTTTCAAAATTATTTCGAAACTACTTATGATCCCACACACTTGGAATCCACTGTGCATCAAGCGGCTGAGACCTTGAAGGAAAAATTCAAAGAAAAAATTTCTAAGTTAAAACTTCCTTCAGGGTTGTCACCTGAGGATAGGTATAGGTTGGCATTCGAAATGCATCCACCTAAATTTCCTAGATTACCTGCCTCAGAACTGGCTCTGGCTTGGTTTCCTCCATACCCTTGGTGGTTCACTTGCAAAGAAATGTTCAAGTATCTTCAAAAGAAACCAAAGCCATCTGAGACTGTGACATGGGCTCGACATTGGCTCCACGATTTCCCAGGATATCTTCGCTATGACCTTTCTGCCATGTCGATTAAATCTGATCAAGGCACAGGTGCGAATGCTTGGGAAAATCCCAAATGTTTCTCATTTTCTATATTTTTAACTTTTGCCTTAATTTGTTTCGATTTTCAGCCATCAGGATAAAGACTGCTGCTTCAAAGTCCAAAGAAGGGAGCGCCTCTCAGGTTTCTGTCGAAACCATTGATACTGTGACTCTATCCAAACCAACAACAATTGCTGCAACAACAACAACAACACCAGTAATAACCAGTGCTCCAACTCCACAGGTAATCACTTAGCCTTGATGTTCCGAATACACTAATGTTTCATGATTTGCATCTAACTTATTGTTTAAATCTTTTCAGACTAACAAACTTCCTCCAACCACTCCAAACAAAATGAAAAACAAACACTATTGGGGAAGACCCCAATGCTGGAGGGAATTTACCAGCTGCTTCGAAGAAGAAGCAGAAGAAGGAAATTTCCAAAAGTGTTGTACCAACTAGTGTCTCTGGACTCGATTCCAGGGATGCTGCTCCGTCACCTAAATCCAAAATTCCATCTTCGACCTCCAACGTAATGTTGGAACGCATAGCTAGCAACCTCTCTTCTGAGAGTCCACAGGTAAATTGAACTTTAAATCTTTGACAAAATAATTATTCATTACCTTGGTGCATGCTTTTAATATTCTTTTGCCTCTGCAGGATATTTTGAATCCAACTCTTACCACTTCGACCTCACCATCGAAAACTGCTGCTTCGATCAACTCTTCTCCTCAAGGGGATTCCAGCAATCTTGTACAGAACAAAGGTTCCTCCAATATGGCGGTTCTGGATGGGGCTTCTGAGCAGCAAGATGATCAGAGTACTTCTCCTCCTCTAAAAGAAACAAACGAAGCAACGCTTCATGAATCTGCAGAGACTTTACAAATAACTTCTCTTCAAAAGTCCCCTCTTGAAACCCTTCAAGAGGACCCAAAGGACATTCACGCTGAAGGAGAGAAAGCTGATTCTGATCAAAGAAACGAAGAATCTGCAGAGGAAGGGTCTGAGGAAGAAGGTGCCAACGATGGTTCGACTGCTGGGACAGAGTCAGATGCAAATAGCAGCGAGAACGAAGATATCGAAGTGGTGGACTTGGATGACAACGAAGAAGACAATAAGCATGAAACGAATGAAGGTGACGGTGACGCGACTAATAAACCCATGGAAGTCGAAATGGATGTGACTCCCCTGCGCGTGGAACTCCCTCAACCTTCTCTATCCCGAATGACTGAAGAGGAGCTTGCTCTCCTGAGACGAAATAACCCTATTGGGTACATGAAGGCGAAGCTGGCTCAAAGGGATATTCCACCTGCTAGGGCCGGTACAAGTTTGACTAGCCATCCGTTGCCCACAGATGATAGAATTGTACTTCTTAACAGGATTATGAGAATAATTCTTGATGTGGATTTGTTCGAAGTGCTCAAACAAGATAGCACAACTTGCTACACTATGAAGGAGTTACTTACAAAAGTCAACCTTGCTACCTGCTCCTTGCCAGTTAGCACTATCTTGTTCGATCTTCAATCTTTGCTAGACAACGTGACTGGGTACCTTCTCCAAGATGAATTTGCTGCCAGAAAGGTTCAAGAAAAATGAACTGCAATGGATGCTGCTTATGAGCATGCTTCGAAACTCTCTCAAGAAGCTGAGGATCAAGCCATGCATCTAAAGCAAGCAAAAACTGATTATGAGGCTCGAGCTGAGTCCATCCTTCTCTGGGAAAGGCAAATTCAGGAACTTCAACAGAAGGTTAAAGAGGCTCAAGAACAACAATTAGCCTACGAAACCAATACTGCTGGCAACCAATTCGAAGAGCTCCTCAACAAGGGGCTTGCAGAAATGGAAACTGCAGAACAACTCAAAGGAGAAGTGGCTACCTTAGAGGGAGCAAGACGTTTTGCTCAACAAAGGCTTGAATCTTTTCGAAGTACCTTTAACAGATTGAAGAATAATGCCTATTTCTAAATCTTAGTATTGATTTGGTTAAAATTTGGTTTTTTGTATGTAACATTTGAACAACGCCATTTTGGCAACCCCATATTGCCATTTTGGCATTTTTATGATATTCTGATTACATTGTTACTATTCGAATCTTCTGCAGGCGTGGCTTATATTTCTTCAAATATTTCCCATTAACCTTTAGGATACGTTTATCATCCATCAGCTCTTCGATTTCATATGCATTATTTGAAAATACCTTTATTATTCGAAAAGGCCCTTCCTAATGAGGTGACCATTTACCTAACGTTTTATTTTTATTGTCCATGGGCAATATGACTTTCCAGACTAAGTCATTAATAGTGAATGCTTTTCCCTTCACCCTTTTGTTATATGCCCTGGCCACTCTTTCCTTTTGTCTCATCAGGATTTCCAATGCATGCAATCTAACTTCGTCCAATTCCACTAACTCATTCATCATCATCTCCCAATATAATGCAGCTGGAATTTCGTTTTGTCTTTGAATTCGAACTGATTGTAGATGAATTTCTACTGGCAGAACTGCATCATGACCAAATGTGAGTTGGAAAGGCGTGGTGTTAGTAGCTTCTTTAGGAGATGTTCTACAGGCCCATAGTATTTGGTCCAAAGTTTTGTGCCAGTTCCTTGGCTTTTTACCAATATGTTTCTTGATTAACCCTATTATCACTTTATTAGCTGCTTCGACCTGACCATTTGCTTGAGCATAATATGGTGTTGATGTTAGTAATCTAAACCCCATTTCTTGAGCAAATTCTTGCATCTTTCTAGCAGTAAACATAGAGCCTTGGTCTGTGGTTATGCTCTCTGGCAATCCGAACCTATAGATAATTTGTTTCTGTATAAACTCAATAATAGCCTCTTGATCAGCAACTATTAATGGTATTGCTTCGATCCACTTGGTAAAATAATCTATTCCTACCAAGATATATTTCTGTCCTTTAGACGAAGCAGGATTTATTTCTCCTATTAAATCCAATGCCCATCCTCTAAATGGCCATGGTTTAATGATTGAATGCAACTCACTTGCAGGGGCATGTTGAATCCCTGCATGTTTCTGACATTCTTCACAACCTTTAGCAAAGTCTATACAATCTTTGAGCATGCTGGGCCAATACATGCCATATCGAAATAACAGCCATTTCATTTTATGACCTGCTTGATGTGCCCCACATGCCCCATTGTGGACCTCTGACAATGCTAAGTATGCCTCACTTTCTCCTAGGCATTTCAGTAATACGCCTTCTTGGGTCCTTTTGAACAATTCGTTTCCCATGAGGACATATGACAATGCTCTATATTTTATCTTCCTATCAACATTCAGAGTTGGGTTTGTTAAATAACTCACAAGTGGACTTCGCCAATCTGCATCTGATGAAGTGTTTATGGCTAATATTTCGAATCCCTGTTTCTCAGCATAACCCAATTTCATACTCTCTAGATCTGATGGTGTGAATCTAGTAGCCATAACTCTACCCCTTAATTCAACTAAATCCTCAAAGTTTCTGGCAAAAACTCTATAACCTGAAGCCAACTGTGCTAAGTCATTTGCTTCTTGGTTTTATATTCTTGGTATATGTTGAATATCCATGTATTCAAATTTCCTAAGTAGCCTGTTAACTATGACGAAGTATATCATCAGGTTTTCCTTTATGCATTTATACTCCTTTGTTATTTGCTTGACCACTAATTCTGAGTCTCCTTTAATTTCGACTCTAGTTGCCCCCAATTCCAACAAAGCTTCAAGTCCAACAATAAGCGCTTCATACTCAGCTTCGTTGTTCGAGCAACGAGGACCATCTAATTTATACTTGAATTTTGTTGGAATTCCTTCAGGAGAAATTATAAGGACTCCAACACCACTTCCCTTCCTGTGGGTCGAACCATCAAAGTATAGTTTCCATGGTTGCATTTCAACATAACTCAAGACAGTCTGTTCAACCAATGAATGGTCCACAATGAAATCAGAAATCACTTGGCCTTTCACAGCTTTTAAAGGCATGAAGGCCAAAGAATATTTTGTTAAGGCTAAAGCCCATTTACCAACTCTGCTATGCATTATTGGTTTCGAAAGCATGTGTTTAATGACATCAAAATGAGATGAAACATAAACATCAACAAGCTTTATATAATACTTGAGTTTCATACAAGAGAAGTACAAACAGAGACATAGCTTTTCTAAATTGCTATATCTAGTCTCTGCATCATTCAATACTTTACTTAAATAGTATATGGCTCTTTCGATACCATTGCTATCTTCTTGTGCTAACATACTACCTATACTAACTTCAGAGGCAGATATGTAAAATCTCATGGGCTTTCCCCATGAAGGTGGAGACAAGATGGGAGGCTGAGAGAGGTATCTTTTTATCTTGTCAAATGCCTCCCGATGGGCTTCGTTCCACTCGAAGGCTTGGCCTTGCTTTAAACGAAGCAACGGAGAGAAAGCTTGGGTTCTTCCACTCAGATTCGAAATGAACCTTCTGAGAAAGTTAATCTTCCCTAGCAAAGATTGCAGCTCCCTTTTTGACGTAGGTGCTTTTGTCTCCATTATGGCTTTGGTTTTGTTCTGGTTGATCTCAATTCCTTTCTTGTGAACCACAAAGCCAAGGAAATCTCCAGCCTGCACAAAAAATGCACATTTAAGGGGATTCATCTTTAAGCCATGTTTTCTCATTCGTTCGAATGACTGGTTCAAATGATGCAAATGGGTTTCTGCAGATATAGATTTGATGACTATATCATCAATATACACCTGCATAAAGGTTTCAATGAAATCATGGAAAATCGAATTCATTGCCCTTTGATAAGTTGCCCCAGCGTTTTTTAAACCAAAAGGCATCACCACCCATTTGTAGGTGCCTAAGGCTCCTGGGCAACAAAATGCTGTCTTGGCAACATCTTCTTCAGCAATAAAAATCTGATTATACCTAGAGTATCCATCTAACATACTCAAATATTCGAATCCTGCAGCAGAGTCTACTAGCATTTCTGCCACAGGCATGGAGTACTCATCCTTAGGGGTTGCGGTGTTTAAATCCCTAAAATCTATGCAGATTCTCAAAGAACCATTTTTCTTAATAACAGGTACTATATTTGCTAACCATTCGACATACCTTGTGGTTCTGATGAATCTGCAACGCAACAACCTTTCGATCTCAGCTTTAATCTTTGTGAGAACCGCTGGTGCGAATCTTCTAGGAGTTTTCTTGATGGGCTTCTTGCCATCTTTGATTGGAAGTCTGTGTTCGACTAACTCTCTCTTTAAACTAGGCATTTCGTCATAATCCCATGCGAAGCAATCTTTGTTTTTCTTGAGGACTTCGATCACTTCCTGCTTGAGGCCTGGGCTAAGTTTTGCACTTATGTAGGTTATTCTTTTCGTGTTTTCATCCCCTAAGTTCACTTCTTCGAGTGGATCCTGCGCCAACATTTTGGCACCTGAGTCTATGGGGTCCCTTTCGAAGCCTAAGGGTTCTTTATCATAGATGGCGTCCAGCCTTTGATCTATCTCAAGTTATTTAAAGGGTGAGCCTTTCGAGCTATCCCCATGTATTTCCTTCATCTTTACAGCCAGTTTATTCATTTCAGCCTCTAAGGCCGCCTTTGATTCGTTCTCAGCCATATAGGCCGAAATCCTTTCGAAAAAGGAGGACTCAATCATGGGTAAGGTTGTCGAATTCCCAGCCTACTGGCCGTCTTTGTATAGTACTTTCGACCCCTTCATCTTTGCTGATTATTCTTCTATCCCAGTATAGGCCATCATGGCGAAGGGTCATATAGTAGTGGGCGTTTCTGGTTTCGTTGATTTCATCATTTGGGACACAAGGAGCAATTTTTGCCAGATGTTTGTCATAATTCCTCTTGTCAACTAAGTTGACTGTTGACATGAAGTAACTCTGGTCTGCTTCAATGTTTTCCATGATCCCATCTTCTCTCCATAAAACTAATCGCTGGTGCATTGACGAAGGAACTGCCCCTACGCCATGGATCCACTCCCTTCCCAGCAACAAGTTGTAGTTGGCCTTGGCTTTGATCACCATGAACATGGTGGGCCTGCAGCTTGAGCCTATTGTCAGGTCCAATTGAACCACCCCCAGTGTTTTGCCTACTTTCCCTTCATAATTGGATAGAACCATGTTGTGTGGCTTGATGTCCCCTTCGCGTATTTCTAACCTTTTCAGCATGAAGTGGGGTATTAAGTTGACCGCAGCGCCCCCATCCACTAGAACCTTATTCACGCCATGGGCACCAACCTTTTCCCGAATAAATAGTGGCTTAAGATGGTTCTTCATAGCTGGTTCTGGACGCTCGAAGAATGCATTCTGCTCCTCGATGGCTCCATTATCCATCACATAGTAGCACACAGGCCTGTGCTTCATCAGATCTATGGTATCTTCTTCCTCATACTCGTCAATTTCAGTTTCCTGTCCAAACTAACAAGGAAGCACAGATACCACGTTGTAATTGAGGTTGAACGAAGACTCCCCCTCTGATTCGAAGTTGTCCATTATCATATCTTCGTCTTCTTCTGGACCTGGAGTGTATTCCTTTGGTTCACTTGGTTGTACTTCAGAAAAAAGCCTCCTATTAACTGGGGGTTTGTCTTCAGTTTGATTTTTTGGTGTGGGTTTGTTGGTGCTAGATTCACCTTGGTTTTTTGTTGAAGTTGTCCCTTTATTTGCCACAACTTCCCTCTCAGCCTTTCGAATCCTCTGTTGCCTTCGCCACTGAGATCTTGACAGGGGGTTTCTTCCTTTGTAGTTCTCTAATCTCACCTCTTCCCTCTTTGCTATGTTGAACTGCCTTCTATATGTCATAGCATGGCGTGCGTTTCGTTCGGTGTTTCTCCATTTGTCTTTGCCTTTGTCATTTCTGACTTGCAGCCATCTGTCTGTTGGCACTTCAGCAGGGATTTTGAACGTCACTCTTCGAGCACCCTTGGGATGAGGACTATCAGGCCTTCGTTGTTTGTATTTGCTATCGAAACGTGGGCCCATCTGAACAGTTTCTTGGTGGTTCTAGCAAGGGGCGAAGGGAATTGTTTCGAAGGCTCTGGCCATGCTTTGATCATACACAGCGAAACACCTTGGGCATATCAAGCACTTGGTTGCCCCTTTGTAGCAGCGAAACACAAATTCCAGCAAACTTTCTCCAGCCTTAGGATAACACCTGAATAGTTGGTTATCCTGGCGCCAGTTGTTGCCAGTTCGCGCCCTTTGTACCCTCTCGAAGTTTGCAGCGATTCTCTGGTTGCAGAGGATGCTGCACCTAGGGCATAGTATCATCCCTGTATCTCCTTTATGGCACATCATGAGGTAATCCTTGAGACTAGCATCTCCAGCATGATTATCCTCCATTTTATACTTCTCTTTTTCTAAGTATCTCTCTACCTCCTCCATCTCAGAGCGAGGTCTCTCCATATCCACCATGTTTACCTCAACATCCTCCCCCTTAGCGTCATCATCTCCCCATCCTGTGGGTTTTATATCTTCAATGTGGACCTTTGAACTCTCTGGGTCAGAATATTTGACCAAGTTGTCAAACTTTCCACTGGGTTCCCCTAGAGTATCCCATATTTATTTCTGAGGGGAGGTTGGCTTCGTGATTTGGACTTTCTCCAATTCTAGCCTCAGGCCTTCAGTAACCTGTGTCAATTCTTGGTTTTGGTTTTCCTGGCCTTCAGTAGCCTGGATTTCCTTTGCAACAGCTAAAGGTGCTGCTTCAATCGAAGTCTCTGGTTGCTTGTGGACGTCTTCAGTGACCCCCTTATTGACTTCGACTATCACCTAGCTTCCATTTTCAGTACCTTTCTCTCCTACTGGAGCGTCACTTTGGTCAGCTTCTACCATGTTAATTTCTCCAATGCATGCAGGCTCGGAGTAATTGGTGTCTGCGACGTCCAAAGGATCTTCGTCCACTTTCATTTTTGCTTTATCAGCAAACTTCAGTCTGCCATCTTTAATTGCATTCTGAATTAGGTCCCTGAAAAGAAAATACTGTGAGGTTTTGTGGCCTAGGAAACTATGATATTTGCAAAATCCTCTTTTCTTTCTTTGATCTAAAGGAGGTATTTTGACATTTGATGGCACAATGAGTTGGCCATCTTTGACAAGTAAATCAAAAATCTCGTCACATTTAGTGACATCGAAGGTATAAACCTTCTTTGGGAATTTGTCACTTTTCTCATTTTCAACAATTTCTTTCCCTTTTGTGGGAACTAATAATTTGCAGGAGTAAGGTGGTGCCTGTTTTAATTCAGCGAGGTCGATTTCGACCTCTTCGAACTCGAATTCAGGATAATCTTCTGCTTCCTCAGTTCCAACATAGGAGATCCTTTCCTTCTTGTTATTTTTAAAGACTCTGGCCTTTTCGGCCTTTAGCCTTTCGACCTGTCGAACCCTATCGGCTAATTGAGCCATATCCCTCAAGTATTGAGTGTCTAATTTCTTTCGAATAGAGTAGTCCAGGCCGCCAGCAGCCATTTCGACTAACTCATGTTCAGGAACTACTGTAAAGCATCTAGATTTCAAGAGCCTGAATCTATTCAGATAATCATCTATGGGTTCAGTGAACTTCCTCTTGACACTGGCTAGTTCCTTCAGACTTATTTTTTATTGTCCCATGTAGAACTGCTCATGGAATAATCTCTCCAAAAGAGCCCAAGTATCAATGGACCCAGGAGGCAAAGTGGTGAACCATGTGAAAGCGTTCTTAGTCAGGGAACTTGGGAAATATTTGATCCTAAGGTCTTCATTATTGGCTATATCTCCTGCTTCGGTTAGATACCTGGCTACATGTTCGACTGTTGACTCATTGGTATCCCCAGCAAACTTTGTGAACTTAGGGACTTTATATCCCCTTGGTAAATCAGTGTGCATTATGTAATCTAATATAGGGGAGGCATAATTTGGCCTTCTAATTCCTGTGTTGAGGCCATTCTGGGCCATGATTCTCTCTATCATGGTGGTTAAATTATTTTCTGCCAAGATGTTATCGTTTCGAATTCTATGAACGACTGCATCAGCATCTTGATTTCGACCCACCATGACAACCCCTCTAGGTTGTTCTTCTCGAAACTCTGGGACTTCCAGCCTTTCGACCCTTGCCCCTGGTTCCATAATTTCCCTTTGTGGCCATTGGATCAATGGGGCTTCTAGCCTTTGTGCCCTTTCCCCCACATTAACTTCCTCTCTGGCTGGTCTATAGGGTGGGTCGTTAGCAACTTGTTCTATAATAGGTACGTTCACTCGAACTCCCGCCTGATTCTGCCTACGCCTCTCTGGGGGAGCGAAGAAATCTGCTATTCGACTCATGTTATCTGCGTTTTCTCTATTTGTCACAGTCAAATTTTGTACTATTGGGGCAAATATCTCCTGCATAGTTTGTGCTAATACTCCTATCATATTATGGTTACTGTCATCCATCAATTGCCTAAAAGCCAACTGATTTTCTGTGGTTAAAATAGGCATTGCAGTATAACCCACTGACCCTTGGTTATTTGTCATAAACTGATTTGCCCCAGACCCAGACCCTAATTGTGGTGATGAATTCGATATGGAATTGTGTAAGCCTGCCATAAAAGATGTTGGCATTCTATAAGAGGAATTTCTGGTTCTATTACCGTCGAAACCGGGTGGACTAGTTAGTGGGGTGGCGAAATGGGTTTGTGTCCCTGATGGTGGGACGAATCCCCCAGGATAACCGATGGTTCCAGTATTTCCTAGGATCGAACTATTAGTTGATATGCCACTTATTCCATTAGTGGCTATATTACTGGTAGAGGATGCAACAGACTGTGCATTCGAAGGGATCACATTAGATGTTCCCATCGAAGTGGACATATTAGTGCCTGTTGTATGTGAGGCATTTTGTTCCCCTTGTTGATTGTCAGAGTTAGACATCTTGTTCAAACGTTTTCTTCTGGATAAGGGTTGGTTGCTATTGGTTATTCTACCACTTCTAAGGTTCATAAAACAACAAACTTATCGCTCAGAGAGTATTTTTACAATGGTTACGTCTCAACAATTTTATTTTGTTCTAAATTTCGTAATGGCCAATGACTGGTCCCACCAGGTGTGCCAATTTGTTTACAGTTATTTCTGATAAACAACCACTAGTCCTCCAAACTATCGAATAATCTTAATGATTGTTATTCAATCTCTCTGGTAACTCGCAGGATCGACTAGATTGATCCTAGGATGTATTGGTCATTTGGATAACTCTTCATTATAGAACTGGTATTCATGGTTGGTATTTAGAATGTTGTGTAGGTGTTTAACTTACTTCGATTACTCTATTAAAGATCTAAAGGCGTGATTAAGTAAATGTGCGCGAAACTAAATTGCATGAATAAAGTTCAATTGTAAAGGCGTGTAAAACTGCATAAAAGACAAGTAAATGACTTCGAAGCATAAAAACATGTAATGTAAAAGATTCTCTGGAATGTAAAAGATTCGAAATATGAAGAAAGCGTTTAAGTGCAAGAAAACAGTAAAATGACTTTAAGTGAAAAAAGGTGTTTGAATGATAAAAGCTTGAAGATAAAGGCATGAAATGTACAACAGTTTCTGAAATGTAAAGTATTTGAAATGGAAAGAAAGCATTTAAATGTAAGGCATCAGTAAAAAGACTTCGAATGAAAACATTTTAGTGCAAAAGCTTTTGAATGGTATTGACATGAAGATAAAGGAAAATACTGGAAATGATAAAGAGTTTCATTAAATCATAAACACTTAGTGTTATCATACGTACATTGCTCGTGCATTCGTTTCCCTAGCCATGTGGTATTTTGAATGTTTACTGAGTTTTTTGTACAATAGATATGACACACGAAATACTAATGCTAAGACTTCTATTTATACTATTTCGACCATAACAGTCATGCTATAAGATTCTGCCACGTTTAGAACATGCAGAGCAATGCCTCTCTCTAGCTTCCACACGTCTTCGAACGCTCTAGCGCATATATTTTGAATTTCGAACATCCCGCTTGCATTTGAATTTCAAATGTTTTGGCACTTCTTCGCTTCGAACGCATTTCTTGGACACAACCTTGTTATCATTTCGAGACTTCTTTGAATATATTCTCATAACTGTCACTCGAAACTCCAAGCTTTGATATGCCCATTCGAAGCACTGCTTCTATCATTTCAAAACATGACATCTTGCTTTATTCCAATCGAAACGTTCAACTTGCTTTGCTTCTAATAATATCATCAAAATCTTCAGCCAACACCTAGTCAACACCAGCATTGAAGAAGACATGGTGAAAGTGTTGTTCCAGTTATTTGACCCCCTTCACCACTGTTTCACATTCCCTGACTACCAATTGGTGCCTACTTTGGAGGAATTTTCTCAACTCCTGAGAATTCCTATTCTTAATCAAGTACCCTACAACGGTACGGAAAAAGAACCAAAACCTGAAGATATTGCTCAAGCATTACACTTGCAATCATCTGACATCAAGGGGCATTGGGAAACCAAATGTGGTGTCAAGGGCTTCTTGGCAAAGTTCTTGTTTGAGAAGGCACAAGAGTGTTGGAATTCTCTGGATCTGCAAGCCTTTGAAGAAATTGTGGCACTCCTTATTTATGGGTTGGTCTTGTTCCCAAATCCTGACCAACTTATAGATGTAAATGCTGTCAAGATTTTCATGTCCAGGAATCCCATACCTACATTGCTTGGGGACATCCTCTACTCATTTTACACACGAACAATGAGGAAGAGAGGTGTTCTCATGTGTTGTACTCCTCTCCTTGCAAGGTGGTTTATTTCTCACCTTCCACAATCAGTTTTGAAGAACGAGCAGGGTTCAAGGTGGTCACAGCGGTTGATGACCCTCACACATTCTGATGTACATTGGTGTTCTCGGTCTAGAGAAAATGTCATCATCATTGATCGTTGTGGTGAATTCCCTAATGTCCCATTACTTGGCATTAGAGGAGGCATTACCTACAACCCTTGTCTAGCTTTGAGACAATTTGGATACGCTCGGAGGGATGGCCCTCATGACATGCTGATTCCTGACCTAGTTTTTGACTTCGACAATGATGCGCAAGGACTTCGACAAAGATTCATCAGAGCTTGGAGGATGCCTAACAAGGTAGATAGCAAGACACTGGGACACAAGAACTCCATCCCTCTTGAGCCTTACCTCAAGTGGGTATGAACCCGTGCCCAGAGTTTTATGATGCCTAACCCTCACATTCTCCCTTTGATCAAAGAACCTGTTAAGGAAGGAGAGGTTCCATACACCATCCTACATCCTGACATGCCAACATCATGGGAGGAAATGCAGAAGAGTTGGATCCAACTCAAGGAAGAAAGGGATACTTTTGAAGCCAACTTCTACGCCAGTGAGAAGAAGGTTTTGGAGCTTACCCGCCGACTTCACGAGGAGGAGACCCTTAACACTTACATCGCACCAAAGAGGATGCGCAACGTCTTTTTACCTTAAGAAGTTTTTGTAATATTTGGCCCATGGGGCATTTATGTACTGATAAAATTTCTTCTTATTAATATGACGTGTGTTCTTTTTGTCTGCAACAATTTTGAATTTCTAAATCCTTGAATGCATTACATGGATAAACATATTATTCATCATATGCATAAACAGGTCTTCATACTAGGTTTCCTTACCTTTCTGCTGTTTATTTCAGTAAGATGGATATTGAGCAGACGGTCAAAGATCTGCAGGCACAAAACTCGCAGTTTCAACAGCTCCTTATGACCTTGGCAAAGGGTCAGGAGGATCTTAAAGCACTGTTAGGGAATAAAGATCAAGAAAAAGGAAAAAATAAAAAGAAAAGAGTTGGGGTAGCTACACTGGGAAGAAGATTTGAGAATGAAGCTAGGAGAGTTCTTGAATTCCCCTTGTGATCGGTGGATCTGGAACTGACTGTTTAACGCTGGTTCGCGAAATGTCGCGGAAGCAAGAGTCGCCACCGTCTTTTATTTTCTCCAAATGGAAAGGACAAAAGCACAGAAAAATTCCTTAAAGAGATTGCTCTCGGTTCGGGAGGTATATTATAGAAAGGGAAGGTGTTAGCACCCTTTCTATCCATGGTTATCCATGGGCTCTTAGATACTTGCTCATTTGTGTTTTCAAAATTGGTTTGTTTGCTTTTCAACTGTGGGTTTTAAAAAGTTTCTTTGAAAATTTCAGTTCGACTCTTGTATCGGTCCTCAAGAGTGTTTGAAAAAAAATTGCTTTCGAAAGCTGTTTGAAAAGGTGTCGGTGTGAAAAGTATTTTTGATTTGTTTTGAAAGTTAGAGCAAGTATCTACGAGAACCTACCTACCCTAAGGAATTCGTCTGTGTAAATGTCCTTTAAAGTAGTGCCATCCCACCATTGAGAGGTAGGTAGCACCACCGTTGGAGGTGTTCGGGTCAATTCGAGGTTCGGGACATGGTGATCACCAGAGCAATAGGAAGACACCTTAGAAGCTACCCTCATGCCAGGTTCCCGGATCATGAGGACTTACTAAGACATCCTCTACTCGACGATCACCTTTCGAGGCAAGGCAACAGTGAGGCGTACCCTAGGGGTGGTGTGTGATTTGTGTGTCGTTTTCATTTATTTTGTCTTTTGTCATGTTATTGGTGATCTACGCTTGTTTTTATTTTAGTCATTCATTTTTTCATGCTTTGATTAACAGTTAAAAATTGCGAAAAGTAAAAGATTCTAAGCTATTACAAAAGGCGCGGGTCCACATCGCCAAAATTTCTCGAACCCGATTTGACAGAAAAATAAAGAATTAAAAGTAAAGTGCGAGAAGTTAATTACACGGCTTTGGGAGAGATACATAAATATTAAACGAAATAAAATAAATATGCGAATTGAATAAGAATTAAAACGAGGGCGTTGGACCCTTTTTGCAAAATTAAATTAAATGATGAAAATAATTAATTAAAAAGAGAAAAGAAATTGTTTTTTGTATTTTTGGTATTTTATGATTTTAATGGGAAAAAGAATTAAATGCGAGTAAACCTAATTCTACAATTTTTATTTGTTAAGAAAAGCATTAAATTTTAACCTAAAATTAACCCTAATTAATTTACATGCAATTTAATTATAAAATAAATATTTAATATTTAATTATTATGGAATAAAAAGAAAAAGGAATAAAAATTATCATAAACCCTAATTCTATATTTTTTTAGATTTTCATTAAAAAAAATTAAGATTAACCTAAATTAAAACTAAATTAATTAATGCAATTTACTCATGAAAATACTAAAATAAAATATTTACTATTTTTCATCTTTTCTGATTTTTTAATGGTGTTTTGTGTTTTTTTATGAAAATAATAAATTAATCAAAAACAATAATTAAAAGAAAAATAGAAATAATGAAAAGAAAGAATGTAAAAATAAATGGCAAACCTGGGGGGTTTCAGTCCCCAAAGTGGAGGTACAGCCTTGGTAATTCAGGCCCAATAAACCTTGGCCTGGTTGACTTCTCTTGCCAGCATGTGAGTGCATTGACTCACGTCCATGATATTCCTCAAACTGGGACCCTTGGATTGATCCAGGCACACGCGTGGCAAACTGGATGGTGGGTAGCATGATAGACTCCCTGTATTGAAATTGCACACGAATATGTTTAAGGGAAAAATATAAGGAAAGGAGTGAAGACCTGGGGTTCGAACCCAGGTCATTAACGTTACCAATCAAGCGCTTCACCACTGCTCCACTTTGTTTATCTGTAAATTAATATAACAAATAAATATAATAAAACAAACATGCGTTAGTACTTTATTTTCCGCGCGAAAGTTTAAACCGGCCAACCATAGCCTGCCACCTAGTCGTCTTCTCCATTGTTTTATTTTTTTTCTGAAACAAGAACAGTTTAGCAACGGTTTTCAAACGTTGTTATAGACGCTATATTAGAAAATAGCGAATAGGCCATAAGGCCTCATAAATTAGGCGCGACATATGGTTTCTCTTCGTCTAAACGCCCTGAATTGAATGGCTTTGGTCTCAGACTCCAATTTTTCCTTATTCAAAAACCCCCAATTCGGAGCTTCATGAACCCTAATGAACAACAATGGCATATTTGCATATAGTGCATAAAAATACAATTAATCCATATGGTTAGCTTCAGAATACATTACTCAGTATGAATACACAATCAAAATGCCATGAAAATGTCTAAATCTTGAAATACGATTTTGAAAAAAAGTGAGAAAAGTTGGACTTCTGTACAATGATTCAAGGTGTTAGGATGGATGTTTTTGATCCAGGAAGGTTGCTTGATGTCCTTGGAAGGCAATAGGACAAGTTTCTTGGCTTGAATCGACCTGCAAATAGGTTTTCAGAATTGAGTTTCTTAAGCAAAAAGCCAAGTTTTGTTTTTCAATTTCTTGCGCAGCTGAGTGGTCAATGGCATTAGGGTTGTGTTCTATACTTATGTATGAGTGAATTAGGTCAAAAATCTCAATCAAAAACCTTAGCATTCATGGTTTGAAAGATTTGATTTTCAAGATCTTTTTTCAATATTTTTTCATGCTATTTTTGTACCAATCATATCAAATCAATTCCAATTCTTCCATATCTGATCATGCACGAATTTTTGAAGATATTATATGCATAAAAAGATTTGAAATAGTAGGTTAAGTATTTTCCATGTATTTAATTGATTTAAATGAATTATTATTAATAAAAATTCAAATAAATAAATAAAAAATGAAGAAAAACTTCCCTTTGGGCCAAGTGGTCGTGCACATGCCTTGGATAATGAATTGTGGAAGAAAAATAGGCCCATTAGCAATTTTAGGTCATTTGAATCAATGTTGACTTTTCAAAATATCCAAAAATTTCCCAACTTCCACAAGGCATAACTTGCTCAATTTTTAAGCTTTGCTCATGTTCTTGGACATTTTGGAAAGGTCTTTGAGTCCTCTAACCAATGTCTTTGGTCCCATGTCATTTTGATTTACCAATCTCAAGTTATGGCCTTTTACTTAAAGTTCCTTTTTGTTGACTTTTGAAAATGACCTATAATGTTGAAATTGATAACTTTTTATGAGAGCATTTCTTTGACTTGGAGTGTGAAGATGAGTTGTAGGAAATGTCTTTCTCTTCAAAATGAGCTTTGGATGGAATTTTTCTGATAATCCATGTGAAAGTTATGCCCTGGTCAATTTACAGTTGACTTTTTCAACTGTCCAAATAAGGAAACTTTTGCATCTTGATGATTTTTGAGCCAAGCTTTGAGAATCATGATCAAGCATTGATCAAATGATGTTTGTGGCTTCAAAATGAGATGTTGACCAAAAATTTGAACTTTTGACTGCCAAATGACCATTTTGCCCCTACAGTTGACTGTAGTGCAATTAGGGTTTTTGACTGTGCAATTTTGTGCTGAAAGTCTTGAAACTTTGTATGAGGATGCTTGACCATGTTTGTAGGCATGTGGGACTTGATTGGACCCTTGGAAACTTCATTTTATTGATCAGAACCAAAACCCTAATTTTGATTGCTTAGGAGGCCCTTAAACTGTGCAACCTTTGGGGAATTTTGAAGCATGACTTGGCAATTTCTTGAAGAATATGGGAGGGAAAATTTTGGGGTACAACAGTTGCCCCTGTTCAATCTTCTTAGACCTGAGGATGCAGATTGGCTGACGTGCCTTTCGTAATCTGAGGGTAGAAGATGATTGAACACTAGAGTGCCCAGAAATTTGCGCTCACATAGCAGCAGTGTGATGATGGGAATGGGCTTATAGATGCCATTTAGAGATTGATGAATAGGATGATGGGTTTATAGATGCCATCTGGATGTTGATCGCGTAAGAGATTCCTTAGCGAGAACCTGCATACCTGCAAAAGAAAAATAAGTACCTGACATGTTGTAGGAGCTGGTTTTCAGATGCTTGGCATAGATGTGTCCTGACTGGTTACAGGAGCTGAGTCTGGAGCTTCAAAAGATGATGAATGAACCAGGGGTGGTTACTACCTCAGCAGGAACGGTGATATAACCTTGGATGACCTTAACTTCAACAGCAAACGTTGAGAAAATCTTGGTGGGAATTACCATCTTCGCAGGATCGGGAAGAGAACCATAGGAAATTATAATCTCAACATCGGACGTTTGAGAAAAACCTGGAATGGAATTATCGTCTCCGCAGCATTGGGGAGAGAACCATAGGAAATTATAATCTCAAAAGCGGACGTTTGAGAAAAACCTGGGATGGAATTATCATCTCCGCAACATTGGGGAGAGAACCATAGGAAATTATAATCTCAAAAGCGGACGTTTGAGAAAAACCTGGGATGGAATTATCATCTCCGCAGCATCGGGGAGAGAACCATAGGAAATTATAATCTCAAAAGCGGACGTTTGAGAAAAACCTGGGATGGAATTATCATCTCCGCAACATTGGGGAGAGAACCATAGGAAATTATAATCTCAAAAGCGGACGTTTGAGAAAAACCTGGGATGGAATTATCGTCTCCGCAACATTGGGGAGAGAACCATAGGAAATTATAATCTCAAAAGCGGACGTTTGAGAAAAATCTGGGATGGAATTATCGTCTCCGCAACATTGGGGAGAGTACCATAGGAAATTATAATCTCAAAAGCGGACGTTTGAGAAAAACCTGGGATGGACTTATCATCTCCGCAACATTGGGGAGAGAACCATAGGAAATTATAATCTCAAAAGCGGACGTTTGAGAAAAACCTTTGATAACTTCTACTGAGTCTTCATCAGAAAAATCTGTTCGGGGTCGATTTAGCTGGACTAGAGAAGGCTTTGGACTGGATAAGAAATCTTTGGAGTCGATTAACTGAAACGGTCTAGGTCTTGAAATATGACTGAGAATTTATCTGCATCTTTCCTGAAAGGTAAAGGTCAGTCATATGCAATGCATGATATGGATCAAGCGATGATGTTCTCGACATAAATGAGATTTGTAAGATATGATGCGTCTATGCATGCTATAATGATGTATGTATGTTAGGAATGTATGTTTTCGTCTAGGAAAGTAAATCCTTGACGGGTGCCAGGAAGTCATATCCTGGGCTAATATTGAATAATAGATTTTTGCCTCCGCTGGGGATGATAGCTGCAAGAATACCGGTAGGAGAAGATAACTCCGTTGGGGAATAAACTTGGCGAATGGAGTAACTCTGCGGGGAGGAAAGTACTCTAACGATCTTGCTGGGAAGCAATACTCTGTGGGGAGGGAGGTATTTTGCTGAGTGTTGATAATAACTTGCTGGGGATACCCTTGTTGTGTTGGAAGTGTTGATAGACTTCACTAGGGATAAGAAAGAACTGTGTTGATGACGCTCTTTCCGTGGCTTTTGGCTGAGGATAACCCAGTTATATCCTGGTAAGGAAATACCTCTTTAAATAAGGCCGGGCGACGCGTTCGTGTTCTGCGAGGATAAGCTTCCCGAATCTACTGGGGATAAGCTTACTGCTTGGAGAGATGGATTCCAACTTTCCTGGGGAACTAGATTGGACTCTCCTGGGGGAGTTTTAAGCTGTACCGGGGAAGTGACTCCATTGAATGTTTGATATACCGCCGGGGAACAATCTTTAGATCAAGACTGCCGGGGATGTTTGTCAAGAATATGTATATTGCTGCTGGAGAATGTTGAGATCTGCTGGAGGATACTCAACTTCCTTAGGGCCTGATAATATAACTTGGAGAGAGTGTACTGCTTGCTGGCTCACTCTCTGGGGAATTGGAATGTACTGGTTACGTTCTTTAGCTGAACCTACCTTGATACCTTGGAGGATAGAACAATTAGATTGCTTAGACCACCCTTTATTGCCCCTGTTTCTAATGTTACCTGTAATTAATCCTTTGTTTCGTATGCAAATATTTATGAGTTAGCAAATTATTGTCAATGCATATATCACAATTTGAACCTTGGACGTTCTTTGCAAGACAAAACAGAAAAAGGAAAAACAATTGGCACTTTTAACTGAAAAGTATGTTTGTATTGATTTTTGAATGGCCTGAAAATAGGCGTTTTGTGTACAAGAGGCTGACGTCCTAGTAAGAGAACGCCGCCGAACAAAAGAGTTTATACAAGTTTTGTACAAAAGAAAATAAAACAGCTGTGTGAAATGAATGATCCCACTGGGTTTCAACTCTGCTATTGCCTTTATAACTCCGAGCGTCTCATCACTTGATGACCTTGGTTGAAGGTGAAGCTGACTGATCGATGCCGTCTGAACTTGGTGTAGATACCGGATTCTGGATGCAAAGTGATCCAATGAGACATAGTATTACGCTTTTATCCCTAACTTTTGCCTGGACCGCCCTTTCGGGTTTTCAGTCCACCGGGATACCCATTTTTGCCCAAGCCGCCTTTTCAGGTTTTCGACTTGCCGGGTGTACAGATTTTTCATTTCATCCCTTCATTTTGCCCGAACCCTTTTGGTTTGACGGGAAGCCCTAACTTTTGCCTAGGCATGTCAGCCTAGCGGGTCTTTTTTCACGCGTAGTATCTTTTTACTATGTCTGCATTGGCGGGGTGAGGAAGGTCGTCACCATCCATATTGGTTAGAATCATGGCTCCTCCTGAGAACACATGTTTAACCACAAATGGCCCTTCGTACGTAGGGGTCCATTTGCCCCTTGGATCACTCTGAGGGAGGATGATTCACTTGATTACCAGATCCCCAACTTGATACTCCTGTGGTCTGACCTTTTTGTTAAATGCCCTGATCATCCGTTTCTGATACGTCTGACCATGACAGATAGCAGCAAGTCTCTTTTCATCAATGAGGTTGAGCTGATCAAGTCGTGTCTGGATCCAATCATCTTCGTTCAGATTTGCATCCTTCATTATCCGGAGAGAGGGTATTTGCACTTCGATTGGCAAGACTGCCTCCATACCATAAACCAGAGAGAAAGGAGTTGCCCCGGTTGACGTCCTAGCTGAGGTACGGTACCCATGTAGAGCGAACGGTAACATCTCGTGCCAATCTTTATAAGTCACTGTCATTTTCTGCACGATTTTCTTGATGTTCTTATTTGCTGCTTCTACAGCCCCATTCATCTTCGGTCTGTAAGGAGAAGAATTATGGTGCTGTATCTTGAACTGCTCGCAGAGCTCAGTGATCATCTTGTTATTCAGATTGGTACCGTTATCTGTAATAACTCTCTCGGGGACGCCATACCGACAAATCAGATTATGCCGAATGAACCGTGCCACAATAGTCTTGGTTACCGTAGCATAGGATGCTTCTTCGACCCACTTCGTAAAATAATCAATCGCTACCAGGATGAAGCGATGCCCGTTGGATGCCGTAGGTTTGATCTCACCAATCATGTATATGCCCCACATTGCAAACGGCCAAGGCGCAGTAAGAACATTCAAAGGAACTGGAGGAACATGCACCTTGTCTGCATAAATCTGGCACTTATGGCATGTCCTGGAATGTTGGTAACAGTCAGCTTCCATTGTGGCCCAGTAATATCCTTCCCGAAGGATCTTTTTAGCCATAGTATGTCCACTGGAATGTGTACCAAAGGTCCCTTCATGTAGCTCTTCCATGATCCTTTCTGCTTCAGTCTTATCCACACAACGCAGTAAGGTTGAATCATGGTTTCGCTTGTACAAGATGCCGTTGCTAAGGAAGAACTTTGCCGCGAAACTTCTCAGGAACTTCTTATCATTGACAGATGCACCTTCAGGGTATTCCTGAGCTTCCAAATATCTCTTCACCTCATGGTACCAAGGTTTCTCAGTCACCAATTCAGTCTCGAGATCACAACAGTATGCCGGTTCGTCCAGTTTCCAGATGATGATCCGGGGAGCCTCATTATCCCATTTGACCTTGAACATAGAAGAAATTGTAGCTAACGCGTCCGCCAGCTGATTCTCTTCTCTTGGAATGTGTTCAAAGGTTATCTCTGTGAAGTGGGGGATCAAGGTCAACACACATTCTCTGTAAGGAATAAGGTTCGGGTGTTTCGTATCCCACTCTCCTTTGATCTGATTGATCACAAGAGCGGAATCTCCGAAGACACTTAGAAACTTAATCCTTAAGTCAATCGCGGCTTGAAGACCCTTGATGCACGCCTCATACTCCGCCATGTTGTTGGTGCAGTTGAAACATAGTCGGGCAGTGAGTGGAGTATGAGTACCTTGAGGTGATATGATTATGGCACCGATACCATTACCCAAAGCGTTGGAGGCTCCGTCAAAGTGCATAGACCATCGGGATCCTTCCTCAGGTCCTTCATCCGGTCCAGGTACTTCACAATCAGTCACAATCATGATGCTTTCATCCAGAAACTCGAAGTTCATTGACTGATAGTCGTCTACGGCCTGATGTGCCAAGTGGTCTGCCAATACACTTCCCTTGATGGCTTTCTGGGTCGTGTACTGAATGTCGTATTCCGTCAAGATCATTTGCCATCTTGCTATTCTCCCAGACAGAGCAGGCTTTTCGAATATGTACTTTATAGGATCCATTTTTGAGATCAACAAGGTGGTATGAGTCAGCATATACTGTCTCAGCCGGCGAGCAGCCCATACCAAAGCGCAGCAAGTTTTCTCAAGCAGTGAGTATCGGGTCTCACAGTCGGTAAACTTTTTGCTAAGGTAATAAATGGCATGCTCTTTTCGGCCAGACTCGTCATGCTGCCCCAGCACACACCCCATTGAATTGTCAAGTACTGTCCGGTATAGTATCAGAGGTCACCCTTCAACCGGTGGCATAAGGATGGGTGGTTCTTGGAGATACTCCTTGATTCTGTCAAAAGCAGCCTGACATTCATCGTTCCAACGTACTACCTGATCTTTCTTCAGCAGCTTGAAGATTGGCTCACAGGTAGCAGTCAGATGTGAGATGAATCGAGCAATGTAATTCAGGCGTCCTAAAAAGCCTCTGACTTCCTTCTCTGTCCTAGGAACTGGCATCTCTTGAATAGCTTTAACCTTGGCAGGGTCCACTTGAATACCCTTATCACTTACCACGAAGCCTAGCAACTTTCCCGATCTTACCCCGAAGGTGCACTTGTTCGGGTTCAACCTCATCTTGTACAGTTTCAACCGGTCAAACAACTTCTGCAGGTGATCTAGGTGCTCTTCCTCAGTCTGGGACCTTGCGATCATGTTGTCAACATACACTTCTATCTCATGATGAATCATGTCATGAAATAAGGCCACCATGGCACGTTGGTAGGTTGCCCCAGCGTTCTTCAACCCGAATGGCATGACCTTGTAACAGAAGGTGCCCCACTGAGTAACAAAGGTAGTCTTCTCCATGTCTTCAGGTGCCATCTTGATCTGATTATAACCTGAAAAGCCATCCATGAAAGAGAACACCTTATGCTGAGCAGTATTGTCAACGAGGACATCAATGTGAGGTAGAGGGAAGTCATCCTTGGGGCTGGCCCTGTTCAGATCCCTGTAATCGACACACATTCTGACCTTACCGTCCTTCTTAGGTACCGGCACCACATTAGCAACCCACTGAGGATAAGAAGTCACTGCAAGGAACCCAACATCAAACTGCTTCATAACCTCGGCTTTAATCTTCTCAGACATTTCTGGACGCATACGGCGGACCTTTTGCTTAACAGGAGGGCAGTCTTCCTTAGTTGGCAAGTGATGGACCACAATGTCGGTATCCAACCCGGGCATGTCTTCGTAGGACCAGGCAAATATCTCCATATAACCATGTAGCATCTGAGTCAACCGTTGCTTCACGCTGAGCTCTAGGTTGGCACCAATCTTTACCTCTTTCCTGTCTTCTTCAGTACCCAGGTTTATTGTTTCCACTGGCTCTTCATGGGGTTGAATTGCCCTCTCTTCCTGAAGCAACAGGCTTGCAAGCTCGCCAGGCACTTCGCAACCATCTTCACCTTCGTCTTCGGCTAAGTTGATCGGATTTTCGAAGTCATAACTGGCAGTAGCAGGGTCGTTACCAGTGAGATCCAGAGTGGATTGAAACCTGTATGAGTGAGTGTGTGAGTAAATACAGCTGTTTTGAAATATATGTAAAGGAAGAAAGACAGAAAAGGAGCGTAAGATTTGTAATGCGAGAAAACGTCCAAGATTTTCATTTATGATATATGAAATGACAATTTATATGCCCTCACAAATGAAACCACGGTGCCTCGGGTAAGACACCGGGCCATATAGTTTATTTATTGTTTATTACAAATAACGAAACAAAGAAATTTATTATTGCGTCACAAAGGTAACAGGAGTATGGTCTTTGGCAATCCAATTGGTCAATCCGCCTTCGGTCGTCGGGTAGATCCAGCTATTGAATTCTGCTTCATCCACTTCGTTGTCTTCCCCAACAGCATTCACTCCTGGATTTGTAATGAACACAGGAGGTCTTCCGGTCTTCGCTTTCCGCATAGCTTTCTGACCTTCTGCAGTAAAACCCAGCCCAAAGTTGTCAGTCTTCTGTGTAAAGTCTGGAAGCCTGCCCCAGTTAGCACATTCACCTTTCTGAACCACAGCCCGGGCATCCTTCAGGGAAGCCATCTTCAAGGGAACATCCTCTCCGACCGTTGTTTCTGCTGCTGCTGAAATTGGAAGCACCTCCTCGAAAGGATGAAAGGGGGTTTCAATAAACTCCCCATCCATCTCAATGTATCTGAAGGAATTCAGGTGGCTTACCATATACTCCTCCTCTCCTTGCACAGTGACGATCTTCCCTCTGACAGGGTACTTCAGCTTCTGGTGCAAGGTAGAGGTCACTGCCCCAGCTTTATGGATCCAAGGTCGACCCAGTAGACAAGAGTACGATGGACGGATATCCATCACATAAAATGTAGATTCAAACACCTGAGAGCCCACACGAATCGGAATGTCAACCTCTCCATGAACCATCCTTTTTGAACCGTCAAAGGCCCTGACGATGATATTGCTGGGTTTCAGTTCCAGGCCTTCACAATCCAAACGGTCTAAAGCCTTCTTTGGTAGCACATTCAAGGACGAACCAGTATCCACCAATACATGTGCCAGAGTAGTGCCCTTGCATTCAATAGAGACATGCAGAGCATCATTGTGGTCTCTTCCTTTCGCAGTCAGGTCAGCATCTGAGAAACCCAAGCCATTGTCTGCTGTCAGATTTGCTACGCAATCAGTGAACTGGACTGCAGATGTCTCCTGTGGCACATGGGCCGTCTTGAGGAACGAGATTAAGGCCTTAGCATGGGCCTTGGAGCACAGCAATAAAGAGAACATGGAGATCTTGGAGGGCGTGTGCCCCAGCTGTTCCACAACATTGAAGTCACTCTTCTTTATTATCTTTAGAATCTCCTCCATTTCTTGTTAGGAGGCTTCAGCAGTTACAGGTATAGGTGCCTCCATCTGGGCAGGCTCAACTTCAATTCCTTTGCCCCGAGCATTGGATGACTCGGCGGCAGGAGAAACAACTTGATCGGCAATAGGAACAGGTACACTTGTAGGAGTTATAAGAAGTGGTCTTCGAGCAGCAGGCGGTGCAATGTCAGGCGAGAAGAGCCTGCCACTGCGGGTGACTTTGGTTGGGCCAGTGATATCACAGATGCTGGCGCCAGTGTTGAATTCTTGTTTAATCCCATTCACATATACGTCTGCCCCGTAGTGCCAGGGGACAGCTTTATCAGATACATAGGGAAGAGGCCCCGGAACCGTGATAACCACAGGTGCAACAGTCATGATTTGAACAGGCTTCTTCGGGAGAACCTGGATTGGATTATTGAAGATGGTAACCACAGAAACTTCTTCCACCGGAACCAACTGAACAGCAGACTTCTTAAACAGAATCTCCTTGCTATCCATTAGGCTTTGGATACCTACCTTCAGCAAGGGACAACCAGATAGGGAAACAGCACAGAACAGGCAACCCTCACTGCAACCCGGAAATAAACCGGCCAGCAGTAGGTTCTTCTTGACAGTCTTCAGAGGAGTGGCCAGGTCGTCCACAGAAACAGCGTAAACACCTTCGTCAACAACATTTACCCCATGCTGAGACATAGGAGCAGTAACCACATTCGGCCTCTCAGGCGCTTCGAACTGTATTTCTTTCGCGTCGATAAGGTCTTGCACCTTACTCCTTAATGCCCAACAATCATCAGTGTAATGCCCCGGGCTATCAGAATGGTAAGCACAACGAGCATTCGGGTTGTACTTAGGAGATGTAGTATTTGGAAACTTCGGCGCCTCTCTGACAGTCACTAAGTTGGTTGAGAGCAACTGTGGCAAGATCTGCGATAAAGTCATGCTCAAACGGGTGAACTCTCTCCGGGGTCTTTCAGCCCTTTGAGGATTGGTTGGCCGAGGAGCGGCAGCAGGCTTAGCAATCATTACCGCACTGACAGATTGGCAGCGCTCAGATCTCTCTGATCTCTTGGAACCATATACAGCACTAGCCTCCTTTTTTAAGGGTTTCTTTTCAGAACTAGACGATGCACCCTTCAGAATCTTTCCAGACTTCAACCCAGCCTCAATTCTCTCTCCAGTCAGAATCAAATCAGTGAACCCTGCAGACGAATTCCCGATAAGATGGTTGAAAAACGGCCCAGATAGGGTCCCCAAGAACATGTCTACCAACTCCCGATCAGTCAACGGGGGCTGCACCCTGCCAGCCAGGTCTCTCCACTTCTGAGCGTACTCTTTAAAACCTTCACTTGAACCTAACGACATACCCTGGAGTTGGGTACGTGTAGGGGCAAGGTCGGCATTATATTGATACTGCTTGTAGAAAGCAGTAGCCAACTCCTCCCAGTTACGAACCTTGGTCCCATCCAGCTGATAGAACCATTCGAGATGAGTCCCTGAAAGACTCTCCTGGAAGAAGTGGATCCACAAATTCTTATCCGCTGAGTACGGTTGAATTTTCCGAACATAGGACCTGAGATGTAGCTTGGGACAAGACGCCCCGTCATATTTAGTGAAAGATGGTGCTTTGAACTTCCGAGGAATGATCACACCAGTAGACAAACCCAGATCTCCAAAATCCAGCCCAGGTACCTGTTGTATCTTCATAGCATTCAACCTATCCTCCAGTTGCTTGTAACGGTCTTCTGCAGGTGGATACTGCTCTTCATCAAAATCAGTCTCGTTGTCGGAGACTATCGGACTAGGACCTTTTTCTTCCTGAGGAGTACTCTTGCCAACAGAGGAACCAGCCTCTTCATGCTGCAGAGTATTGCCAAACCTTCAGCCCGAGTTGAACAGAACAGTTCTTCTCTTCTTCTTCTTCTCCTTCTTCAGGAGCATAGCCTTCAGCTCTTCTTGGCCTTGAGCCAAACCCTTGATTAATTCCTGAAATTGCGCATTCTGCGCCTGAAGAGCTTTGATGGATGTCTCAGTTGATGACGAGTCGGGATTCATGATGCTGAAATAAACAGCAAAGAACTGTAAGCACCCTGAAAAGGGGAAAACCTGCTATGCATATGATGAATGAGATGTGTTTATGCAATGCATTCAAGGATTCGAAAGTTCAAATTTGTTGTAGACAAAAAAGGAACACACGTTATCATTAAGGAAATCATTGTTTAGTACATCAAAGCCTCATGGGCGAAATAATACAAAAGCAAATCAATCCCAAAATACACTGCACATCCTCTTTGGAGCTATGTAAGTGTTGAGATTCCTCTCCTCATGCAACAGGCGGGTGAGCTCCAAGACCTTCTTTTCACTGGCATGTAGACTAGTCTCAAGAGAATTCCGTTCTTCCTTAAGCTGGATCCAGCTCTTCTGCATCTCTTCCCAGGATGTGGGCATATCAGGGTGCTGAATAGTGTAGGACACTTCTCCTTCCAAGACTGGCTCTTTGATCACAGGGAGCATATGAGGATAAGGCATTACCAACTTCTGGGAGCGGGCGCGTACCCACTTGAGATAAGGTTCCAATGGGATGGAGTTCCTGTGCCCCAGTGTCTTGCTGTCTATCCTACTTGGCATCCTCCAGGCTCTGATAAACCTCTGGCGAAGTCCTTGAGTATCGTTGTCGAAGTCAAAAACTATGTCAGGAATTAGCATGTCATGAGGACCATCCCTCCGAGCATAACCAAACTGTCTCCAAGCCAGGCATGGGTTGTAAGTAATACCTCCTCTGATTCCAAGTAAAGGGACATTGGGGTACTCCCCGCAACGATCAATGATAGTGACATCTTCTCTGGACCTAGGGCACCAATGTATATCCGCATGTGTAAGAGTCATCAACCGTTGTGACCATCTCAGACCCTGCTCATTCTTCAAAACTGATTGTGGAAGGTGCGAAATAAACCACCTTCCCAGGAGAGGAGTGCAACACATAAGGACACCTCTTTTTCTCATGGTTCGAGTGTAACATGAGTGAAGGATGTCTCCCAGCAACGTAGGTATAGGATTCCTGGACATAAAGATCTGGACAGCACTGACATCAATAAGCTGATCTGGGTTAGGGAACAACACCAAACCATAGACAAGGAGGGCCACCACTTCTTCAAAAGCTTGCAAGTCAAGGGAGTTCCAACATTCATGGGCCTTTTCAAATAGAAACCTGGCTAAGAATCCTTTGATACCACTTCTAACTTCCCAATGTCCCTTGAGGTCAGATGACTGTAGGTGCAAGGCTTTAGCAATCTCTTCAAGCTTAGGTTCCTTTTCCGTACCGTTGAAGGGTAGCTGATCAAGGATAGGGATCTTCAGGAGCCGGGAGAACTCCTCCAATGTAGGTACCAGCTGATAGTCCAAGAAGGTGAAACAGTGATGTAGAGGATCAAAGAACTGGAACAGGACCTTTATCATATCTTCCTCAATGTTGGTGTTGACCAAGCTGATGAGGCTTCCATGTCTTTCACTGAATGAAGAGTTCTCGGGAATCCTGGATATAAGTTCCTTAAGCTGAGGAGGGATCCTTACAAGACTGATTTGAATTGTCTTTCTACGAACGGTTTCCATGTCCTACAAAACAAGAACAAAGATGAAAATTTGAACCCCTAAAATGGTTAGTCAATGCATATGATGCTGGATGATGTCATGATGCTATGATTAAACACACCACAGATATTTACAAAGACAAACATGTAAGGCACATAAGGCACACAAGACAAGCCCTTAGGGTTTAAGGCCAACGTGGGGTCTGGGTAGTGCCCTCTTGAAGTTGGTGGGTTCAACCTGTCCTATCAAAGTAACCGGGTTCTAAGGGTCCCAATATCACGGGATTGCTTTCATTGTTCATTGTTTCGATTTAGCCACTGAACTGGCGACCGAAATATTCCAGGAAAGCAACCCTCAATTGAGTGTAGTATCGAGTATCAACCAACCTCGGACTGCACCAAAGTCAGTTATCTCACTACCCTAAAGAGGCCAAGATAGTTCAATTAAGGTTCCTAAGGTCTGTTGATGCTTCATGACACCACGCGGAGGCCCCGTACTCTCCTTGACTGAACTCAAGGGTTACCGGTACACACCAAAGTGCCACATCAACATAGCAGACTATTTCAACCATGACGGTATACCCCGCACAGTTCCCTCACAGCCTTGTTGCTACTTTCTAAGAAAGGTATCCCCAGATCCGGGTTAGGATCTATAGAACTCCCAAGCAACCCACAATTTAAAGCACACAAGGAAAACAATTGAAAACACAGTTATGACCTAGCCCTAAGGTACACCTCACTTTATAAGAGTCCCCAGCAGAGTCTCCAGTTCTGTGATCGGTGGATCTGGAACTGATTGTTTAACGCTGGTTCGCGAAATGTCGCGGAAGCAAGAGTCTCCACCATCTTTTATTTTCTCCAAATGGAAAGGACAAAAGCACATAAAAATTCCTTAAAGAGATTGCTCTCGGTTCGGGAGGTATATTATAGAAAGGGAAGGTGTTAGCACCCTTTCTATCCATGGTTATCCATGGGCTCTTAGATACTTGCTCATTTGTGTTTTCAAAATTGGTTTGTTTGCTTTTCAACTGTGGGTTTTAAAAAGTTTCTTTGTAAATTTCAGTTCGACTCTTGTATCGGTCCTCAAGAGTGTTTGAAAAAAAATTGCTTTCGAAAGCTGTTTGAAAAGGTGTCGGTGTGAAAAGTATTTTTGATTTGTTTTGAAAGTTAGAGAAAGTATCTACGAGAACCTACCTACCCTAAGGAATTCGTCTGTGTAAATGTCCTTTAAAGTAGTGCCATCCCACCATTGAGAGGTAGGTAGCACCACCGTTGGAGGTGTTCGGGTCAATTCGAGGTTCGGGACATGGTGATCATCAGAGCAATAGGAAGACACCTTCGAAGCTACCCTCATGCCAGGTTCCTGGATCATGAGGACTTACTAAGACATCCTCTACTCGATGATCACCTTTCATTGCAAGGCAACAGTGAGGCGTACCCTAGGGGTGGTGTGTGATTTGTGTGTCGTTTTCATTTATTTTGTCTTTTGTCATGTTATTGGTGATCTACGCTTGTTTTTATTTTAGTCATTCATTCTTTCATGCTTTGATTAACAGTTAAAAATTGCGAAAAGTAAAAGATTCTAAGCTATTACAAAAGGCGCGGGTCCACATCGCCAAAATTTCTCGAACCCGATTTGACAGAAAAATAAAGAATTAAAAGTAAAGTGCGAGAAGTTAATTACACGGCTTTGGGAGAGATACATAAATATTAAACGAAATAAAATAAATATGCGAATTGAATAAGAATTAAAACGAGGGCGTTGGACCCTTTTTGCAAAATTAAATTAAATGATGAAAATAATTAATTAAAAAGAGAAAAGAAATTGTTTTTTGTATTTTTGGTATTTTATGATTTTAATGGGAAAAAGAATTAAATGCGAGTAAACCTAATTCTACAATTTTTATTTGTTAAGAAAAGCATTAAATTTTAACCTAAAATTAACCCTAATTAATTTACATGCAATTTAATTATAAAAATAAATATTTAATATTTAATTATTATGGAATAAAAAGAAAAAGGAATAAAAATTATCATAAACCCTAATTCTATATTTTTTTAGATTTTCATTAAAAAAAATTAAGATTAACCTAAATTAAAACTAAATTAATTAATGCAATTTACTCATGAAAATACTAAAATAAAATATTTACTATTTTTCATCTTTTCTGATTTTTTTATGGTGTTTTGTGTTTTTTTATGAAAATAATAAATTAATCAAAAACAATAATTAAAAGAAAAATAGAAATAATGAAAAGAAAGAATGTAAAAATAAATGGCAAACCTGGGGGGTTTCAGTCCCCAAAGTGGAGGTACAGCCTTGGTAATTCAGGCCCAATAAACCTTGGCCTGGTTGACTTCTCTTGCCAGCATGTGAGTGCATTGACTCACGTCCATGATATTCCTCAAACTGGGACCCTTGGATTGATCCAGGCACACGCGTGGCAAACTGGATGGTGGGTAGCATGATAGACTCCCTGTATTGAAATTGCACACGAATATGTTTAAGGGAAAAATATAAGGAAAGGAGTGAAGACCTGGGGTTCGAACCCAGGTCATTAACGTTACCAATCAAGCGCTTCACCACTGCTCCACTTTGTTTATCTGTAAATTAATATAACAAATAAATATAATAAAACAAACATGCGTTAGTACTTTGTTTTCCGCGCGAAAGTTTAAACCGGCCAACCATAGCCTGCCACCTAGTCGTCTTCTCCATTGTTTTATTTTTTTTCTGAAACAAGAACAGTTTAGCAACGGTTTTCAAACGTTGCTATAGACGCTATATTAGAAAATAGCGAATAGGCCATAAGGCCTCATAAATTAGGCGCGACATATGGTTTCTCTTCGTCTAAACGCCCTGAATTGAATGGCTTTGGTCTCAGACTCCAATTTTTCCTTATTCAAAAACCCCCAATTCGGAGCTTCATGAACCCTAATGAACAACAATGGCATATTTGCATATAGTGCATAAAAATACAATTAATCCATATGGTTAGCTTCAGAATACATTACTCAGTATGAATACACAATCAAAATGCCATGAAAATGTCTAAATCTTGAAATACGATTTTGAAAAAAAATGAGAAAAGTTGGACTTCTGTACAATGATTCAAGGTGTTAGGATGGATGTTTTTGATCCAGGAAGGTTGCTTGATGTCCTTGGAAGGCAATAGGACAAGTTTCTTGGCTTGAATCGACCTGCAAATAGGTTTTCAGAATTGAGTTTCTTAAGCAAAAAGCCAAGTTTTGTTTTTCAATTTCTTGCGCAGCTGAGTGGTCAATGGCATTAGGGTTGTGTTCTATACTTATGTATGAGTGAATTAGGTCAAAAATCTCAATCAAAAACCTTAGCATTCATGGTTTGAAAGATTTGATTTTCAAGATCTTTTTTCAATATTTTTTCATGCTATTTTTGTACCAATCATATCCAATCAATTTCAATTCTTCCATATCTGATCATGCACGAATTTTTGAAGATATTATATGCATAAAAAGATTTGAAATAGTAGGTTAAGTATTTTCCATGTATTTAATTGATTTAAATGAATTATTATTAATAAAAATTCAAATAAATAAATAAAAAATGAAGAAAAACTTCCCTTTGGGCCAAGTGGTCGTGCACATGCCTTGGATAATGAATTGTGGAAGAAAAATAGGCCCATTGACCATGTTTGTAGGCATGTGGGACTTGATTGGACCCTTGGAAACTTCATTTTCTTGATCAGAACCAAAACCCTAATTTTGACTGCTTAGGAGGCCCTTAAACTGTGCAACCTTTGAGGAATTTTGAAGCATGACTTGGCAATTTCTTGAAGAATATGGGAGGGTAAATTTTGGGGTACAACACCCCTCCACATCTGACGAGGGGACCGGTAAAGGAAAAGGAGCTGCATTACCTTCTGAATCCGAGGCTGAAGAGGAAGAGGTTGAGGAAGATGAAGATTATTCAGAGCAGCAATACCCGCCAGCGGACGACAAATACAAAAACCTAGAGGATAGACTGGCAGCTATGGAGCTGCAAAGGGTTCCCGGGCTAGATTTTGAAGAATTGGGATTGATTGCTGGGATTGTTATCCCTCCCAAGTTCAAGGTGCCAACTTTCGCAAAATATGATGGTCTTTCTTACCCAAAGATGCACCTGAGGTCGTATGTCAGAAAAATTCAACCTCATTCATCCGATAGAAATCTTTGGGTACACTTCTTTCAGGACAGCTTGTCTGGTACACAACTAGATTGGTTTTACCAGCTTGAGAAGTCGGAAGTGCATAATTGGGAAGACCTGGCGGCTGCCTTCTATCGCCAGTATCAATATAACGCTGACTTGGCGCCGACCCGTACTCAGTTACAAAGTATGGGGATGGCCTCAAATGAGGGATTCAAAGAATACGCCCAGAAATGGCGCGACTTGGCCGGAAGGGTACAATCGCTGCTTTCAGATAGGGATCTAGTTGATATGTTCTTGGGGACCCTATCTGGCCCTTTCTTCAACCATTTGATCGGGAGCTCTTCTGCAGGGTTTACCGAACTGATTCAGACTGGCGAACGGGTGGAAACTGGTATTAAGAGCGGAAAGATTCAAAGGGATGCCTCTACCTCCACAACTGTTAAAAAACCATTCCCGGCCAAGAAGGAAGCAGCTGTTATATACTCTCAGAAAGGATCGGGAAGAACTGAGCGCCGGCCGACTGTAGGGGCTGTGATGATTCAAAATTCGTCAAATGATCAGCCTCGTAACAATCAGTCTAGACCTAATCAGCAACGGGTAGAACGGCCACAACGGCAGTTCACCCGCATCAACATGATTCCCGCACAAGTTCTTCCCCGTTTGTTGAAGCTAAATCTCACCAATATTAGAGAGGCGCCAAAGGTTGTGAATACCACTTCCCCATATTATCATCCCAATGCAAAATATGCCTATCATTCTGACAGCGCCGGGCATGACACCAACGATTGCTGGGCGCTTAAGAATAAAATTCAAGATTTGATAGATACTAAATAGGTTGAGTTCGACGCCCCTGAGAAGCTGAATGTAATCTCCGCTCCAATGCCAAAGCATGGTCGCAATGTCCATGCTGTTGAAGAAGATCTGTTTGTTTCTACTGTTGATGATCTAATAACTCCACTACTGACAATCAAGCTGAATTTGTTGAAAGCTGGGATTTTCCCAGGTTGTAAAGAAGATTGCTACCTTTGTTCCTCCTTACCAACCGATTGTCCACTGTTGAAGTTAGGCATCCAACGCCTAATGGACAACTAAGAAATTCTTTTCGAAAAGACTCCTGTTACTCCAACTCCTATCAATGAAGTTTCAATAATAACCATTTCCGGCAATATTTCCAAGGTCCCCAAAAGGCCTGTTAAGATTACATCCGCTCCGAAGATTGTACCCTTGAAGATAACCATGCCTGGGCCCGTCCCATACAAATCTGACAAATCAATACCGTGGAATTATGGTGGAGAAATCTACTACCACGGTGTTAAACAAATTGAGATAACTAAAGAGAGCTCTAACGAAGAAACTGTCGACATTGGAAACATTGTCGGTACGAGCAAAATTACCCTAAGTGGAAGAATTTTCTCTCCAGAGATTGCCCCTCCAAAGGCAATCTTTGGACCCTCGGCTGCTCCCAGGGTTACTCCTGCACCGGTAAAACTATCTGCAAGAACTCCAATGATTGAAGAAGCTGTTACTCCTGTGGTTGTCCCTCCTGCTGCTGCTGATAAGGGGAAAGGGATCCAAGAAGAGCTCGTCAGGACGAGGGCTCAGCCATTGGTCATCCCTGAAACCTCTAAAAAAGAAATGGAGGAGATTCTGAAAATAATCAAGAAGAGTGATTATGATGTGGTGGAGAAACTGGGGCAAACCCCCTCGAAGATCTCCATGTTGGCCCTACTACTTTGTTCGGAGGCTCATGCCAAAGCTTTGATAAGGTTTTTGAAGACAACCCATGTGCCCTAAGAAACCTCAGCCGATCAATTCCAGGATTGTGTAGCCAGCCTTACCGCCGACAACGGCCTGGGTTTCTCTGATGCTGACCTGACTCCGAAGGGAAGAAAGCACAATGACGCATTGCATGTGTCAGTTGAATGCTGAGGAACCACTCTCGCCCATGTCTTGGTCGATACTGGTTCTTCTCTAAATGTGCTGCCTAAGAAGGCTCTGGACCGGTTGGATTGTGAAGGCTTGGAGCTGAAACCAAGTAATATCATTGTCAGGGCCTTTGACGGGTCTAAAAGAATGGTGCATGGGGAGGTCGACATTCCCATCAAGGTAGGCACTGAGGTGTTCAACTCAACCTTCTATGTGATGGACATCCGCCCATCTTACTCTTGCTTGCTAGGAAGACCGTGGATTCATAATGCTGGGGCAGTCACTTCTTCTCTACATCAGATGCTGAAATACCCTGTTAAGGGAAAAATCATAATTGTACATGGTGAGGAGGAGTACATGATCAGTCATCTGAATTCCTTTCGGTATGTTGAAGTGGATGGCGAATTCATCGAAACACCCTTTCAACACTTCGAGGAAGTTTCTCCCGAGGTTGCAGTAGCAAAGGCAGTAGCTGAGGTACCCAAGCAGGTGGCCAGGATGGCATCTCTGAAAGATGCAAAGGCTGCAATGAAAGAAGGGAAGAGCACAGTGTGGGGTCAGTTACCTGACTTTCCCCACAAGACAGACAAGTTTGGGTTAGGGTTTACGGCTGCGGGGCAAAAGGCTATGCGTTGCTCCAAAATTGAAAGGACACCCATCAAGATTTCTCCTCATGGAATCAATGCTTTAGGAGACGAAGACGAAGAGGCCAACTTTGAAGACTGGATCTTTCCAACCATCGAAGGACGGATGAACAACTGGGAGGCGAAAGACTTAGTTCCCATTACTTTCATCAATCAGTAATTTATCTTTCGAACATTTCCTGTTGGTCTGTAATAATTACTCTTAAACAATTCGCACATTACTTTTCACCTCATGCCTTGCCCGGGGCATGTAGGTCTATTTGTAAGGGCTTGATTCTCTTCATAACTATATGCCATGTTTAATGAATCATTGGACGTTTTTCATTTATAAACTGCTGTGTTCATTTTCTTTCCTTTTGCATTTTTGTTTGTTTAAGGATGGCTATCCCTTACACACACCCACACTCACAAATGCAGGTACCCATCCACTCCGGATTCCATGGGTGACTATTCTGTTGTATCCTTCAATAACTCTGAAGATTTGGTCAATCAGGCTGAGTACGAAGACGATGAAGATTGTGAAGTACCGGGAGAGTTAGCCAGACTTCTACAACAAGAAGAGAGGGCCATCTTACCTCATGAAGAGTTGTTGGAAACCGTCAACTTAGGAACAGAGGAAGACAGGAAAGAAGTCAAAGTGGGTGCCAATCTGGAACCAAGTGTCAAGGAACGCTTAATACAGCTGTTGAATGAATACGTTGAAATCTTCGCCTGGTCTTATGAAGACATGCCAGGGTTAGACACAGACATCGTGGTTCACCGTCTCCCTAAAAGAGAGGACTGCCTACCGATCAAGCAAAAAGTCCACCGAATGAGGCCCGACATGTCTGAGAAGATTAAAGCTGAAGTAATGAAGCAATTCAACGCTGGCTTTCTGGCTGTTACATCATATCCACAATGGGTTTCTAACATTGTGCTCGTTCCCAAAAAAGATGGCAAGGTCAGAATGTGTGTGGACTACCGGGATTTGAACAGGGCCAGCCCTAAAGATGATTTTCCGCTGCCACATATCGACATTTTGATTGACAACACGGCTCAACACAAGTTTTTTTCCTTCATGGACGGATTCTCGGGCTACAACCAGATCAAAATGGCCCCCGAGGACATGGAGAAAACTACCTTTGTTACACAATAGGGTACCTTCTGCTACAAGGTGATGCCGTTCGGACTGAAGAACGCAGGGGCAACTTATCAACGCGCCATGGTAGCTTTGTTTCATGATATGATACACCATGAGATTGAAGTTTACGTAGACGACATGATAGCTCGATCACAAACGGAAGAGGAACACCTTGAACATTTGCAAAAGCTGTTTGCCAGGTTGAAGGAATACAAACTCAGACTGAATCCAAGTAAGTGCACTTTTGGAGTTAGGTCTGGTAAACTTCTGGGATTTATTGTCAGCAACAAGGGCATTGAGGTCGATCCAGCAAAAGTGAAAGATATACAAGAAATGCCCGCCCCCGTACTGAAAAGGAGGTTAGAGGATTCTTGGGACGCTTGAACAATATCGCCAGGTTCATCTCTCACCTGACGTCTACCTGTGAGCCAATTTTCAAACTATTGAAGAAGGATCAGGTAGTCGAATGGAACGATGATTGTCAATTTGCTTTTGATAAGATCAAGGAGTATTTGCTAGAACCTCCAATTCTGATGCCACCCGTCGAAGGAAGGCCATTAATCATGTATCTGACTGTTTTGGATAACTCAATGGGGTGCGTACTTGGCCAACATGACGAGTCTGGTCGAAAAGAGCATGCCATTTATTACCTTAGCAAAAAGTTTACCGACTGTGAGACTCGCTACTCACTGCTCGAGAAAACTTGTTGCGCTTTGGTATGGGCTGCTCGCCGACTAAGGCAGTATATGTTGACTCATACCACTTTGCTGATTTCCAAAATGGACCCGATCAAGTATATCTTCGAGAAGCCTGCTTTATCTGGAAGAATTGCTAGATGGCAAATGATCCTGACTGAATATGACATCCAGTATACTACCCAAAAAGCTATAAAAGGGAGTGTACTAGCTGACCATCTAGCTCATCAAGCTATCGAAGATTATCAATCCATGAGATTCGACTTGCCGGACGAGGACATCATGACTTTGGACAACATTGAAGGTAACGGACCGTATGACGGACCTGAAAATGGATCCCGATGGACCCTGTACTTTGATGGTGCTTCAAATGCACTTTGAAACGGTATCGGTGCGGTACTCATTTCTCCAGAAGGTTGCCATACACCTTTCACTGCCCGACTTTGTTTCAGCTGTACCAACAATATGGCCGAATATGAAGCGTGCATTTTTGGTCTCAAGGCTGCTATAGACTTGGGGATCAAATCTTTGGTTGTATTTGGGGACTCGGATTTGGTTATCAGTCAAGTCAAAGGAGAGTGGGACACCAAACACCCTAATCTTATCCCATACAAAGAACATGTCTTAACATTACTGCCTCATTTCGAGCAGATTACTTTCGAGCATTTCCCGCGAGAAGAGAATCAGCTAGCAGATGCTCTGGCTACAATGTCTTCCATGTTTAAACTCAACTGGGATAATGAGGCTCCCCAAATCACCATCGAGCGAATGGATGAACCTGTGCATTGTCATGAGATTAATACCGAAGAAGTAGTGGAACAACCTTGGTTTCACAAAATCAAAAGGTATCTCTAGACTAGAGAATATCCCGAAGGAGCTTCCGTCAATGACAAAAAGTTCTTAAGGAGATTTGCGGCCAAGTTCTTCCTAAGCAATGACATCCTTTATAAGCGCAACCACGATTGTGTTTTACTCCGATGTGTAGACAAAGCTGAAGCAGAGTTAATCATGACTGAGATATATAATGGCACGTTTGGCACCCACTTAAGCGGACATATGATGGCTGAGAAGATTCTAAGGGTAGGCTATTACTGGTCTACTATAAAAGCTGATTGCCATCAACATTCCCGTACTTACCACAAATGTCAAGTCTACACCGACAAGATTCATATTCCTCCTGTTCCTCTCAACATTCTGACAGCTCCTTGGCCATTCGCAATGTGGGGCATTGACATGATTGGAGAGATCAAGCCCACGGCATCCAACGGACATCGCTTCATCTTGGTCGCTATTGATTATTTCACCAAGTGGGTTGAAGAAGCTTCCTTTGCCTCTGTTACGAAGAATGTGGTTTCCCGCTTCATCAAGCAGAACCTCATATGCCGGTATGGTGTCCCCGTCAGGATCATCACAGGCAACGGTACAAATCTGAACAATACTATGATCACCGCTCTATGCGAACAGTTCAAGATTTATCATCACAATTCATCTCCCTATCGGCCGAAGATGAACGGTGCTGTTGAAGCTGCGAACAAAAACATCAAGAAGATCATTCAGAAAATGACAGTCACCTACAAGGACTGGCATGAGATGTTACCGTTTGCTCTGCATGGATATCGTACCACAGCACGTACTTCAACAGGGGCAACCCCATTTTCTTTGGTATATGGCATGGAAGCTGTCCTACCCATGGAGGTTCAGATTCCTTCTTTAAGGATTATGAAGGACTCTGGTTTGAGTGAAGACGATTGGATTCAGACCCGACTTGATCAACTCAATTTGATTGATGAGAAGCGACTCACTGCTGTTTTCCATGGTCAGACGTACCAAAAACGAATGATCAAAGCTTTCAACAAGAAATTAAGACGTCAAGTATATCAAGTCGGAGATCTTGTAATTAAGCGGATTATCTTGCCGCAAAGTGATCCCAGGGGCAAATGGACCCCTACTTACGAAGGAACGTTTGTGATCAAGAGCATATTTTTCGGTGGTGCAATGATTCTGACCACCATGGACGGCGACAATTTGCCACACCCTGCGAACGCAGACATAGTCAAAAGATACTACGCATAAAATAACCCGACAAGTCGAAAACCCGAAAGGGAGACTTGGGCAAAAATGGGCATCCCGGTGAACTAAAAACCCGAAAGGGCGGTTCAGGCAAAAATTAGGGATAAAACAAAAAAATCTATACACCCGGCAAGTTGAAAACCCGAAAGGGCGACTTGGGCAAAAAAGGGTTTCCCGGTGGATTGAAAACCCGAAAGGGCGATCCAGGCAAAAGTTAGGGAATTAAAGCGTATGACTATGTCTCGTCGGATCACTTTAAAGAATAATCTCTTCATCAACAAGCTCCGAGCTTCTGATCAATCCAATCATCGGCGGACGAAGCATTGAATGGACAAGATATTCAGAGTTGTGAAGGCTATAACAGAATGGAATCCCATGGAATTGTTACACATAGCCATCTTTCTTTTGTATAAAATTTTCAATTTCTTATGACAGCATCCTCTTACTAGGATGCCTGTCTCCTTTGTACAAAGATACTCATAAAAAGTTAATACAAACACTTTTCCAAATACAGAAATTTGCTTTGTCTTCCTTTTGCTTTTTACACTTATGTTTTATTTGAGAAACGTCCAATGTTTTGTTAAATAGGCATATGCGTTTGAACATAATCATTTTCTTACAAATCAAGAAAGATGATTGATGATAGGTTGAAGGTACAAATAGATATCTTGATGCCCTTTCAGAAGGAATCCCCAGCGGAATTAAACTCCAAATTCCTCAACAAAGTTAAAATCCAGAACTTAAATTCCCCAAACAGAGTTAAACTTCAGGATCCTCAGCAGAACAAAAGCTTTCTCAAAGCTGATTTCCCCAGCCAGAGAGCCTTCCAGAATCCAAATCCCCTCAGAGTTAAGTTTCAAGATCCCCAATGGAGCCAAAACTGTTAGTCCCCAACGGAGCTGAAACTTCCAACTATCAATCCCCAGCGGAACCAGACTAGTGAACATTCTCCCCACAGAGATACTTCCCATCAGATTGAAGATTCTCAGTCTTACTTCTCCAGCATAAGTCTACCAGGTTCTGGACTCCCCAGTAGAGATCGTCAAAATTCTCATTCCCCACAGGTCACCAAGGATTTTCAATCCCCAGCAGTGGTTCTAAAATCCCTCAACAACTGAAGATCTTGCTCCCCAAGCAATCGGCAGTCAGCAAGGATTCCTCACCCTAAGTAATCAAAGGATTTTCAATCCCCAGCTTCGGTTATGGGTTTATTTCCCCAACATTTGTCAAGGATTTATTCTCCAAAACAAATCACATTTCAAATTGATCGGTCGTTCAAAAGTTCCTTCATCACCTGTTGGAAGTTACGGTCGCCAAAGATCAAATTCTCACAAAATTCAAGTTATGAAGCCCGGATTCGACCGGATAGTATCTTAATCTCTACAGCATATTGTGAAGCCCGGATTACGACCGAATAACAGTATCAGACTACCGCGGAGCCTGGATTACGACCAGATAGTGGTATCTCCTAAGAGCAAGCTATGAAGCCCGAATTCGACCAGATAATAGTTTAATCCCCAACAAGTTATTGTGAAGCCTGGATTACGACCAGATAGCAATACAAGTTTCTGTGAAGCCTGGATTACGACCAGACAGCAGCCAAGAATACTACTAAACCTGGAGTCGACCAGATAGTGGTATATCTTTAACACGAGCCGTGAATCCCGGATTCGACCGGATAACAGCTCAACAAGTTATTGTGAAGCCTAAATTATGACCAGATAGAAATACAAGTTTCTGTGAAGCCTGGATTATGACCAGACAGCAGCCAAGAATACTACAAAACCTGGAGTCGACCAGATAGTGGTATATCTTTAACACAAGTTGTGAAGCCCGGATTCGACCGGATAACAGCTCAACAAGTTATTTTGAAGCCTGCATTATGACCAGATAGCAATACAAGTTTCTGTGAAGCCTGGATTACGACCAGACAGCAGCCAAGAATACTACGAAACCTAGAGTCAACCAGATAGTGGTATATCTTTAACACAAGCCGTGAAGCCCGGATTCGACCGGATAACAGCTCAACAAGTTATTGTGAAGCCTGGATTATGACCAGATAGCAATACAAGTTTCTGTGAAAGCCTGGAGATCGACCAAATAACAGTTAATCGTTAACAGAATGAAGATTCTCATCCTTGAAACCTCAGAAGATTGGTATGCTCCCAATTTTTGACCCTTAACAGAATGAAGACTCTCGTCCTTGAATCCCTAGTAGATTGGCATACAACCCAAGCTCCTGAGTCCCCAACAGTGGTCCCAGGACTTCTCATTTTCAACGATCAAAGGATTTCCGAACCCCTGCAGCAGTCAAGGAGTTACTTTCCCTGGCAGCAGTCAAAGATTTCATTATCCAGGATTCATCTATCCTCAGCAAGACAGCTACTCAGCTTATATGCGCATTCATTACATTCATATCATAAACATTGATATAACATATATTGCATCATACATTTCATGCAACATAACTTTGTGTTTCAACTAATATTTTACCCTTTTCAGGATAAGATTAATAAGCTTCAACTTTGACTTCTGAAAACAGTTTATGGATTCTCCAAACACGGATGTTAATTTATCGCTTGTTCAGATTCAACTTTTGAAAACAGTTTACGGATGCTTCCAGATATGGATGTCAGTCTATTGCTTATTCAGACCCCTAGCTCAGAGATGTTCCAAAACATGGACACCTTTCTGATACTCATTTCTTTCACCTACAACATACATTCCAGATGGCATCTTTAAGCCCATCCCCCGACAAGATTCTGTCACATCTCCAGATGGCATCTTTAAGCCCATCTCCAAATGGCATATTTAAGCCCATTCCCTCAACTACTCTTGAACGAGTGCAAATTTTTTGGGCACTCTAGTGTCCAATCTCCTTTTACCTTCGAGACGCGAAAGGAAAACTTGCCAATCTAACTCTTCAGGTTCAAGAAGATTGAACAGGGGCAACTATTGCACCCCAAAATTTGACCTCTCATTTCATCAACATTTTCTCACCACAAGACTCTTGGAACTCAAGATCAAGTTAGGGTTTGCTCTGCTCAAGACCTCTCCTTGCACTGTTGACCCAAATTAGGGTTTGAGTTTGCACAAGGATGTTTTGACCTAAAAAGCCCAAAGTGACTTTCATGCTTCATGTTGGACTCACAAGTTTATCCATACCAAGTTTCAAGCCTTGTTTCAAATTTTTGCCCAGTCAATTGGACAGTTGACCTAGAAATCAGCTATATTGGGGAAAAGTCAATTGTGGCCAATTGACAGTCAAACCTCATGAATTTTGACCCACATCAACATAATGAACTCACATGAACCATTTGGTCAATTTTGGATCACAATTCCACAAGAAATTTGATTAGATCACCAAAAGGGCAAAATGGTCATTTTTAGGGTTTTGACTGCACAAAGGCAATTTTTGACTGTTTGACCTAACCAATGGCAAACCAAGCTCACATATGGACTCAAGGACTCGATGGAATTATCTTTACCCATTCAACAAGTTCAAAAGATCTCAAATGCATAGGATTGGCAGATGAATTTTCTAGTCAACTGATCAAAATTTGACTGTATACTGAAAAGTCAAACTTTGAATTTTTGGTCAAAATCAAGTGCCAAGGTTCATTTTTCATCAAGACATGTCAAATTATGAAACTTGTTCATCAAGAAACCCAAAAATACAAATTAGGGTTTAAAATGAAAAAAATTCATAACTTAGAATTTTTCTAAGTTATGAAATTTCTTTATTTTTTCCTAACTTTGTCCCATTTTTTCACCAAGATGCAAATGGATTCAAACAAAACTTGAAACATGAAAGTTGTAGTCCATTTCAAAATCTACAACTTTTATTCACAAAGTTTTCTCAAAGGAATCTTGTATCTCAAGTTATGATTTTTGGAACAAGGATACAAAACATTTTTTAACTTAGAGAAATTTTGCCCTATTCTAGGCAGGATTTTTGTCCAACTTCTTGGCCATTTTTCACATGGTTCCACTTGGAGTTTCAATTTGCATTACAAAGATGGATTGTAATACACATTCCAGGATTTCCAAATTGTCCAAGAACTTCTCAAACACCCTTCTAGTTAGAGATAATCGAATTTGCAAAGTTGACCAAAACTCACTTTTGTTCATGGCCAAAGTATGTTCATAACAATTGCATTTTTCAAATCAGCATGGTTTGTGCTAGCTTGCAGGCCTCTAAACCTCTTCACACTCAATAATTAAATGCCTAACCATTGTGTTAAGGTGTTATTTCATCCCTTTGGGCATTGCACATAAAATTAATCCTTAATTGGAAAAAGCAAACTTGCCATTTTGGAAAAGTGATACTTTATGTCAAGTTCCAAATCCTTGAGGTACAGGCCAGATCTTTGAGGCAAAGCTAAGTATAAAAATTCCATTTACCAAGACCAAATGCTGCAGCATGCTTGAGAGGATTGTACAGGCCTATATTGCAACTTGAACTCTCTTACTTCAAAAAGAAGAAACATTGCAAAACATACACAACTCTCACTTCTTGCAAACTAGAGCCAAAACAAACTTTGTTCTCATCTTCCATACATCCCAACTGACCTAAAACACGACTCTTCCACCCTTCATACCTCCTAATACACCAAAACACCACCTTGCTGCAAAAACAGGGCATCTGCTGCAGATTGAGGTCCACAACTCAATCCACTCGTGCACTTTGGCTAAAAACCTTTCAAACACCTTCCATACCATCCACTGAAACTATTCCAAGCCTTAAACTCAAGCTGTAACACCTCTAACCTTACTTGCCATTTTTACTTTCAAGCTGTGCAGGTGGACTTCCATAGCACGATACAGTTGGTTTCAAAGCAAGCTAGGCATTTGGGAAGCATCCTTGGACTTCAGGCAAGCTCAACCAAATCCCAAACTCCATTGAAGGTTGCTACATTGCTCTGTTCAAGTCAAGCTGAAACAGGTAATCTATGGACTTCTATCTCTCTATTCATGCATGATTAAGCTTAGGTTTGTGAATGAAACATGTTCTACTCATAGCCCTGAAGCCATACATGTGTTTACTTTTCATTTATATTAAGCATGCTGTGAGAATTTTAGCCATGAATATTGAAAAAAAGTTAGGTCAGAAATTGGGGGTGAAGAAATTCTCCCTGGTTTCTTAGAGTTAGGTCAAGTTTTTTACATATTTGGAATCGTGGTTTGATGCTCTACATTGCTTGTGTTATGAGTTTTTGCTAAAAATCAAAGAATCAGGAGTTTGTATTTTGAACAAGGAAGCGCACGTTTGGACAAAGCTGAAGGTTGAAGATGACTTGCTTGGGCTGGGCCTGAGTCAGTCTTGTTGTTTACACCCTTTTTTCCATTTGCATCCCCCTGGCCCATTGTGTGAAATACTTGATATTTTTGTATTTTTCTTTTTTATTCTGACTTGATATTTTTTGTCCAAACATAAAAAACACCAAAAATATTTGTCCACATTTTTTTACATTTATTTGGCATTTGTTTACTTTATTGAACATATACATGTAAATAATATAAAACCTTTTTATTTAAAACCCTAAAAAATAATACAAAAATATTCATTTTTTAGTTATTATTTTTTATTTATATTTTGAAAACATTTTCTAAAATATACATTTTTTTGTAAATAATTAATATTTTATTTTTTGTACATATTTAGCATATTAAACATATATAAATATACATACACATATTTTATTAAATATTTAGGGCAAAAATACAAAGATAATACCTTTTATTTTTTATTTAATATTTGACACCAAAAATACTTTTTCTACAATATACTTCCTTTTTTTATTATTTTTTTGTATAAATTAATGTATATTGTACATAATTAATAAATAAATACTATTTACTTGAAAATTAGGGTTTTGCCCTAAACAACAAAAATAATCAAAAATATGACTTTTTTTATTTTGTTTATATTTCACATTGAAAAATACTTTTACATATATGAAAAATCCCTTTTTTAGCATAATGCATTTTTATTTGATATTTATTTATTTGTATTTATTTAAATATTAGATATTTGTCTTGTATATTCAATATGGATGTAATAGCTTAGAATTTAATTTCTTGTCAAATATCCCCAAATTCAAACTTGTACCCCCATCCCCATAATCATTGTTGTAATAGCTTAGCATTTAAATTTCCGCATTTAAAAGTTTCTAAATTATACCATGATAGACCTAGGGTTTGTATGCAAAATCAATCAACAAATAACTTGACCTAATTAAAGATAAATGCATGAAAAACAAACAATGCACACTTGCACCCCTAGGGTTACTCCACTTGTTTCCTTCAAAAATGGGTCATGTTTGCATGTCAAGTACTTTGGCAAAACAAAACAAAACAAAAAACAAACAAAATGATCATAGTCCCTCGATGACGCTATCTTGTTGCCTAAACAAAATGATCATAGTCCCTCAAGAAAATTGCCAAAATACTTGACACTATTGCATTCATGGTCTATACGATGACCCGCGCCCGTCCCGTTAACATACTAACACAAGGTTGTTCACCAAATACAATGGTGAAACAACACTGTTAAAAGGGTTAAAACATAAGAAAGATCTTTGAGAAATTTAGGGTAGATAGCTCTTGGTTACTTGACCAAACTTGCAAAACAATCCTTGCCATTTTTCAAAACACACATCACAACACAACTTCAAAACAAGCTTTCAAAAACATTGAAACATCTTTTCAAAAAGATAAACACCCTTGTAAAACATTCAAACAAGAATTGTTACAATGGTTGCCTAGACAAGGCATCTTTTTCAAAACATTTTCAAAAACCACACACAAAGCACCATTTCAAATAATTGAAAAGCAAAGGCAAGTGATCTAAGCAAGTAACTAAGAGCCCATGGATAACCATGGATATAAAGGGTGCTAATACCTTCCCTTTTATAATCTACTCCCCGAACCCAAGAAAACATCTCAAAGGTCTTTCCTGTGCTTTTTGACCTTTCCTTAGGATAAAATAAAAAGTCGGTGGCGACTCTTGCTAAACCGAAACATTTGCAAAAACAAACGCAAAACCTCAAGTCAGTTCTCCCACCGTATCACAAACTTCAATGATAAGTGAGGTGTACCTTAGGATTAGATCATTGTGTTTTAAATTGTATGCTTTGTATGATTTATATTTATGGGCTTGTATCGGAGTTCTATAGATCCTAACCTGGATCTGGGGGTATCCTTTAGGTAAGTAGCAATAAACTGTGAGGGAACTGTCCGGTGTAGACCGACAAGGTTGAAGCAGTAGCTACATTGGTGTGGCACTTTAGTCTGTACCGATATCTCTTGTGTTGGAACAAGGAGAATATGGGTCTTCTAAGGGGTCATTAAGCACCAATTGACCTTAGAACCTTAAATTGACTAACTTGGCCATAGAACAGTAGCAGTATGCTACACTAATTGAGACTAAACTCTCGCGATGATTTCGGCCGCAAGAAAAGGTTGCTAAACTGGAATTATGACTGATTGAGGGTAGTAAGTGATATTGAGATCCTCTAGAACCCGGTTACTATTTTTAGGATAGGTTTAAACCAACTGAACTGAAAGAGGGTTGTGCCTAAGCTCCTTGCCAGCCTGAAATCTAAGGGCTCTTTTGTGTGACTTGTGTGCCTTTACCATGTTTTCTATTTGTGGATACTTGTGGTGTGCCTACTATCATGACATCATGACATCATAACATTGCATACATCTTGCATTGGACTAACCTATTTCAAAGACAGGAGGGATTCATCTTTGTTCTGTTTTGTAGGTCATCATGATGCCCATGCGTAAGAATACCATCCAGATCAACTTTGTCCAAGTCCCTACCTTGCTTAAAGAGTTGGTTGCCAATATGCCTGACACTACTTCCTTCATCAGGAGGCATGGTTCTCTTCTCAGTTTGGTCACCTCCAAATTGGACGAGCAGATGATGAGTGTCCTAGTCCAGTTCTATGATCCGTTGTACCATTGTTTTACTTTTCAAGACTATCAGCTGGTTCCCACCCTAGAAGAGTTCTTTGAGCTGCTCGGTATCTCTGTTCTGGAGCAGACCCCGTTTACTGGTTGGGAGAAGACCCTTAGGCCCGAAGAAGTTGTTGCAACCCTTCATTTGACTAAAGAGGAGGTAATGGCTAATTGGGAGACTAGAAGTGGAGCAAAGGGCTTTTTGACTAAGTTTTTGGTTGGTAAGGCTAACTATTTCTGGGATGGTCTAGACTTCAAGGCCTTCGAGGATATTCTGGCTCTTCTGATTTATGGCTTGGTATTGTTTCTGAATCCTGACACTTTTGTTGATGTGAATGCGATACAGATCTTCATCTCTCAGAATCTTGTACCCAGTCTCTTGGGTGACATTCTTCATCAGCTTTATGCTTGTACTGCCTGAAAGTGGGGAACCTTAATGTGTTTTGCTCCATTATTGTTGAGGTGGTTTATTTCGCACCTCCCCAAGTCAGTGCTGAAGAACAAAGAAGGAATGGGCTGGGCTTATAGGGTGATGTCTCTCTCTCTCATAATGACATCATTTGGACTCTCAAGGGTATGGACGAGGTGAGTATCATTGATCGCTGTGGGGAGTATCATAATGTCCCACTGATAGGAACCCATGGAGGAATTTCTTACAACCCATGCTTAGCTCTCCGTCAGTTTGGAAGAGCCAGAAGAGAAGGACCTCACGAGCTGCTAATTCCTAATATCATATTTGATTTTAAAGGGGATAGCGACGAGCAAAGTCGTAGATTCATAAGGGCTTGGGATAAAGTTCACCAATCTGATCCACATGAGCTGGGCCCAAAGACTTCTCTGACAATGGAGCCATATCTCAGATGGGTCCGTATCCGCGCCCAAAAGCTGGGTATGCCATATGAAGCCGTCCGGCCTGTCACTCTTGAAGTTGCTAATGAAGAAGGGGTTCTTCCAACCATCCTCCATCCTTATATGCCCACTGACATGGGGGCACTGAAGAGATCTTGGATGCAACTGCGGGAAGAACGGGATTCTTATCGGGAGAAGTTCAACGAGCAGGAACAAAAGATCCAGAAGCTGACTAGGCAGTTAGAGAATGAGCGGATTCTCAACGACTATGTACGCACTGATAAGAAAAGACCATGGGAGCGTTGATTGACCTTTGATGTTTTCCCTTTCTAATTTTATTTACTTTTCAGTATTTCCATTCTTGTAACGCCTTAAGGGCAGTTTGTTGAACAATTTGAATTTAAAAGTTTAATCTAATAAAGTGTGTTTCCTTTCTGGTTTACAAATTTGAATCTCCCGATTGTCTTTGAAATCATAATCATACGCGTTTCATACCATGCACTTCATAAGCAGGTACCCATTACAGGTCTCTTATCTTCTTCGTTGTTTATTTCAGCATTCATCATGTCTGCTGAACCTTCAACTGAGCAAGCCATCAAGGCCCTCCAAGCCCAGAATGCCCAATTTCAAGAGCTATTCATGAATCTAGCTAAGGGTCAACAAGACTTGAAGACCTTGATTCTGAAAGAGAAGAAGAAGAAGAAGAGGACCATCCTGTTCAACACAAGGCACAGGTTTGGCAACAGGCTACAGAATGAAGTTGATCTGACCACCTCATCTGGAGGGAAAGGTAGTCAAGAGGAAAGGAGGGATGCTAGCCCTGTGGTCTCCGACAATGAGACGGACTATGATGAAGAACAGTGTCCTCCTACTGAGGATAGATACAAGCAACTGGAAGACCGATTGAGTGTTATGGAAATTCAGAAGGTGCCAGGTCTGGACTTCGGAAATCTAGGTCTATCATTTGGGGTAGTGATTCCCCACAAATTCAAGGCACCAACCTTTGCTAAGTATGACAGAGTTTCTTGTCCGAAGCTGCACCTCCGGTCATATGTGAGGAAGATTCAGCCTTACACTGCTGATAAGAACTTATGGATCCATTTCTTCCAAGACAGTCTCTCAGGGACTCAGCTTGAGTGGTTCTATCAGTTGGACGGAGCCAGTATCCCCAGTTGGGAAGATTTGGCTACTGCATTCTACAGGCAGTATCAGTACAACTCCGACCTCGCTCCCACGCGTACCCAACTCTAGGGTATGTCAATGGGAACAGGTGAAGGATTCAAAGATTATGCTCAGAAGTGGAGGGACCTTGCCGGTAGAGTACAACCACCCTTGGCTGATCGGGAGCTCGTTGACATGTTTCTGGGGACCCTGTCTGGTCCATTTTTCAACCATCTAATTGGAAGCTCTTCGACTGGGTTTACAGAGCTTATTTTGACCGGTGAAAGGATAGAAGCTGGTATTAAGGATGGTAAAATACAGAAGGGTGCCTCGTCAAGCACCGAGAAGAAGCCATTCAAGAAAGAGTCCAGTGCTGTCTACAATTCAAGAAACCAGAATAGACCTGAACGCCGTCAAGCTGTGAATGCGGTTGTTGTTTCAAAACCTGCTGGTGCTCCTCAGCACAACAATCAGCAAAAGGATGAGAGACCTTGAAGGCAATTCACCCATCTCAGCATGACCTTGTCTCAGATTCTTCCACAGTTGCTAAAGACTAATCTGGTGGTTCTAAAGGAAGCCCTGAAGAATCCAAATACCACGTCACCGAGGTATAACCCTAATGCCCGTTGCGCTTTTCACTCTGATAGCCCGGGGAATAATACGGATGATTGTTGGGTTTTTAAGAACAAGGTACAAGACTTAATTAATGCGAAGGAGATTGAGTTTGAGGCGCCCGAGAGGCCTAATGTTGTGACTGCTCCTATGCCCAAGCATGGAGTGAATGTTCTAGAAGAAGACTTGTTTGTGGTTTCTGTGGATGATATTGTTACCCCTTTTATGACTATAAATAAGAACCTTTTGCTAGCCGGTTTATTTCCGGGTTGTGACGGAGGTTGCCATATGTGTTCTGTTTTACCTACCGGTTGCCCATTCTTGAAGTCAGGTATCTAAAACTTGATGGATAGTAAGGAGATCCTGTTTGAGAAGACTATTGTTCCCTCCGTTCCTACTGAAGAAGTTGCCATTATTACCATTTTCGACAATTCTTCCAAGGCTTCCTCGAGGAAGCCTGTTAGAATTACATCTGTTCCGAGAACCGCACCTGTAATCATCATTGTTCCGGGGCCCATCCCCTATACCTCTGATAAAGCTGTCCCTTGGCATTATGGGGCTGATGCTTGTTTTCATGGAGTTAAGCAAGAGTTGGATGCTGATACTGACATCAGCAACATTACTGGACCTGCTAAAGTCACCCGCAGCGGAAGACTTTTCTCACCTGATATTGCTCCACCAACTGCCCAAAGACCTGTTGTTATTACACCTTCCAGTGTACCTACTGCCATTCCTGTTCAAGTTCCTATTCTTACCCCTGTCGCCGAGTCATCTGACACTCGGGGCAAAGGGATCACCATTGATGTGCCTGCCTAGACGGAGGCACCAAAGACGATTACTGTTGAAGCTTCTAAACAAGAGATGGAAGAGATTCTGAAAATTATCAAGAAGAGTGACTATAATGTAGTTGAACTGCTGGGGCAAACCCCGTCTAAGATTTCTATGTTGTCACTATTGCTGTGCTCAGAGGCCCATGCCAAGGCTCTGATTACCTTTTTGAAAACTTCCCACGTGCCACAAGAGACATCAGCTGATCAGTTTACAGATTATGTGGCCAATTTGACTGCTGATAATGGGTTGGGTTTCTCGGACGCCGACTTGACTGCTAAAGGGAAGAATCACAACGATGCCCTGCATGTCTCCATTGAATGCAGGGGCACTACTCTCGCTTATGTATTGGTGGATACTCGTTCTTCGTTAAACGTCTTGCCTAAGAAAGCTCTGGACCGGTTGGATTGCGAAGGGTTGGAGCTGAAGCCAAGTAACATTGTTGTCAGGGCCTTTGATGGATCTAAAAGAATGGTGCATGGAGAGGTTGATATCCCAATCAAGGTTGGTTCTCAGGTCTTAAATTCTACGTTCTATGTGATGGACATTCAGCCATCTTACTCTTGTTTGCTGGGTCGTCCATGGATCCACAAAGCTGGGGCCGTAACCTCAATGCTCCACCAGAAGCTGAAGTACCCGGTCAAAGGGAAGATTGTAATAATATAGGGAGAGGAAGAGTATATGGTTAGCCACCTCAACTCTTTCCGGTATGTAGAGATGGATGGGGAGTTCATTGAGACCCCATTCCAACATTTTGAAGAGGTTCCCCAGACACTAGCGTCAGCTGAGACTGTTGTTGAAGATTCTCCTATGAAGATGGCTTCCCTCAAGGATGCTCGGGCTGTTGTTGAGAAAGCTGGGTGTGCACAGTGGGGCCAGCTCTCTGATTTTACACAGAAGACTAACAAGTTTGGTTTGGGTTTCATTGCAGAAGCTCAAAGGGGTGTTCAGAATGCAAGGATCGGAAGACCTCCTGTGTTCATCAGCAACTCGGGAGTGAATGCCGTTGAAGATGATGAGGAAGAGTCCAAATTCGACATCTGGATCTATCCTACGATTAATGGTGGACCAAGCAACTGGACAACAAAGGAATTCATCCCTATTACTTTTGTTACCCAGTAATGAAACTTTTATTTTGAATATGTAACAGACAATGTTTTAAACTTTACGACCCGATGTCTTACCTAGGGCACCGTGGCTTCATTTGTGAGGGCTTTTGTGTGTCATTTTCATATATAATTAATAAAAGAATTGGACGTTTCTTGCATTTCAAATTTTACGCTCCTTGTTTTTCTTTATTATATATTGCAAAACAGCTATTTTACACACACTCACATATACAGGTCCACATCCACTCTGGATCTCACTGGTAACGACACTGCTACCGCCAGTTATGACTTCGAAAGTCCGATCAACTTAGCCGAAGACGAAGGTGAAGATGATTGCGAAGTGCCTGGTGAACTTGCAAGACTGTTACTCCAAGAAGAGAGGGCCATTCAGCTGCACGAAGAGCCGGTGGAATCAATGAATCTGGGTACAGAGACAGATAAGAAAGAGGTCAAGGTTGGTGCAAATCTGGAGCTTAGTGTGAAACAACGGTTGATTCAGATGCTGCATGACTATGTTGATATCTTTGCTTGGTCTTATGAAGATATGCCTGGTTTGGATACCGATATTGTGGTTCATCGCCTGCCTACCAAGGAAGATTGTCCTCCAGTAAACTAGAAGGTCCGCTGAATGCGCCCAGAGATGTCTGAGAAAATCAAGGCCGAAGTTATGAAACAATTTGACGCCAGTTTTCTAGCAGTTACTTCCTACCCTCAGTGGGTTTCCAATGTGGTTCCAGTGCCGAAGAAAGATGGTAAGGTCCGAATGTGTGTTGACTACAGGGATTTGAACAGGGCGAGCCCTAAGGATGACTTCCCTCTACCTCATATTGACGGTCTGGTTGACAACACCGCTCAGCATAAAGTCTTCTCCTTTATGGATGGTTTCTCTGGTTATAATCAGATTAAAATGGCTCCCGAAGACATGGAGAAGACAACTTTTGTTACTCAGTGGGGTACCTTTTGCTACAAGGTCATGCCTTTTGGGTTGAAAAATGCTGGGGCAACATATCAGCGTGCCATGGTTGCTTTGTTTCATGACATGGTCCATCATGAGATTGAGGTATACGTCGACGATATTATTGCAAGGTCCCAGACTGAGGAGGAACACCTTGACCATCTGCAGAAGCTGCTTGACAGGTTGAAATTGTACAAGCTGAGGTTAAACCCGAACAAGTGCACCTTCGGAGCGAGATCTGGTAAGCTGCTAGGTTTCGTCGTAAGCGATAAAGGTATTCAAGTGGATCCACAAAAGTGAAAGCCATACAGGAGATGCCAGCTCCCAAAACAGAGAAAGAAGTCAGAGGCTTTCTGGGACGACTGAATTATATTGCCCGATTCATCTAGCACTTAACTGCTACTTGTGAGCCAATCTTCAAGCTGCTGAAGAAAGATCAAGTAGTACGTTGGAACGATGAATGCCAGGCCGCTTTCGAAAAGATCAAAGAGTATCTCCAAGAGCCACCCATCCTGATGCCACCAGTTGAAGGGAGACCTTTAATCTAATACTTGACATTGCTCGATAACTCAATGGGGTGTGTGCTGGGTCAGCATGACGAGTCTGGCCGAAAAGAGCATGTTATTTATTACCTTAGCAAAAAGTTTAACGACTGTGAGACCCGATACTCACTGCTTGAGAAAACTTGTTACGCTTTGGCATGGGCTGCTCGTCGGATGAGACAGTATATGCTGACTCATACTACTCTATTAATTTCAAAGATGGATCCAATCAAGTATATCTTCGAAAAGTCTGCCTTGTCCGGAAGAATAGCAAGATGGCAGATGATCTTAAATGAGTATGACATCCAATATACGACCCAAAAGGCAATCAAGGGAAGTGTGTTGGCAGACCATTTGGCACATCAAGCAGTGGATGATTACCAGTCTATGAACTTTGAATTTTCGGACGAGAATATCATGTTGGTAACTGATTGTGAGACACCTGGACCGGATGAAGGACCTGAGGAAGGATCCTGATGGTCTATGTACTTCGATGGAGCTTCGAACGCTTTGGGTAATGGCATTGGCGCCGTGATCATATCTCCTAAAGGCTCTCATACTCCGTTTACTTCCCGACTATGTTTCAATTGCACCAACAACATGGCGGAGTATGAAGCGTGCATCATGGGTCTTCAAGCTGCAATCAACCTAAGGATTAAGTTTCTGAGTGTCTTCGGAGATTCTGCTCTCGTGATCAGTCAGATCAAAGGCGAGTGGGATACGAAACACCCGAATCTTATTCCTTACAAGGAGTATGTGTTGACGTTGCTTCCCCATTTCGAGGAGATAACCTTTGAACACTTCCCAAGAGAGGAGAATTAGTTGGCGGACGCGCTGGCTACAATGTATTCTATGTTCAAAGTCAATTGGGACAACGAGGCTCCCCGGATCATTATTGAAAGATTAGACGAACCTGCATATTGCTATGATATTGAGACTGAAGAGGTGACAAAAAAGCCCTGGTATCATGAGGTGAAGAGGTATCTTGAAGCTCAGGAATACCCCGAGGGTGCATCTGTTAATGACAAGAAGTTTCTAAGGAGGTTTGTAGCGAAGTTCTTCATCAGCAATGGCATTCTTTACAAACGTAACCATGATTTGACCTTACTGCATTGTATGGATAAGAATGAAGCAGAAAGGATCATGGCAGAGCTGCATGAAGGTACTTTCGGGACTCATTCCAGTGGACATACCATGGCAAAGAAGATCCTACAGGCAAGATATTATTGGTCCACAATGGAAGCCGATTGTTATCAACATTCTCGGACATGTCACAAGGGCCAAGTCTATGCTGATAAGGTGCACATACCTCCAGTTCCTATGAACATCTTGACGGCACCTTGGCCTTTTGCAATGTGGGTCATTGATATGATCGGCGAGATCAGACCTACATCATCTAACGGGCATCATTTCATCTTGGTAGCTATCGATTACTTTACAAAGTGGGTTGAAGCAGCTTCCTTTGCTACTGTAACCAAGAACGTCGTGGCACGGTTTATTCGGCACAATCTAATATGTCGATACGGTGTACCAGAGAGGATCATTACGGACAATGGTACCAATCTTAACAACAAGATGATCACCGAGCTCTGCAAGCAGTTCAAGATACAGCATCACAACTCTTCTCCCTACCGGCCGAAGATGAATGGGGCTGTCGAAGCGGCTAATAAGAACATTAAGAAGATTGTGCAGAAGATGACAGTGACATACAAAGATTGGCACGAGATGTTGCCATTTGCTCTTCATGGGTACCGTACCTCAGCATAGACGTCAACATGAGCAACACCCTATTCCTTGGTTTATGGCATGGAGGCAGTCTTGCCTATTGAAGTTCAAATACCCTCTCTTCGGATTATGAAGGATGCAGGTTTGAGTGAAGATGACTGGATCCAGACCCGACTTGATCAGCTGAACCTAATCAACAAAAAGAGACTTACTGCTATTTGTCATGGTCAGACGTACCAAAAACGGATGATCAAAGCATTTAATAAGAAAGTTAGACGACAAGAGTATCAAGTTGTGGATCTGGTAATCAAGCGCATTATTCTACCTCAAGGTGATCCCAGGGGAAAATGGACCCCTACTTACGAAGGGCCATTTGTGGGTAAGAACATTTTCTCAAGAGGAGCTATGATTCTAACCACCATGGATGGTGACGACCTTCCTCATCCCGTCAATGCAGACATAGTGAAAAGATACTACGCATAATCAAAGACCCGCTAAGTTGACTGGCCTAGGCAAAAATAAGGGCTTCCCGGCGAACCAAAAGGGTTCGGGTAAAAATAAGGGATGAAAATAAAAAATTTGTACACCCGGCAAGTCAAAAACCTGAAAAGGCGACTTGGGCAAAAAAGGGTATCCCGGTGGACTGAAAACCCGAAAGGACGGTCCAGGCAAAAATTAGGGATCAAAGCGTAACACTATGTCTCATTGGATCATCTTGCATCCGGACTTCGGTATCGACTATCAAGCTCGAACAACACTAATCAACCTGATTCATCTTCAACTAGTAGCAAAGTGATGAGATGCTTGAGGACATAAAGGCAATAGCAGAGTTGGAACCCAGTGGGATCATTCACATAGCTGTTTTGTTTCTTTTTACAAATTGTGTAAATTCTATTTATTCGGCGGTGTTCTCTTACTAGGACGTCGGCCTCTTGTACAAAAACGCCTATTTACAGGCCAAACTTCAAAATCAATACAAATTCATTTTCAAAGAAATTTCAAACTGTTTTTCCTTTATCTATTTTGATTTGCAAAGAACGTCCAATGTTAATTTTTGATATATGCATTTGACATTAATTGCTGCTCATAAATATCTATATGCGAAACGAAAGATGAATTACTGGTAATATCAGAAGCAGTGGCAATAAGAATTGTCCGAACTGTACAGTTGCTCTGTCCACCAGGTACCAAGGTAGATTCAGTTGAAGAATATGACCAAGATACCTTCACTCCCCGCAGAATAAGACAGTAATGATAGCTCTCTCAGCTGAGACTTGTAACTATGGACGAATCAGCAATACTCTCCCCAAGCAGAGTTAGTCTACCATCAGCCCTAAAAAGACTTGGTATCCCCAGAAGGTCTTAATATTCCCCAGCAAGTATCAGAGTATCCCCGACAGACTTAATATTCCTCAACGGAGTATAAGAATGTTCCCTGGAAGAATACAAGATACCCTCGGTGGAATCAATATTCCCCCAGCACGGTCTGAAAAAGCTTCCCCAACGGAGTTGAATCATCATCCCCAGTAGACTCTGGAAGTTTACCCCCCGCGGAGTACAATAAATCTCCCCAGCCAAATTCAGAGGATTATCCACACAAAGGTTTAACAGGGTTATCCCTAGCAAGTCACAACTGGAAGATCATCCCCAGCGAAGTTCTTTCTTTCCCCAAACAGGAGTTCAATCCTCAACAGATTCAATATCACCAGCAACGATAATCCATTCCCAGCGGAGTTTATCAGCGGAATCCCCAGTGGAGTTTATCGTTAAAATCTTCAACAGAACATCTCTTCCCCACAGAGTAATTCCCCACAGAGTAATCTCTTCATCAATTTATTCCCCAATGGAGTTCTCTTCTCCTGCAGGTTTATTCCCACGACCATCTTCGTTCATCATCCCCAGCGGAAACGAAGAATTCAACTCTACTCTCCAACAACTATCCGGGATATATTTTCCCTAGCTAAAACATCATATTTTCATACATCATGATACATGCATATACGCATCATACCATACATTCTCATTTATGTTGAGAACATCATTGCTTGATATATAACATTCATTGCATACGACTGACCTTTACCTTTCAGGAAAGATACAGTTAAAGTTCTCAGCTACGTTGAAGACCTGGCCGGTTCTTAAATCTCAATTGAATCATCCTCGGTTGAATTTCAGATAAGGTTCTCAATCTCGACAATTTCTCTACGTCATAGTGTGGACGAGTGCTATAACGTCAACGATATACTACGTTGAATACTAGTCAGTTCCTAGATCTTGATGTTTTCCTCCGTCATAGTGTGGACGAGTTCTGTAATTTCAACGGTATACTACGTTGAAGACCAGACAGTTCCTAGATCTTGATGAAGATGTTTTCCTACGCCATAGTGTGGACGAGTTCTATAACCTCAATGGCATACTACGTTGAATACTAGTCAGTTCCTAGATCTTGATGTTTTCCTCCGTCATAGTGTGGACGAGTTCTCTAATTTCAACGGTATACTATGTTGAAGACCAGAAAGTTCCTAGATCTTGATGAAGATGTTTCCCTATGTCATAGTATGGACGAGTTCTCTAATTTCAACGGTATACTCCGTTGAAGACCAGACAGTTCCTAGATCTTGATGTTTTCCTCCGTCATAGTGTGGACGAGTTCTCTAATTTCAACGGTATACTCCGTTGAAGACCCGACAGTTCCTAGATCTTGATGAAGATGTTTCCCCATGTCATAGTGTGGACGAGTTCTGTAATTTCAATGGTATACTACGTTGAAGACCAGGCAGTTCCTAGATCATGATGTTTTCCTCCGTCATAGTGTGGACGAGTTCTGTATTTTCAACGGTATACTAGGTTGAAGACCAGACAGTTCCTAGATCTTGATGAAGATGTTTCCCTATGTCATAGTGTGGACGAGTTCTCTAATTTCAACGGTATACTCCGTTAAAGACCAGACAGTTCCTAGATCTTGGTGTTTTCCTCCGTCATAGTGTGGACGAGTTCTCTAATTTCAAAGGTATACTACGTTGAAGACCAGACAGTTCCTAGATCTTGATGAAGATGTTTCCCTACGTCATAGTGTGGACAAGTTCTATAACCTCAACGGCATACTACGTTGAATACTAGTCAATACCTAGATCTTGATGTTTTCCTCCGTCAAAGTGTGGACGAGTTCTACAATCTCAACGGTATACTACGTTGAAGACCAGACAGTTCCTAGATCTTGATGAAGATGTTTCCCTATGTCATAGTGTGAACGATTGCTATAACCTCAACGGTATACTACGTTGAATACTAGTCAGTTCCTAGATCTTGATGTTTTCCTCCGTCAAAGTGTGGATGAGTTCTACAATCTCAACAGTATACTACGTTGAAGACTAGACAGTTCCTAGATCTTGATGAAGATGTTTCCCCCCAATTGAATTATGGACATGTTCTTAAGACTCAGCCGAGGCATTCTCTCAGTTAAAGTATAGGCAAGTTCCTAAATCTCAACAAAAGTTAGACTTCCCCAACGGAATCTTCTACAAACAATAAGTATACAAGTTCTCGCTAAGGAATCTCTTATGCGATCGACACTCCTGCAGATGGCATCTATAAGCCCATCCTCCTACCAACAATCTCCAAGTGGCATCTGTAAGCCCATTCCCGATATCACAATGCTGATACTACACCATGTGAGTGCAAATTTCTGGGCACTCTAGTGTTCAATTATCTTCCACCTTCGGATCACGAAAGGCTCGAAAGCCAATCTATATCCTAAGGTTTAAGAAAATTGAACAGGGGCAACTGTTGTACCCCAAAATTTTCCCTCCCATATTTCCCAAGACATTTCAAGAATAACTCCCAAGTTGCTCAAGATAGCTCAAGAGTTGGACAGTCAAATCACCTCCTAAGGCAGTCAACCTCAAATTAGGGTTTTGTGTTGCATCAAGGTACTTGCATCCAAATGGCCTCAAGTTCTCCCCAATGTCCTAATATGCTCTCAAGTTCATCCATGTAAAATTTCAAGCCTTGCGGAGAAAGTTTGGTCAGTCAATTGCTCAAGAAGCCCAAGAATCGACTGTGCTAGGGCAAAAGTCAACTGTGACCTACAAATAGTCAAACCTCATGATTTTTGTCAACATTCTCATTTTGGAGGATAATTCATCATTTGATCAAGGGTTGATCATGATTCATCAAGGATTTCTCAAGATTCATCAAGATTCAAAAGTTGCTAAATTTGGGTTTTGCAGGAAAAGTCAACTCAACTTTGACTAAGCATTACTTTATCATACTTTATGAGAAATGACCCATACAAAGCTAATTTTTAAGAGAATGCAATTTCCTACAATCCATATCCATACCACAAGATCAAGAAATGCACTCATAAAAAGTTCCAAATTTGGACATTATAGGTCATTTTTGAAAGTTAACAAAAACACCTTTTTTTCCAAAGCTTATATCTGAGCATGTAATATCAAAATGAGATGAGACCAAAAGGGTTGGTTAGAGGACATCTCAAGGTTTCTAAAAAGTCCAAGAACACTTCCAAAAGTTCAAAATTGAAGAAGTTATGCATTGTTGAAGTTGGGAATTTTTCCAAAATTGCCAAAAGTCAACTATCCCCAAAACTTCAAATTTTGTCAAATGGGCCCACTTTTTTCCACTTGATTTGATCTTGTCACACCACACACGTGTCCTATCTTCAGTTTTATGGCCAATTATTAATTTTTCTATTTTATTTGATTTTTATTGATTTAATTCATTTTTAATCAATTTAAATCCAAATAAAATCCAAATCTTAATAACTTGATATCTTTTTTATCATTACAGGTCTTAATGGACATCATGAACACAATCAAATTCGTGCCAAGCCATATCATGCACAAAATCTTGGATTTGGAAAGAAATTGGAAGCCTTTAATGGAGGAATCATATCTAATCTTCAAACATCAATGCTAATGGATTCAAGGCCCAAGACTTAACCTAATTCATTCCTTATTACTCATACAAGGCAAAGACATCGAAGACACGAGCAAAAAGCTGCAAAATCTCAAATACAAAACTTGAAAAAAAAGCTTAAAAAGTTGAGAACTGAAATCATACTTAGAGCCCGATTCAAAGCAAAATTTCCACATAGACCTCTTGCTGGAGATCCACTGAAACTATTGCAACCATTCACAAGCTCTGAAACCACCTGAATCGCACTGTAAGTCTTCTGGAAAGTCGCCCTATACACGAAATCACATCCTCTGATTCTTGCACTCTTTTGCCAAAATCTTTGCATATTTGTGTTTGTCGCTTCATTTAGAACATTTTTGCAATATTTGATTTCGTTTTGGTAGCCTGTAACCCTGTACCCGAAGCTAGGGTTTTGGTTCTTGTTTTTTAGGTGTTTTGGTTTCAGGGAAAATTGGAAAAAACCATGGGCATAAATGAAATCAGTGGAAAGAGACGAGCATGATGATGTTCTCAAAATTCGTTTCCATGGCCTACAAATGATTTTAGAAGGCAACTAGGGATTTTGCTGCGGATTCAAATCCGCAGGGAAAAAACCAGGATTTGTTGAAGAAGACGAAGATGTGGCTCGTCTTCATTGGCCCATTCAAACCAAATCTCGCGCGTTTTTAATTTCCAGTATATTATTCGCCTTTTTCTTATAATATTATTTATCTATTGTAATAACAATTGAACATGTTGGCTGAGTGGTAGTGGAAGGCGCGTGTAGTCTAATGGGACCTGGGTTCGAATCCCAGGTCCCCCAATATTTGTTGTATTTTTTTCTCCAGGTGATTCTATACGTTCCCAGGCGCACAACATACCATACATCACCAATCCAACGCTTGCCAGATGGCCTCCAGGCCAAATCTAAAGGCCAGGATTGAAGACTAACCATACTCCCCAGTCAATGCATACGTGTGGAATGGAGAAAGTCAAAACAGGCTGGCTTGAATTGGGCCAAACAAATGCTATTCTCACCACAATCCGGGCCCAACACCCCTATGAGTATCTCTTTTTATTTTTATTTTACTTTCTTTATTTATTTTAATATTCTTAATTAATTACTAACCAAATAATTTATTTTTCCTCATAAAATCAGAAAACACCAAAAATATTATTTTTATTTATTAAAATTAAATTCACTCTTATTTTTGTAAATAAATTAATTTAATTGATTTAGCTTTAATTAGATTTAAATTTTAATATCTTTTGCAAAATAATTAAAATTAATGTATAATTAGGTTTTTATTAATTTTGACCAGATTTATTTTATTTCCTTAAATATAAAAAAACAAAAATAATTTCATTAATTAATTAATTTAATAATTAGCTTAGGTTTAATTCCATTTAATTTAAAAATAACAAAAAAACATGCTTTCTTTTCAAAAAGGGTCAAAACCCTAGAAAATGCGCCGATTTAATTTTCTCGCACGCGTATCATATTATTCAATATTGTAATTGCTTCCGATATGTAATAGCTTTTAATTAGGACTTTAATTATTTTATCACTTTCTTTTACTTTCCGCAATTTAAATTAAAGGGTTGCTTTTGGCGATGTAAATACCCGACGCTTTGTAATAGTTTAGATTTAATTTCTGCAATTTAAATTCCACAACTATACACTGTTAGATGTTTGATAATAGGGAATTCATGACAAGATCAAATGTATGGACTTAAAATCAACATAGATAACCCATGACATGTACAAAGATAAATAACTGAAAAACAATACACTCGCACATGCGCACTCCTAGGGTACACCTCACTTGGTTTTCTTTGAATGTGGTCATTAAGTATAGGAAGTTTTAGAGGTCATCCTCTTGTCTAAAGATCATAAGTTGTCTCGAAATGGTTGCCTCGGAAAAAATGATCTAAGACATTAGGGTTACCGCTAAGGCGTCCTAAACATTGCTTTAGTGACCACACGTCCCTTAATTGGATTGACCCTTAAAACTCCAACGACGATGCTACCTACTCATCAATAGTGGGATAGCGTTGTCTAAAGGATATTTGTACAGATTAATTCCCTTTTCGAGTTGGTAGATGGTTCTTAAGTACTTGCTCTCTTCAAAACAAAATAAAACTTTTCGCACTTACACTCTCTTCAAAACAAAAACTCATTTCAAACCCACAAACACAAAGAAAAGCAAATTTTGAAAACACTTTGAGCAAGTACCTAAGAGCCCGTGGATAACCACGGATAGAAAGGGTGCTAACACCTTCCCTTTCTATAATCTACCTCCCGAACCCGAGAAACATCTCGAAAAAAGGAATTTTTCTGTGCTTTTTTCCTTTCCTTGTTGGATAAAATAAAAGACGGTGGCGACTCTTGCTTACCGCGACATTTTGCGAAAACAAACGCAAAACGCGAACCAGCATTCCAAAACAGTCAGTTCTCTTTCCCACCGATCACAACAGGTCTTTAGGTGTACGCCTTAAGCTCCTTGCCTTGGGTCTAGTTTCGCCTCGTCACCTATGCATGAAATCCAGTTTCGTCCTGGTATTCATCTAGTTTAGTTTCGCCTAACTAGATATTGAGTCGAGTTTCGTCTCGTTGTTTCTTTCACACCTTGGACCCTTTTGAAGGTGTTCGTTTACCGAGTGTAGTGTTCGTAACTGCGTCCCAGGTTTGAGATCAGTCTCCTTTTGTTCCTTGGATTCTTCTATCAGTTTTCCTCATTGTTTATCCATTGATTTGAGACCAGCAAGTGTTTTGAAAAACATGCACTCTCATCACTTTGCTTTGGGTCGAGTTTCGCCTTGTTACCCGTGCGTGAAATCCAATTTCGTCTTGGTACTCATCTAGTTTAGTTTCGTCTAACTGGTTTTTGAGTTGAGTTTCGTCTAACTGGTTTTTGAGTTGAGTTTCGTCTCGCTGTTGTTCCTCATCTCTGAGATTCTTTCAGTTCCTTCATACTGTCTATCTTAGTTTAAGATTATCAAGTGCTCCTAGAATCACGCACTCTAGCCACTTTTCTTTGGGTCGAGCTCAGAGTTTCGTCTCCTCACCCGCGTACGTTTTTTGTTACAGAGCTTAGTCTCGTCTATACTCTGTTGGTTGAGTTTTTCCTCACCCCTCCCTTTTGAAGCCCAGTTTCTCCCTGGCACGTTTTTCCGGAAATTTAGTTGCGTCTACTCTTCTTTGTTTTTGTTTTGTTTCAACCTGTGTTACAGCTTCATTCAGACGCATGTCTTGGGGGTTTTGTTTCCGTTTCTTTCAAGAGTGTAAATTTTCGGGTTCTTTCGCATTCAATCATCTTCAACTCTGAACGCTCGAAAGTTGTCACTTTTCTCACTTATCATGTTGAAGATATTTGAATAGGGGCAGTTTTTTCACCCCAAAATTTACCCTCTTGATTTAGGCTTATGTTTCGTCATGAATATTATATTGCATTGCACTCATACATTATGATGGGATCAAAGCACTTTGGTTGTCAAGTCTTCCTCAAGCATTGAAGGTTATTTGTATTGACAAGTTACTCAAGGAAAAATCTTATTATCTAAACCTTTGGATCTTTCAAGCTCAAAAAGTTATTGCATGTCTCAAGATGCTTCATCCATATTTTTGGATCATCAGAGGATTGAGGTTTGTGTTTGACTACAAGGGGAATCACTCTTTGGATTCACCAGCCAAATTAGGGTTTTGTTGAATAAGGCTATTGATCAATGTACAAGTATTGGTTTGGAAGCTACAACATCTCATGGGTATTTGAAAAGTCCTTGCACAAGGAATTGGTCATGATACCCAGAGCATTTGAAGTTTTGAAGATGATTCATCTGTCTCTTGAGATGTTGATCAAAACTAGGGTTTGGGATTTCATCATGTTTTCTTGAGAATTTTGGAGTGAAACTTGGTACATGGCCTCTATATATTTGGAAGATCATATGTTTGAAGTTTTGACCATCAATTTTGGAGGGAAGTGGATCAATTGATTCAGAGGGTCAAAATGGTAATTTTGGTCAAAATCAGTCAAAGTCAAAGTTGACCAAGATAATTTTTGTCCAACCATCAATTCAAGGATGTACTTTTCATATTTCAAGTCCATTTTGGTCATTGGATCAAAGAGATTGAAGTTTGGGTTGAAACTAGTTCTTGAAGAAACCCTAAAAGTTTCTAATTTTGGAAAATGAAGACTTAATTTCAAAAATTCATATTTTATTCATCTTTGATCACAAAAATACAAATGAAATATTCTTGGAAACCTAAGAGATTGATATTTCACCTCCTTTTGGTCTCATGTCCAAATTGTCAAGGAATCAAGAGTTATGGCCTTTTAAAGTCACAAAATTATGGGTCATTTTCTAAAATTAGTGAATTTCAAGACAAATTTTGAGGACCATAATGAACTCAACTGCAAAAACTCAAAACTAGGGGATTATAGATATTTTCAAGACCTTTCCAAATTGTGTTCATTTGTGCCAAAATTCAAAAGTGTGAGCAAGTTGTGAGTTTTGGAATTTTGTGGCATTTTAGTGAAATTTGGCAAAAGTGCAAAATGGCCATTTCTAGCAAACTCAAGTTTTAGCCATTCCTCTTGCTTATAATCAAGCCCATTGGTAATTTGTGACATGATGAGGCCCATTACACTCACCATTTCGTGCCCATGTGCTTCATGAACTTGCTTGAATCAAAAAATACAAAACTTGCTCAAAATGGCCAATTCACCAACACTAGCTTAATGCAAGGATTTAAGTCCTAATCTTGTTGCTAATCTCTTCCTAGGGACAAATGGATTAAAATGCATGCAAAAAGCAAGCCAACGCACGAGGGATTTGAAGGCTGCATGTGCATACTTAATTTTGGCCAAAAGAAGATTTCTTTGATTCCAAGAGCTTTCAACGTGAAAAATCTATCCTACCCTCCTCCTGATGCTCTATATATTGAGAAGCAAGCCTCAGTGAGAAGGGTTCGTGCCTCATTTCATCAATCAAAGTCTGAAACTCAATAGCTTGTTGCTCTGCATTTTTCTTCGATTCTTCCATCTCCCTTGCGCGTTTTGGCCAATTCTTCTTGCATTCTCTTCTCCAAGTGATAAGGATTGTAGATCGAGGCTTGGATTGCAACTGGAGTGAAGGAGACAGTAGATCCATTTTTTCTCAAAGGTTTGAATTCTCAACTTTGAATTCTGATTTCTAGCCATGCCTCGTGTGATTTAAGCTCATAATCATGTTGTTTGAAGTCTATGGAATGATTCTGAAGCTTTATAGCGTTTAATTTGATGAACTATGCATGATTGGATGCTCTGAAACTCGTGATTCAGAATGTTTTTATTCATATTCATGACTTGATTGTGGACAATATGGTTGATGATTTGATTTGATTCAAATTGCTATGGATTCCTTGCCATGCTAGCTTTGATTTGCCTTTGATTTCATCAAAAATGATGCAAAATTGAGCATGTTGTGTTGATCTGAAAGTAAGCCCTAAGCCTGAGAAGATGTGCGCGTTTTTGGATCATTCGGAGGTTGAAGATGATGTGGTGGCATATCATGATTGGTCTGTTTGAATTTTTTGGTTTATTTTGAATTTTTGTTTTATTTGGCATTTTGTTTAATTTTGTTTTCTGATCAAAACACATTCAAAAATCACAAAAAAATTACCATAGGTCAATATTATTTTCTAGTATTTGTCATATTATTTTTAGATTTTTTAAAAATAATCTGATTGGTTTAAAAAATTCATAGGTTTAATTAATTAATTGTTCAAGGTTTATTTTTATTTTAATAGTTCTATTGATCTAAAAATCCACAAAAATTATTTGAGAATCACAAAATAATGTGAAAATTGATTCTGACATTGGTTCATCATTTTTCTTATTTTTGATTAAAAATTTAATTTCAAAAGGTTATTTGTAATATTTGTTTGTTTTTTTATTTTTAATACTTCTATTAATTCAAAAATTCTAAAAAAAATCATGTAATCTTGTTTTTAATCATAGAATCTGATCTTATTTTTGTTTTGCCTTTTTTGTGATTTTTGGTTATGGTTTGCATTTTCTTGCCTTTGAATAACAATTTTATTATTAATTGTTTGTTTTTTTGTTTTTTAATATTTTCCTTTTATCCAAAAATTCACAAAAAATCCAGGGATGTATTTTTTTAGCCCTAATATTTGAATATAATTTTGGTTGGCCATTCTTCTGACTTTTTGATCTAAATATTATTTTGATATGTGAATATTTGTTAATTACATAATTGTTTGAATATTAATTTCTTTCTTGACTTTTCCTAATTAAAAAAAAATGAAAAAATATATTTTCTGACATTTAGGGTTTCTTGATATTTTGCATTACCTTGGTTTGATTTGTTTGGATTTTGATCCTATTTAATTAATATTTAGGATTAAAAGTCAAAATCTAGGGTTTTGTTGCTTATGGCGCAAGTTTCATGTTCAAAACCCTTGTGCCTTGGATTTTTATTGGATTTCAGGTCTTGATCATGGTTCATGAATGTGTTGGGAATTTGAATACCATTTTTCTTGAATTATTTGACTTGGTTTGACATTTTTCCACAAATAATTTTGAAAACTTGTCTAGTTTGGTGGTTTTGCCAACTAGTCTTAAACTTTGCACTTCATTTGACCTCCTCCCCAATTATTCATGAACTTAGGGCTTGCATTCTGACTTCTAAACACTTCCAAGATGTTAAGATATTTTTGGTTTGAATTATGGATCCTTGTTTCTATTTTTGGTGTAATTTTGAAGTGAAGGTACCCAATTATGTTTGCATGTCTTATTGCAATTTGTTTCATGGCCAATGAACTTGAGTGAGACCAATAATTGGGAACCTAATGATCATGTTGGTTCTGACTTGTCCATGTTAGCTCAAGCCATTTCACTTAGAAGGCTCATGTTTGAATATTTTGAACCATCTAATGCATTATGTAGGTTTCATCTCCTATTGTATTCATAAAGTTGTGATTGAATTAGCTATGCGTGATTGAGATGTGTTTGCTACTGACTTTCATGGTATTTTTTCATATTATTCTCAAGCTTTTATGATCCTTGATTGACATTCAGTTGTCAATTCAACATGGTGATAGGAAAGAGCAACATTCCTCTGTTTCTTTTGACCTAATCTGTGCATATGCTTGTCTCTTCTTGTTTATAATGTCTGATATTTGGTAATTGCCACCATGTCATTCTTAATTTTTCACCTTATGAAATACTAACTTGGTTGTTGAATATGCAAGGTACTCTGAGAAAGTATCCACTTTTGGCTTGAGGCTTTTGTGTTCCACTTTATTTGTGGAACACAGTTTATTATATTAGCATTATTTTTGTGTTTGGTATGCTTGATGGTTTATGCAGGATACACATATCTATGGTTGTGAATGCCATACATTTCCCATGTGATTTGTTCATATCTGATAAATTACTTACATCATGATGGTGTAATTTCTGACTTGATTTGTCTACTGATGCCAACTTGCTTAAAGTTTCTCTGGGTTTCTTTTATTCCTGCTTGACTGCTACAGATAGTTATTTGTTTGGTATTATATCACATCCTTTCTCCCATCTTCATTCTGCATAAATCTCTGACTGCATGATGGGACCTCTGTAGCTGATATATGTCAGGAGGCCCTCTGGTTTTTTGTCTGATTTTTATGTGTTGCGTTTGTTTGTTGATCGATGAGTCACTCAATTTAGACATTGAGATCACGGCTTCGCTCTCATTGCGTGTTCCCTATAGGATGTTTATTGCTTTTCTTCTTTAATTGTTGATTGATGAGTCACTCAATTTAGACATTGAGATCACGAATTCGCTCTCATTGCATGTTCCCTATAGGATGTGTATTGCTTTTCATCTTTAATTGTTGATCGATGAGTCACTCAATTTAGATATTGAGATCACGACTTCGCTCTCATTGCATGTTCCCTATAGGATAGTTTTGTTAAGATTTCTTTGACATGCTGATTAAGGTAGGAATCCATGTATGCAAACATAGGATAGGACTTTCCTTTATCCTCAACCTTAGGGTCAACCTTTGTATGATAACACTAGGGATAGTACTAGGTTAGTTTCCCTTAGTTGTTTTCCCTTTCTATGCATTCTGCATCTTAAAACAAAAATTTGTTTCTTGGCAAATCATAAGACATTTATAATGAACCCAAACTCTTCTTCAAAGTAAAAGATACAAACCAATCTTACTTTGTTTGTGTTATCTTGAAGCTGATGTTTCGCCATCACACATGTTTGTTATCCTACTTTGATTCTCAATATCATTGTTAGGTGTGATGTTTTGTCATCTATTTTATTGATGTTTCGCCATCTTTGCCATGATATCTTGTTATTTTGAAGCCGATGTTTCGCCATCGCACATGTTTGTTATCCTACTTTGATTCTCAATATCATTGTTAGGTGTGATGTTTTGTCATCTGTTTTATTGATGTTTCGCCATCTTGCCATAATATCTTGTTATTTTGAAGCCGATGTTTCGCAATCGCACATGTTTGTTATCCTACTTTGATTCTCAATATCATTGTTAGGTGTGATGTTTTTGTCATCTGTTTTATTGATGTTTCGCCATCTTTGCCATGATATCTTGTTATTTTGAAGCCGGTGTTTCGCCATTGCACATGTTTGTTATCCTACTTTGATTCTCAATATCATTGTTAGGTGTGATGTTTTGTCATCCGTTTTATTTATGTCTCGCCATCTTTGCCATGACTTTGTTATCTCTTAGACGATGTTTCGCCATCGCACATTTATTTAAAACCGATGTTTCGCCATCGCACATGTTTGTTATCATACTTTGATTCTTAATATCATCGTTAGGTGTGATGTTTTACCATCCTTTTTATTGATGTTTCACCACTTTGACATGTTACTTTGTTATCATTTAGTCGATGTTTTACCATCTCTTTTGTTTGTTGTTTTACTTGATGTTTTGCCATCTTGACTATCTTTGTTTGTCTTAATTAAAAAACACAAACCAACCAAAACACATAAGCCGAACTACGGCTGCTCTGATTCCTTAAAAGGGATACGTAGGTATTGGGGTAGGGCCCAACCGAGCACATCTTTTATTTTCCCTACATTGTTTTCTTTTTCCTTTCGCATGCATTCCCTTTTCAGTGTTAAGCCATAGACATAGGATTTGACCACACCCATTAGATTAGACAACAAGAGTGGATACCGTAGAGTACTACGGGCGCGTGGGGTGCTAACACCTTCCCCTTGCGTAACAGACTCCCTTACCCGATCTCTCAGTCGAAATACCGTGATTTCTCCCTTTTTAGGTTTTCTCGATGTTTACCTTTCCCTTTTGGTGGGATAAAAGACGTTCGGTGGCGACTTCATTGATGTTTCATTAACATCCAGATGACAGGTCTCGGCCGCGTAGTTTCACTTCTACCCTTAAGTGACCATTGTTTGAGAACAATATTCCTTTACCTGGAGTGGATTTCAAATATCTTAGTATCCTTTCTACAACATCCATATGAGGCTTACGCGGATCATGCATAAACTGGATAACAACATTCACTGCATAAGTGATGTCTGGTCGTGTATGAGAGAGATAAATCAGCTTCCCTACCAAACTTTGGTACCTCCCTTTATCTGTGATGTTTGAGTTTAGGCAATGAAAGAGCTTATGATTTTGTTCAATAGGAGTTTCTGCTGGTTTAGAGGCAAGCAACCCAGTTTCAGATAGCAAATCAAGAGTATACTTTCTTTGGCATAAAAAAATACCATGTTTTGATCTTGCTACTTCAATACCCAAAAAATATTTTAGGTTTCTAAGTTGTTTCATCTCAAATTCAGAGGTAAGGTATTTTTGCAATCTAGAAATTTCATCTTGGTCATTTCCTGTAACTATCTTATCATCTACATAGATAATCAAGGCAATAATTTTACCTTCTCCTTTCTTCAAAAATAAGGTGTGATCCGAGTTACTTGCTTTATAGCCAAAAATCTTCATAGACTTAGTGAACCTTCCAAACCATGCTCTTGGAGACTGTTTTAATCCATATAGAGCCTTCTTTAATTTGCAAACCTTCGATCCATTTGAATCCAACATACCTGGTGGGGTATCCATATAAATTTCTTCTAAAATTTCACCATGTAGGAAAGCATTTTTCACATCAAATTGTAGAAGAGGCCAATCTTGATTTGCTGCTAGTGACAAAAGTATCCTCACAGTGTTGAGCTTGGCTACTGGCGCAAATGTCTCTTGATAATCTACACCATAAGACTGAGTGTAACCTTTAGCCACTAGTCGTGCTTTATACCTGTCAATTGTTCCATCAGCTTTGTGTTTAATGGTAAAAACCCATCTGCACCCCACCGTTTTCTTCCCCCTTGGTAAAGTTACAAGATCCCAAGTGTTGTTTTTTTCTAGAGTTGTCATCTCCTCAACCATTGCTTCGGTCCATTTAGGATCTTCCAAAGCTTCCTGCACATTACTAGGAATAGGAATTGAGGATAATTGAGATACAAATGATGCATATGACCGAGATAACTTGTGAGACGACACATAATTACTAATGGGATATTTAACTTTGGATTGGAGGTCTGGTTCATATCTGACAGGAGGTTTACCACGGTTAGAACGGGGTGGAAGATTATACTGGATATTAGGTGGTTCAGTGTTAGGTGGGTTGGTGGTATCATGCAAACAAGAAATAATTTCATTCAAAACAGAATCAACTTCAGAATCACAAACAAGATCAACTTCATCTATACTTGTATCAATAGGGAAAGAATCAAGAGTTACCGCTGAAGGGTCAAGTTGAACCTGTGGAGAAGATTGAGCTAGTTGGTGATAATCAGGAGACGTTGTATTATCTAAAGTTAATAGATCCATATTTAGGATTGGCTCAGTACCTGCGGAGTGATCCTCACAAGATGATTTGTTTTCACAAAATAATTTTGTATTTGAGATGTCAAACATACTAACATCAGGATGCTGCACTTCACTTTCATTCCCCCCTTGAAGTGTAGGATCAACAAAAAAAAGGTTATCTTCATGAAACGTTACATCCATAGAAATAAAAAATCTTTTGGATGTTGGATGGTAAGCACGATAACCTTTTTGAGTTGATCCATACCCAACAAAGACGCATTTAATGGCTCCTTTATCAAGTTTTGAACGTTGATGTGGGTGTAAGTGAACATATATAACACATCCAAAAACACGAGGTGGTAAATGAACAATAGGGGGAAGAACATGATGATTAGACAATACATCTAGAGGCCTTCTAAAGTTATGCACAGTAGAAGGGGTCTGATTAATCAAATACACGGCAGAGTTCACAACCTCGCCCCATAAATGAGATGGAACGTTACCATCTATTAGGAGTGATCTTGTCACCTCTAATATGTGTCTATTTTTTCTCTCAGCCACTCCATTTTGTTGGGGTGAATATGGACATGTAGTCTGATGTAAAATGCCTTTAGAGTTCAAGAACTCTGTTAATTCGGTTTTAAAATATTCCCCTCCATTGTCTGATCTAATGACCTTTATTCATATGTTAAATTGTGTTTCTATCATTTTATAAAAAGAACGAAACACTTCATTCACATCACTTTTATGTTTAAGCAAATATACCCAAGTTACCCGAGTACAATCATCACCAAAACTGATAAACCATTTTCTTCCATTGTGCGTAGATTGTGGGGAAGGGCCACAAACATCTGTGTGAACCAATGAAAAAGGGAAAACAAATTTTTTATTGCTTAATGGAAAAACAACACGATGACTCTTTGCCATTACGCAAGTTTCACAAAAAAAATCTGAAATATTGCATTTATGAAATAACGATGGAAATAATTTCTTTAGATAACTAAAAGAGGGATGTCCCAACCGTCTATGCCATAGCCAAATTTTTTTTTTATTTTTATCTTGTATGAGATCACTCGCAAGATGAGCCAATGCTCCTTTGTGGGTTTGTTGTGAGCCTTTTTCAAGATAATACAACCCTTCATTGTGTCTACCACTGCCAATCTTCTCCTTGGTATGCATGTTCTGAAAAAAACAATGGGTTGGATAAAACATAGCAACACAAGAATGTGATTTGGTTAATTTACTAACAGAGATAAGATTACAATTTAGAGTAGGAACGAATAAGACATCGGGTATAGATAGGGTAGGTGAGAGGGATACAATACCACCACCTTCAATAGGAGATTTGACTCCATTGGCATTAATAATGGTATTTTTGGAACAATAAGGAGAAAAATTAGTAAATATGTGAGGACCACAAGTCATATGATCAGAAGCACTAGTATCAATTATCCAATCACTACTCCTAGTAACAACAGAAAGATTAAGAGCAAGTTAGATATACCTGACTTTGTTACAAATCCAGTAGCAGTAGAAACATGGCCCTTATTATTTTCTGCCTTATTATTGGAAGTAGATTTGCCTTTTGGGTGCCAATCGGGATAGCCATGGAGTTTAAAACATGTCTCCATGACATGATTATCTCCATTACAATAGGTACACTTGCGAACTCCTTTGTTATGATGCTTCTTGACGGCAAGGGCAGACCCCTCAGAAGACTCACTACCAAGCATAGCTTCTTGGCGATTTGCCTCAGCACAAACAATTGCATAAGCAGCTTGAATGTTTGGGAGTGGAGTTATAGCAAGAATACGACCACGGACTCCATCCAAGTGTGAATCCAAACCAGCCAAAAAAATATAAATACGTTGAGAATTAACAGTGTTGTTATACTTCTCAACATCTTTAGTGCACTCCATGGTACAATTTGCAATGGCATCATACTCTTGCCACAATCTTTTTAATTTTCCAAAATATATAATCACAGAGCCCCCATTTTGATGAGTAGAAATTACCTCACGGTATAATTGATATGCCCTAGATGCATCTTGGTTGATTGAATACGTCTCCTTGACGGTGTCCCTGATTTCCTTCGCCGTAGCCAAACGAATGAAGAGTAATTTGATCTCTTTGGTCATAGAGTCAAGAAGCCATGACTTAACCAAACAGTTTTCATCTTCCCATGTTTCATACTCCTCGGATTTCTTATCTTTTAGTGCAACCTTTGTTCCAGAGACATAACCCCAACGTTTTCTGCCTCAGATCTTGTTTTGGGCGTTTTGCGACTACTCGACGTAGTTGGTGCCGTCAAGTCGTTCAGGTGTAAGTGCGGAAGAAAACTCCTGCAGATGGAAAGTAGTCCTAGAATCAGATTTATCTTTACTGGAAGGCTCCATCAGAAATTACTCAAAGAAACCAAAGTAACTGACTCCTATACTAGGGATTCCGGTCTGGCTCTGATACCATATAAAAGAGTTTCAAAGAGAAAAATCTAATATGTATTATTCACAGAGCACATAAATATATATACAATTTATGTTACTAATGTCTCTCCTTAATAATAAGAGGCTTTAAAACTAAAAATAAAATACAGCTATACATATCAATTGATACCAAAAATATATCTTTCTAGAATAGCAATATTTGACTTATTCCAACAACTAAATCATACTCAATTGGTAGCACTGATATCATATTATAAATTATGTATAGCTCAAGTTCAAAGCGAGAACCAGAGTCATTAGTCGCCATGATTAATCAACTCATTCACAACTACGACACCATCTACCAAAGGGTCTCCTTTAAGGAATTTCGATTGGTTAGACGATGTAAGCTTATCCGTAACTTTGGCTAATCTAGAAGACATCACCTTTACCACTAACTTATAGAAAGATCAAACTAAAAAGATAAGAAAAAAATCTCTCAAAGTAGTAGATGACCCAACCTTAGGAATGAGAATGACAGAAAAAAGAGAAACTTCGAGAAAGAAATTACTCAAATTTAAAGTCATCAAGACCAAGACTCTTATTTCTATCATATTGAGACACTGCCTGATCAATCTCAACGAGATGAAACGGAGAAAAAAGTACCAGAAAAAGAGTTAAGAGATTGAGTAATAAAATTATTTTTGATGATTTCATCTTCACTTTCAACATAATACAAATATTTATTAATAAATACTACTAATTTTAACATATTAAAAGATAAATTAGCACAAGTTTCAATAAGTGGCTTTTCATTTTCTATTTCAGACAATAATACTAACTTAAATTAACATCCTCTTGAAGAGAATCTCATAAGTCAATGATACAGTGCACATAAGTTGGCATGTAATGATCCAAAACATTATCATGCTAATAATTACATAAATTAAACCAACGAGCCTTGTATTATCTCTATATAAATCATCTCTTAGACTAAGTTAAGAGATCCATATCTTAGCCAAAAGACACACAATGACTTCTAGTCAAATATTTGTTATGGTGACTTTGGCCTCACTATTGATCTCTTCCAATGCATTGCTCACTCCTCATTTTTATGATAAGGTTTGCCCTCAAGCATTGCCAGTCATAAAGTCAGTTGTTAAGGAAGCAATTCTTAAGGAAAAACGCATTGGGGCATCACTCCTACGCCTGCATTTCCATGATTGCTTCGTTAATGTAAGTTAAAATACTAATTACATATTCTTAATCATCAATTATATTGTAGGTTTGTCTGACTAAAGATTAGTAGACTTTATAATTGCATTTAAATGATTTTCGGTTTAAGAAACAAAGTTTTTAAAGTACTAGATGCTCGCCCTACGATACATAATTTAAGTATGCTTGATTAACTTTTGTTTTTCATTTGATTTTTGGACATAAATACTTTTTTTAGTAGTGGTGGAAATTCAATTTTGCATCAATTCAAAATTTTATACTAAAACCATCATCTTCAATGATGGTTTCAACTTTTAAGTGTGTAATTGTGCTCAAAAAAGTTCTTAAATTTTGCTCCATTAAAGAAGATCCCATTATCTCCATGCATGCATGGATCTAGATCATCACCGGATGACAAATAATCTAATCACAAATGATAATGTAGAAGTGACGGATTCATGTACTAAAGTACAAATAAAAACAAATCTAAGAGCTCTTGGACTTGGTTTACAACTCTATAATTAATTGAATTCTTAATTTAAATTACAATCTCTCACAGGACCATATTAACTACTGATAAAATGAAATAGTGAGCCATTTGGCATGCACATATTATATAAATTTGATGGCAATAATGGAATCATAATTATTTTATATGCAGGGCACAAACGGACACAAATAATTTTGTTTTTTTTTAATTGTTGGTGTATATATATATGAAATAATGCCAAAAACATGAAATTTAAAATTCTTAAGAAAATGCCACTTTACCTAATTATTGGTTGTTAGCTTCAATTATTTTTTAAATAAATTAATTTATTTATTTAAATTTCAACTTCAAGTGAATTATTAAAAATTTTCTTAAGTTCAATGTTTGACTGGACTACAGTAGCTCTTATTTTATTTGTATGGTGTGAGCTGCAAAATGTTAGTCAAAGTAAGAACCATTCTCAAATAATAAATATAATTTCAAAGACACCTTAATATTTAAATATAAAGACACATTTTTAGAGCATTATTAATTTATTAAATTAATATCAATGATTGAAACTTCAGGGATGTGATGGATCAGTTCTGCTAGATGACACTAAGAACTTCACAGGGGAGAAGACAGCTCTTCCAAATATTAATTCAATCCGAGGATTTTCTGTGATTGATGAAATCAAAGCAGCTGTTGATAAAGCATGTAAACGCCCTGTGGTTTCATGTGCTGATATTTTAGCCATTGCTGCTCGTGATTCTGTTGCCATAGTAAGTGTTACACAAATTAATCTTTCATAGCAAGTGGTACGGTTTTTTATCTATTTAGCCACAGTTTTTACCGTAGCTAAACAATGATTTTAGGTAGTGTATCTAGCAAGTTATCTTTAGAAATTGAATTCATCATTTTGTAGTAGTAACTAAATAGAGAGGAATTGAATGTAACTTCCGAATACAAGATTAAAAAAGTTATATAACGTTAAATTGCTTCACTCTTAACAGTTGGGAGGTCCACAACTTTTCTATAATGTGTTATTGGGAAGAAGAGATGCAAGAAGAGCAAGCAAATCAGCTGCAAACACAAATCTCCCTCCTCCAACATTCAGCTTCTCACAGCTTATTTCCAACTTCAAATCACATGGATTAGATGTAAAAGACCTTGTAGCACTTTCTGGTGGCCACACCATTGGATTTGCAAAGTGCAATACATTTAGAAACCGAATTTACAATGAAACAAACATTGATCCTAGTTTTGCAGCATCTTTAAGAAAGACATGTCCTAGAAAAGGCGGAGACAGCAATTTATCACCACTTGATGCCACTCCTACAAAAGTTGACACAACATATTATAGAGATTTGATATACAAAAAGGGTCTTCTTCATTCTGATCAACAATTGTTTGAGGGAAAAGGTAGAGAAAGTGACAAATTGGTGCAACTTTATAGTAAAAGTCCTTTGGCTTTTGCTAGAGATTTTAAGAGTTCTATGATCAAGATGGGGAACATGAAGCCTCTTACCGGGACACAGGGTGAGATCCGAATCAATTGCAGAAGGGTCAGATAAATTTGTGTTTTAATTTGATATATGTATTTTGAAGAATTTGTATTTTGTCTTCTGTTAAGAAATATTCTCTTCGATTTTAAGTATAAACAAAATGGTACATGTATAAATACATATACTTTCTTTTGCTTATATTTAAATATGGAGAAAATAAATGGATTTCAAAAATAAGAGTAATGTGATTTAAAAGTTGGAGTCACTTTGTACTTTAAGTTCTAGGCTCAAATGATGTGGGCCTTTTATGTGGTGAAATTTGGAAGTTTGTTAATAAAAAATGTTGAGTTCTTATGTTTTTTTTATAAGCTAAATATACTGCTGAGAGTATTAGGGATACTCAACACAAGAAAGATTTAGATATATTAGGTACATATCGAAGACTTATAACACCAATGATCAATGTTAAACTCAACTATCATATTTTCTAAATGACACAAATCCAAAAAGTGGAGGCTATACCTGCAAAAATTCTTCTTCACTTTTTAACCGTACAACTTATTTTTGAATAAATTAACTCGCAATCGAACACTTGTTCAAATCTCTGTAGTATAACTTTGAGCAGTTTCTTTATTCCTTTGGATCATGCTGATACACATATTAGGTAACAGATACTTCATGCTCAAATGTAACATTGACAGGGAAGCCCCTAAGAGGTTCAAGATAGGTCGCCCAATGATTATATTGTATGACGACCAGGCATCTACAACAAGGTACCTGACTTTGATCATTTTGACGTTCTCCTAAATTCCGAACACCATCTTTACAGTGACGTAGCCTTTCACTTAGACTTGTTTGCTAGAGAAGACCACCAATAAGCCTATGAAATAATGAAGCTCGTGTAGGTCTAGCTTTAGCTTATCAAAGGTGTTCAAGTATAGTACATCAACTCAAATTATTGAAATTCTTAATAGGTTCATTTCAAGATCAACCCAACAAACATTTATATTTTATAGGCTTTTAAGGAAAGAAGTAAAATTCAATTGAACCTAAAATGTGAGGAGGCCTTCGCATTGATGAAAATTAACCAAAGGCTCACTCATTCCTATAAATAATACTTTGCCATTAAAAAAATTCCTTTATTCCTACTCTATGGAATTCTTACATGGTTGTATGATCTTAGATTTTTTCTTGTCGAGAGAATGTTTCAATTATTGTTAAAATTTTGTAGTATGTTAAAAACTCGATTTCTAAATAGTGGTTTTATCAATTTTTGTAAATGGATGAGTCTCCAATTGTTTTGAGGAAAGAAGATGTTCTTAACTGAATACTCGAAAGAAACAAATTTTTTTTAAAAGGCAAATCATATATATATATATATATATATATATATATATATATATATATATATATATATATATATATATATATATATATATATATATATATATACACACGAGAAATTCAGGAAAGATGTAAGACATATCAAACCCCGAATCAAAACAGAAAAGCAAAACCAGAAACAACTGCCTAATACATCAAACTCAACGATGAAAGATGTAGAACAACCAAATAATACACAAAAATAGAAACACACAGAAAGACGTCAACATCAAACAAAGCTAGGCCTTTCCAATCTGAGGACACCTGAAGAAAACCAAACCACAAAAGACGCAACAAGAACACACCCAATTGAGGTCGAAACCACTCACCCATATATTGGATTAGATATATAATATGATTCTGAAGCCAATCTGAGAAGAGACATGAGTTTTCCATGGACCTACCAAGGTACCATTTTCAAGCCAAAAAAATCCCGTGTCTTCCACGAATTTTGGTGTCACCAAAGCTCCCGAAAAAACAATATCATTCTAAGTTTTCCAAATACACCAAACCACAACATGCTAGATCATCCTTAACCCCCATCTAGTTCTAAGGCCTCTAATAGTAGTGAGAAACATCTGAAAAAAGGGCCAAAATGTATCTAGGTAAAACAACACACCACCCTAACTACCTAAAGATTTGATACCAAACTAAGGATGCAACCTCATAAGTCACAAACAGATAACATGGCGTAGGCGGAGGACACAAAATAAGCCACGTCACTTAACTCATTCCACCTCCACTCATCCATATCAGCATAAGAGATGATGTAACACCCTAAAAACCCCAAAACTTGATTTTTAAAGATAAATCACACAAATGATGTTACTTCATCAAAACATGCCTACATTATTCATGCAACTTCAACTAATTTGCAACAGAACATCAAATCATAACATAACCTTGAAAAACATTAATCAAGGAATCCAGGGAAATAAAATTTCATTCATAACTCAACAAAACATAAGTGCCTCATTCCCCGATATTACAGAATCAAAATATTATTTCGACAAAACAGAAACAAATAAAACCAAAGAGGGCCACAAATCATCTTTCAAACTCACGAGTTATCACTCCTTCTGATTACATGTACAAACATTTCATAGGAGCATCCTTCAAACAAAAGAAAAAGGGTGAGAGTACGCCTTACAATAATAACAATGAAAATCAACAGCAGGATGATAAAAATAACTATCAATATAGCATTAATACTGAAACAAAAATTCAATCACAATCACAATCGCAGATGCATTCGTATTTCACATTATATGCAATGCTAAATGCACAAACTCTTCCATTTATATGCATGTGGTATCGAGTTTTGGATATCAGGGGTACATTACTTATTTATCCACATTCTATGGTCCCTTAATTAAACCAATGATTCCATGAATGAATCTGACACCCACCTATGGTCCCTCAGTTGAGCCAACGATTCCACCAAATGAACCTAAGACAACCATTGGACCGAAGTCCTACCTCTCTCCAGAATATATAGATGTATGATAATGTAGACAAATAAACATGAATTTCACCGAAGATTCATTTTAACATTTACCACCAAAAGTCATTCATAACATTAATCATGAAAAGTCATTTTTAACTTTAATCACCCGAAATTGGCTACGTATACAAACCAAGCATTCCCAATAAACAAGCCACCAAAATAGTCTAACCAGATTACTATTTAATACAAAATAATTTGTTCACCAATTATCAAACTCTAACACACCCAACATTATTCCAAAAGGTTCTAAAGGTCCTAAAGGGCAACCTTCACGACTGGTAACTCAACTAAATATTAAAGGTTGTCAGTCTGATGCAAAAATGGCCCAAAGGTAACCCGAAAGGTCAAAACGTAAAAAATTGCATAAAAGTCAGCGAAAAACCCCAAACTCGAAAATACCAAAAAGTGCCCAAAAATGCGAGACCCAAAATCACAGCCGCCACCGGGCACGACCAATCTGTCTCTGCCATACGTGACTCCTCGATTTTCCCTAGCGGCCGTCGTGGCTCCTCCTAGCGGCCTTTTTCGATTCCTGAGGGTCACTGTCGCCGGCCCCGCCCACCACTGTGCTCTGTCGCACGACTCGTTTTTGATTTTCGGCGGACGTCGTCGAGGTTCTCTGCGCGGCCCCCTTTGTGGAAAAATCTGATTTGCTAAATTCCTGATTTTTTTTTAATTTTTTGGAAAAAAATCATTTTCTATAAAAGATGCTTTTATGACATTTTTGGGAAAAATACATTTTTCTGACATTTTAGGGGAAAATATTAGTTTTTTTGCGAGAAAAGAAAAATTACATAAATTAGGTTTCCAAAAAGATTTCAATTCCATCGATACATCATCCACACATCAGAAATCATCATATAACAGATTTTTACACTAAAAGTTATAAGGTAATACTATTTGCCCTTATTTCACACGATAAAAAAAATTTCATGCATATAATCTATTATAGTGACCAAATGCGATTTGCCCAAATCTCATTTTGTCATAAAACATAGAAATATTATTATCGATAAATTCACAGTGGCCAAAAGAGATTTATCCAAAATCCCATTTGGCCATAGATCTATTACGATCTCAAATAGAAAACATTTCATGATACCTATAGGGTTTTGCACAAACCCCATTTGGCCAAAGAGATCATAGCATATAGAAACTTAAAGAAAGCGTATAAAAAGCCATAGCGTTGATGGGAGGGTAAGGGACCCTCACCATCCTGCTTCTTAATTATCATTATACTGTAAAGTATTTCCCCTAACTTGTAATGAAGCTTTCACAAAAATCTTCACGTGCCTTTAACCAGGCTCAAGATTTGTGTCATTCTCTTGTGAAATTTCTTTAGAGTCGCTTATTAACTTTTTCTGAATTATTTTTATCGAGAATTTTTTTTATTAATAACCAAGTATTAAAAAAATATTTCGCAAATAACCGGGTTTCGGAAAAAATTACGCAAATAACCATGTTTGAGATGGCTCCATAAAGGAGGAGCCAAGTCATTTGGCGCATGCACCTAGGGTTTTGCCCTAGGCGCCATCTCACTTGGCGCCTCCATTGGCTTTTAGCCAAGTGAGATGGCGCATGCTCCTTAAAAAGGAGAGGAGGCGCCATCTCACTTGGCGCCTAGGGCAAAACTAGGGTTTTTTGCCGTTTTATAAATAATTCGTCCGTTTCTTTGAAATTTCTCACACTTTCTCGCACTGTATTTTTATTTTGTACTCCCTTATTTACGTAATGACGTCGCCTATGATTTTTAGCAGAGATGGTTACGTTATATTCTCCGCCACGAAACCCGCGATGAAAATGAAATTCTGGCACATTCACTCCATGGAGCGTCTGAAGCGGGAGTTGATGCGGTGGCTAGATGGAGACATCGCCGAGGGGGAAAAAATTCGAAGGATCCAGCGAAAACGAACAACAACCTCGCATGCGACAGGAAGACCTAATGTGTGGTTGGAGGAAGTCAAAACAGACAGTGATGTAATGCTGATGATGCATGGGTCAGATGAAATTGTGTTAACAGTTGTAATTTCCTAGATTGATTATCGTTAATCATTGTTGTACGCGAAAACCCTAATATAATTTCCTAGATTGATTATCGTTAATCATTGTTGTACGCGAAAACCCTAATGTAATTTCCTATATTGAATTTCTTAAATTGTGTGAACAGTTTTATTAACGGAAAACCCATAATGTTTACAACACAAATATTGAAAAGATTTATTGTATTACAAAATTTATGTGGTCGAGCCAGACGCCCGATTCGGACAGTTTTTGCGATTGTGTCCGACCTGACGGCATAAACCACACTTTCTTTCCAACCTGTCAAGATCGTCCATTTCTGTTGTTATGCGCCTGCTTTTGGGACGACCCTTCTTGTTCCTTCGCATTTGGTCATTGTGCCAAACTATATCACCGCTGTATTCAGGCCAATAGTCCGGTTTTGCCACCAAAGGAAAGTTGTTGTTGTAAACAGTTAGCAACGTCTCAGATTTATAAACGTTTGATAGCAGTTGAAGCGCGTCTTGATGGGTATGCGCACAAGCGGCAATGACATGAGAGCAAGGCATACGAAAAGCTTGAAACCTGCCACAATCGCACCATTGAGAAGGTAAAATGACCCTGTATTCATGTCTTGCCAGGCCTTCATTGTGGTCAATTGTCTCTTTCACAATGAAGTTGTGGCTATGGCGGTCAAACCGTGTAACCATGTGAGTGTTGGCTTTTGCACTTTCAGCCTTAATGTATTTCATACAGCTTTCACTCCACAGTTGTCCTGATTGCAAGACCGAATACCACATTTCACCTCTTTTGGCAAATAACGCAGCCATCCTAAAATACGTGGATTTCACCAAGGCAGTGATGGGGAGGTTTCGTATGCCCTTGAATACCCCATTCATTGATTCAATGAGATTTGTTGTCATATGCCCCCATCTTTGGCCATTGTCGTATGACCTAGTCCACTTTTCGACCGGTATGTTGTCGATCCACGTACCGGCTTCTGGGTTAGACAAACGGATCTCGTTGCGGTAATATTTGAATGTGGGCTGTGTCAGTGCGTATCCCGCATTCATCACCGCTTTCCGCAATGTTTTGTCTTTGACCTCCCTCGAGAAATTCTGGACGATATGCCTGATGCAATAGACATGCGTAGAAGGAGGGTCATGCCAACCATTTGCCGGATTATTATAGGCACTTTCAATAGAGGCATGTCTGTCCGAGATCAAACATAGATCCGGTTGAGGAGCCACGTGTGTACGAAGATTTTTCAGGAAAAAGCTCCAAGCACCACCGGTCTCCCCCTCGACAAGGGCAAACGCAACGGGGAAAATGTTATTGTTGCCATCTTGTGCAACTGCCATCAAAAGAGTGCCTTTGTACTTGCCATACAACCAAGTCCCGTCTATTTGTAGAATTGGTTTACATGATGCAAACCCTGCGATGCATGGTTGAAATGCCCAAAAGACGCGACTGAATATTCCGTTGCCATGTAGAACACTACCATCTTGGGCGTAAGCGGGCAATGTTTCCAGAACATAAACACTACCTGGAGAATATGTCTTTAGTGCATTGAGGTAGCGGGGAAGTTCTCGGTATGACTCCTCCCAGTTTCCATACACCCTTTCAATCGCCTTAGTCTTTGCTAACCACGCCTTACGGTAAGACGGAGTGTAGTTAAAAACTGTGGTGATGTGGGAGATGATTGTTTTCACCTTCAAAGAAGGGTCGTTGCTCACCAGGGGTAGGATTTCTTGACAGATTAGATCATGGTTGAGTTTTCGGTGGTCTTGTGATTGAGTGGAACTTACACAAGTATGGGTTGTCATGGAACCTATGACCCAGCAGTCACCCCTTAGTCTGTATGAAGCGGTCAGCTTGAACATGCAGTCAGGGTGGACACACTTGATCTTGTACCTTTCCGGGTTTACACGATCCACCTTATAATCAACCGAGTTGAGCATGTGAAATTTTTTGATGGCCCTTATGCATTCCTCTCTATTACGAAACTTGTCCTTCTCTTTTAAATTTTCATCTGATTGCATATACGGTTGGAAAAACAAGTCCGTAGAAGGTTCATCTCCGCCCATGTTGAAGTTTGTCATGTGCGTAGGTGGTGTGTAGATTTTGTCGGTAGGAATACTTGGGATGCCATCATCGTCAGAATCGTCGTTCACCATTTCATTGAACTCTAACTCGTTATCTTCTTCTTCATCATCAACTGCATCCACCTCGGCTTGCTCATTCTCCAAAGGATCAACCTCCTGTAACACCGGAGGCTCTACCTCCTGTGTCACCGGAGGCTCTTGAAACAGAACGTACAACTCAATAGAGTCGTTTCCAGAATAGACATGGCTGGAAATCATGTTCTGGAAATCCTCGTCATCTTGAATTGCAACCTTATAAAATATGACTTGGTTGTTTCCAAAATAGACTGGACTCTGATAAAATATCTGGGATATAGGGCCTCGTTCAAGTTTGGCCTCCAATCTTTTCTTAAAGTAGGAGAAATTTGCTTTCCCGTTTAAGAGAAATCGGACATTGTCGGTGTTTCTAAACAAAAACCCAACTGTGGGACACATGTATGTCTCACCGTTGAAATGTGCTTTGACAACAAATTGTGGTGAAGAGGCCATTGTGTAGAATTGTTTTAGGTATGAAGGTGGGAATGTTTTGGGTTTATTGATTATATGAAGGTATGAATGCTGGAATGTTTGAAGGTTATATGACTGATTCGAAGGTTGGAAAATTTTACAGTTTATGTGAATGAATGTTATGTTCAACCTAAGGCAAAATATTTCAATTAAGTAAGTGATGCAACCCCCCAAGGCTGCCAATAATATTACATGCATGGGCTTATGCTGCCACCTAGCCTGGCCCTACTCTTCACACATAAAAGTTTTGTCTAAGCCTGCCACCCGTCTACTCCAATAGCCTTGCATGCAACAGAGAAAGGAATCCCAAAGGCTGTCACGTAGCCTGAGACAATGCTGTAAAACGTGACACCTCTTATTCGCCAAATGGGGTGGCGACAACATTCATTTTTGTACTATTTCGCCAAGTGAGATGGCGCCTCCCTTACTGTCCAATAATATTACATGCATGGGCTTATGCTGCCACCTAGCCTGGCCCTATAATACACACATAAAAGTTTTGTCTAAGCCTGCCACCCGTCAGCTCCAATAGCCTTGCATGCAACAGAGAAAGGCATCCCAAAGGCTGCCACCTAGCCTGAGACAATGCTGTAAAACGTGACACCTCTTATTCGCCAAATGGGGTGGCGACAACATTCATTTTTGTACTATTTCGCCAAGTGAGATGGCGCCTCCCTTACTGTCCAATAATATTACATGCATGGGCTTATGCTGCCACCTAGCCTGGCCCTATAATACACACATAAAAGTTTTGTCTAAGCCTGCCACCCGTCAGCTCCAATAGCCTTGCATGCAACAGAGAAAGGCATCCCAAAGGCTGCCACCTAGCCTGAGACAATGCTGTAAAACGTGACACCTCTTATTCGCCAAATGGGGTGGCGACAACATTCATTTTTGTACTATTTCGCCAAGTGAGATGGCGCCTCCCTTACTGTCCAATCGTATTACATGCATGGGCTTATGCTGCCACCTAGCCTGGCCCTATAATACACACATAAAAGTTTTGTCTAAGCCTGCCACCCGTCAGCTCCAATAGCCTTGCATGCAACAGAGAAAGGCATCCCAAAGGCTGCCACCTAGCCTGAGACAATGCTGTAAAACGTGACACCTCTTATTCGCCAAATGGGGTGGCGACAACATTCATTTTTGTACTATTTCGCCAAGTGAGATGGCGCCTCCCTTACTGTCCAATCGTATTACATGCATGGGCTTATGCTGCCACCTAGCCTGGCCCTATAATACACACATAAAAGTTTTGTCTAAGCCTGCCACCCGTCAGCTCCAATAGCCTTGCATGCAACAGAGAAAGGCATCCCAAAGGCTGCCACCTAGCCTGAGACAATGCTGTAAAACGTGACACCTCTTATTCGCCAAATGGGGTGGCGACAACATTCATTTTTGTACTATTTCGCCAAGTGAGATGGCGCCTCCCTTACTGTCCAATCGTATTACATGCATGGGCTTATGCTGCCACCTAGCCTGGCCCTATAATACACACATAAAAGTTTTGTCTAAGCCTGCCACCCGTCAGCTCCAATAGCCTTGCATGTAACAGAGAAAGGCATCCCAAAGGCTGCCACCTAGCCTGAGACAATGCTGTAAAACGTGACACCTCTTATTCGCCAAATGGGGTGGCGACAACATTCATTTTTGTACTATTTCGCCAAGTGAGATGGCGCCTCCCTTACTGTCCAATCGTATTACATGCATGGGCTTATGCTGCCACCTAGCCTGGCCCTATAATACACACATAAAAGTTTTGTCTAAGCCTGCCACCCGTCAGCTCCAATAGCCTTGCATGCAACAGAGAAAGACACCTTACATTATTTGTAAATGCATGCATGCATATGTGTAACTCCCTAAGCATGCAAATGTGACACCTCGCATGCATGCAACCACTACATCAGAATTAGTTGCCTATAAATACATACCTTATGAAACATATCTCACACCCACACAACTCTCACTCTCTCACTCTCTGCTACGAAATATTTCTTAAGTCTATCATACTCCTTATTTCTTCCTAAGTCTTTCATTCACTCAAGCGTTCTGAAGAATGGCCCTTCTAACAATGGGAGATACTCACAGAGGCACAAGGGAAAACATTGCTGCATTTGTAAGTCTCTTCTTTGGTTATACATTTTTCATACTTTAAAAAACGTGTTGTTCATCTTAATTAATCTTACTCTTGTTTAATTATGATCTCAGGATACACAAAGATTCAGAATCCGTTCGCACAAATACCTGGCCCCCGACCCTTTTATCGTCCCTTATCTGGAATATGCAGGTTTTGGACACGTGATAAAGATCTCCAACTGCACCATTGACTCCAAATTCATCCTTGCAATGTTAGAGAGGTGGAGACCGGAGACCCATACATTTCACCTACCAATAGGTGAATGTACCATCACTCTCGAAGATTTGTACATGCTACTGGGCCTCCCTATTGACGGTAAAGCGGTGAACGGGTCGGTTCAACAACCCAACTCACAGTGTGAAGAACTGTTGGGTAGGGACATGGTAGAAGGGGGTGGAGCAAGAGGGCAGGGAATACTACTCACTGACCTGAAACGGCATTATGCAAGTATGGAATTAAAAGAAAATTCCTCAGAAAATGACCGAGTAGTAAAAGCCCGGACGTATATAATGATACTTTTTGGTACTTTTTTATTTCCCGAAAGTACGGGAAATAGTGTAAATTTCATGTACTTACATTTACTAACCAATTTTGATAAAACTAGAAAATTTAGTTGGGGTTCTGCAGTATTAGCCCACCTGTACAGTTCCTTGTGCAAAAACGCAGTCAAGGAAAAATGTACATTTTATGGGTGCGCATTTTTACTACAAGCCTGGGGTTGGTGGAGGATGGAGTCCTTAAACCCCATCAACAACAACACTTTTGGTTTCCCTTACGCAACAAAGTAAGTCATTAAGTTATAGCATTTATAACTATTCTTCTCTTTCCAAAATATATGCTAAAAATAACACGTTTCTCATTTCCTATAGGTACTGCGTGAGGGGTATGGATTACGGCAAGAATCCCAGATTCAATGTCGCACTCTACCGGAATCTGTTGGATCACCTAGGCCCAGATGACGTAAGTCGTAGCTTTTAACTTTTGTTCATTTTATTTATTTATACATTACTTTTGCGCTTACCTGATTTAAATTTTATCGCAGTTCGTCTGGAGACCATATTTGGGTTTGGACCATTCTCCAAATCCAGAGGATGCAGCAACTTGGACTGCAAAGACTGCACTCATTCGGTTCAACATTGTGGAGATGCACCACAGCGACCGCGTGAAGATGCAGTTCGGAATGATCCAAGAGATACCAAGTGACCCAACAGATTTGTCCCCCTGGCATCTAAAAAGGGTCGACGCCCAGTGGAATCTAACCAACTGGAAAGACTTTGCTCCAGAATGGTGTAAAATGTGGCAAAGGCGTCACCGCTACATCTTGCAATCCCCTGTTTTCCTTACGCAAGGTAACATGCGACACACCGATCAATATATGTCGTGGTACAGGTCGGTTAGTAACCCAGATATGCACGTGTCTCATCCGAGGTACTTGGTTGACCCACGCACACAATGGGCACAACCCTCGATTCCCCACCAACAAACCCAAAATCCTTCAACCTCAAACCCACCCCCAAGAAGAAACAGACCAACAAACACACAACCACATTCCCCACCACAACACAACTACAACCAAATGCCGTACTACCAACCACAGTCACCGCCAAACTACCAATACCCAGATATGCCTCAAACCCAACCACAATACCAACCCCAATACCAGCAAACCCACATACCCCATACCCAATTTCAGTCTTCCACATATCCCAATATGGGGCCCTCAACATCCAGCCTTAGCCCTGATATGGGAATGTCAGAAGATTACGACCAACCCGACCAAACCTACCATCAACCACCATATCACCAAACAACCCAACATCCACAGTACCAAACACCCCAAGATCCATTTCCTTTCTACCCCCCATACTCAGACGACCAATGCTACCGACCAACCATGGAACCCCACCCACCGCCAACACGACCAAACTTCGAGGGCATGGGTAACCGACTGTACCAGAGCGGATCTTCGAGATACGGAGATCTTACTGATTTTATGGATTCGGATCGCATTGACTTCGCTGGGCCATCGACCTTGCCGCAACAGGAAACGAGACGGCACCCAGCAAGAGAAAGGCGAGGACGGGGATGCGGAACTGGGGGTCATTACCGGGTTCCTGGGGATCATTGATGTATCTTTTTTTTTTTCAGTATTTTTTGTATCTATTTTTTTACTGTTATTTAAATGTAAAACAGTTGAATGTAATTATTTTTTTTCAAATAAAAAATCAATTTTGGTTATCTCTGTCTAATACGCAACGCGCAGGAAAGGAAAAAAAAAATTTTTTTTTTGACCTACTTTTCCACATAGGCGCCATCTCATTTGGCTTAGGGCTTGCCATTTGCCCTTAGGCGCCAAATGAGATGGCGCCTCCCTTATAAAAATAGGAGGATGCGCCAAATGAGATGGCTCCTCCTTTATGGAGCCATCTCAAACATGGTTATTTGCGTAATTTTTTCCGAAACCCGGTTATTTGCGAAATATTTTTTTAATACTTGGTTATTAATAAAAAAAATTCTTTTATCGAACCCTAATTCTGACTCTTCACACTTAACGCTAAACTATTAAACAATAATATTTGTAAATTTAGACCCAACAAAAAAATTATTCTAATTAAATAAAATTTTACCATAACACTTTATTTCTAAATAATTATTCAACTAATTAAATATCTCAATTATATAAATATTTAATTATAACTAAAGATTTATTTTTAAAATTTCTATTTATTTTAATTACTACCAATTAACTTAAAATTATCTAATTATCACTAATAAATTAAATAATTCTAATTTAAATTTCCATGGTCTCAAACTTAAAATTTTTAATAATTATTAAATTACTAAAATACCCTTTAGACCCTCAAATCACCCAACATAACACAATAATTCAAAATAAATAATACAACATGCAAATCAAATATTCTAATATTTAAATAAAATATTGAAATAAAGTATGGGTGTTACAACTCTACCCCACTTAAAAAGATTTTCTCCTACAATAATTACCTGTCAAAAATAGATTCGGATAAGACTCATTCGTCTGGCTCTCTAGCTCCCATGTCATGGTCCTTCCAGTAGGCCCACCTCGAACCGCTTTCACCAGAGAAATCTCCTTACCTCTGAGCTATTTCACTTCTCGATCCTCAATCCTCATAGATGATGGCTCGATGGTGAGATTGTCCCACACTTGAATATCATCCATTTGGATTAAATGAGAAGGACTGAGAATATATTTTTGAAGCTATGATACATGAAAAGCATCGTGCAAACTCGAAAGTGATTGTGGCAAGACTACCCTATATGCAACAACTCCAACTTGCTTGGTAATTTGATATGGTCCAATGAAACGAGGAGTAAGCTTCATAGACTTCTACACACATCTAACACTAGTCATAAGAGTGACTCTCATAAATACACGACCATCCTCTAGGAACTCAAGATCCTTCCTCCACTTATCATGATAACTCTTCTATTTACTCTATGAAGCCACCATCTTCTCTTGGATCATTTTTACTTTCTTAGTCGTCTACTAAACGATTTTGGGCCTAAGTACAACACTATCTCCATAATAATACCAACACATAGGAGTTCTAAACCTTTTTTCATATAATTCCTCAAATGGTGCCATTCCAATACTATAATGGTAGTTGTTATTATATATAAAATCAATAAATGGAAAATAGTTGTCCCAATCACCTCCTTGTTCTAAGACACATGCTATCAACAAGTCCTCCAGGGACTGGATTGTCCTATCAGTCTGGTTGTTTCTTTGTGGGTGATAGGAAGAACTCAACATCAGTCTAGTATCCAAAGCTTTCTGCAATACCTTGATTGAATACCTTGAAACTTCTCAATAACATTAATGTAGATCTTAGCCAACCTTTGTAATGAACAACTAATCTTAATCAGTATAAAATGAGCCAATTTAGTCATCCTATCAATAATCACCCAAATCGCATCACTCCCTCACAGAGTAATCAACAAACTTATCACAAAGTCGATCGAGATATTGTCTCAATTCCATTCAAGAATATACAACGACTGTATCAGCCCAGACAACTTCTGATGCTCAATCTTCGACTTCTAACAAGTCAAAAAAGTATAAACAAATTGAATGATATCTTTCTTCATTCCTGGCCACTAAAACATCTTCTTCAGATTTTGGTAGCCCCGGTATGAATGCTTAAATAGCTTCGATGACTCTCCTCTAAAATCATTTCTTAAGTTCAGGAACATCATGTACACAAATTATGTCTCAAAACTTTAAAATTGTGTTTTCGTCAACTCGGATGTCTTCGTCATTAATCTGGTTAACTGATGATAAGCGATCAACAAAAGCCGCATCCATTTTTTATTTCTCCCTAATCTCATCAAGAAAACCACTGGCTAGTTTCAACACTCCCCAACCTCACACTATTAGTAGTCACCCTGCATACTAAACTTAAGTCTTTAAATTGCTTGATCGAATCTGACTCCCTAGCCATCAAAGCTGACATGTGCAAAGAATTTTGACTGAGAGTGTCTCCTACGACATTGGATTTACTGGGATGGTAATTCTAACCAAAGACACAGTCCTTCAAAAACTCTAAACACCTTTAAAACCTCATATTAAGCTCCTTCTGATCAAACAGGTATTTCAAACTCTTATGATCACTAGACACTTCAAATTTGGAACCATACAAATAGTACCTCTAAATGTTTAGCATGAAAACCATATCATCCAACTCTATATCTAGATTATGGTAGTTTCTATCATGAATCTTGAGTTTTCCACCCAAACCCATCTTAGATGCATCATAATACACAACAAATGGTTTTGTCGAGTTGGGTAATATCAAACTGGTGTTGTTGTCAACTTCTTATTTAGTGCTTGAAAATTTTCTTCACACTAGACATTCAATATAAAATCTTGACCCTTTCGAGTCAAATGAGTCAAAGGTAAGGCCAACTTCGAGAAACAATCAAAAAATCTCCGATAGAAACCCGTTAATTCAAGGAAACTTCTCATCTCAGTAACCGTCTTTGGAGCTTCCCACTGTAATGTTGAATTTACTTACGAAGGATCCACTGTTATACCACCACTAAAAATTACATAACCCAGAAAGCTAACTTCACATAACTAGAACTCACATTTAGAATATTTTGCATGCATCTTCTTCTCTCTCAGAACTTGAAGTACAATACGGAGATGCTCTACATGATCTTCGTCTGATTTGGAATATATCAGGATGTCGTCACTGAAAACCACAACAAATATATCCAAGTAAAGATGGAAGGTTATGTTCATATAATCCATAAACACACCAAGGGAATTAAAAACTCCAAACGACATCACTGATTATTCACAATGGTCGTACCGAGTTATAAAAGTAGTCTTCAGGATATTTTCATCCTTCACTCAGATCAGATGATAGCCTGATCTCAAATAAATCTCACTAAATACACATGACCCAACTAGTTGGCCCTTTTCTTTTAGGCATTGTTCTAGCTCAATCACCGAATTATTGCGGCCAGAATATCCTAAAAGTCCAATCTCAATGAGTGTAGTATCGATTATCAACCAATCTTAGGTCGGAACCAAACCGGCCATCTCACTACTTTCTAATGGCTTAGGATGAGTCAATTAAAGGTTCTAAAGGTCAGTTAGCGCTTAATGACACTATAAGGAAGCCTAATGTTATCCTTGACTGACTCAGGGAACATTAGTACAAGCTAGAGTATCACGCTAACGTAGCCATCTGTGATCGGTGGAAATAGAACTGACTGTTTTTTAGCTGATTTCGCGAAATGTCGCGGTAAGCAAGAGTCGTCACCGTCTTTTATGTTCTCCAACATGGAAAGGACAAAAGCACAGCAAAATTCCTTATGAGAATGTTTCTCGGTTCGGGAGGTAGATTTATAGAAAGGGAAGGTGTTAGCACCCTTTCTATCCGTGGTTATCCACGGGCTCTTAGGTACTTTCTCTTATGTTTTCAAAAATTGTTTGCTTTTTTAAGTGTGTGTGGGTTTTGAAAAAAAATCGTTTGAAAACTTCTAGGTAACTCTTGTATCAGTCCTCAAGAGTGTATGAAGTATTGTTTGAAAACTTTTTAGAAAGTGTGAGGTATGAAAAATTTTTTGTTTGTTTTTGAAAAGAGCAAGTACCCATGAGTCATCTACCTACCCTAAGGAATTAAGCTGTGTAAGAGTCCTTTAGATAGTGCTATCCCACCATTGAGAGATAGGTAGCACCATCGTTGGAGGTGTTCGGGTCAATTTGATTATCGGGACAGTGTGGTCACCGAAGCAACGGTAGGACACCTTAGAAATAACCCTAGCATCTTAGATCCTTTTATCCGAGGCAGCCGTTTCGAGGCAACTGGATCTTTAGATGAAGGGTGACCTCTAAGACGTCCTATACTTGATGACCACGTTTCGAAGGCAACGAGTGAGGCGTACCCTAGAAGTGGTGTGTGCATTGTGCGTTGTTTTCAGTTAATGTTTGTCTTTGTAATTAATGAGCTACGAGTTGTTTTTATTTACCATACATTCTTTCATGCATTTAACAGTTAGGGGGTGCAGAAAGTAAATTGCGGAAACATAAATCCTATGCTATTACAAGGCACGGGTCTATACATCGCCAAAAATACAAAGACCCGTTTTTGGTAAATAAGTACGAGAAATAGTAAATAAAACAGTAAAAATCCTAATTACTATTACATCCAGAGGCAGTTACATAATAATCAAAAATAAGGAATTAAAACTAAAATGTGCGCGAAAGAAAGAATCGGGAATGTCTTAAGGGTGTTGACCCTTTTAAGAAAAGAATTGAATTTTTTTTTGTCTTTTTGTAATTAAAATGAAATTAAAACTAACTAATGACCGATTAAGTAATTTAATTAAAAGAAGATATATTTTGTGTTTTTTTATGTTTTTTATGAAATAAAATAAAAAGAAATAAAATTAAAAGTTAATTTTACCTAATTCTAAATCTATTTTAATTATTAAGAAAAGAAGTTAAAATTGTCTAATTAAACTATTTATTTGTTAATATTTTATTTACAAAAATAATATGAGAATAATAATAATAATAATAATGTTAATTCTATTTTTTTGATTTTTTTAATGAAAATATGTTAATTATGTTAATTGTTAATAATACAAATAATTAAAAGGTTAATAATTAAGAAAAATGTAAAAAAAAAAAGGAAAAGAAAAGAATAAATCAAGGGAAGGGGGTACTGGGCCAGATGGAGGTGTGCATAGAATTCTGGCCCATTTAGAAGCCATGTTGACCATTGGAATTGAGTGGAGCGCTGTTGACTCCTGAGCATGGTGCTCTTGCTTTCTGGACCTTTGGATTTGCATTTGTGGACACTTGGCCTATTGGATGTGTGAGGTGCATGGTGTTCGTCACTTGAGAATCTGCACAGGAATACCTTGAAAAAAATAATATGAGAGTTATGGGGGGACCTGGGAATCGAACCCAGGTCCCAGAGATTACCAAACACATGGCCAACCACTGAACCAAACGCGCTTATTTGTAAACTTAATGAACAACAAATATTATATAATACAAACGCGTTATATGCTGAAACGCGCGCGTCAATTTGAATTGACCACTCTCTGCTTGCCACGCCCTTCGTCTTCAACCTTTCCTGTAAACATAAAACATATAGCGGGGGTTTTAAACCCCCACAAAATGCAGGCATTTTAAAAATAGCGAATAAACGCTCGTTGAATATAAAAAAGGCGCGAGGTATCCGTCCTGTTCGTCTTATCCTGCTGATTTCAACCATGCCTGTTTGGAGTTTTAATTTTACAGCATGAGAATAACCCCAATTTCAAAGCTCTGAAAACCTAGAAATCGCTAATGGTAATTTTCAATCCAGGGCGTTATACTCAAATTGAATTATATGGAAAGCTTCATTTGGACCCTGTGAGTACAATGCAATCAATGAAAAGAGTTAAAAATGCGTAAATGTATGACTGTGATTTTGAGAAAGAGTGAAAACCGTGTGACTTGTGTAGCGTGATTCCTTGAGTGATTTGGCTTAATTCTGATTGCAAAAGGTTCCTGGTAGGGTCAGGAGTGTGTTTGGATCAGAGGGGAGGCTTGAAATATGCTGGAAATAGGTTTTCAGTTTCTCACTTTTTCTTTGAAATTTTGAGATTGCTTATGCTGTTTGGGAGTGCTCTAGCTCGTGTTCTGTGTTGCCAAGACTTGCATATATGTATATGAATAAGAATCAACCCATAATGTGTGTCTTTAAGCCTTGCAATTATGTTTTGGATTTTGCCATAACCTCCATTGAAAATCTTGCCATTTTTGCTTCAAATTTGAATTTCATGCTTGGAATAGGCCTTGCACGAATTTGGAATGTGCTTCATGGTGTATCAAAGCTATTCAAGTCACAAAATATCCTTTATTTAATTTTCTTGATTTTTATTTGAATTTTAAAGATTTAAATTGAATTAAATCAAATAAAATTAAAAAAAATGGAAAAATTAAATTTTAATCTTGAAATAAGTTGTGGGACACGTGGGAGGCATGGCCAAGCTAGACCAAGTGGAAAAAGTGGGCCCTTTTTGTCAAAAATGAAGTTTCAAGGATAGTTGACTTTGGCCATTTCACAAAAATTTCTCAACTTCTCCAATTCATATCTTGCTCAATTTTGATGATATGAACATGTTCTCGGACATTTTGGAAACGTCTTGAAGTCCTATAACCAATGTCTTTGGTCCCATGTCATTTTGATTTACCAATATCAAGTTATGGTCTTTGACTTAAAGTGCCTTTTTGTTGACTTTTGAAAATGACCTATAATGTTGAAATTGATAACTTTTTGTGAGAGCATTTCTTGGACTTGGAATGTGAAGACGAATTGTAGGAAATGTCATCCCCTTCAAAATGAGCATTGGATGGGATTTTTCTGATGAACCATGAAAAAGTTATGCCTTGGTCAAGTTACAGTTGACTTTTCAACTATCCAAAAATAGAAACTTTTGACACCTTGATGATTTTTGAGCCATTCTTGTAGAATCATGATCAAGACTTGATCAAATGATGATTGTGGCTTCAAAATAAGATGTTGACCAAAAATTTTGACTTTTGACTGCCAAATGACCATTTTGCCCCTACAGTTGATTGTGAAGCAATTAGGGTTTTTGACTGTGCAACTTGACCTTGTGAGCCTTGAAACTTGACATGTAGATGCTTGACAATGGATATAGGCATATGGGACTTGATTGGACCCTTGGAAACCTCAATTTCTTTGCAAGAACCAAAACCCTAATTTTGACTGTGTTAGGAGGCAATTGGACTGTGCAATCCTTAATCCATTTGAAGCTTGATCTTGCCAAATCTTGAAGAATATGGGAGGGCAAATTTTGGGGTACAACAGTTGCCCCTGTTCAATCTTCTTAGACCTGAGGATGTAGATTGGCTGGCGTGCCTTTCGTGATCCGAAGGTGGAAGATGATTGAACACTAGAGTGCCCAGAAATTTGCACTCACATAGTAGAATGCTAGCATTGTGATGTAGGGAATGGGCTTACAGATGCCATTTGGAGAGATGGTGGATAGGAGGATGGGCTTATAGATGCCATCTGGAGATGTGACAAAACCTTGTCGGGAATGGGCTTATAGATGCCATTTGGAACTGTTGGTAAGTGGATGGTCTTATAGATGCCATCTAGGTGTCTATCGCGTAAGAGATTCCTTAGCGAGGACTTGCGTACCTGAGAAAGAAAGATAATTACCTGGCCTGTTACAGGGGTTGATCTTCAAACTCTTCATGCAGACATGCTCTGGCTGGATACAGGTATCGAATCTACAATTGGTTTCTCACAGATGTGCCCTGGCTAGATACAAGAATCGAGTCCGGAACATCGAAAGGTTGCTTACAGACGTGCCCTGGCTGGATACAAGAATTGAATCTGGAATTAGTCGTCAACAGATATGCCCTGGCTGGATACAGGAATCGAATCTTCAAACTCTTCAGACGTGCCCTGGCTGGATACAGGAATCAAATCTGGAAATAGTCATCAACAAATATGCCCTGGCTGGATACAGGAATCGAATCTTCAAACTCTTCAGACGTGCCCTGGCTGGATACAGGAATTGAATCTGGAAATAGTCGTCAACAGATATGCCCTGGCTGGATACAGGAATCGAATCTTAAATTTCTTCAGACGTGCCCTGGCTGGCTACAGGAATCGAATCTGGAAATAGTCGTCAACAGATATGCCCTGGCTGGATACAGGAATCGAATCTTCAAACTCTTCAGACGTGCCCTGGCTGGATACAGGAATCGAATATGGAAATAGTCGTCAACAGATGTGCCCTGGATGGATACAGGAATCGAATCTTCAAACTCTTCAGACGTGCCCTGGCTGGATACAAGAATCGAATCTGGAATTAGTCGTCAACAAATATGCCCTGGATAGATGCAGGAATCGAATCTTCAAACTCTTCAGACGTGCCCTGGCTGGATGCAGGAATCGAATCTGGAAATAGTCGTCAACAGATATGCCCTGGCTGGATACAGGAATCGAATCTTCAAACTCTTCAGACGTGCCCTGGCTGGATGCAGGAATCGAATCTGGAATTGATCGCTCATAGATATGCCCTGGCTAGATATAGGTATCGAATCTGGAATTGCGACAGTTGATAGTAATTGTCTTTGGATTGACCTTTTTCCTGAAAAGGCAAGACGTCAGTTGTATGCAACGTCATGATGTATGAGATGCATGATGTCATGATGTTCTCAAAAATAGATGAGATTGTGTGATATGATGCGTATGTGCATGCATTGTGGTGTATGATAATGTAATGTTTATGAATGTATTTTCATCTAGGAAAATAAATCCTTGACGAATGCCAGGAGTTTGTTGAATCCTGGGCTGATGTTGGGGAGTGAAGCTCTTCATTTCCACTGGGGGTGATGGTTGCAAGAATAAACCGGTAGGAGAAGATGACTCCGTTGAGGAATAAACTTGGCGAAGAGATTACTCTGCGGGGAATACTCTGTGGGAAGAGATACTTCGCTGAGGTTTGATGATAACTCCGCTGGGGACACCGTTGATGAGTTATGTTGAAAGATTTGATGACCTCCGCTGGGGGATAGAAAGAGCTTCGCCGAGGATGACCTTTCTGTGGTTATTAGCTGAGGATAACCCAGTTATAAGCTCTGGTGGAGAATAACCTTTGAATAAAAAAGTCTGGGATATGCGTTCGTGCTCTGCAGGGGATAGCTTCCAGAATCTACTGGGGATAAGCTTCCTACTGGGGAGATGGTTCAACTCTCCTGGGGAGACTTTTGAGACTGTACTGGGGAATGGCTCCACTGGGGTGTCTGGTATTCCGCCGGGGAACAATCTTAGATCAAGATTACCGAGGATGCTTGTTAGGAACGTCTGCATACTCCGCTGGGGAATATTGAGATCTTCTGGGGATACACAGCTTCCTTAAGGCTGACAGTAGCCAAATCTGCTTGAGAAGAGTATCGCTGATTCTTGTCTTACTCTGCGGGGAGCGACGATATCTTGGTTACGTTCTTCAGCGGAAACTTACCTTGGACCTTGGGGGACAGAGCAACTAGACCGCTTAGACAACTCATTATTGCCCCTGTTTCCGATGTCACCTATAATTAACCCTTTGTTTCGTATGCAAATATTTATGAGTTAGCAATTAGTGTCAAATGCATATATCAAAATTGAACATTGGACGTTCTTCGCAAGACAAAACAGAAAAAGGAAAAACAAATGGCAATTGGTCTGAAAAGTGAGTTTATATTGATTTTTGATTTGGCCTATAAATAGGCGTTTATGTACAAGAGGCTGACGTCCTAGTAAGAGAACGCCGCCGAACAACATAGAGTTTACAATTTGTACAAAAGAAAACAAAAACAGCTATGTGAAAGGAATAATCCCACTGGGTTCCAACTCTGCTATCGCCTTTATGTCTTCAAGCGTCTCATCACTTTGCTGCTCGGTTGAAGATGAAGCTGATTGATCGATGCCGTCTGAACCTGATAGTTGATACCGAATTCTGGATGCAAGGTGATCCAATGAGACATAGTATTACGCTTTAATCCCTAACTTTTGCCTGGACCGCCCTTTCGGGTTTTCAGTCCACCGGGATACCCATTTTTGCCCAAGCCGCCTTTTCAGGTTTTCGACTTGCCGGGTGTACAGATTTTTTCATTTCATCCCTTATTTTTGCCCGAACCCTTTTGGTTCGCCGGGAAGCCCTAATTTTTTCCTAGGTATGTCAACCTAGCGGGTCTTTTATCATGCGTAGTATATCTTTACTATGTCTGCATTGGCAGGGTGAGGAAGGTCGTCACCATCCATGGTGGTTAGAATCATGGCCCCTCCTGAGAACACATGTTTAACCACAAATGGCCCTTCGTACGTAGGGGTCCATTTGCTCCTGGGATCACTTTGAGGAAGAATGATGCGCTTGATTACCAGATCCCCAGCTTGATACTCTTGGCGTCTGACTTTCTTGTTAAATGCCCTGATCATCCGTTTTTGGTACGTCTGACCATGACAAATAGCAGTGAGTCTCTTTTCGTTAATTAGATTTAATTGATCAAGCCGAGTCTGGATCCAGTCATCTTCGTTCAAATCTGCATCCTTCATTATCCGAAGAGAGGGTATCTGGACTTCAATAGGCAAGACTGCCTCCATGCCATAGACCAGGGAAAAGGGTGTTGCCCCGGTTGACGTCCTTGCTGAGGTACGGTACCCATGAAGAGCAAACGGTAACATCTCGTGCCAATATTTGTAGGTCACTGTCATCTTCTGCATAATCTTTTTGATATTCTTGTTCGCCGCTTCTACAACCCCATTCATCTTCGGCCGGTAGGGAGAAGAGTTGTGGTGATGTATCTTGAATTGCTCGCAGAGCTCAGTGATCATCTTGTTGTTGAGATTGGTACCATTGTCCGTAATTATCCTTTCCGGGACACCGTATCGACAGATCAGGTTATGACGAATGAACCGTGCTACGACGTTCTTGGTTACCGTAGCATAGGAAGCTGCTTCAACCCACTTCGTAAAGTAATCGATCGCCACCAGGATGAAGCGATGCCCGTTGGATGCCGTAGGTTTGATCTCACCGATCATATCAATGCCCCACATTGCAAAAGGCCAAGGTGCTGTCAAGACATTCAGAGGTACTGGAGGAACGCGCACCTTATCAGCATATATCTGGCATTTATGACATGTCCGAGAATGTTGGTAACAGTCAGCTTCCATTGTGGACCAGAAATATCCTGCCCGAAGGATTTTCTTTGCCATAGTATGTCCACTGGAGTGTGTTCCGAAGGTACCTTCATGTAGCTCTGCCATGATTCTTTCAGCTTCAGTCTTATCCACACAACGCAGTAAGGTTGAATCATGGTTTCGCTTGTATAGAATGCCATTGCTGAGGAAGAACTTCGCTGCGAACCTTCTCAGAAACTTTTTGTCGTTGACAGATGCGCCTTCAGGGTATTCTTGAGCTTCCAAGTACCTCTTCACTTCATGATACCAAGGTTTTTCAGTTACCTCTTCATCCTCAAGGTCACAGCAATATGCAGGTTCATCCAACTTCCAGATAATGATCCGGGGAGCCTCGTTGTCCCATTTGACTTTGAACATAGAAGACATCGTAGCCAGCGTGTTCGCCAACTGATTCTCCTCTCTTGGGAAGTGTTCAAAAGTTATCTCTGTGAAGTGCGGGATCAATGTCAACACACATTCTTTGTAAGGAATAAGGTTTGGGTGTTTCGTATCCCACCCGCCTTTGATCTGATTCATCACAAGAGCGGAATCTCCGAAGACACTCAAAAACTTGATCCTTAGGTCAATTGCAGCTTCAAGACCCATGATGCATGCCTCATACTCCGCCATATTGTTGGTGCAGTTGAAACATAGCCGGGCAGTGAGTGGAGTATGAGTGCCTTTTGGGGATATGATTACAGCGCCGATGCCATTACCCAAAGCGTTTGAGGCTCCGTCAAAGTGCATAGACCATCGGGATCCTTCCTCATGTCCTTCATCTGGTCCAGGTACTTCACAATCAGTCACTACCATGATGTTCTCGTCAGGAAATTCAAAGTTCATTGACTGGTAGTCGTCCACTGCCTGGTGTGCCAAATGGTCTGCCAATACACTTCCCTTGATTGCTTTCTGAGTCGTGTACTGGATGTCATATTCTGTCAAGATCATTTGCCATCTTGCTATTCTCCCGGATAAGGCAGGCTTTTCGAAGATGTACTTGATTGGATCCATTTTTGAAATCAATAGAGTAGTGTGAGTCAACATATACTGTCTCAGCCGGCGAGCAGCCCATACCAAAGCGCAGCAAGTTTTCTCGAGCAATGAGTATCGGGTCTCACAGTCGGTAAACTTTTTGCTAAGGTAATAAATGGCATGCTCTTTTCGGCCAGACTCGTCATGCTGCCCCAGCACACACCCCATTGAGCTGTCAAGTACTGTCAAGTATAGTATTAGAGGTCTCCCTTCAACCGGTGGCATAAGAATGGGTGATTCTTGGAGATACTCTTTGATTATGTCGAAAGCGGCCTGACATTCATCGTTCCAACGTACTACCTGATCTTTCTTCAGCAGCTTGAAGATTGGTTCACAGGTAGCAGTTAGGTGTGAGATGAATCGGGCAATGTAATTCAGACGTCCTAGAAAGCCTCTGACTTCTTTCTCTATCTTGGGAGCTGGCATCTCTTGTATGGCTTTCACCTTGGCAGGGTCCACTTGAATACCTTTGTCACTCACGACGAAGCCTAGTAATTTTCCAGATCTTACCCCGAAGGTGCACTTGTTTGGGTTTAACCTCAGCTTGTACAACTTCAAACGGTCAAACAGTTTCCGTAGATGGTCAAGGTGTTCCTCCTCAGTTTGAGACCTTGCAATCATGTCGTCGACGTATACTTCAATATCATGATGGATCATGTCATGAAATAAAGCAACCATGGCACGCTGATAAGTCGCCCCAGCATTTTTCAACCCAAAAGGCATGACCTTGTAGCAAAATGTGCCCCACTGAGTAACAAAAGTGGTCTTCTCCATGTCTTCCGGAGCCATCTTGATTTGATTGTAACCGGAGAACCCGTCCATGAAGGAGAATACCTTGTGTTGAGCAGTATTATCAACCAGAACGTCGATGTGAGGCAGAGGGAAGTCATCTTTAGGGCTGGCCCTGTTCAAATCCCTGTAATCAACACACATTCTGACTTTACCATCTTTCTTCAGCACCGGCACCATGTTGGCAACCCACTGAGGGTAAGAAGTTACTGCAAGAAAACCGGCATCAAATTGCTTCATAACCTCAGCTTTGATTTTCTCGGACATCTCTGGACACATGCGGCGGACCTTTTGTTTAACCGGAGGGCAGTCTTCCTTGGTAGGTAGGTGATGAACCACAATGTCAGTATCTAACCCGGGCATGTCTTCGTAGGACCAGGCAAAGATTTCCACATAATCACGCAGCATCTGGATCAACCGTTGTTTCACACTAGCCTCCAGATTGGCACCAATCTTGACTTCCTTTCTGTCTGTCTCAGTACCCAGATTTACCGTTTCCACTGGCTCTTCATGTGGCTGAATGGCCCTCTCTTCCTGGAGTAACAGTCTTGCAAGCTCAACAGGCACTTCACAATCATCTTCACCTTCGTCTTCGGCTAAGTTGATCGGATTTTCGAAGTCATATAACTGGCAGTAGCAGAGTCGTTACCAGTGAGATCCAGAGTGGATTGAAACCTGTATGAGTGAGTGTGTGTAAATATAGCTGTTTTGCAATATATAAAGAAAGAAAGGGAGCACAAGATTTTAAATGTGAAAAACGTCCAATGCTTTTATTCATGATATATGAAAGTGACAAATAACAAGCCCTCACAAATGACGCCACGGTGCCCCGGGTAAGACACCGGGCCATAGAGTTTCAAATTATTGTTTGTTACAAATTCAAAACAAATGAGTTCATTACTGGGTGACAAAAGTAACAGGCATAGAGTCTTTGGCAGTCCAGTTGCTTGGTCCATCTTTGGTTGTTGGGTATATCCAGCTGTCGAATTCGTATTCTTCCACTTCATCCTCAACCCTGATAGCATTTACTCCATGGTTAGGCATGGGAGCAGTCACCACATTAGGCTTCTCGGGCGCCTCGAACTGTACCTCTTTAGCATCAATAAGGTCCTGAACCTTATTCCTTAGGGCCCAACAGTCATCAATAGAATGTCCCCGGCTATCAGAGTGATAAGCGCAACAGGCGTTGGGGTTGTACTTCGGAGATGCTGTGTTCACCACCTTCGGAGCTTCCTTGACAGTTACCAGGCTAGTTGACAGCAGTTGTGGTAAGATCTGAGAGAGAGTCATGCTGAGTCGAGTATATTTCCGTTTGGGCCTTTCAGCTCTTGGCTGGTTATATTGCTGAGGAGCAGCAGCAGGCTTAGAAATAACCACCGCGTTGATAGCTTGGCGGCGTTCTGGTTTGTTCTGTCTCCTGGGACCGTACACAGCACTGGCCTCCTTCTTGAAGGGCTTCTTTTCAGTATTGGAGGAGGCACTCTTCTGTATCTTCCCTGATTTTATACCAGCTTCGATCCTCTCACCAGTCAAGATCATATCAGTAAACCCAGTAGAGGAATTACCAATGAGATGATTGAAGAATGGACCGGATAGGGTTCCCAAGAACATGTCCACTAGCTCACGATCTGTCAATGGTGGCTGCACCCTGCCAGCCAGATCTCTCCATTTCTGTGCGTACTCCTTAAAACCTTCACCCATTCCCAGTGACATACCCTGGAGTTGGGTACGCGTGGGAGCGAGGTCGGAATTATATTGATACTGCTTATAAAAAGCAGTGGACAAATTCTCCCAGTTACGAATGTTGGTTCCATCCAGTTGATAGAACCATTCGAGATGAGTCCCTGAAAGACTCTCCTGGAAGAAGTGGATCCATAAGTTCTTGTCTGCTGTGTAAGGCTGGATCTTCCTTACATAAGAACGGAGGTGCATCTTAGGACAGGAAGCCCCATCATACTTCACAAAGGCAGGCGCCTTGAATTTGTGCGGGATCACCACCCCAGAAGATAACCCCAAGTCTCCGAAATCCAACCCAGGCACACGTTGAATCTCCATAGCATTTAGCCTGTCCTCCAGCTATTTGTACCGGTCCTCAGCAGGAGGGTACTGTTCATCGTTGAAGTCTGTCTCGGTGTCAGAGACCACAGAACTAGGAACCTCTCTCCCTTGGTGACTGCCTTCCCCCACAGACGGAGTAGTCCTCTCAGCTTCATTCTGCAATGTATTCCCGAGTCTGCGCCTAGTGTTGAATAGCACAGTCCTCTTCTTCTTCTTCTTCTTCTTCTTCAGGAGCAAAGCCTTCAGCTCTTGTTGTCCCTGGGCCAAGTTCATGACCATCTCCTGAAATTGGGCATTCTGGGCCTGGAGGGCCTTGATAGCTTGCTCGGTAGTGAGTTCAGGATTCATGATGCTTGAGTGCTGAAATAAACAGCGAAGAAGATTAAGCAACCTATAGAAAAAAGGGTACCTGTTATGCACATGATGCATGATATGCTATTTATGCAATGCATTCAAGGGTTCGAAAGTTCAAATTCGTTGTAGCCAAAAAGAACACACTTTTTATTAGGAAATAATTTGTTCAGTACATCAGGGCCTCATGGGCAAAACATTACAAAATAGTTAATCCCAAAAGACACTGCGCGTCCTCTTTGGAGCAATGTAAGTGTTGAGAGTCTTTTCCTCGTGTAGTAGACGCGTGAGCTCCAAGACCTTCTTCTCACTGGCATGTAGACTGGTTTCAAGAGAATTCTGTTCTTCCTTGAGTTGGATCCAGCTTTTCTGCATTTCTTCCCAGGATGTAGGCATGTCAGGATGTTGAATGGTGTAGGGAACCTCTCCTTCAAAAACTGGCTCTTTGATCACGGGGAGAACATGAGGATATGCATCACCAGCTTCTGGGAGCGGGCTCGTACCCACTTGAGGTAAGGCTCCAGGGGGATGGAGTTCTTGTGCCCCAGTGTCTTGCTATCTACCCTGTTGGGCATCCTCCAAGCTCTGATAAATCTCTGGCGAAGTCCTTGTGCATCGTTGTCGAAGTCAAAAACTATGTTAGGAATCAACATATCATGAGGGCCATCCTTCCGAGCATATCCAAACTGCCTCAAAGCCAGACAGGGGTTGTAAGTAATACCTCCTCTAATTCCAAGTAAAGGAACATTAGGATACTCCCCGCAACGATCAATGATAGTGACATCCTCTCTGGACCGAGAACACCAATGTATATCAGCATGTGTAAGAGTCATCAATCGTTGTGACCATCTCAAACCCCGCTCGTTCTTCAAGACTGATTGTGGAAGGTGCGAAATAAACCACCTTGCCAGGAGAGGAGTGCAGCACATGAGAACACCTCTTTTTCTCATGGTTCGAGTGTAACATGAGTGAAGGATGTCCCCAAGCAACGTAGGTATAGGGTTCCTGGACATAAAGATCTTGACAGCATGGATATCTATAAGCTGATCTGGATTAGGGAACAACACCAACCCATAGACGAGGAGTGCCACAACTTCTTCAAAAGCTTGTAGGTCAAGGGAGTTCCAACATTCTTGTGCTTTCTCAAACAGGAACCTGGCCAAGAATCCTTTGATACCACTTCTGGTTTCCCAATGTCCCTTAATGTCAGATGGTTGTAGACATAATGCTTTAGCAACCTCTTCAAGTTTTGGCTCCTTTTCTGTACCGTTGTAGGGAAGTTGACTAAGGATATGGACCTTCAGAAGCTGAGAAAACTCTTCCAAAGTAGGCACCAATTGATAATCCGTGAAAGTAAAACAATGGTGCAGAGGGTCAAAGAAATGGAACAACACTTTCACCATATCCTCTTCAATGTTGGTATTGACCAAGCTGATGAGTCTACCATGCCTTTCACTGAATGAAGAGTTCTCGGGAATCTTGGATGTAAGTTCCTTAAGCTGAGGAGGGACCCTGACAAGGTTGACCTGAATTGTCTTTCTGCGGATAGTTTCCATGTCCTACAAAACAAGAACAAAGATGAAGATTCGAACCCCTGAAGTGGTTAGTCAATGCATATGATGTTGTATGATGTTATGATACTATAATAAGGCACACCACAAGTATTCACAAAAAGCAAACATGATAGGGCACACAAGTCACACCACAACCCTTAGAGTTTAGGCCAGCATGAAGTTTGGGGTACTACCCTCTTGAAGTTGGTGGGCTCAAAAACTTGTCCTATCAAAAGTAACCGGGTTCTAAGGAGCTCAATATCATTGGATTATTTTCTATGTTCATTGTTTTGATTTAGCCACTGAACTGGCGATCAAAATATTCCAAGAAAATAACCCTCAATGAGTGTAGTATCGAGTATCAACCAACTTCGGACTGCACCAAAGTCAGTTATCTCACTACCCCTAAAGAGGCCAAGATGGTTCAATTAAGGTTCCTAAGGTCAGTTGATGTTTCACAACACCATGCGGCGGCCCCGTACTCTCCTTGACTTGACTCAAGGGTTACCGATACTCACCAAAGTGCCACATCAACATAGCAGACTGCTTCAACCGTGTCGGTATACCCCGCACAGTTCCCTCACAGTCTTGTTGCTACTTTCTAAGAGGTATCCCCCAGATCCGGGTTAGGATCTATAGAACTCCCAAAACAGGCCTACAATATTTAAAGCAATCAAAACAGGCAATTGAAAACATAAGTGTGATCTATCCTAAGGTACACCTCACTTTAAGAGTATCCCCAGCAGAGTCGCCAGTTCTGTGATCGGTGGAAATAGAACTGACTGTTTTTTAGCTGATTTCGCGAAATGTCGCGGTAAGCAAGAGTCGCCACCGTCTTTTATGTTCTCCAACATGGAAAGGACAAAAGCACAGCAAAATTCCTTATGAGAATGTTTCTCGGTTCGGGAGGTAGATTTATAGAAAGGGAAGGTGTTAGCACCCTTTCTATCTGTGGTTATCCACGGGCTCTTAGGTACTTGCTCTTATGTTTTCAAAAATTGTTTGCTTTTTTAAGTGTGTGTGGGTTTTGAAAAAAATTCGTTTGAAAACTTCTAGGTAACTCTTGTATCAGTCCTCAAGAGTGTATGAAGTATTGTTTGAAAACTTTTTAGAAAGTGTGAGGTGTGAAAAGTTTTTTGTTTGTTTTTGAAAAGAGCAAGTACCCATGAGTCATCTACCTACCCTAAGGAATTAAGCTGTGTAAGAGTCCTTTAGATAGTGCTATCCCACCATTGAGAGATAGGTAGCACCATCGTTGGAGGTGTTCGGGTCAATTCGATTATCGGGACAGTGTGGTCACCGAAGCAACGGTAGGACACCTTAGAAATAACCCTAGCGTCTTAGATCCTTTTATCCGAGGCAGCCGTTTCGAGGCAACTGGATCTTTAGACGAAGGGTGACCTCTAAGACGTCCTATACTTGATGACCACGTTTCGAAGGCAACGAGTGAGGCGTACCCTAGAAGTGGTGTGTGCATTGTGCGTTGTTTTCAGTTAATGTTTGTCTTTGTAATTAGTGAGCTACGAGTTGTTTTTATTTACCATACATTTTTTCATGCATTTAACAGTTAGGGGGTGCAGAAAGTAAATTGCGGAAACATAAATCCTACGCCATTACAAGGCGCGGGTCTATACATCGCCAAAAATACAAAGACCCGTTTTTGGTAAATAAGTACGAGAAATAGTAAATAAAACAGTAAAAATCCTAATTACTATTACATCCGGAGGCAGTTACATAATAATCAAAAATAAGGAATTAAAACTAAAATGCGCGCGAAAGAAAGAATCGAGAATGTCTTAAGGGTGTTGACCCTTTTAAGAAAAGAATTGAATTTTTTTTTGTCTTTTTGTAATTAAAATGAAATTAAAACTAACTAATGACCAATTAAGTAATTTAATTAAAAGAAGATATATTTTGTGTTTTTTTATGTTTTTTATGAAATAAAATAAAAAGAAATAAAGTTAAAAGTTAATTTTACCTAATTCTAAATTAATTTTAATTATTAAGAAAAGAAGTTAAAATTGCCTAATTAAACTATTTATTTGTTAATATTTTATTTACAAAAATAATATGAGAATAATAATAATAATAATGTTAATTCTATTTTTTTGATTTTTTTTATGAAAATATGTTAATTATGTTAATTGTTAATAATAAAAATAATTAAAAGGTTAATAATTAAGAAAAATGTAAAAAAAAAAAAAGGAAAAGAAAAGAATAAATCAAGGGAAAGGGGTACTGGGCCAGATGGAGGTGTGCATAGAATTCTGGCCCATTTAGAAGCCATGTTGACCATTGGAATTGAGTGGAGCGCTGTTGACTCCTGAGCATGGTGCTCTTGCTTTCTGGACCTTTGGATTTGCATCTGTGGACACTTGGCCTGTTGGATGTGTGAGGTGCATGGTGTTCGTCACTTGAGAATCTGCACAGGAATACCTTGAAAAAAATAATATGAGAGTTATGGGGGGACCTGGAATCGAACCCAGATCCCAGAGATTACCAAACACATGGCCAACCACTGAACCAAACACGCTTATTTGTAAACTTAATGAACAACAAATATTATATAATACAAACGCGTTATATGCTGAAACGCGCGCGTCAATTTGAATTGACCACTCTCTGCTTGCCACGCCCTTCGTCTTCAACCTTTCCTGTAAACATAAAACACATAGCGGGGGTTTTAAACCCCCACAAAATGCAGGCATTTTAAAAATAGCGAATAGACGCTCGTTGAATATAAAAAAGGCGCGAGGTATCCGTCCTGTTCGTCTTATCCTGCTGATTTCAACCATGCCTGTTTGGAGTTTTAATTTTACAGCATGAGAATAACCCCAATTTCAAAGCTCTGAAAACCTAGAAATCGCTAATGGTAATTTTCAATCCAGGGCGTTATACTCAAATTGAATTATATGGAAAGCTTCATTTGGACCCTGTGAGTACAATGCAATCAATGAAAAGAGTTAAAAATGCGTAAATGTATGACTGTGATTTTGAGAAAGAATGAAAACCGTGTGACTTGTGTAGCGTGATTCCTTGAGTGATTTGGCTTAATTCTGATTGCAAAAGGTTCCTGGTAGGGTCAGGAGTGTGTTTGGATCAGCGGGGAGGCTTGAAATATGCTGGAAATAGGTTTTCAGTTTCTCACTTTTTCTTTGAAATTTTGAGATTGCTTATGCTGTTTGGGAGTGCTCTAGCTCGTGTTCTGTGTTGCCAAGACTTGCATATATGCATATGAATAAGAATCAACCCATAATGTGTGTCTTTAAGCCTTGCAATTATGTTTTGGATTTTGCCATAACCTCCATTGAAAATCTTGCCATTTTTGCTTCAAATTTGAATTTCATGCTTGGAATAGGCCTTGCACGAATTTGGAATGTGCTTCATGGTGTATCAAAGCTATTCAAGTCACAAAATATCCTTTATTTAATTTTCTTGATTTTTATTTGAATTTTAAAGATTTAAAATGAATTAAATCAAATAAAATTTAAAAAAAATGGAAAAATTAAATTTTAATCTTGAAATAAGTTGTGGGACACGTGGGAGGCATGGCCAAGCTAGACCAAGTGGAAAAAGTGGGCCCTTTTTGTCAAAAATGAAGTTTCAAGGATAGTTGACTTTGGCCATTTCACAAAAATTTCCCAACTTCTCCAATGCATATCTTGCTCAATTTTGATCATATGAACATGTTCTAGGACATTTTGGAAATGTCTTGAAGTCCTCTAACCAATGTCTTTGGTCCCATGTCATTTTGATTTACCAATATCAAGTTATGGTCTTTGACTTAAAGTGTCTTTTTGTTGACTTTTGAAAATGACCTATAATGTTGAAATTGATAACTTTTTGTGAGAGCATTTCTTGGACTTGGAATGTGAAGATGAATTGTAGGAAATGTCATCCCCTTCAAAATGAGCATTGGATGGGATTTTTCTGATGAACCATGAAAAAGTTATGCCTTGGTCAAGTTACAGTTGACTTTTCAACTGTCCAAAAATAGAAACTTTTGACACCTTGATGATTTTTGAGCCATTCTTGTAGAATCATGATCAAGACTTGATCCAATGATGATTGTGGCTTCAAAATAAGATGTTGACCAAAATTTTTGACTTTTGACTGCCAAATGACCATTTTGCCCCTACAGTTGATTGTGAAGCAATTAGGGTTTTTGACTGTGCAACTTGACCTTGTGAGCCTTGAAACTTGACATGTAGATGCTTGACAATGGATATAGGCATATGGGACTTGATTGGACCCTTGGAAACCTCAATTTCTTTGCAAGAACCAAAACCCTAATTTTGACTGTGTTAGGAGGCAATTGGACTGTGCAATCCTTAATCCATTTGAAGCTTGATCTTGCCAAATCTTGAAGAATATGGGAGGGAAAATTTTGGGGTACAACACCATCATTTCGTCTATATAGGTCTACACCTACAACCTCCATGATTTATTTCTACTTACCTAAAATGGTGCCTCAGATCCGGGTGTAGGATCTTTAACAAATAACCCCAACAAGCCCTCAAAAAGTAAAGCAGACAAAGCATACAAGGTAAAGAAATTTTAAAATGAACTAGACTCTAAGGTAACCCTAATTTTTATAAGACCCCCAACAAAGTCGCCAGTTCTGTGATACGGTGGCAGAACCGACTGTTATACTGGTTTTGCATTTGTATTCACAAATGTTGCGGTAAGAAAGAGTCGCCACCGATTTTTCTTTTATCCAACAAAGGAAAGGGTGAAAAGAACAGAAAAAGACCTTTCGAGATTATTTATGAGTAAGGGGGTAAATTATGGAAAGGGAAGGTGCTAGTACCCTTTCCATCTGTAGTTTTCTATGGGCTTTTAGATGCTTAGCTCATTTTGAAATATCTTGTGCTTTTGTGTGTTTTTGAAAAAGTATTTTGAAATGCCTTAGTATGGCGATTTGCTTTATGATAACTCTTGTATCAGTCGTCAAGAGTGTTGATAAAGCATTTGAAAATGTTTTTGAAATTTGTTTATGTATATATAAAAATTTGTTTTGAGAAAGCATCTAACAACTATCGACTTTTACTCGAAATGATTGTTCTTTTCCTCTTTTCCTTTAGACAGTGTTATCCTACTATTAGTGAGTAGGTAGCGCTATCGTTGGATGTTTGAGGGACATTCGAAGGGACGTTTTTATAGTTATAAAGGAAACTGGGCGAGAAACCTTAGTAACTACCATAGGGTTTTAAGATCATTATTTACCGAGGCAACGTCGAGAGGGTCATCGAGGGACTTATGATCTTTTTAAACCAGAGGGTAGCCAGTAAAATCTCTCACGTTTCGAGAGTTGTGACTATTTTTTGAAGGCAATCAAAATGGGAATACCCTAGAGGTGCACATGTGCGAGTGTGTTGTGTTCAGTTATTTTTGTCTTATGTTAGGTTTGCTAGCGTTTGATTATTATGTTCTTGCCATAAAATCCTATTTAACATGCATCTAAGCAGTTAATATATATAGGAATTAAAAGTGCAGGACTATAAAACCTATCTATTACAAGGCTTCCGGGAGGGGGATTATTTACATGTCCAAAACTTGAGGGAAAAATAAAGAAAACAATAAAGGTCCTACTAATCATCTATTACATCCCAATATACAGTTACAGTAATATTAAAGTAAACGCGCGAAATGGAAAAGAACGTCTAAAAATCATAAGATACAAAAATCTTTTTGTTTGTTTTTTTATGTTTTTATTATATGAAGAGAATTAAACTAAAAAAAACCTAAATCTATTTGGTTTTAATTTAAAGAAATGGTTAAAATAATTAATTAATTAATTAATTTTCAAAATTAATTTGATTAAGAAAAATACTAACCTACTTTTTTTGGGATGTTTGATTTTTATGTTGATTAAAACTAGAAGAAATAAAATAATGGAAAAGACTAAATAAACGGACTAGGCGGTAAATAAAACAAAAAAAGGGTGCAGTTTGGAATGCAAGTCTGAATCGAAAGAGACCCAAATTTCCTTTCGATCCAATGAAGAAGCTGGTCAAAGGTGCATGATGGGCTCCGCGTTTGGGGGCACTGGATCTGGATTGCGTTGAGATCTCATGGTGAGGATAAAAGGATTTATCGTGCACACATGGTCCATGTCAGCATTGAATCTGCAAATGAAACGTTAGAAAAATAACATGCGCGACCTGGGTATCGAACCCAGGCCCTTCCTCTACAGAATCAAACCTGCAAAAAAAAACACAACGAATTATGGAGATCCAAACCAAACCTATCCCCTTAATTCTAATTTCCCTGACTCCAAACTTGAGATATGTTTGGCCTAAAATGTCCTAAGTGAGATTCAAAGGAAAAAACTCAGATCGTTCCCTAGCAATGGCATGATCTCATCCCTGCATTTTAGCTTGTATGCAATACATTCATTCAAACACAAATATCATTAGTAACAAGAATATATGCGCAATATGTACTTAGATGGTATGAATGTGCAGTTTCGGTTTTGCAAACCCTTACCAATCGAAGATGTCTGGATCTGTGGCCTCGAGCGTGGAGATGCTTGCTTAGGAGCTGGTGTGGACTCCTGGATGTCTCAGGAACACGAATCTAGTATTCGTTTGGACTGAGGGTACTTGCAAAACTAGTTTCGAACTATGAGATTTTTAGAATTTGGTATGCTTTCTGAGGCAGCGTGTGTGTGTAGTCTCCTTTGACTTATGTTGGTGTCTTGTATTTATAGGATGTGGAGGAGACAAGAAAATGGAGTAAGAAACATGACCTTAAACACCAGCCATTAAACATGGCTTTGAAAATAGAATCATACAAATTAAAAGATTGCCATTTTGAGAATTTTCATGCCATTTTGGAATTTTGAATGAACCTAGACAGGTGATGATTGGCGCCTTGTATGAATTCGAACTACTCAGAGTTTTCCTTATCAGAGCGTCTTCGATCAGCCCCCAAGCATTATTCTCTTTGATGGCTATGAGTTTTGATTCGAATTATTCATAAAGTTCCTTATTAGAGCTTCTTCGGTCAGCCCCTAAGTATTATTCCCTTCGATGGCTATGAGTTTTGATTCGAATTTTTCAGAACCTTCCTTATTAGAGCTTCTTCGATCAGCCCATAAGTATTGTCCTTCTTTGATGGCTATGAGTTTTGATTCGAATTATTCAGAACCTTCCTTATTAGAGCTTCTTCGATCAGCCCCTAAGTATTATTCTCTTCGATGATTCTGAATTCCAATTCGAAATGCTCAGAACTTTCCTCATCAGAAATTCTTAGATTAAGTCAACTTTTGCATTGATTGCTTGATCTGCAAAACTTTCATATCCAATTAGCCCAATCGAATTCAGGTCTTGTTCTTTTCAATTTCCTTCAACTTGAACAATCAAAATTTCACCTTGTTTATATGCTTATCAAAAGACATCTTGTTCTGATATGTCAATCGAAGGACACTTTGTTGACATGCCTTCGAAGTACACTTTATTCTGATATGCCAATCGAAGGACACTTTGTTGACCTGCCTTCGAAGTACACTTTGTTCAGATGCCAATTGAAAGACCTTTGTCAAGATGCCAATCGAAATACCTTTGTCAAGATGACAGTCAAAAGAACTTGTTCAGATGCCCATCGAAAGAAACTTGACCATCTTCAAAAACTTTTTATTTTCTTTAAGCCAGTGTTTGTAACCACCCATGTAAGAGAAGATCTTGGAAAACATAAGAGGGAAAATTTTGGCGTACAACAGACAAGTTCTGAAGACTCCAAGACTTAGGTTCTAAGTGTGATACGGTGGGAGAACTGACTTGGGATTTTGCGTTTGTGTTCGCAAATGTTTCGGTTTAGCAAGAGTCGCCACCGACTTTTTATTTTATCCTAAGGAAAGGTCAAAAAGCACAGGAAAGACCTTTGAGATGTTTTCTTGGGTTCGGGGAGTAGATTATGAAAAGGGAAGGTGCAAGCACCCTTTTCATCCATGGTTATCCATGGGCTCTTAGTTACTTGTTTAGATCACTTGCTTTTGCTTTTCAATTGTTTGAAATGGTGCTTTGTGTGTGGTTTTGAAAAGAGGACATCGTTGTGGCAACCTTTGTAATGATTCTTGTTTGAATGTATACAAAGGTGTTTTTGTATTTTGAAAAGATTTCAATGTTTGAAAGTTTGATTTGGGAAATGTTTTGAAATTGTGTTGTGAAGTGTGTTTGAAAATAGCAAGGATGTTTTTGCAAGTTTTTTGATCAAGTAACTAAGAGCTATCTACCCTATTTTACTCAAAGATCTTTCTTATGTTTTTTAACCCTTTTGACAATGTTGTTTCACCATTGCATTTGGTGAACAACCTTGTGTTAGGATTTTAAACGAGACAGACGCGGGTCATCGTATAGACCATGATAGCAATGGTGTCAAGTATCTTTGACAATTTTCTTGAGGGACTTGATCATTTTTGTTTAGGCAACCAAGATAGCGTCATCGAAGGACTATGATCTTTTGTTTTGTTTTGTTTTGTTTTGCCAAAGTACTCAACATGCATACCATGGCCCATTTTTGAAGGCAACAAGTGGATTATAACCCTAGGGGTGCAAGTGTGCATTGTGTTTGATTTTCATGCATTTTTGTCTTTGATTAGGTCAAACTATTTGTTGATTTGGATTTTTGCATACAAACCCTAATTCTCTAATCATGGCATAATTGAAAGCGTAAAATGCGAGAATTTAAAGTTCTAAGCTATTACAACATAATTATGGGGATGGGGGTACAAATTTGAATGGGGGGTATTTTATAAGAAATATAAACCCTAATTTACTATTACATCCAAATTGAATTTAATTGCATGAATATTTAAATGGACAATATTTAATAAACAAGATAAATAAATATCAAATAAAATGTATTATGCAAAAAAAAAATTTCAGTTGTTTATGTATGTAAAAAGTATTTTTAATGTATAAAGAAATAAATAAAAAAAGATTAATTTAATTGTTTAGGGGTAAACCCTAATTTCTTTAAGAAATAAATACTATATATTATTTATGTACAAAAATATATTAATATGTGTAAAAATAAAATATATTGAAAAAAAAGTGTTTTTTAGTATAAATAATAATAAAAATAAAAATGTAATATTTTTTTATTTTTTATTCTAAGTATTTAATAAAATAAAAGTATATATGTTTATTATGTATATTAATCAAATTAAATATGTACGAAATAAAATAAAATATGCACAAAAATAAAATATATTCAAGAAAATATTTTTAATATGAATAAAAATAAATATAAAAAATAAAAGTATAAAATGTAAATATTTTTCAAGTTTTCAAATAAATTATGAAAGTATTCAAAATGTTTTTATGTTAGAATAATCAAAATAAAATACAAAATAAATGTAAAAAATTATAAAAATATTTTTGGAGCATTTATTATATTTGGAAATAAAATTACAAAGTCAGAAAAGAAAACAAAAATTCAAAAAATGCAAAAATATAAGAAATTGGGCCAGGGGGTGTAAAATTGGAAAAAAATGGGTGTTAGAAGCAAAACTGGTCAGGCCCAGTCCATCAACTTCATCTTCTTCCTCCAAACTTGTCAAACGCGCGCGCGCCTGGTTCATACTGCTACATCCTGGAAACGTGATCTTTTGCAAAAACTCACAACATTAAACTTGTAGAGAATTTCAATACGGTTCTAACCATATAAAGCATTAATCTTAACTCTCAAAGACCAGAGAGAATTTCTCTGGCCCCAAAATCTGACCTAACTTTTTTAGCATGTTCATGGATAAAATTCTCCTAGCACACTTAATATAAATGAAAGTTGAGCATATGTATGGCTTCATGGCATTGAATACTACATTTTTCATTCACAAACCTAAGGCTAAATGTTCCTAAATAGAGAGATAGAAAGTGATAAAAAACCTGTTTCAGTTGGATTCGAGTAGGGAAATGCAGTGCTTCTCAATAAGTTTTGAGGTGTCTGGTAGCTTGCTGAACTTCACTTGATCTTTTCCAATAGCTAGCTTGCATTGAATGTCCCTGAATCAACCTCTAGAAGTCAACCTGCACAAGCTTGAAATGAAAATGGTGAACACTGTAAATGGAGTTACAGTTGGCAATGGAGGTTTGGGATAACTTAAGTGAGTTGAATGGAATGTGTTTGAAGCAAAAAGGGGCAAAACGCACGAATAAAATGAGCTATGGCACTCAAGTTGCAGCACCTGCCCTGTTTCGCCAAAGAAGAGTGATTTCTGGCTATGGGAGGTTTGGAGGCTCAAATGCTCGTGTTTCTTGCTCAAAGGGTTATGTGAAATATGTTTGCAATTTTTGTTTAAGCTAGCTTGGACTGGTTTTCAAGTTGGGAAGTGTTTGCAAGTTTTCTTCTTTGTGAAGCAAGAATGTGTAAGTTGGTATCACAGGCCTGTACCAGCCATATGTCATGTTGCCTACAATCCTCTTGATACTTACAATTTGTGGATTTGATTTGGCTTCTCAAATCCTGGCCCCATGCTTCAAAGATCATGTTTTGACATAAAGCAAACCTTTTTCAAAATGGAAATGTACCTTTTTCTAATTAAGGCTTAGTTTTATGTGCAATGTCCAAATGGCCAAGATAATGCATTAGCTTAGTGGATTTGCATTCAATTAAGGAGCGTGAAATGGTTTAGAGGCCTGCAAACAAGTACAAAGCATGCTGGTTTGAAAATGCAACTTGTATGAACATGAATTGGCCATGGATACAAAGTGAGTTTTTGCCAACTTCAAGCATTCGATTCTCCCTAACCACAAATGTGTTTGAGGAGTTCTTGGACAATTTGGAAATTTTGCAACAATCATTATAATCCATCTTTGAAATGAAACTTGATACTCCAAGTGGAACTATGTGAAAAATGGCCAAGAAGATGGGTCAAAATCATGCCTAAACTAGGGCAAAATTTCTCTAAGTTAAAAGTTTTAGGGACCCTTGTTCCAAAAATCATAACTTGAGATCCAAGCTTCTTTTGGGAAAACTTTGTGAATCAAAGTTGTATACTTTGTGGAGGACTACAACTTTCATGTTGTAAGTTTTGTTTGAATCCATTTGCATCATGGTGAAAATGTGGGGCAAAGTTAGGAAAAATTAAGAAAATTTCATAACTTAGAAAATTTCGAAGTTATGAATTTTTTTCAATTTCAAACCCTAATTTGCAATTTTGGGTTTCTTGATGAACAAGTTTCATATTTTGACACATCTTGATAAGTTTGACTTTTCAGTGTACAGTCAAATTTTGATCAGTTGACTGAAAAATTCATCTGCCAATCCCATGCATTTGAGATCTTTTGAACTTGTTGAATAGGTCAAGATGATGCCATTGAGCCCTTGAGTCCTTGGTTGAGCTTGATTTGGCATTGGCTAGGTCAAACAGTCAAAAACTGCCTTTGTACAGTCAAAACCCTAAAAATGACCATTTTGCCCTTTTGGTGATCTGATCAAATTTCTTGTTGAGTTGTGGTCCAAACTTTATCAAATAGTTCATATGAGTTCATAATGTTGATGTGGGTTAAAATTCATGAGGTTTGACTGTAAATTGGCTACAATTGACTTTTTCCCCAATACAGCTAATTTCTAGGTCAACTGTCCAATTGACTGGGCAAAAATTTGATTCAAGACTTGAAACTTGGTATGGACAAACTTATGAGTCCAATATGAAGTATGAAAGTCAATTTGGGCATTGAAGATCCAAAAATCCTTGTGCAAACGCAAACCCTAATTTAGGTCAACAGTGCAAGGAGGTGTCTTGAGCAGAGCAAACCCTAGCTTGATCTTGAGTTCCAAGAGCCTTGTGATGAGAAATGTTGATAAAATGAGAGGGCAAATTTTGGGGTACAACAGTTGCCCATGTTCAATCTTCTTGAACCTGAAGAGTTAGATTGGCAAGCTTGCCTTTCGTGACTCGAAGGTAAAAGAGGATTGGACACTAGAGTGCCCGTAAATTTGCACTCGTCAAAATGTATCTGAGGGAATGGGCTTAAGATGACATTAGGAGACGGTAGAATCTTGCTGGAGATGGGCTTAGAGATGCCATCCAAAACTTGTTTGTTTGAAAATCAGTAGAATGAACATTAGAATGGTATCCGTATTGGGAACGTATCTGAGTTGTATCTGGAGATTGGGTTCGTATGAGCAAAGGAATGGCGCATGTGTCTAGAGCGTATCCGAGCTATAACTGTATTTAATTCTTGAATGAATATCAGAATGACTGCCGTGTCTGGAGTGTATTTGTATTCTGAATGGGTAGCAGAGAAACACCTGTGTATGGAGCATCTACGTGCTGGGGATAAATTCTGAATGAGTGACAGAATGGAAACCGTCTCTGGAGCGTATCTGGACTGTATCTGAAGTTGAGATCTGTATGAGTAGCAGAGTGACTTCCGTGTCTGGAGTGTATCTGTACTATAACTGGGATCTGGACAAGTGACAGAATGACTTCCGTGTTTGGAGTGTATCTGAACTTGAAGTTGATAGTTGAATCTGAATGAGAAATAGAATGGCTACCGTATCTGGAGTGTATCTAGTCTGTATCTGATTGCTGGAGTCTGAATGAGTAGTAGAATGACCACCGTGTCCGGGGTGTATCCATATTGTATCTTGACTTGAAATTCTGAATGAGTAATAGAATGACCTCCGTGTCTGGGGTGTATCCATATTGTATCTGAAATCTTTGAATAGTTGTTTAACAATAGCTTTTTAATCTTATCCTGAAAAGGGTAAAATGTTAGCTAAAACACAAAGTTATGTTGCATGATATGTATGATGCAATAAAATATGTTCTATCAATGTTTATGATATATGAATGTAATTAATGTGCATGTAATATGATTAGCTGTCTTGCTGAGGAAGATTAATCCTGGATAGCTGGAGATAATGAAATCTTTGACTGCTGTTGGAGAAAGTAAATCCTTGACCGATGCTGGGGATTCCAAAAATTTTTGATTGTTGAAGATGAGAAATCCTGGGACCACTGCTGGGGACTGAAAATCCTTGGTGACTCGTGGGGATTGACAAGAGCTTTTGACAACCTCTGTGGGGATTTGATAATTCTTCATGACTTTCCTGGGGAAATAAGGAAAAATCCGACGATCTCTACTGGGGAATTAAAACCTGGGAGGCTTCAAATGGAGAAACAGGAATTAGAATCTTCGTTCTGTCGGGAAATAACTCTGTGGGAATAGTGCTTACTTTTCTTGGGAAATCAGGAGCTTGGGTTGTATTCCAACCTACTGGGGATCCTTTGTTGGGGATAAGACAAAGAGTTAACTGTTATCTGATTGATTGTCGGACTTTTAGGATAACCTGTTGGGGAAATTGGGGAAAACTGAATGGTTCCCGCTGGGGATTGATAGTTGGAAATTTGACTCCGCTGGGGAAGAAGGTTTAGAGTATTCTAGCTCCGCTGGTGTTGTACCCCAAAATTTGCCCTCCCATTTCTCATTGATTTCTCACCACAAAGCCTTTGAAGCTCAAGATCCAGTTAGGGTTTCATCTGCTCAAGACCCCCCCTTGCACTGATGACTCAAATTAGGGTTTGTGTTTGCACAAAGATGTTTTGACCTAAAATGCCCAAGATGACTTTCATGCTTCATATTGGACTCCCAAGTTTACCCATATCAAGTTTCAAGTCTTGATTCCAAGTTTTGCCCAGTCAATTGGACAGTTGACCCAGAAATCAACTGTATTGGGGAAAAAGTCAACTGTGGCCAATTGACAGTCAAACCTCATGAAATTTGACCCACATCAACATTATGAACTCATATGGACCATTTGATCAAGTTTGAATCACAATTCCCCAAGAAATTTGATCAGATCACCAAAAGGGCAAAATGGTCATTTTTAGGGTTTTGACTGCACAAAGGCAATTTTTGACTGTTTGACCTAGCCAATGGCAAACCAAGCTCACACATGGACTCAAGGACCCCATGGAATTATCTTGACATGATCAACAAACTCAAAAGATCCCAAGTACACAGGATTGACAGTTGAATTTCCCAGTCAATTGATCAATTTTGACTGTATACTGAAAAGTCAAACTTTGACTTTTTGGTCAAAATCAAGAGTCAAGATTCATTTTTCATCAAAACTTGCCAAATCATGAAACTTGTTCACCAAGAAACCAAGAAATGCAAATTAGGGTTTAAAATAGAATTTTTCATAACTTAGAATTTTTCTAAGTTATGGGAAACCCTAATTTTTTCCCAACTTTGCCCCACTTTTTCACCATGATTCATTTGGATTCAGACAAAAGTCAAAACATGAAAGTTGTAGCTTGTTGCATAATCTACAACTTTGATTCACAAAGTTTTCTCATTTGAAGCTTGTATCTCAAGTTACAAATTTTTGAATAAGGGCACTAAACCATTCTTAACTTAGTGAATTTTTGACCTATTTTGACAAGTTTTTCTACCCCACTTCAAGGCCATTTTCCATACACTTCCACTTGGAATTTCAAATTGCATTTCAAAGATGGATTGTAGTACACATTCCAAGCTTTCCAAAATGTCCAAGAACTTCTCAAACAACCTCATGGTTAGGGAGAATCGAATTTCACAATATAGCAAAAACTCACTTTTGAATTGGCCATTTTTTCATGTTCATAAGTTATGCAAACTTCTCAAAACCAGCATGCCCTTGATTACAGGTCCTTAAACCAAGTTACACTCAATAATTTAATGCTTGTTCATTGTGTCAAAGTGTTATTCTATGAGTTCAAGTATTGTATACAAGTTTAATCCATTTTTAGATAAAGTAAACTATCCATTTTTGCAAAAGTCCACTTTATGTCCAATTGGTAAATCAAGCAAGTACAAACCAAATCTCTTTGGCACAAGATTATGAACAAATTACTCTGATCAAGAGAAGCTTTGCAGCAGGATTAGAGGTCCCCTACTGACCTAAAACACCAACTTGCATTTTGTTGCTTAAAGGTTAAGAAACATTGCATAACTAAGACCAACATCCATCTCAGCTTACATACACAAGAACAAAGTGATCAAACACATTACACACATCATAACCAAGCTATTGCACGAGCCATTTACCTCCCAAACATCATCAAACCAAAAAACACCATCAAACTGCAAAAACAGAGTTGCCTCTGCAGTTTGAGTGCCAACTTCTATTCCTCTCAAGCATTCTTGCCAAAACCAGTTCACATACCTTCCATACCATCTATGCAAGCTAACCAAAAGCAAAGGCACGACCTGTAATCACTCTAACCACTTCCACCATTTTCACATTTCTGATTTGCAGGTGAAGTTCTCTAGCTCGATTCAGAAGCTTTCAAGACAAAGTAAACATTGGAATAGCATCCCTGGACCTCAAGGAAGCTTTTCCAATCATCACCTTGCCCTGAAAGTTCTTACATCTCCAGATAGAACTTCAACTGAACAGGTAGTTTTTTGAATTCGTATCTCTCTTATTAGGCATCATTAGCTTTAAGTTTGTGAATAAACAAGGTTCTACTCATGCCACTGAACATGTACATGTTTTTACTTTTCATTTCTTTTGCTTGAGTTGTGAGAATTTGGAGTTTGAAAATGGCAGAAAAACTAGGTTAGGATTTGGGGGAGGAGAAATTCGCCCTCATCTTAGAGAGTTAGATCAAGTTATGCATATGGTTAGAATCGTCTCTTCATGCTTAACATTTTTTGTGTTGGAAGTTTGTTCAAAAAATCAAAGAATCAGGATGTTCAAGTGGAGCTCTTGGCGCGCGTTTTCTGAATAATTTTTATTCAGAGGTTGAAGAAAGGTGACTTTGGGTTGGGCTTGCTTCTGAGTTACTTTTCACACCACCCTTTTTGGTTTTGCACCCCTGAGCCCATTTGCTTCATTTTTAACATTTTTGACTTTTGCCTTTTTTTGATTGGTTCATTTATTTTTTCTCAGCATATTAAAAACATAAAAATATTTTTCTCCTCATTTTTTGAATTTATTGAATATTTATTTGATTATTTCTTTTGTTTTTACATAAATAAATAAATATATATATATATATATATATATATATATATATATATATATATATATATATATATATATATATATATATATATATATATATATATATACTTTTTGTTTAAAATATTGAGATAATACAAAAAAATACTTTTTATACACTTTTATTTTATTTTTACTTCCTGAAAATATTTTGTATAAAAATCCCTTTTTTATTTTTATATTAAATATTATCATTTTTATATATAATACCTATTTAGAACTTAATATATAAATATATATATATTTATTAATATACTTAGAATAAAATACTAAAATATACATATTTTATTTTATTAATATTCAAAACTACAAAAATCATTTTTTTTACAAATATATTTCTTTTCTTATTTTATTTTTGTGTATAAATGATAAATATTGTATATATTAATAAATGATATCTTTTATTTAATAGAATTAGGGTTTTTGCCCTAAATTCAAAAATACTCCAAAAATAATATTTTATAATATTTTTATTTTTTTTCTTATTTTACATAAATAATACTTTTTTCATACATATAAAAATTCCTTTTGCATTCTTGCATATTTGTTTTATTTACCATTTAAATTATACATTTATTTATCTTGTAAATATTCATAGAAAATGATGTAATAGCTTAGATTCAATTTTTTGTCTAAATATCCCCATTTGAAACATTGTACCCCCCTCCCCATATTATTATGTTGTAATAGCGTAGGATTTTAAATTTCGCACTTTTATCGCTTTCTAAACATACTATGCTAGAATTAGGGTTTTGTATGCGAATAAAAATGAACAAAGTAGTTGGACCTAATACAAGATAAGTGAGCATGAAAAATGGACAACACATTTCACACTTGCACCCCTAGGGTATTCCACTTTGTTGCCTTCAAATAATTGGGCCATATTGCATGTTGAACTTCTTTGGGTAAAACAAACAATCAAATGATCATAGTCCCTCAAAATATTACTTAAATGAATGATCAAGTCCCTTTTAAAGAAAATTGCCCAAAGACATTTAACACTATTGCAACTATGGTCTAAACGATGACCCGCGCCCGTCCCTTTCATCTCCTAAAACAAGATTGTCCACCAAATGCAATGGTGGAACAAAATTGTCAAAAGGTTTAAAACATAACAAAAATCTTTGAGAAAATTTTAGGGTAGATGAACTCTTAAGTACTTGTCAACTTTCCAAGAAAACACTTGCCTTATTTCAAAACACACTTCACAAACCCTTTCAAAACAAACTTTCAAAAAAAAACCTTGAAACATCTTTTCAAAAAGACAAACACCTTTTGTAAAACATTCGAGTAAAGAATTGTTACAAGGGTAGCCTATACAAGGCATCTTTTTCAAAACCTTTTCAAAACCACACACAAAGCACCATTTCAAACAATTGAAAACCAAGGCAAGTTGATCTAAGCAAGTACCTAAGAGCCCATGGATAACCATGGATAGAAGGGGTGCTAATACCTTCCCCTTCTATAATCTACTCCCCGAACCCAAGAAAAATCTCAAAGGTTTTTGCTGTGCTTTTTAAACCTTTCCTTAGGATAAAATAAAAAAGTCGGTGGCGACTCTTGCTCAACCGAAACATTTGCGAAAACAAACGCAAAACTATAGTCAGTTCTCCCACCGTATCACAGAACTGGCGACTCTGTTGGGGACATATTTAAAAGTGGAGTAACCTTAGGGCTTAGATCACCCCCTTTGCATGACTAATTGTTTGATTTGCTTGCTTTATACTTTGGCTCTATTGTTTGGGTTTACAATCCTCCACCCGGATTTTAGGAAACATTCATAGATAGCAATACATTGTGGAAACTGTGCGGGGTATACCGACACGATCGAAGCAATAGCTATATTAGTGCGACATATTTGTGAGTACCGGTAACCCTTGAGTTCAATCAAGGAGAGTACGGGGCCGCTGAGTGATGTCACTAAGCACTAATGACCTAGAACCTTACTTGACCATCTTGGCCTTTTATTAGGGGTAGTGAGATGACCGGCTTTGGTGCAGTCCGAAGTTGGTAGATACTCGATACTACACTCCTTGAGGGTTATTTTCTTGGAATATTTTGGTCGCTAGTTAAGTGGCTAAACCAAAACAATGAACGATGAAAACAATCCCGTGATATTGAGCTCCTTAGAACCCGGTTACTATTTATAGGACATGTTTTTAAGCCAACTACACTCAAGAGGGTACTTACCTATGAAACCCCATGCAAGCCTGAAACTAGGGTTTGGTGTGATTTGCTTGTACACATGTTTTGTGCATACATCATAAACATCATGAAGCATCATATGCATTTACTAACCATTTCAAGGGTTTGGATCTTCATCTTTGTTTCTGTTTTGTAGGTCATGGAAATCCCTCGCAGAAATACTATTCAAGTCAACCTTGTGAAAATCTCTCCTCAACTCAAGGAGCTCACCTCAAGAATCCCGGAAAACTCATCCTTCAGTGAAAGACATGGTAGACTGCTCAGCCTAGTCAGCGCCAACATTGAAGAAGACATGATGAAAGTGCTATTCCAGTTCTTTGACCCTCTTCACCACTGCTTCACTTTCCCTGATTATCAGTTGGTACCCACTTTGGAGGAGTTTTCTCAACTCCTAAGAATCCCTATCCTTAATCAACTACCCTTCAACGGTACGGAAAAGGAACCAAAGCCGGAAGATGTTGCTCGAGCATTACATCTTCAACCATCCGACATCAAGGGGCATTGGGAAACCAGAAGTGGCGTCAAAGGTTTCTTAGCAAAATTCTTGTTTGAGAAGGCACAAGAATGTTGGAACTCATTGGACCTACAAGCCTTTGAAGATATTGTGGCACTCCTTATCTACGGGTTGGTCTTGTTCCCAAATCCTGACCAATTGGTAGATGTCAACGCCGTCAAGATCTTTTTGTCCAGAAATCCAATACCAGCATTGCTTGGGGACATCCTTCACTCATTTTACACACAAATAATGAGAAAGAGGGGTGTTCTCATGTGCTGCACTCCTATCCTCGCAAGGTGGTTTATTTCGCACCTTCCACAATCTGTCTTGAAGAATGACCAGGGTACAAGGTGGTCCCAACGGTTGATGACTCTTACTCATTCTGATGTGCATTGGTGTTCTCGGTCCAGAGAAAATGTCATCATCGTCGATCATTGCGGAGAGTTCCCTAATGTTCCTTTACTTGGAATCAGGGGAGGCATTACCTACAACCCTTGCCTAGCTTTGAGGCAATTTGGATATGCACGAAGGGATGGCCCTCATGATATGTTGATTCCTAGCCTAGTTTTTGACTTCGACAACGATGCGCAAGGACTCCGCCAAAGATTCATCAGAGCTTGGGGAAAACTCAACAAAGTTGATAGCAAGACTCTGGGACACAAGAACTCCATCCCTCTTGAGCCCTATCTCAAGTGGGTACGAGCCCGAGCCCAAAGTCTAATGATGCCTTATCCTCATGTTCTCCCTATGATTAAAGAGCCCGTCAATGAAGGAGAGGTTCCCTACACCATCCTGCATCCAGACATGCCTACATCGTGGGAGGAAATGCAGAAAAGTTGGATTCAGCTCAAGGAGGAACGAAACACTTTTGAAGCTAGCTACTACGCCAGTGAAAAGAAGGTTCTAGAGCTTACCCGCCGACTCCACGAGCAAGAGGCCCTCAACACCTACATCGCACCAACGAGGATGCGCAATGTCTTTCTGCCTTGAGAAGTTTATTTTGTAACATTTGGCCCATGGGGCATTTATGTACTAACAAATTTCTTCTTATTAATATGACGTGCGTTCTTATTTGTCTGAAACAATTTTGAATGTCCTAAATCCTTGAATGCATTGCATACATCAGCATACCATTCATCATGTGCATAAGCAGGTCTCACTCCAGGTTTCCTTATCTATCTGCTGTTTATTACAGTAGGATGGATCTCGAGCAAATAGTCAAAGACCTACAAGCCTAGAATGCACAGTTCCAGCAACTCTTGATGACTCTGGTTAAGAGTCAAGAGGACATCAAGACTCATCTGGAGAATAAGGACCCAATAAAGAAGAAGAAGAGGGTCGGAGTGGCTACTTTGGGGAGAAGATTTGACAGAGAAGCCCGGAGAGTGCTTGAATTTCCTCCTACTTCTGATGAAGGGACTAGTAAAAGGGATCGAGTTGCGGTGCCTTCCGAGTCTGATGCGGAGGAGGAAGAGGTTGAAGAGGATAAAGATTATTCTGACCAGCAATACCCTCCAGCTGATGATAAGTACAAGGGTTTAGAAGACAGATTGGCTGCCATGGAATTGCAAAGGGTACCAGGTTTGGATTTTGAAGACATGGGCTTGGTTGTCGGAATTGTGATTCCCCCAAAATTCAAAGTGCCAGTGTTTATGAGGTATGATGGGCTGTCCTGTCCCAAAATGCATCTCCGGTCCTACGTGAGAAAAATTCAACCCTATACGGCAGATAAAAATCTCTGGATTCATTTCTTCCAAGACAGCCTATCGGGAGCCCAGTTGGAGTAGTTTTATCAGATAGAAGGAACCAGTGTCAGAAATTGGGAAGATTTGGCCACCGCTTTCTATAAACAATACCAGTATAATTCTGATCTTGCTCCTACTCGTACCCAACTTTAGGGTATGTCACTAGGAACAAGTGAGGGATTCAAGGAATATGCACAAAAATGGAGGGATTTGGCTGGCAGGGTGCAGCCTCCTTTAACCGATCGTGAGCTTGTTGATATGTTTCTTGGGACCCTATCTAGGCCATTTTTCAATCATCTAATTGGTAACTCTTCCGCAGGGTTTACCGATTTGATCTTAACCGGCGAAAGAATAGAAGCTGGCATCAAGTCAGGAAAGATTCAGAAGGGTGTTGCTGCAAGTGTTGAGAAGAAGCCTTTTAAGAAGGAGACAACTATGGTATATTCTCAGAGAAGAGCAGGGAAGATGGAGCGTCGGCCAACTGTGGGGGCCGTAATGATTCAAAACACTCCGAGTGAGCAGCCTCGCTATAACCAGTCCAGACCAAATCAGCAACGGGTGGAAAGGCCACAACGGCAGTTCACCCGTATTAATATGACTCCAGCGCAAGTGCTTCCCCATCTATTGAAGTTGAATCTTGCCACCATCAAGGAGGCGCCAAAGAATGTGAATACGTCCTCCCCGCATTATCATGCCAATGCTAAATGCTCCTATCATTTAGACAGCGTTGGACACGACACCAATGATTGTTGGGCACTCGGGCACTCAAGCATAAAATCCAACACCTGATAGAGGCTAAGGAGGTAGAGTTTGACGCTCCAGAGAAGCCTAATGTGATATCTGCACCTATGCCGAAGCACGGCCGAAATATCAATGCCATTGAGGAGGATTTGTATGTTGTTGACGTCAGTAATCGGACTACTCCACTGCTAACCATTAAGTTGAATTTGTTAAGGGTCGGGATCTTCCCGGGATTTAAAGAAGACTGCTACTGTTGCCACTCTCTGCCGTTTGATTGTCCGCTATTGAAGAAAGGCATCCAAGGCCTTATGGATAGCCGACAAATTTTGTTCGAAAAAGTCTCTGCTGTTCCAGTTCATGTTGAAAATATCTCAATCATAACCATTCACGCCAATCTTTCCAAGGCCGTCAAAAAGCCAGTTAAGATTACACCAGCTGCAAAATCTGTTCCTTTAAAGATAACGATGCCAGGGCCTGTTCCCTATGTTTCTGAGAAGTCGATACCTTGGAACTATGGTGGTGACATCTACTACCATGGTATCAAGCAAGTCGAAGTAATTGAAGAAAGTTCGGATGATGAGGAAGCCAACATTAGTAACATTGCGGGCACCAGCAAAATCACCAGGAGCGGGAGAATATTTTCTCCAGAGATTGCCCCTCCAAGAGCAGTCTTTGGACCCTCATCAACTAAAGAAGTCATCCCTGCACCAGTAAAACTCTCCGCTAGAACTCCTTTGATTGAAGAAGTTGTTGTTCCTAGTGCTGTCTCTCCTACCATTGCTGATAAAGGAAAGGGAATACAGGATGAGCCCGTCAGGACGAGGGCTCAACCCTTGGTAATCCCGGAAGCATCCAAGAAAGAAATGGACGAGATTTTGAGGATAATCAAGAGAAGTGATTACGATGTGGTGGAACAGTTGGGGCAAACCCCCTCCAAGATCTCCATGCTGGCACTATTGCTTTGCTCAGAAGCGCACGCTCAAGCTTTGATTAAGTTTCTGAAGGCAGCTCATGTGCCCCAGGAAACCTCTGCGGATCAATTTCAACATTGCGTGGCTAGCCTGACTGCGGACAATGGATTAGGTTTTTCTGATGCCGACCTGACCCCTAAAGGCCGAAACGACAATGATGCTTTGCATATTTCAATCGAGTGTCGCGGAACCACCCTTGCACATGTTTTGGTTGATACCGGGTCGTCGCTGAATGTTTTGCCTAAGAAGGCCTTGGACCGGCTAGATTGTGAAGGGTTGGATTTGAAGCCGAGTGATATTGTCGTCAGAGCTTTCGATGGGTCGAAGAGAATGGTCCATGGAGAGGTTGAAATTCCCATCAAGATAGGTACTGAGGTGTTTAAATCCACTTTCTATGTAATGGACATCCGTCCATCATACTCCTGCCTGCTGGGTAGACCTTGGATACACCATGCTGGGGCAGTCACCTCCTCCTTGCATCAGATGCTGAAGTATCCTGTCAAGGGAAAGATCATCACTGTCCACGGCGAAGAAGAGTACATGATTAGCCACTTAAATTCTTTCCGGTATGTGGAGGTTGAAGGAGAGTTCATTGAGACGCCGTTTCAACATTTCAAAGAAGTTCTTCCTGAAATAGCAGTAACAAAGTTGACAGCTGAGGCACCAAGACAGATGGCCAGGATGGCATCTCTGGAGGATGCAAGAGCCGCAATCAAAGAAGGGAAGAATTCAGCATGGGGGAAGTTACCCGACTTTCCGCATAAGACTGACAAGTTTGGATTAGGTTTCACAGCCGCTGGCCAGAAAGCTATGCGCCAGTCAAAGATTGAAAGAGCGCCAGTCAAAATTTCTCCTTACAGAATCAACGCCCTGGAAGATGAAGACAAGGAAAGCAACATTGAAGAGTGGATTTATCCAACTATCAGAGGAGGATTGAGCAATTGGGAGGCTAAAGACTTTGTCCCCATCACTTTTATTCATCAGTAATTTATCTGTTAAACATTTCTTATTTGGTCTGTAATATTTTACTTTCAAATAATCCGTACACTATCTTTTCACCTCCTGCCTTGCCCGGGGCATGTAGGTCCACTTGTAAGGGTTTTGACTATTTTTCATATTCATATGCCATGTTTAATGATTCATTGGACGTTTTTCATTTGATAAACTGCTTATGTTCATTTTCTTTCCTTTTGCATTTTTTGTTTAAGGATGGCTATCCCTTACACACACCCACACTCACCAATGCAGGTACCCATCCACTCCGGATTCCATGGGTGACTATTCTGCTGTATCTTTCAATAACTCTGAAGATCTGGTCAATCTAGCCGAGTATGAAGATGACGAAGGTTGTGAAGTACCCGGGGAACTAGCCATACTTCTGCAACAAGAGGAAAGGGCCATCTTACCGCATGAAGAGCCATTGGAAGCTGTTAACTTGGGAACCGAGGAGAATCGGAAGGAGGTGCAAGTGGGTGTCAACCTGGAACCAAAAGTCAAGGAGCGCTTGGTACAGTTGCTGAATGAGTATGTTGAAATCTTCGCTTGGTCCTATGAAGACATGCCGGGTCTAGACACCGACATCGTGGTTCACCGTCTCCCCACAAGAGAAGACTGTCCACCAATCAAACAAAAAGTTCGCCGAATGAGGCCTGACATGTCCGAAAAGATCAAAGCAGAAGTAATAAAGCAATTCGATGCTGGCTTCCTGGCTGTTACGTCCTATCCTCAATGGGTCGCTAATATTGTACCGGTACCAAAGAAAGATGGCAAAGTCAGAATGTGTGTAGACTACCGGGATTTGAATAGGGCCAGCCCTAAAGATGATTTCCCGCTACCTCATATTGACATCTTAATCGACAATACAGCTCAGCATAAAGTATTTTCCTTCATGGACGGATTCTCGGGCTACAACCAAATTAAAATGGCTCCCGAGGATATGGAGAAAACAACTTTTGTTACACAATGGGGCACTTTCTGTTACAAAGTGATGCCGTTCGGGCTAAAGAACGCAGGAGCAACTTATCAACGCGCCATGGTAGCTTTATTTCATGACATGATACATCATGAGATTGAAGTTTACGTAGACGATATGATAGCTCGATCACAAACGGAGGAAGAGCACCTTGAGCATTTGGAGAAGCTGTTTGCCAGGTTAAAAGAATACAAGCTCAGGCTGAATCCAAGTAAATGCACTTTTGGAGTTAGGTCTGGAAAACTCCTGGGATTCATTGTAAGCAACAAAGGCATTGAAGTCGATCCGGCAAAAGTGAAAGAAATACAAGAGATGCCTGCTCCCCGTACTGAAAAGGAGGTTAGAGGATTCTTGGGCGCATAAACTATATTGCCAGATTCATCTCACATCTGACTTCTACCTGTGAGCCAATTTTCAAACTCTTGAAAAAAGATCAGGTAGTGGAATGGAACGACGATTGTCAAGCTGCTTTTGATAGAATCAAGGAGTATTTGCTAGAACCTCATATTCTGATGCCACCCGTCGAAGGAAGACCATTGATCATGTATTTGACCGTCTTGGATAACTCAATGGGGTGTGTTTTTGGCCAGCATGACGAGTCTGGTCGAAAAGAGCATGCTATTTATTACCTTAGTAAAAAGTTTACCGACTGTGAGACTCGCAACTCACTGCTCGAGAAAACTTGCTGCGCTTTGGTATGGGCTGCTCGCCGACTAAGACAGTATATGTTGACTCATACTACCTTGTTGATTTCCAAGAGGGATCCTATCAAGTATATCTTCGAGAAGCCCGCTTTATCTGGAAGGATAGCTAGATGGCAAATGATCTTAACCGAGTATGACATCCAGTACACCACCCAAAAAGCTATAAAAGGGAGTGTACTAGCTGACCATCTGGCTCATCAGGCTATCGAAGACTATTGTTGTACCCCAAAATTTTCCCTCCCATATTCTTCAAGAAAATTGCCAAGTCAAGCTTCAAGATTCCCCAAGGGTTGCACAGTTCAAGGGCCTCCTAACAGTCAAGATTAGGGTTTTGGTCCTGATCAAGAAAATGAAGTTTCCAAGGGTCCAATCAAGTCCCACATGCCTATAAATATGGTCAAGCATCCTCATACCAAGTTTCAAGGCTTTCAGTACAAAATTGCACAGTCAAAACCCTAATTGCACTACAGTCAACTGTAGGGGCAAAATGGTCATTTGACAGTCAAAACTTCAAATTTTTGGTCAACATCTTATTTTGAAGCCACAATCATCATTTGATCAATGCTTGATCATGATTCTCAAAGCTTGGCTCAAAAATCATCAAGATGCAAAAGTTTCTATTTTTGGACAGCTGAAAAGTCAACTGTAACTTGACCAAGGCATAACTTTTTCATGGTTCATCAGAAAAATTCCATCCAATGTTCATTTTGAAGGGGAAGACATTTCCTACAACTCATCTTCACACTCAAAGTCCAAGAAATGCTCTCACAAAAAGTTATCAATTTCAACATTATAGGTCATTTTCAAAAGTCAACAAAAAGGGACTTTAAGTCAAAGAACATAACTTGAGATTGGTAAATCAAAATGACATGGTACCAAAGACATTGGTTAGAGGACTTCAAGACCTTTCCAAAATGTCCAAGAACATGATCAAAGCTTAAAAATTGAGCAAGATATGCATTGGAGAAGTTGGGAAATTTTTGTGAAATGGCCAAAATCATTTATCCTTGAAATTTCATTTTTTGACAAAAGGGGCCCACTTTTTCCACTTGAATTAGCCTAGCCATGCTTCCCACGTGTCCCACCTTTTATGTCTGATTTTTTAATTGATTTTTTCATTTTTTATTGATTTTATTGGATTTAATTAATTTTAAATCTTTTAAAATCAAGAGAAATTCAAAAAAAATAATTTAAGGGAATATTTGGCTTTGATTAACCTTGAAGCACCATTATGTATATCCCATTTTCGTGCCAAGGCTCAAAGAAGCAAGAATTCAAAAAATGATCCAAAAAAGGAAGTTTGGTTATGGAGGTTTATGGAGGATTTTGAACTTGAATGCTATACATTATGGAGCCATAATTCCTCTTCATACACATTGCCTAAGGTATATATAAGTGATCAGAAACCAAATTGAGACCTAAGCGGCGCAAGAACACAAAAAAGCAAACTCACATTTTTGGCCATTTTTTTGAAAACTGAAAACTGCCTTGGAGCATTTGTTGAGCCTCCATTTTGATCAAAACATATTCCTGAGTTCCCAAGGAAGCTCCAGCGATCAAAACCACACTCAAACGTGCAAGGAATCAGTCCCACAAAGCTACACGGTTTGTATATTTTTTCAGAAATGCATAGCACGAATCATCCATTTCCATTGATTTTTATTGATTGATTTGTACTAACAATTGTCCTCTGAAGCTTTTTGTGTCATCCAATTGGATTATAGGTGTCTGAATCTGATTCTACCATGAACAAAAACTAGGGTTCATGAAACTTAGAATTAGGGCTTTGGTTATGTGGTAAAATTGGACCTTAACACCAGCATGAACGAAATCGTGGCAACATGAGGATTCCATTTTTGTTGTCGCGCTCAATTTATGTTTAGGCATGGCCTATTCGCTATTTTCAAATAGCTTGAGTTTTGGGGGGGTTTAAAACCCCCGCTATTTCATTTTCATTACAGGTACATTGGGGAAGACGACTGTGTGTCACGCTGTGAATGGCTGGTTTGAATCAAGCGCGCTTTTATTTTATTTTATAACACTAACGACCATTTTATTTTATATTTTTTGTTTCTCATATGATATACAAGGCGCGTTGGATGGTTCAGTGGTAAGCATAGGCGTTGGCAACGTTCATGACCTGGGTTCGAGACCCAGGTCCTCACCCCTTTCAATATTATTTTTCAATTAACATTCCCATGCAGCTTCAATATTAAGGCACACCATGCATCTCCAAAATCAAACCTGCCACGCGTTCAATCTCATCAATTCAAAGGCCCAGATCTGAGGAGCACGGTACACACGAGTCAACGCTTGGGTACGTGAGTGGAGGAGTCAGCCAGGCTTAAGGCTTATTGGGCTCAGATTACTGGACCTCACCCTCCAAATTAGGGGGAGACCCCCTTAGGTTTTTGCATTTCTTTTCATTCTTTGTTTCTTTTATTTTTATATTCTTTTAATTATTGCTTTTTTTAATTAATTAATATTTTCATGACATATAAGAAAAATACAAAAAAATCAGAAAAGATAAAAATAATAAATATTTTATTTTAGTATTAATTTTGTAAATAAATCCCATAATTAATTTAGATTTAATTTTAGGTTGTTAATTTAATTCTTTTTCACAATAACCAAAAATAATAAAAATAGACCTTTAGCATTTTCTTTTTTTTCATTAAATATTTTTATTATAAGTATCATTAACCATTAATTTTGTAAATAAATTTTATAATTAATTTAGTTTTAATTCTAGGTTTTAAATTTAATGCATTTTCTTCAATAAATTAAAAACAATTAGAATTAGAATTATTTAACTTTTAATTAATTTAATTTTTCTTTAATGTCATAAATACAAAAACATGAAAAAAATAAGTTCTTTCTTTTTATTTAACTTAATTATTTTATTAATTTTATTTTAATTCCTTTAAAGGGTCCAACGCCCTCGCATTCGATTACATTTTTGTTTCACGCGTTTTATTTATTTCTTTTTGTGAATATAATGTATTTGCTCCAAAGCCCTGTAATAGTTAATTAGACATTTATTTTCTGCACTTTATTTTAAATCGGGTCTGGATTAATTTGGCGATGTAGACCCGCGCCTTTGTAATAGCGTAGGACCTTTATCTTTTCCGCACTTTAAATTCCCGCACCTTTAACTGTTAAACAATAACATGAAAGAATGAATGCCCAAAAATAAAATCAAAACGTAGATCACCAATGCATGACAAGAACAAACAATAAATTGAAAATGACACACAAATCACACACCACCCCTAGGGTACGCCTCACTGTTGCCTTGCCTCGAAAGGTGATCGTCGAGTAGAGGATGTCTTAGTAAGTCCTCATGATCCGGGAACCTGGCATGAGGGTAGCTTCTAAGGTGTCTTCCCATTGCTCTGGTGATCACCATGTCCCAAACCTCGAATTGACCCGAACACCTCCAACGGTGGTGCTACCTACCTCTCAATGGTGGGATGGCACTACCTTAAGGACATTTACACAGCCTAATTCTTTAGGGTGGGTAGATAACTCGTAGATACTTGCTCTAATTCAAAACAAATCAAAAACTCTTTTCACACCGACACTTTTCAAAAAGCTTTCAAAACAACTTTTCAAACACTCTTGAGGACTGATACAAGAGTCGATCTGAAATTTTCAAAGAAACTTTTTCAAACCCACACACTTTGAAAAGCAAACAAACATTTTGAAAACACAAATGAGCAAGTATCTAAGAGCCCATGGATAACCATGGATAGAAAGGGTGCTAACACCTTCCCTTTCTATAAATCTACCTCCCGAACCGAGAGATAATCTCAATAAGGAATTTTTCTGTGCTTTTGTCCTTTCCATGTTGGAGAAAATAAAAGACGGTGGCGACTCTTGCTTCCGCGACATTTCGCGAACCAGCGTTAAACAGTCAGTTCCAGATCCACCGATCACAGAACTGGCGACTCTGCTGGGGAAATAAACTTAAAGTGAGGTGTACCTTAGGGCTTAGTTCATAACTGTGTTTTCAATTGTATTGATTTGCTTGCTTTACTATTGTGGGTTGCATGGGAGTTTCATAGATCCTAACCTGGATCTGGGGATACCCTTTTAGGTAGCATAAGCTGTGAGGGACCTGTCCGGCGTAGACCGACACGGGTGAAGCAGTGGCTACGTTGGTGTGGCACCTTGGTCTGTACCGATATCCCTTGTGTTGCAACGAGGAGAATATGGGTCTTCTAAGGAGTCGTTAAGCACCAACAACCTTAGAACCTTAAATGACACAACTTGGCAATTAGAACAGTAGCAGTATGCTACGCCCATTGAGGCTAAACTCTCGTGATGGTTCTGGCCGCAAGAAAAGATTGCGATGCTGGAGTTATGACCGATTGAGGGTAGTCAATGATATGGGGATCCTCTAAGAACCCGGTTACTTTGATAGGACAGGTATGAACCAACAAACTGAAAGAGGGTAGTACCTAGACCTCATGCTGGCCTAAACTTTAAGGGCTTGCTTTGTGTGACTTGTGTGCCTTACCATGTTTGCCTGTGTATCTATTTGTGGTGTGCTTTATCATAACATCATAACATCATGAGCATTGCATGCATCCTGCATAAGGGCTGACCATTTCAAAGACAAGAGGGTTTCACCTTTGCTCTGTTTTGTAGGACACCATGATGCCTGTGTGAAGGAATACTATCCGGTTCAACTTTGTTCACTCACCTGAGTTGCTTGAAGAGTTGGTTAGCAGGATTCCAAATACCACTTCCTTCATTCAGAGGCATGGTTCTCTTCTCAGTTTAGTCACTGCAAAGCGGGATCAACAGTTGATGAGTGTTCTGACCCAGTTCTATGACCCTCTACACCAGTGTTTCACCTTTCAAGACTTCCAGCTGGTCCCTACCCTGGAAGAGTTCTCTGATTTGCTTGGTATCCCTATCTTGGATCAGACTCCCTTTACTGGTTGGGAAAAGACCCTCAGGCTTGAGGATGTTGCTGCAGCTCTTCCCTTGACACATCAAGAGGTAATGGACAACTGGGTAACTAGAAGCGGAGTTAAGGGTTTCCTGGCCAAGTTTCTGATTGGTAAAGCTAACAGTTTCTGGAATGACCTGGACTTTAGGGCATATGAAGACATCCTAGCTCTCTTAATCTATGGGCTAGTCTTGTTTCCTAACCCTGATAACTTCATCAATGTCACTGCCATAAGGATCTTTATGTCTCAGAATCCCGTACCCACTCTCTTGGGTGACATCTTGCAACAACTTCATGCTCGTACTACCCGAAGACGAGGAACCCTATGGTGTTGTATCCCTTTGTTGGTGAGGTGGTTTATTTCGCACCTCCCCAAGTTCGTACTGAAGAATCAAGAAGGAAGAGGTTGGGCTCATAGGTTAATGTCTCTCACCGATAAAGACATCGTTTGGACTTGCAGAGGTTTGGATGAGATAGCTATTATTGATCGATGCGGGGAATACCCTAATGTTCCTCTGATTGGTACCCAAGGAGGAATCTCTTACAATCCATGTCTAGCACTCCGTCAGTTTGGGAGAGCAAGAAGAGCAGGGCCTCATGAAATGTTGGTGCCTCACATCAGTTTTGAGTTTCAGGTGGATAGTGACGAGCTGCGTCGTAGGTTTATCAAGGCTTAGGACAAAGTTCATAAAGCTGACCCACAGGAGTTAGGGCCAAAGACTTCTTTACCTATGGAAGCCTACTACAAATGGGTTCGCATCCGTGCTCAGAAGTTAGGTATGCCGTATGAAGCTGTCAGACCTATCATTCTTGAGTGTCATGACAAAGATGGTGTTCTTCCAACTGTCCTGCCTCCCCAGATACCCACTGATTACGATACATTAAAGAGGTCTTGGTCGCAACTGCGAGAAGAACGGGATTCTTACCGGGAAAAGTTCAACGAGCAGGAATTAAAGATCCAAAAGCTGACAAAGCAGTTGGAGAATGAGCGAGTTCTGAATGCCTACATCCGTACTGAGAAGAGGAGACCATGGGATCGATAAGGAGCTCTGGATGTTCTTTTTACAGTTTTACTGCCCTTTTCAGTATTTCCCTTCATGTAACGCCTAAGGGCAACCTGTTGAATAATTTCAGTTTCAAAGTTGAATCTAATGAAGTGTGTTCCTTTTTGTTTACAAAGTTGATTCCCGATTGTCTTTGAAAACATAAATCATACGCATTCCATTCATCATACGCATCACAGGTACCCTTCTTTTCAGGTTGCTGACTGTTCTTCGCTGTTTATTTTAGCATCATGAACCCTGAATCATCAACCGAGACATCTATCAAGGCCCTTCAGGCGCAGAACGCCCAATTTCAGGAGCTGATCATGGGTTTGGCTCAAGGTCAAAAAGAGCTGAAGGCTATGCTTCTGAAGAAGAATAAGAAGAAGAAGAGGATTGTGCTATTTAACACTGGGCGCAGACTCGGGAACACCTTGCAAAATGAGTCTGAGAGGACTACTCCATCTGTGGGGGAAGGTAGTCACCAAGAAAGGGAGGTCCCTACTCCTGTGGTCTCTGATACTGAAACAGACTTCAACGACGAACAGTACCCTCCTGCTGAAGACCGGTACAAGCAGCTGGAGGACAGATTAAAAGCTATGGAAATTCAGCGTGTGCCTGGACTGGATTTCGGAGACTTGGGGTTATCTACTGGGGTGGTGATTCCACACAAGTTCAAGGCACCTGCCTTTGTGAAGTATGACGGGGCTTCCTGTCCCAAGATGCACCTCAGTTCTTATGTAAGGAAGATCTAGCCTTACACAACAGACAGGAACTTATGGATCCACTTCTTCCAGGAGAGTCTTTCAGGGACTCACCTCGAATGGTTCTATCAGTTGGATGGAACCAACATTCGTAACTGGGAGGATCTGGCCACTGCTTTTTACAAGCAGTATCAATATAATTCCGACCTCGCTCCTACGCGTACCCAACTCCAGGGTATGTCGCTAGGGTCCGGTGAAGGTTTTAAGGAGTACGCACAGAAATGGAGAGATCTGGCGGGCAGAGTGCAGCCACCATTGACGGACCGGGAGCTGGTGGATATGTTTTTGGGGACCCTATCTGGTCCATTTTTCAATCATCTCATTGGTAATTCCTCTGCTGGGTTTACTGATCTGATCCTAACTGGTGAAAGAATCGAGGCCGGTATAAAATCGGGGAAGATACAGAAGGTTGCCTCCTCCAATGCTGAAAAGAAACCCTTCAAAAAGGAGGCTAGTGCTGTATATAGTTCCCGGAGACCAGAGAGATCTGAGCGCCGCCAATCTGTCAGTGCGGTAATGATTGCCAAGCCTGCTGCCGCTCCTCGGCCGACCAATCCTCAAAGGGCTGAAAGACCCCGGAGAGAGTTTACCCGTTTGAGCATGACCTTATCACAGATCCTGCCACAGTTGCTATCCACCAATTTAGTGACTATCAGAGAGGCTCCAAAGGGTGTGAATACTACATCCCCCAGGTTCAACCCCAACGCCCGTTGCGCTTATCACTCTGATAGCCCGGGGCATAACACAAATGACTGTTGGGCCCTAAAGAATAAGGTTCAGGACCTTATTGATGCAAAGGAGATACAGTTTGAGGCGCCCGAGAGGCCAAATGTTGTAACCGCTCCCATGCCCCAGCATGGAGTGAATGCTGTTGAGGAGGATTTGTATGTAGCTTCGGTGGATGATGTTGCTACTCCGCTGCTGACGGTCAAGAGGAACCTGTTGCTAGCCGGTTTATTTCCGGGATGTAGCAAAGGTTGCCCTCTATGTGTTGCTTCCCCTACTGGTTGTTCTTTGCTGAAGTCAGGCGTCCAAAACCTGATGGATAGTAAAGAAATTTTGTTCAGAAAGACTGTTGTTCCTGCTGCTCCTGTTGAAGAAGTATCAATTATTACCATCTTCAACAACCCTTCCAAGGCTCCTTCAAGGAAGCCTGTCCAAATTGTGCCTGTCCACAAGATTGCTCCCATCACCATTACTGTTCCGGAACCCATCCCCTACAAATCTGATAAGGCTGTCCCATGGCACTATGGGGCAGATGTTTATGTTCTGGGGGTGAAACAAGAGTTCAACGCTGATACTGGTGTCACCAACATCACCGGGCCTGCTAAGGTCACTCGTTGTGGAAGACTATTCTCACCAGACATTGATCCTCCGGTAATTCAGAGGCCTTTGATCATCACACCTGCCAGTGTGCCTGTTTCTCCCCCTGACCAAGTATCCACCCCTGCTGCCGAGTCATCTGATGCTCGGGGCAAGGGGATTGCTGCTGATGTGCCTGCCCGGACGGAGGCACCGAAGACCATTGTTGAGGCTTCCAGGCAGGAAATGGAAGAAATCCTCAAGATAATAAAGAAAAGTGATTTCAACGTTGTCGAACAGCTGGGGCACACCCCCTCTAAAATCTCCATGCTATCACTGCTGCTGTGTTCAGAGGCCCATGCCAAGGCCCTGATTGCTTTCTTAAAGACGGCCCACGTACCCCAAGAGACGTCTGCTGATCAGTTCACCGACTGTGTGGCCAACCTAACCGCTGATAATGGCATGGGTTTCTCTGATGCCGATCTGACAGCAAAAGGGAAGAACCATAATGATGCCCTGCATGTCTCCATTGAATGCAGGGGCACTACTCTTGCTCATGTGCTGGTTGACACTGGTTCTTCATTAAACGTGCTGCCCAAGAAGGCTTTGGATAGGCTGGACTGTGAGGGTCTAGAGCTCAAACCAAGTAACATTGTTGTTCGGGCCTTTGACGGGTCCAAAAGAATGGTACATGGTGAGGTGGACATCCCAATCAGGGTTGGGTCACAGGTCTTCGATTCAAAATTCTATGTGATGGACATCCGTCCATCCTATTCTTGTTTGCTGGGTCGCCCGTGGATCCACAAGGCTGGAGTTGTGACCTCCACGTTGCATCAGAAGCTCAAGTACCCGGTCAGGGGGAAGATTGTAACAGTGCAAGGGGAAGAGGAATACATGGTCAGCCACCTCAACTCCTTCAGGTACATAGAAATGGATGGGGAGTTCATCGACACCCCCTTCCAACATTTTGAGGAGGTACCACAAACATTGGCAGCAGCAGAAGCAGTGGTCGAAGAGGTTTCTCCTTTGAAGATGGCCTCCTTAAAGGACGCCCAGGCTATGATTGAAAGAGGTGAATGTGCAAACTGGGGCAAACTCCCTGATTTTACTCCTAAAACTAACAAGTTTGGGCTGGGTTTCACTACGGAGGCTCAGAAGGCTGTGCGCAAGGCGAGAATTGGAAGACCTCCTGTGCTCATCACCTACTCAGGAGTGAATGCTATTGGAGAGGAAGACGAAGTGGAGGAGTCAGAGTTCGATAGCTGGATCTACCCGACGACTGATGGTGGATTGACCAATTGGACTGCTAAAGACTTTACACCCATAACTTTTGTTCCCCAGTAATGAACTTCTTTGTTTTGGATTTGTAATAAACAATCAATTGAAACTGTATGGCCCGGTGTCTTGCCCGGGGCACCGTGGTCTTATTTATGAGGGCTTTTGTTTGTCACTGTCATATATCATAAATAAAAGCATTGGACGTTTTTCACATTTCGAATCTTGCGCTCTTTTTCTTTCCTTTCTTTATATATTGCAAAACAGCTGTATTTACACACACTCACTCATACAGGTTTCAATCCACTCTGGATCTCACTGGTAACGACTCTGCTACTGCCAATTATGACTTCGAAAATCCGATCAACTTAGCTGAAGACGAAGGTGAAGATGATTGCGAAGTGCCTGGCGAGCTTGCAAGACTGTTAATTCAAGAGGAAAGGGCAATTCAACCCCATGAAGAGCCAGTGGAAACAATAAACTTGGGTACTGAAGAAGACAGGAAAGAGGTAAAGATTGGCGCCAACCTAGAGCTCAGCGTGAAGCAACGGTTGACTCAGATGCTGCATGATTATATGGAGATCTTTGCCTGGTCCTACGAAGACATGCCCGGGTTGGATACCGATATTGTGGTCCATCACTTGCCTACTAAGGAAGACTGCCCTCCGGTTAAGCAAAAGGTCCGCCGTATGCGTCCAGAAATGTCTGAGAAGATTAAAGCCGAGGTTATGAAACAGTTTGATGCTGGGTTCCTTGCAGTGACTTCTTACCCTCAGTGGGTTGATAATGTGGTGCCGGTACCAAAGAAAGACGGTAAGGTCAGAATGTGTGTCGACTACAGGGATCTGAACAGGGCCAGCCCCAAAGACGACTTCCCTCTACCTCACATTGACGTCCTTGTTGATAATACAGCTCAGTATAAGGTGTTCTCTTTCATGGATGGTTTTTCAGGCTATAATCAGATCAAGATGGCTCCTGAAGACATGGAAAAGACTACATTTGTTACTCAGTGGGGCACCTTCTGCTACAAGGTCATGCCTTTTGGACTGAAAAATGCTGGGGCAACCTACCAACGTGCCATGGTTGCTTTATTTCTTGACATGATCCATCATGAGATAGAAGTGTATGTTGACGACATGATTGCAAGGTCCCAAACTGAGGAAGAACACCTCGATCATCTGCAGAAATTGTTTGACCGTCTAAAACTGTACAAGCTGAGGTTGAACCCGAACAAGTGCACCTTCGGGGTAAGATCTGGGAAGTTGCTAGGCTTCGTTGTAAGTGATAAGGGTATTCAAGTGGACCCTGCCAAGGTTAAGGCTATTCAAGAGATGCCAGTTCCTAAAACAGAGAAAGAGGTCAGAGGTTTTTTAGGATGCCTGAATTACATTGCTCGGTTTATCTCACACCTAACTGCTACCTGTGAGCCAATCTTCAAACTGCTGAGGAAAGATCAGGTAGTACGTTGGAATGATGAATGCCAGGCTGCTTTCGACAGGATCAAAGAGTATCTCCAAGAACCACCCATCCTTATGCCACCGGTTGAAGGGAGACCTCTGATACTTTACCTGACAGTACTTGATAACTCAATGGGGTGTGTGCTGGGGCAGCATGACGAGTCTGGCCGAAAAGAGCATGCCATTTATTACCTTAGCAAAAAGTTTACCGACTGTGAGACCCGATACTCACTGCTTGAGAAAACTTGCTGCGCTTTGGTATGGGCTGCTCGCCGGCTGAGACAGTATATGCTGACTCACACTACCTTGTTGATCTCAAAGATGGATCCTATAAAGTACATATTCGAAAAGCCTGCTCTGTCTGGGAGAATTGCAAGATGGCAAATGATCTTGACGGAATACGACATTCAGTACACAACCCAGAAAGCCATCAAGGGAAGTGTATTGGCAGACCACTTGGCACATCAGGCCGTAGATGACTATCAGTCGATGAACTTCGAGTTTCCAGATGAAAGCATCATGATAGTAACTGATTGTCAAATACCTGGACCGGATGAAGGACCTGAGGAAGGATCCCGATGGTCTATGCACTTTGACGGAGCCTCCAATGCTTTGGGTAATGGTATCGGTGCTGTGATCATATCCCCTCAAGGCACTCATACTCCACTCACTGCCCGGCTATGTTTCAACTGCACCAACAACATGGCGGAGTATGACGCGTGCATCATGGGACTCAAAGCTGCAATTGACTTAAGGATCAAGTTTCTGAGTGTCTTCGGAGATTCCGCTCTCGTGATCAACCAGATCAAAGGCGAGTGGGATACGAAACATCCGAATCTTATTCCTTACAAAGAATGTGTGTTGACAATGATCCCCCACTTCACAGAGATAACCTTTGAACATTTCCCGAGAGAGGAGAATCAGTTAGCAGACGCGTTAGCTACGATGTCTTCTATGTTCAAAGTCAAGTGGGACAATGAGGCTCCCCGGGTCATCATCTGGAAACTGGACGAACCGGCATACTGTTGTGATCTTGAGACTGAATTAGTGACTGAGAAGCCTTGGTACCATGAGGTGAAGAGGTACTTGGAAGCTCAGGAATACCCTGAAGGTGCATCTGTCAACGATAAGAAGTTTCTGAGAAGGTTCGCAACAAAGTTCTTCCTTAGCAACAACGTCTTGTATAAACGAAACCATGATTCGACCTTACTGCGTTGTGTGGATAAGACTGAAGCAGAAAGGATTATGGCGGAGCTACATGAGGGTACCTTCGGAACACATTCCAGTGGACACACTATGGCTAAGAAGATCCTTCGGGCAGGGTATTTTTGGTCCATAATGGAAGCTGATTGTTACCAATATTCTCGGACGTGTCACAAGTGCCAGGTTTATGCAGACAAGGTGCATGTTCCTCCGGTTCCTCTGAATGTCCTGACTGCACCTTGGCCTTTTGCAATGTGGGGCATTGATATGATCGGTGAGATCAGACCTACGGCATCTAACGGGCATCACTTCATCCTTGTAGCGATTGATTACTTTACAAAGTGGGTTGAAGCAGCTTCCTATGCTACAGTAACCAAGACGGTTGTGGCACGGTTCATTCGGCATAATCTGATCTGTCGATACGGTGTCCCTGAGAGAATTATTACAGATAACGGTACCAATCTGAATAACAAGATGATCACTGAGCTCTGCGAGCAGTTCAAGATACAGCACCACAACTCTTCTCCTTACAGACCGAAGATGAATGGGGCTGTAGAAGCAGCAAATAAGAACATTAAGAAAATCGTGCAGAAGATGACAGTGACTTATAAAGATTGGCACGAGATGTTACCGTTCGCTCTACATGGGTACCGTACCTCAGCTAGGACGTCAACCGGGGAAACTCCTTTCTCCTTGGTTTATGGTATGGAGGCAGTCTTACCGATCGAAGTACAAATACCCTCTCTCCGGATAATGAAGGATGCAAATCTGAACGAAGATGATTGGATCCAGACACGACTTGATCAACTCAACCTTATTGATGAGAAGAGACTTGCTGCTATCTGCCATGGTCAGACGTACCAGAAACGAATGATCAGGGCATTTAACAAAAAGGTCAGACCACAGGAATATCAAGTTGGGGATCTGGTAATCAAGCGAATCATCCTTCCTCAGAGTGATCCAAGAGGCAAGTGGACCCCTACGTACGAAGGGCCATTTGTGGTCAAACATGTGTTCTCAGGAGGAGCCATGATTTTAACCAACATGGACGGTGACGACCTTCCTCACCCCGCTAATGCAGACATAGTAAAAAGATACTACGCATGAAAAAGACCCGCTAGGATGACATGCCTAGGCAGAAATTAGGGCTTCCCGGCGAACCAAAAGGGTTCGGGCAAAATGAAGGGATGAAATGAAAAAAAATCTATACACCCGGCAAGTCGAAAACCTGAAAAGGCGGCTTGGGCAAAAATGGGTATCCCGGTGGACTGAAAACCCGAAAGGGCGGTCCAGGCAAAAATTAGGGATAAAAGTGTAATACTATGTCTCATTGGATCACTTTGCATCCAGAATCCGGTATCCACATCAAGTTCAGACGACATCGATCAGTCAGCTTCATTCTTCGTTTAGGTCATCAAGTGATGAGACGCTCGGAGTTATAAAGACAATAGCAGAGTTGAAACCCAGTGGGATCATTCATTTCACACAGCTGTTTTATTTTCTTTTGTACAAAATTTGTATAAACTCTTTTGTTCGGCGGCGTTCTCTTACTAGGACGTCAGCCTCTTGTACACAAAACGCCTATTTTCAGGCCATTCAAAAATCAATACAAATATACTTTTCAGTTAAAAGTGCCAATTGTTTTTCTTTTTCTGTTTTGTTTTGCGAAGAACGTCCAAGGTTCAATTTGTGATATATGCATTGACAATAATTTGCTAACTCATAAATATTTGCGTACGAAACAAAGGATTAATTACAGGTAACATTAGAAACAAGGGCAATAAAGAGTTGTCTAAACAATCTAATTGTTCTATCCTCCAAGGCACCAAGGTAGGTTCAGCTAAAGAACATAACCAGATGTCCTAATTCCCCAGAGAGTGAAACAGCAAGTCAGTACACTCTCCTCAAGCAAAGCTACTATCAAACTTAAGGAAGTTGAGTATCCTCCAGCAGACCTCAACATTCCCCAGCAGCATATGTATTCCTAACAAGCATCCCCGGCAGTCTTGGCCTAAAGATTGTTCCCCGGCGGTATACCAGACGTTCAAAGGAATCACTTTCCCCGCAGTTCAAAACTTCCCCAAGAGGAGTCCAGTCCAGTTTCCCCAGGAAAGTTGGAATTCATCTCCCCAAGCAGTAAGCTTATCCCCAGTAGATTCTGGAAGCTTATCCCTCGCAGAGCACGAACGCGTCGTCCGACTTTATTCAAAGAGTTATGTCCTTACCAGGATATAACTGGGTTATCCTCAGCCAAAAGCCACGGAAAGATCGCCGTCAACTCCGTCTTCTTATCCCCAGCAAAGTCTATCAGCACTTCCAGCACAGCAAAGATATCCCCAGCAAGTAATTATCAACAACGCAGCAAAGTATCTCTCTCCCCACAGAGTATTGCTTCCCAGCAAGATCGCTAGAGTACTTTTCTCCCCGCAGAGTTATCCATTCGCCAAGTTTATTCCCCAACGGAGTCATCTTCTCCTACCGGTATACTTGCAACTATCATCCCCAGCGGAGGCAAATCTATTCTTCAACATCAGCCCAAGAGTGACTTCCCGGCACCCGTCAAAGATTTACTTTCCTAGACGAAAAATACATTCCTAAACATCACATACATCATTATAACATGCATAGACGCATCATATCTTACAAACCTCATCTATGTTGAGAACATCATTGCTTGGTCCATATCATGCATGGCATATGACTGACCTTTACCTTTCAGGAAAGATTCAGCTAAATTCTCAATCATATTCAGTTAAATCGACTCCAAAGATTTCTCTGGTTATTATCCAGTCCAAGGCTTTCTCTAGTCCAGTTAAATCGACCCCAAACAGATTTTTCTGATGAAGACCCAGTAGAAGTTATCAAAGGTTTTTCTCGATGAATGTTATTGAGATTATAATTTCCTATGGTTCTCTCCCAAATGCTGCGGAGACGATAATTCCATTCCAGGTTTTTCTCAATGTTTGCTTTTAAAATTATAATTTCCTATGGTTCCCTCCCCGATCCTGCGGAGACGATAATTCCATTCCAGGTTTTTCTCAATGTTTGCTTTTGAGATCATAATTTCCTATGGTTCCCTCCCCGATCCTGCGGAGACGATAATTCCATTCCAGGTTTTTCTCAATGTTTGCTTTTGAGATTATAATTTCCTATGGTTCTCTCCCCGATCCTGCGGAGACGATAATTCCATTCCAGGTTCTTCTCAAATGGTTGCTTTTGAGATCATAATTTCCTATGGTTCTCTCCCCGATCCTGCGGAGATGATAATTCCCACCAAGATTTTCTCAACGATTGCTGTTGAAGTTAAAGTCATCCAAGGTTCTCTCACCGTTCCTGTTGAGGTAGTAACCATCCCTGGTTCATTCATAATCTTTTGAAGCTCCAGATTCAGCTCCTGTAACCAGTCAGGATATATCTATATCAAGCATCTGAAGACCAGCTCCCGCAACATGTCAGGTACTCATCTTTCTTATGCAGGTATGCAAGTTCTCGCTAAGGAATCTCTTATGCGATCAACATCCAGATGGCATCTATAAGCCCATCCACCTTCCATCATCCTATTCATCAATCTCTAAATGGCATCTATAAGCCCATTCCCATCATCACACTGCTACTATGTGAGCGCAAATTTCTGGGCACTCTAGTGTTCAATCATCTTCCACCTTCGAATTACGAAAGGCACGTCAGCCAATCTGCATCCTCAGGTCTAAGAAGATTGAATAGGGGCAACTGTTGTACCCCAAAATTTGCCCTCCCATATTCTTCAAGAAAATTGCCAAGTCAAGCTTCAAGATTCCCCAAGGGTTGCACAGTTCAAGGGCCTCCTAACAGTCAAGATTAGGGTTTTGGTCCTGATCAAGAAAATGAAGTTTCCAAGGGTCCAATCAAGTCCCACATGCCTATAAATATGGTCAAGCATCCTCATACCAAGTTTCAAGGCTTTTAGTACAAAATTGCACAGTCAAAACCCTAATTGCACTACAGTCAACTGTAGGGGCAAAATGGTCATTTGACAGTCAAAACTTCAAATTTTTGGTCAACATCTTATTTTGAAGCCACAATCATCATTTGATCAATGCTTGATCATGATTCTCAAAGCTTGGCTCAAAAATCATCAAGATGCAAAAGTTTCTATTTTTGGACAGCTGAAAAGTCAACTGTAACTTGACCAAGGCATAACTTTTTCAAGGTTCATCAGAAAAATCCCATCCAATGTTCATTTTGAAGGGGAAGACATTTCCTACAACTCATCTTCACACTCCAAGTCTAAGAAATGCTCTCACAAAAAGTTATCAATTTCAACATTATAGGTCATTTTCAAAAGTCAACAAAAAGGGACTTTAAGTCAAAGACCATAACTTGAGATTGGTAAATCAAAATGACATGGGACCAAAGACATTGGTTAGAGGACTTCAAAACCTTTTCCAAAATGTCCAAGAACATGATCAAAGCTTAAAAATTGAGCAAGATATGCATTGGAGAAGTTGGGAAATTTTTGTGAAATGGCCAAAATCATTTATCCTTGAAATTTCATTTTTTGACAAAAGGGGCCCACTTTTTCCACTTGAATTAGCCTAGCCATGCTTCCCACGTGTCCCACCTTTTATGTCAGATTTTTTAATTAATTTTTTCATTTTTTATTGATTTTATTGGATTTAATTAATTTTAAATCTTTTAAAATCAAGAGAAATTCAAAAAAATTAAGTTAAGGGAATATTTGGCTTTGATTAACCTTGAAGCACCATTATGTATATCCCATTTTCGTGCCAAGGCTCAAAGAAGCAAGAATTCAAAAAATGATCCAAAAAAGGAAGTTTGGTTATGGAGGTTTATGGAGGATTTTGAACTTGAATGCTATACATTATGGAGCCATAATTCCTCTTCATACACATTGCCTAAGGTATATACAAGTGATCAGAAACCAAATTGAGACCTAAGCGGCGCAAGAACACAAAAAAGCAAACTCACATTTTTGGCCATTTTTTTGAAAACTGAAAACTGCCTTGGAGCATTTGTTGAGCCTCCATTTTGATCAAAACATATTCCTGAGTTCCCAAGGAAGCTCCAGCGATCAAAACCACACTCAAACGTGCAAGGAATCAGTCCCACAAAGCTACACGGTTTGTATATTTTTTCAGAAATGCATAGCACAAATCATCCATTTCCATTGATTTTTATTGATTGATTTGTACTAACAATTGTCCTCTGAAGCTTTTTGTGTCATCCAATTGGATTATAGGTGTCTGAATCCGATTCTACCATGAACAAAAACTAGGGTTCATGAAACTTAGAATTAGGGCTTTGGTTATGTGGTAAAATTGGACCTTAACACCAGCATGAACGAAATCGTGGCAACATGAGGATTCCATTTTTGTTGTCGCGCTCAATTTATGTTTAGGCATGGCCTATTCGCTATTTTCAAATAGCTTGAGTTTTGGGGGGGTTTAAAACCCCCGCTATTTCATTTTCATTACAGGTACATTGGGGAAGACGAATGTGTGTCACGCTGTGAATGGCTGGTTTGAATCCAGCGCACTTTTTTTTATTTTATAACACTAACGACCATTTTATTTTATATTTTTTGTTTCTCATATGATATACAAGGCGCGTTGGATGGTTCAGTGGTAAGCATAGGCGTTGGCAACGTTCATGACCTGGGTTCGAGACCCAGGTCCTCACCCCTTTCAATATTATTTTTCAATTAACATTCCCATGCAGCTTCAATATTAAGGCACACCATGCATCTCCAAAATCAAACCTGCCACGCGTTCAATCTCATCAATTCAAAGGCCCAGATCTGAGGAGCACGGTACACACGAGTCAACGCTTGGGTACGTGAGTGGAGGAGTCAGCCATGCTTAAGGCTTATTGGGCTCAGATTACTGGACCTCACCCTCCAAATTAGGGGGAGACCCCCTTAGGTTTTTGCATTTCTTTTCATTCTTTGTTTCTTTTATTTTTATATTCTTTTAATTATTGCTTTTTTTAATTAATTAATATTTTCATGACATATAAGAAAAATACAAAAAAATCAGAAAAGATAAAAATAATAAATATTTTATTTTAGTATTAATTTTGTAAATAAATCCCATAATTAATTTAGATTTAATTTTAGGTTGTTAATTTAATTCTTTTTCACAATAACCAAAAATAATAAAAATAGACCTTTAGCATTTTCTTTTTTTTTATTAAATATTTTTATTATAAGTATCATTAACCATTAATTTTGTAAATAAATTTTATAATTAATTTAGTTTTAATTCTAGGTTTTAACTTTAATGCATTTTCTTCAATAAATTAAAAACAATTAGAATTAGAATTATTTAACTTTTAATTAATTTAATTTTTCTTTAATGTCATAAATACAAAAACATGAAAAAAATAAGTTCTTTCTTTTTATTTAACTTAATTATTTTATTAATTTTATTTTAATTCCTTTAAAGGGTCCAACGCCCTCGCATTCGATTACATTTTTGTTTCGCGCGTTTTATTTATTTCTTTTTGTGAATATAATGTATTTGCTCCAAAGCCCTGTAATAGTTAATTAGACATTTATTTTCTGCACTTTATTTTAAATCGGGTCTGGATTAATTTGGCGATGTAGACCCGCGCCTTTGTAATAGCGTAGGACCTTTATCTTTTCCGCACTTTAAATTCCCGCACCTTTAACTGTTAAACAATAACATGAAAGAATGAATGCCCAAAAATAAAATCAAAACTTAGATCACCAATGCATGACAAGAACAAACAATAAATTGAAAATGACACACAAATCACACACCACCCCTAGGGTACGCCTCACTGTTGCCTTGCCTTGAAAGGTGATCGTCGAGTAGAGGATGTCTTAGTAAGTCCTCATGATCCGGGAACCTGGCATGAGGGTAGCTTATAAGGTGTCTTCCCATTGCTCTGGTGATCACCATGTCCCAAACCTCGAATTGACCCGAACACCTCCAACGGTGGTGCTACCTACCTCTCAATGGTGGGATGGCACTACCTTAAGGACATTTACACAGCCTAATTCCTTAGGGTGGGTAGATAACTCGTAGATACTTGCTCTAATTCAAAACAAATCAAAAACTCTTTTCACACCGACACTTTTCAAAAAGCTTTCAAAACAACTTTTCAAACACTCTTGAGGACTGATACAAGAGTCGATCTGAAATTTTCAAAGAAACTTTTTCAAACCCACACACTTTGAAAAGCAAACAAACATTTTGAAAACACAAATGAGCAAGTATCTAAGAGCCCATGGATAACCATGGATAGAAAGGGTGCTAACACCTTCCCTTTCTATAAATCTACCTCCCGAACCGAGAGATAATCTCAATAAGGAATTTTTCTGTGCTTTTGTCCTTTCCATGTTGGAGAAAATAAAAGACGGTGGCGACTCTTGCTTCCGCGACATTTCGCGAACCAGCGTTAAACAGTCAGTTCCAGATCCACCGATCACAACTATCAACCCATGAGATTTGACTTCCCAGACGAGGACATCATGAATTTGGACAACGTTGAAAGTAACGGACTGTATGACGGACCCGAAAAGGGATCCCGATGGACCCTGTACTTTGATGGTGCTTCAAATGCACTTGGAAACGGTATTGGCGCAATACTCATTTCTCCGGAAGGTTGTCACACTCCTTTCACGGCCCGACTTTGCTTCAGCTGCACAAACAACATGGCTGAGTATGAAGCTTGCATCTTTGGTCTCGAGGCTGCTATAGACTTGGGGATCAAATCTTTGATCGTATTTGGTGACTCGGCTTTGGTCATCAGCCAAATCAAAGGAGACTGGGATACCAAGCATCCTAATCTTATCCCATACAAAGAACATGTCCTGACATTGTTGCCTCATTTCGAGCAAATTACCTTCGAGCATTTCCCGCGAGAAGAGAATCAGCTAGCCGATGCTCTAGCCACAATGTCCTCCATGTTTAAACTCAACTGGGATAACGAGGCTCCCCAAATCACCATCAAGCGAATGGATGAACCGGCACATTGCCACGAGATTAATACCAAAGAAGTAGTGGAACAACCTTGGTTCCATGAAATCAAAAGGTATCTCGAGACTAAAGATTATCCTGAAGGAGCTTCCGTAAATGACAAGAAGTTTTTAAGGAAATTCGCTGCTAAGTTCTTCCTGAGCAACAGCAACCTTTACAAACGAAGCCATGATTGTGTATTACTCTGATGTGTGGATAAAGCTGAAGCAGAGTTGATCATGACTGATATACACAGCGGCACATTTGGCACTCACTTGAGCGGGCATACAATGGCTAAGAAGATCCTAAGGGCAGGCTATTATTGGTCTACCATGGAGGCTGACTGCCATCAACATTCCCGTACGTTCCACAAGTGTCAAGTCTACGCTGACAAAGTTCATATTCCTCCGGTTCCCCTTAACGTCCTGACTGCTCCGTGGCCCTTTGCAATGTGGGTGTGATCGGTGGATCTGGAACTGGCTGTTTTAAAGCTGGTTCACGAAATGTCGCGGAAGCAAGAGTCGCCACCGTCTTTTATTTTCTCCAAATGGAAAGGACAAAAGCACAGAAAAATTCTTTAAAGAGATTGCTCTCGGTTCGGGAGGTAGATTATAGAAAGGGAAGGTGTTAGCACCCTTTCTATCCATGGTTATCCATGGGCTCTTAGATACTTGCTCAATGTGTTTTCAAAAAATGGTTTGTTTGCTTTTCAACTGTGGGTTTTTTAAAAGTTTCTTTGAAAATTTCAGTTCGACTCTTGTATCGGTCCTCAAGAGTGTTTGAAAAAATGCTTTCGAAAGCTTTTTGAAAAAGGTGTCGGTGTGAAAAGTATTTTTGATTTGTTTTGAAATTAGAGCAAGTATCTAGAGTCGTCTACCTACCCTAAGGAATTCGTCTGTGTAAATGTCCTTTAAAGTAGTGCCATCCCACCATTGAGAGGTAGGTAGCACCACCGTTGGAGGTGTTCGGGTCAATTCGAGTTTTGGGACAGTGTGGCCACCAAGCAAAGGTAAGATACCTTAGGAGCTACCCTTATGCCATTGATCTTTTATTCCGAGGTAACTATTCCGAGGCAACTTGTTCCGAGGCAACCATTTTGAGGCAACTAGATCAATGGAACATAAGGACTCACTAAGACGTCCTATAGTCGACGACCACGTTTCGAGGGACAAGGCAACAGTGTGATCACCAGAGTAATGGGAAGACACCTTAGAAGCTACCCTCATGCCAGGTTCCCGGATCATGAGGACTTACTAAGACATCCTCTACTCGACGATCACCTTTCGAGGCAAGACAACAGTGAGGCGTACCCTAGGGGTGGTGTGTGTGATTCGTGTGTCGTTTTCAGATATTTTTGTCTTTTGTCATGTCATGGGTGTTCTACGCTTGTTTTTATTTATGTCCATACATTCTTTCATGCCTTGATTTAACAGTGAAAAATATTACGGGAAAGTAAAAATTCTAAGCTATTACAAAAGGCGCGGGTCCACATCGCCAAAATTTCTCGAACCCGATTTGACAGTGTTGTACCCCAAAATTTGCCCTCCCATATTCTCCAAGAAATTGCCAAGTCAAGCTTCAAAATCTCCTCAAGGGTTGCATAGTCAAGGGCCTCCTAAGCAGTCAAACTAGGGTTTTGGTTCTCACAAGGAAGCTGAAGTTTTCAAGGCCTCAATCAAGTCTCCCATGCACACAAACATTGTCAAGCACCTACATGTCAAGTTTCAAGACTTTCAGCACAAAATTGCACAGTCAAAACCCTAATTGCACTACAGTCAACTGTAGGGGCAAAATGGTCATTTGCAGTCAAAAGTTCAAATTTTTGGTCAACATCTCATTTTGAAGCCACAAACATCATTTGATCAATGCTTGATCATGATTCTCAAATCTTGGCTCAAAAATCATCAAGATGCAAAAGTTTCTATTTTTGGACAACTGAAAAAGTCAACTGAAATTGACCAGGGCATAACTTTCACATGGATTATCAAAAAAATTCCATCCAAAGCTCATTTTGAAGAGAAAGACATTTCCTACAACTCATATTCATACTTCAAGTCCAAGAAATGCTCTCACAAAAAGTTATCAATTTCAACATTATAGGTCATTTTCAAAAGTCAACAAAAAGGGGCTTTAAGTCAAAGGCCATAACTTGAGATTGGTAAATCAAAATGACATGGGACCAAATACATTGTTTAGAGGACTTCAAGACCTTTCTAAAATGTCCAAGAACATGAGCAAAGCTTAAAAATTGAGCAAGTTATGCATTGGAGAAGTTGGGAAATTTTTGTGAAATGGCCAAAATCATTTATCCTTGAAATCTCATTTTTGACAAAAAGGGGCCCACTTTTTCCACTTGAATTAACTTGGCCATGCCTCCCACGTGTCCCACCTTTTATTTCAGATTTTTTATTAATTTTTTCATTTTTTATTGATTTTATTGGATTTAATTAATTTTAAAATTTTTAAAATCAAAAGAAATTCAAAAATTGATTTAAAAGGGAATATTTGGTTTTTAATAGCCTTGAAACACCATTATGTGCCTACCAAAATTCGTGCAAGGGAGTAATCAAGGCAAAAATTCAAAAATGGACTCAAAATGGAAAGTTGATAATGGTGGTTTATGTGAAAATCCAAATCATCAATGCAAAGCATATTTGGCCATAATTCTCATTCATACACCTTGACTAGAGTATATACAATTGAGACACAACAAGAATTGGACAGAATCTGCACCCTATTGCTCACGAAAAACTCACATTTTTAACAAAAAAACTCAAAACTGAAAACTCATTTCCAAAGCGATTCAAGTCTCAAAACCTGTTCCATTGGCTTCTTGGAGGATCATAGGACATAACTGAATCATTCCCCAAGCCCCATACTCAAAGAAACGCAAGGTTACCATTGAAATTGGTAAAAGAAATTCCAAAACTGTTCTCCCTTATTCATGCCCCTTTATCATATTTTGTTGTTATATTTATGTTTATGATGAAATTTGCAAGCTAATGATATGACTTAATTTAAGTTTCACGCCTTCTATGCCAAGACACCATGTTCGTGTTCTAGGGTTTTACAGGATTGGAAATTAGGGGTTTTCGAATGTGGAAAAATTAGCACTCATGACCACCACTATTGGAATCAGTGTGACTAGACGAAGAAAATGCCATGCTCGCGCCCAATTTATGTTTAGGCATGGCCTATTCGCTATTTCCAAATAGCTTGAATTTTGGGGGGGTTCAAAACCCCCGCTATTTCATTTTTGTTACAGGTACAGTGGAGAAGATGATCATGTGTCGTGCTGTGAATGGCTGGTTTGAATCCAGCGCGCGCTTTTTTTTATTTTACAACGCTAACACGCATTTTATCTTATATTATTTGTTTGTTCTTTAATATACAAAGCGCGTTTCTAGTACAGTTGGCAAGCGTAAGGATGGGCAAAGCACATGACCTGGGTTCGAGCCTCAGGTCTTCAATAATCTCTATATTATTTTTCAATAAGCAATCTCATGCAGGTTCAATATCAAGGCACATCATGCACCCTCAGAATCCAATATCCACGCGTCCACTGGGATCAAATCAAAGGCGCAGAATTGATGAATACCATAGGCTGCAGTCAACGCGCTACATGCTACTCAGAAAAGGTCAAACGGACATGCTTATTGGGCCAGAATCTCCATGGACTTTACCTCCAAATTAGGGGTTTCACCCCCTTAGGTTTTACAATTTTCTTTCTTTTTTTTTTGTTTCTTTTTATTATTTTTATATTCTTTTAATTGTTGCTTTATTTTAATTAATTAATATTTTCAAAATATAAAAAGCATAAAAAAGATCAGAAAAGATAATAAAAACAATAATTTTATTTTTAGTATTAATTTTGTAATTAAATTCCATAATTAATTTAGATTTAATCCTAGATTATAATTTAATTCTTTTTTTCACAATAAACCCCAAAAAAAAAAATTAGATCTTTAATACTTTTTCCTTTTTTTTTGTAATTAATTAAATATTTTGTCATCAACCATTAATTTTGTAAATAAGTTTTATAATTAATTAGTTTTAATTTTAGGTTTTAACTTTAATGCATTTTCTTTAATAAATTAAAAACAATTAGAATTAGAATTAATTACTTGACTTTTAATTAATTTAATTTTCTTTAATGTCATAAATACAAAAAAAAAACATAAAAAACAATTTCTTTCTTTTTATTTAATTTAATTATTCCATTAATTTTATTTTAATTCCTTAAAGGGTCCAACGCCCTCGCATTCGGTCATATTTTCCTTTTTCGCGCGTTTTATTTATTTTTGATGTAAATATAATGTACTTGTACCAAAGCCATGTAATAGCTATTAGACATTTATTTTCTGCAATTTATTTTAAATCGGGTCTGGATTAATTTGACGTTGTAGACCCGCGCCCTTGTAATAGCGTAGGACCTTTATCCTTTCCGCACTTTAAATTTTCGCACTTTTAACTGTTAAACAATAACATGAAAGAATGAATGCCCAAAAATAAAATCAAAGCGTAGATCACCAATGCATGACAAGACAAACAATAAACTGAAAATGACACACAATTCACACACCACCCCTAGGGTATGCCTCACTGTTTCCTTACCTCGAAAGGTGGTCATCAAGTACAGGACGTCTTAGTAAGTCCTTATGTTCCATTGATCTAGTTGCCTCGAATAAGTTGCCTCAGAATGGTCGCCTCGGAATAAAAGGATCAATGGCATAAGGGTAGCTTCTAAGGTATCCTACTGTTACTTTGGTGATCACCCTGTTGCCTTGCCCCTCGAAACGTGGTCGTTGAGTACAGGACGTCTTAGTGAGTCCTTATGTTCCATTGATCTGGTTGCCTCGAAACAGTTGCCTCAGAATATAAAAAGATCAATGGCATAAGGGTAGCTTCTAAGGTATCTTACTATTGCTCGGTGACCACACTGTCCCTAACCCTCGAATTGACCCGAACACCTCCAATGGTGGTGCTACCTACCTCCCAATGGTCGGATGGCACTACCTAAAGGACAATTACACAGCTTAATTCCTTAGGATAGGTAGATGACTCATGGATACTTGCTCTTTTCAAAAACAAATCAAAATACTTTTCACACCTTACACTTTTCAAAAAGCTTTCAAACAATACTTCATACACTCTTGAAGACTGATACAAGAGTTACCTAGAAGTTTTCAAACGAACTTTTTCAAAACCCACTCACACTTGAGAAGCAAACAAATTTTGAAAACACAATGAGCGAGTATCTAAGAGCCCATGGATAACCATGGATAGAAAGGGTGCTAACACCTTCCCTTTCTATAAATCTACCTCCCGAACCGAGAACCAATCTCATAAGGAATTTTTCTGTGCTTTTGTCCTTTCCATGTTGGAGAAAATAAAAGACGGTGGCGACTCTTGCTTACCGCGACATTTCACGAAACCAGCTTTAAACAGTCAGTTCCAGATCCACCGATCACAGAACTGGCGACTCTGCTGGGGACACTTATAAAGTGAGGTGTACCTTAGGACTAAGATCACTGTGTTTTCAATTGCTTTGATTTGTTTGCTTTAAATTGTGGGACTGTCTTGGGAGTTCTATAGATCCTAACCCGGATCTGGGGATACCTTCTTAGAAAGTAGCAACAAGGCTGTGAGGGAACTGTGCGGGGTATACCGACATGGTTGAAGCAGTCTGCTACGTTGATGTGGCACTTTGGTGTGTACCGGTAACCCTTGAGTCAATCAAGGAGAGTACGGGGCCTCCATGTGGTGTCGCGAAGCATCAACAGACCTTAGGAACCTTAATTGAACCATCTTGGCCTCTTTAGGGTAGTGAGATGACTACTTTGGTGTACTCCGAAGTCGGTTGATACTCGATACTACACTCAATTGAGGGTTGTTTTCTTGGGATATTTTGATCGCCAGTCAGTGGCCAAATCGAAACGATGAACAATGAAAGCAATCCAATGATATTGAGATCCTTAGAACCTGGTTACTTTGATAGGACAGGTTTGAGCCCACCAACTTCAAGAGGGTAATACCCAGACCCCATGCTGGCCTAAACTCTAAGGGCTTTGTCTTGTGTGACTTGTGTGACTTGTGTGCCTTACATGTTTGCCTTTGTAAATATTTGTGGTGTGTTTAACCATAGCATCATGACATCATACAGCATCATATGCATCCACTAACCATTTCAAGGGTTCGAATCTTCATCTTTGTTCTTGTTTTGTAGGACATGGAAACTATCCGCAGAAAGACAATTCAGATCAACCTTATAAGGGTCCCTCCTCAGCTTAAGGAGCTTACATCCAGGATTCCCGAGAACTCGTCATTCAGTGAAAGGCATGGTAGACTCATCAGCCTGGTCAATACCAATATTGAGGAAGAGATGGTAAAGGTCCTTTTCCAATTCTTTGACCCTCTGCATCACTGTTTTACTTTCCCGGACTATCAGTTGGTGCCTACTCTAGAAGAGTTTTCCCAGCTTCTGAAGATTCCCATTCTCAATCAACTACCCTACAACGGTACGGAAAGGGAACCAAAACTTGAAGAAGTGGCTAAAGCATTATGCCTACAACCATCTGACATCAAGGGGCATTGGGAAGCCAGAAATGGTATCAAAGGATTTTTAGCAAAGTTTCTGTTTGAGAAGGCCCAAGAGTGTTGGAATTCCCTTGACCTGCAAGCTTTTGAAGAAGTTGTAGCCCTCCTTATCTATGGGTTGGTGTTGTTCCCTAAACCAGATCAACTTATAGATATCAGTGCTGTCAAGGTCTTCATGTCCAGGAACCCTATACCTACGTTGCTGGGGGACATCCTTCACTCATGTTACACTCGAACCATGAGAAAAAGGGGTGTTCTTATGTGCTGCACTCCCCTCCTGGGAAGGTGGTTTATTTCGCACCTTCCACAATCAGTTTTGAAGAACGAGCGAGGTTTGAGGTGGTCACAACGGTTGATGACTCTTACACATGCAGATATACATTGGTGTTCTCGGTCCAGAGAGGATGTCACTATCATTGACCGTTGTGGGGAGTACCCTAATGTTCCTTTACTTGGAATCAGAGGAGGTATTACTTACAACCCGTGCCTGGCTTGGAGACAGTTTGGTTATGATCGGAAAGATGGCCCTCATGAGATGTTAATTCCTGACATAGTTTTTGACTTCGACAAGGATACGCAAGGACTTCGCCAGAAATTTATCAAAGCTTGGAGGATGCCCAGCAAAATAGACAGCAAGACCCTGGGGCACAGAAACTCCATCCCATTGGAGCCTTATCTCAAATGGGTACGAGCCCGCTCCCAGAAGCTGGTGATGCCATATCCTCATGTTCTCCCCGTAATCAAAGAGCCAGACTTGGAAGGAGAGGTGTCCTACACCATTCAACATCCTGACATGCCCACATCCTGGGAAGAGATGCAGAAAAGTTGGATCCAGCTTAAAGAAGAGCGGAATTCTCTAGAAACCAATCTACATGCCAGTGAGAAAAAGGTCCTTGAGCTCACCCGTTTACTGCACGAGGAGAGGAATCTCAACACCTACATAGCTCCGAAGAGGATGCGCAGTGTATTTTGGGATTGATTTGATTTTTGTACTTTTGCCCATGAGGCTTTGATGTATTAAACAATGATTTCTTTAATGATAACGTGTGTTCCTTTTTGTCTACAACAAAGTTGAATTTTCGAACCCTTGAATGCATTGCATGAACACATCTCATTCATCATGTGCATAGCAGGTTTTTCTTCTTTTCAGGTTGCTGACTGTTCTTCGCTGTTTATTTCAGCATCATGAACCCTGAATCATCAACCGAGGCATCAATCAAGGCTCTTCAGGCGCAGAACGCCCAATTTCAGGAGTTGATCAAGGGTTTGGCTCAGGGTCAACAAGAGCTGAAGACCATGCTTCTGAAGAAGACTAAGAAGAAGAGGAGGATTGTGCTATTCAACACTGGGCGCAGACTCGGGAATACCTTGCGAAATGAGGCTGAGAGGACTACTCCATCTGTGGGGGAAGGTAGTCACCAAGAAGGGGAGGTCCCTACTCCTGTGGGCTCTGATACTGAAACAGACTTCAACGACGAACAGTACCCTCCTGCTGAAGACCGGTACAAGCAGTTGGAGGACAGATTAAAAGCTATGGAAGTTCAGCGTGTGCCTGGACTGGATTTCGGAGACTTGGGGTTATCTACTGGGGTGGTGATTCCACACAAGTTCAAGGCACCCGCCTTTGTGAAGTATGACGGGGCTTCCTGTCCCAAGATGCACCTCCGTTCTTATGTAAGGAAGATCCAGCCTTACACAGCAGACAAGAACCTTTGGATCCACTTCTTCCAGGAGAGTCTTTCAGGGACTCACCTCGAATGGTTCTATCAGTTGGATGGAATCAGCATTCGTAACTGGGAGGATCTGGCCACTGCTTTTTACAAGCAGTATCAATATAATTCCGACCTCGCTCCTACGCGTACCCAGCTCCAGGGTATGTCGCTAGGGTCGGGTGAAGGTTTTAAGGAGTACGCCCAGAAATGGAGAGACCTGGCTGGCAGGGTGTAGCCACCATTGACGGACCGAGAGCTGGTGGATATGTTTTTGGGGACCCTTTCTGGTCCATTTTTCAATCATCTCATCGGTAATTCCTCTGCTGGGTTTATCGATCTGATCCTGACTGGTGAGAGGATCGAGGCCGGTATAAAATCGGGGAAGATACAGAAGGTTGCCTCCTCCAATGCTGAAAAGAAGCCCTTCAAGAAAGAGGCAAGTGTTGTGTATGGCCCGAGAAGGCAGAGCAAACCTGAACACCACCAAGCTGTCAACGCGGTGGTTATTTCTAAACCTACTTCTGCTCCACAACAATACAATCAACCCAGAGCTGAGAGGCCCAAGCGACAATATACTCGGCTCAGTATGACTCTCTCTCAAATCCTGCCGCAACTGTTATCAGCCAGCTTGGTGACTGTTAGAGAGGCCCCGAAGGTTGTGAATACTGCATCCCCCAAGTTTAATCCAAATGCCCGCTGCGCTTACCACTCTGATAGCCCGGGGCATAACACAGATGACTTCTGGGCCCTAAAGAATAAGGTTCAGGACCTTATTGATGCAAAGGAAATACAGTTTGAGGCGCCCGAGAGGCCGAATGTTGTAACCGCTCCCATGCCCCAGCATGGAGTGAATGTTGTTGAGGAGGATTTGTATGTAGCTTCGGTGGATGATGTTGCTACTCCGCTGCTGACGGTCAAGAGGAACCTGTTGCTAGCCGGTTTATTTCCGGGATGTAGCAAGGGTTGCCCTCTATGTGAGGCTTCCCCTGTTGGTTGTTCTCTGCTGAAGTCAGGCGTCCAAAGCCTGATGGATAGTAGAGAGATTTTGTTCAGAAAGACTACTGTTCCTGCTGCTCCTGTTGAAGAAGTTTCAATTGTTACCATCTTCAACAACCCTTCCAAGGCTCCTTCAAAGAAGCCTGTCCAAATTTTGCCGGTTCACAAGATCGCTCCCATCACCATTACTGTTCCGGGGCCCATCCCCTACAAGTCTGATAAGGCTGTCCCATGGCACTATGGGGCAGATGTTTACGTTCTGGGTGTGAAACAAGAGTTCAACATTGATGCTGGTGTCTCCAACATCACTGGGCCTGCTAAGGTCACTCGCAGTGGAAGACTGTTCTTGCCAGACATTGCTCCTCCGGTAATTCATAAGCCTTTGGTCTTCACACCCGCCAGTGTGCCTGTTTCTCCCCCTGACCAAGTATCCACCCCTGCTGCCGAGTCATCTGATACTCGGGGCAAGGGGATTGCTGCTGATGTGCCTTCCCGGACGGAGGCACCAAAGACCATTGTTGAGGCTTCCAGGCAGGAAATGGAAGAAATCCTCAAGATAATAAAGAAAAGTGATTTCAACGTTGTAGAACAGCTGGGGCACACCCCCTCTAAAATCTCCATGTTGTCACTGCTGCTGTGTTCAGAGGCCCACGCCAAGGCTCTGATTGCTTTCTTAAAGACAGCCCACGTACCCCAAGAGACGTCTGCTGACCAGTTCACCGACTGTGTGGCCAACCTAACCGCTGATAATGGCCTGGGTTTCTCTGATGCCGATCTAACAGCAAAGGGGAAGAACCATAATGATGCCCTGCATGTCTCCATTGAATGCAGGGGCACTACCCTTGCTCACGTGCTGGTTGACACAGGTTCTTCATTAAACGTGCTGCCCAAGAAGGCTCTAGATAGGCTGGACTGTGAGGGTCTAGAGCTCAAACCAAGTAACATTGTTGTCCGGGCCTTTGACGGGTCCAAAAGAATGGTACATGGTGAGGTGGACATCCCAATCAGGGTGGGGTCACAGGTCTTCGATTCAAAGTTCTATGTGATGGACATCCGTCCATCCTATTCCTGTTTGCTGGGTCGCCCGTGGATCCACAAGGCTGGAGCCGTGACCTCCACATTGCATCAGAAGCTCAAATACCCGGTCAGGGGGAAGATTGTAACAGTGCAAGGGGAAGAGGAATACATGGTCAGCCACCTCAACTCCTTCAGGTACGTGGAAATGGATGGGGAGTTCATTGAGACCCCCTTTCAACATTTTGAGGAGGTGCCACAAACTTTGGCAGCAGCAGAAGCAGTGGTTGAAGAGGTTTCTCCTTTGAAGATGGCCTCCTTAAAGGACGCCCGGGCTGTGATCGAAAGAGGTGAATGTGCAAACTGGGGCAAGCTCCCTGATCTTACTCCTAAGACTAATAAGTTTGGGCTGGGTTTCACCACAGAAGCTCAGAAGGCAGTGCGCAAGGCGAGAATTGGAAGACCTCCTGTGCTCATCACCTACTCAGGAGTGAATGCTGTTGGAGAGGAAGACGAAGTGGAAGAGTCAGAGTTCGATAGCTGGATTTACCCGACGACTGAGGGTGGATTGACCAACTGCACTGCTAAAGACTTTACACCCATAACTTTTGTTCCCCAGTAATGAACTTCTTTGTTTTGGATTTGTAATAAACAATAATTTGAAACTGTATGGCCCGGTGTCTTACCCGGGGCACCGTGGTTTTGTTTATGAGGGCTTTTGTTTGTCACTGTCATATATCATAAATAAAAGCATTGGACGTTTTTCACATTTCAAATTTTGCGCTCCTTTTCTTTCCTTTCTTTACATATTGCAAAACAGCTGTATTTACACACACTCACTCATACAGGTTTCAATCCACTCTGGATCTCACTGGTAACGACTCTGCTACTACCAGTTATGACTTCGAAAATCCGATCAACTTAGCCGAAGACGAAGGTGAAGATTATTGCGAAGTGCCTGGCGAGCTTGCAAGACTGTTACTTCAGGAAGAGAGGGCAATTCAACCCCATGAAGAGCCAGTGGAAACAATAAACTTGGGTACTGAAGAAGACAGGAAAGATGTAAAGATTGGTGCCAACTTAGAGCTCAGCGTGAAGCAACGGTTGACTCAAATGCTGTATGATTATATGGAGATCTTTGCCTGGTCCTACGAAGACATGCCCGGCTTGGATACCGATATTGTGGTCCATCATTTGCCTACTAAGGAAGACTGTCCTCCGGTTAAGCAAAAGGTCCGCCGTATGCGTCCAGAGATGTCTGAGAAGATTAAAGCCGAGGTTATGAAGCAGTTTGATGTCGGTTTCCTTGCAGTAACTTCTTACCCTCAGTGGGTCGCTAATGTGGTGCCGGTACCAAAGAAGGATGGAAAGGTCAGAATGTGTGTTGACTACAGGGATCTGAACAGGGCCAGCCCCAAGGATGACTTCCCTCTACCTCACATTGATGTCCTTGTTGATAATACAGCTCAGCATAAAGTGTTCTCTTTTATGGATGGCTTTTCAGGTTACAATCAGATCAAGATGGCTCCTGAAGACATGGAAAAGACTACATTTGTTACTCAGTGGGGCACCTTCTGTTACAAGGTCATGCCTTTTGGACTAAAGAACGCTGGGGCAACCTACCAACGTGCCATGGTTGCTTTATTTCATGACATGATCCATCATGAGATAGAAGTGTATGTTGATGACATGATCGCAAGGTCCCAGACTGAGGAAGAACACCTTGATCATCTGCAGAAATTGTTTGACCGTCTGAAACTGTACAAGCTGAGGTTGAACCCGAACAAGTGCACCTTCGGGGTAAGATCCGGGAAGTTACTAGGCTTCGTTGTAAGTGATAAGGGTATTCAAGTGGACCCTGCCAAGGTTAAAGCTATTCAAGAGATGCCAGTTCCTAGAACAGAGAAGGAAGTCAGAGGTTTTTTAGGACGCCTGAATTACATTGCTCGATTCATCTCACACCTGACTGCTACCTGTGAGCGAATCTTCAAACTGCTGAAGAAAGATCAGGTAGTACGTTGGAATGATGAATGTCAGGCTGCTTTTGACAGAATCAAAGAGTATCTCCAAGAACCGCCCATCCTTATGCCACCGGTTGAAGGGAGACCTCTGATACTTTACCTGACAGTACTTGATAACTCAATGGGGTGTGTGCTGGGGCAGCATGACGAGTCTGGCCGAAAAGAGCATTCCATTTATTACCTTAGCAAAAAGTTTACCGACTGTGAGACCCGATACTCACTGCTTGAGAAAACTTGCTGCGCTTTGGTATGGGCTGCTCGCCGGCTGAGACAGTATATGTTGACTCACACTACTTTGTTGATCTCAAAGATGGATCCTATAAAGTACATATTCGAAAAGCCTGCTCTGTCTGGGAGGATTGCAAGATGGCAAATGATCTTGACGGAATATGACATTCAGTATACGACCCAGAAGGCCATCAAGGGAAGTGTATTGGCAGACCACTTGGCACATCAGGCCGTAGATGACTATCAGTCAATGAACTTCGAGTTTCCGGATGAGAGCATCATGATAGTGACAGATTGTGAAGTACCTGGACCGGATGAAGGACCTGAACCAGGATCCCAATGGTCTATGCACTTTGATGGAGCCTCCAATGCTTTGGGTAATGGTATCGGCGCTGTGATCATATCCCCTCAAGGCACTCATACTCCACTCACTGCCCGGCTGTGTTTCAACTGCACCAACAACATGGAGGAGTATGAGGCGTGCATCATGGGACTCAAAGCTGCAATTGACTTAAGGATTAAGTTTCTGAGTGTCTTCGGAGATTCCGCCCTCGTGATCAACCAGATCAAAGGAGAGTGGGATACGAAACATCCGAATCTTATCCCTTACAAAGAATGTGTGTTAACAATGATCCCCCACTTCACAGAAATAACTTTTGAACACTTCCCGAGAGAAGAGAATCAGCTGGCGGACGCGTTAGCTACAATGTCTTCTATGTTCAAGGTTAAATGGGATAATGAGGCTCCCAGGGTCATCATTTGGAAGTTAGACGAACCGGCATATTGTTGCGATCTCGAGACTGAATTGGTGACTGAGAAGCCTTGGTACCATGAGGTGAAGAGATATTTGGAAGCTCAGGAATACCCTGAAGGTGCATCTGTCAATGATAAGAAGTTCCTAAGGAGGTTCGCAGCAAAATTCTTCCTTAGCAACGACATCTTGTACAAGCGAAACCATGATTCAACCTTACTGCGTTGTGTGGATAAGACTGAAGCAGAAAGGATCATGGAAGAGCTACATGAGGGGACCTTTGGTACACATTCCAGTGGGCACACTATGGCGAAGAAGATCCTTCGGGCAGGATATTACTGGTCCACGATGGAAGCTGACTGCTACCAACATTCCAGGACATGCCATAAGTGCCAAATTTATGCAGACAAGGTGCATGTTCCTCCAGTTCCCCTGAATGTTATGACCGCACCTTGGCCTTTTGCAATGTGGGGCATTGACATGATTGGTGAGATCAGACCTACGGCATCTAACGGGCATCGCTTCATCCTTGTAGCGATTGATTACTTTACAAAATGGGTCGAAGCAGCATCCTATGCTACGGTAACCAAGACTGTTGTGGCACGGTTCATTCGGCATAACCTGATCTGTCGATACGGCGTCCCTGAGAGAATTATTACAGATAACGGTACCAATCTGAATAACTAGATGATCACTGAGCTCTGCGAACAGTTCAAAATACAGCACCACAATTCTTCTCCTTACAGACCGAAGATGAATGGGGCTGTAGAAGCAGCAAATAAGAATATCAAGAAAATCGTGCAGAAGATGACAGTGACCTATAAAGATTGGCACGAAATGTTACCGTTCGCTCTACATGGGTACCATACCTCAGCTAGGACGTCAACCGGGGCAACTCCTTTCTCTTTGGTTTATGGTATGGAGGCAGTCTTACCAATCGAAGTGCAGATACCCTCTCTCCGGATAATGAAGGATGCAAATCTGAACGAAGATGATTGGATCCAGACACGACTTGATCAGCTAAACCTCATTGATGAAAAGAGACTTGCTGCTATCTGCCATGGTCAGACGTATCAAAAACGGATGATCAGGGCATTTAACAAAAAGGTCAGACCACAGGAATATCGAGTTGGTGATCTGGTAATCAAGAGAATCATCCTTCCTCAGAGTGATCCAAGGGGCAAATGGACCCCTACGTACGAAGGACCATTTGTGGTTAAACATGTGTTCTCAGGAGGAGCCATGATTCTAACCAACATGGATGGTGACGACCTTCCTCACCCTGCCAATGCAGACATAGTAAAAAGATACTACGCATAAAAAAGACCCGCTAGGCTGACATGCCTAGGAAAAAATTAGGGCTTCCCGTCGAACCAAAAGGGTTCGGGCAAAATGAAGGGATGAAATGAAAAAAATCTGTACACCCGGCAAGTCGAAAACCTGAAAAGGCGGCTTGGGCAAAAATGGGTATCCCGGTGGACTGAAAACCCAAAAGGGTGGTCCAGGCAAAAATTAGGGATAAAAGCGTAATACTATGTCTCATTGATCACTTTGCATCCAGAATCCGGTATCTACATCAAGATCAGACGGCATCGATCAGTCAGCTTCACCTTCAACCAAGGTCATCAAGTGATGAGACGCTCGGAGTTATAAAGGCAATAGCAGAGTTGAAACCCAGTGGATCATTCATTTCACACAGCTGTTTTATTTTCTTTTGTACAAAATTTGTATAAACTCTTTTACTCGGCGGCGTTCTCTTACTAGGACGTCAGCCTCTTGTATACAAAACGCCTATTTACAGGCCACTCAAAAATCAATACAAATATACTTTTCAGTTAAAATGTGCCAATTGTTTTTCTTTTTCTGTTTTGTTTTGCGAAGAACGTCCAAGGTTCAATTTGTGATATATGCATTGATAATAGCTTGCTAACTCATGAGTATTTGCATACAAAACAAAGGATTAATTACAGGTGACATTAGAAACAGGGGCAATAAGGAGTTGTCTAAGTAATCTAATTGTTCTATCCTCCAAAGTACCAAGGTAGGTTCAGCTAAAGAACATAACCAGGCATCTTAAATTCCCCAGAGAATGAGCCAGCAAGCAGTATACTCTCCTCAAGCAAGGCAGTTATCAACCTTAAAGAAGTTGGGTATCCTCCAGCAGACCTCAACATTCTCCAGCAGCATACATGTTCTTAACAAGCATCCCCGGCAATCTTGGTCTAAAGATTGTTCCCCGGCGGCATACCAAGCATTCAAAGGGATCACTTCCCCCGCAGTTCATTACTTCCCCAGGAGAGTCCAATTCAGTTCCCCAGGAAAGTTGGAATTCATCTCCCCAAGCAGCAAGCTTATCCCCAGTAGATTCTGGAAGCTTGTCCCTCACAGAGCACGAACGCGTCGCCCGGCTTTATTTAAAGAGTTATTTCCTTAACAGGATATAACTGGGTTATCCTCAGCCAAAAGCCACGGAAAGATCGTCTTCGACAAAGTCTTATCATCCCCAGCGAAGTCTATTAACACTTCCAACATGACCACGGTATCCCCAGCGGAGTTCTCATACAACATCTCAACAAGAGTACCTCTCTCCCCACAGAGTATTGTTCCCCAGCCAGATCGCTAGAATAATTTTCTCCCCGCAGAGTAATCCATTCGCCAAGTTTATCCCCCAACGGAGTTATCTTCTCCTACCGGTATTCTTGCAACCATTATCCCCAGCGGAAACAAAGAATGCTATTCACATCAGCCCAGGATTCAACTTCCCGGCATCCGTCAAGGATTTATTTTCCTAGACGAAAACATAAATTCATAGACAACACATCTTCATACATTATAGCATGCATATACGCATCATGAAGATACAATCTCATTCATTCTGAGAACATCTCGCATGTCATACATCACGGCATCGCATACAACTAACGTTTTGTCTTTTCAGGACAAAAGTTAATACAAAGATAATTGCTATCAACTGTCGTGATTCCAGATCCGATTCCTGAACCTTGCCAGGGAGTATCTGTTGAAGACTACAGTACCAGACTCGATTCCTGTATCTAGACAGGGCACGTCTGAAGAGTTCGAAGATCCGATTCCTGAACCTTGCCAGGGAGTATCTGTTGACGACTACAGTACCAGACTCGATTCCTGTATCTAGACAGGGCACGTCTGAAGAGTTCGAAGATCCGATTCCTGAACCTTGCCAGGGAGTATCTGTTGACGACTACAGTACCAGACTCGATTCCTGTATCTAGACAGGGCACGTCTGAAGAGTTCGAAGATCCGATTCCTGAATCTTGCCAGGGAGTATCTGTTGACGACTACAATACCAGACTCGATTCCTGTATCTAGACAGGGCACATCTGAAGAGTTCGAAGATCCGATTCCTGAACCTTGCCAGGGAGTATCTGTTGACGACTACAGTACCAGACTCGATTCATGTATCTAGACAGGGCACGTCTGAAGAGTTCGAAGATCCGATTCCTGAATCTTGCCAGGGAGTATCTGTTGACGACTACAGTACCAGACTCGATTCCTGTATCTAGACAGGGCATGTCTGAAGAGTTCGAAGATCCGATTCCTGTATCTTGCCAGGGAGTATCTGTTGACGACTACAGTACCAGACTCGATTCCTGTATCTAGACAGGGCACGTCTGAAGAGTTCGAAGATCCGATTCCTGAATCTTGCCAGGGAGTATCTGTTGACGACTACAAGACCAGACTCGATTCCTGTATCTAGACAGGGCACGTCTGAAGAGTTCGAAGATCTGATTCCTGAACCTTGCCAGGGAGTATCTGTTGACAGCTACAGTACCAGACTCGATTCCTGTATCTAGACAGGGCACGTCTGAAGAGTTCGAGGATCCGATACCTGAATCTTGCCAGGGTGTATCCGTTGAAGACTAACATTACCAGACTCGATTCCTGTATCTCGCCAGGGCACGTCTGAAGAATTCAAAGATCCAACTCCTGTAACCAGTCAGGACACATCTATACCAAGCATCTGAAAATCAGCTCCTGCAACGTGTCAGGTACTCATTTTTTCTTTTGCAGGCATGCAGGTTCTCACTAAAGAATCTCTTACGCGATCAACATCCAGGTGGCATCTATAAGCCCATCATCCTATTCGTCAACCTCTAAATGGCATCGGTAAGCCCATTTCCATCATCACACTGCTGCTATGTGAGCGCAAATTTCTGGGCACTCTAGTGTTCAATCATCTTCTACCCTCGGATTACGAAAGGCACGTCAGCCAATCTACATCCTCAGGTCTAAGAAGATTGAACAGGGGCAACTGTTGTACCCCAAAATTTTCCCTCCCATATTCTCCAAGAAATTGCCAAGTCAAGCTTCAAAATCTCCTCAAGGGTTGCATAGTCAAGGGCCTCCTAAGCAGTCAAACTAGGGTTTTGGTTCTCACAAGGAAGCTGAAGTTTTCAAGGCCTCAATCAAGTCTCCCATGCACACAAACATTGTCAAGCACCTACATGTCAAGTTTCAAGACTTTCAGCACAAAATTGCACAGTCAAAACCCTAATTGCACTACAGTCAACTGTAGGGGCAAAATGGTCATTTGCAGTCAAAAGTTCAAATTTTTGGTCAACATCTCATTTTGAAGCCACAAACATCATTTGATCAATGCTTGATCATGATTCTCAAATCTTGGCTCAAAAATCATCAAGATGCAAAAGTTTCTATTTTTAGACAGCTGAAAAAGTCAACTGAAATTGACCAGGGCATAACTTTCACATGGATTATCAGAAAAATTCCATCCAAAGCTCATTTTGAAGAGAAAGACATTTCATACAACTCATATTCATACTTCAAGTCCAAGAAATGCTCTCACAAAAAGTTATCAATTTCAACATTATAGGTCATTTTCAAAAGTCAACAAAAAGGGGCTTTAATTCAAAGGCCATAACTTGAGATTGGTAAATCAAAATGACATGGGACCAAAGACATTGTTTAGAGGACTTCAAGACCTTTCTAAAATGTCCAAGAACATGAGCAAAGCATAAAAATTGAGCAAGTTATGCATTGGAGAAGTTGGGAAATTTTTGTGAAATGGCCAAAATCATTTATCCTTGAAATCTCATTTTTGACAAAAGGGGCCCACTTTTTCCACTTGAATTAACTTGGCCATGCCTCCCACGTGTCCCACCTTTTATTTCAGATTTTTTTATTAATTTTTTCATTTTTTATTGATTTTATTGGATTTAATTAATTTTAAATTTTTTAAAATCAAAAGAAATTCAAAAATTGATTTAAAAGGGAATATTTGGTTTTTAATAGCCTTGAAACACCATTATGTGCCTACCAAAATTCGTGCAAGGGAGTAATCAAGGCAAAAATTCAAAAATGGACTCAAAATGGAAAGTTGATAATGGTGGTTTATGTGAAAATCCAAATCATCAATGCAAAGCATATTTGGCCATAATTCTCATTCATACACCTTGACTAGAGTATATACAATTGAGACACAACAAGAATTGGACAGAATCTGCACCCCTATTGCTCACGAAAAACTCACATTTTTAACAAAAAAACTCAAAACTGAAAACTCATTTCCAAAGCGATTCAAGTCTCAAAACCTGTTCCATTGGCTTCTTGGAGGATCATAGGACATAACTGAATCATTCCCCAAGCCCCATACTCAAAGAAACGCAAGGTTACCATTGAAATTGGTAAAAGAAATTCCAAAACTGTTCTCCCTTATTCATGCCCCTTTATCATATTTTGTTGTTATATTTATGTTTATGATGAAATTTGCAAGCTAATGATATGACTTAATTTAAGTTTCACGCCTTCTATGCCAAGACACCATGTTCGTGTTCTAGGGTTTTACAGGATTGGAAATTAGGGGTTTTCGAATGTGGAAAAATTAGCACTCATGACCACCACTATTGGAATCAGTGTGACTAGACGAAGAAAATGCCATGCTCGCGCCCAATTTATGTTTAGGCATGGCCTATTCGCTATTTCCAAATAGCTTGAATTTTGGGGGGGTTCAAAACCCCCGCTATTTCATTTTTGTTACAGGTACAGTGGAGAAGATGATCATGTGTCGTGCTGTGAATGGCTGGTTTGAATCCAGCGCGCGCTTTTTTTTATTTTACAACGCTAACACGCATTTTATCTTATATTATTTGTTTGTTCTTTAATATACAAAGCGCGTTTCTAGTACAGTTGGCAAGCGTAAGGATGGGCAAAGCACATGACCTGGGTTCGAGCCCCAGGTCTTTAATAATCTCTATATTATTTTTCAATAAGCAATCTCATGCAGGTTCAATATCAAGGCACATCATGCACCCTCAGAATCCAATATCCACGCGTCCACTGGGATCAAATCAAAGGCGCAGAATTGATGAATACCATAGGCTGCAGTCAACGCGCTACATGCTACTCAGAAAAGGTCAAACGGACATGCTTATTGGGCCAGAATCTCCATGCACTTTACCTCCAAATTAGGGGTTTCACCCCCTTAGGTTTTACAATTTTCTTTCTTTTTTTTTGTTTCTTTTTATTATTTTTATATTCTTTTAATTGTTGCTTTATTTTAATTAATTAATATTTTCAAAATATAAAAAGCATAAAAAAGATCAGAAAAGATAATAAAAACAATAATTTTATTTTTAGTATTAATTTTGTAATTAAATTCCATAATTAATTTAGATTTAATCCTAGGTTATAATTTAATTCTTTTTTTCACAATAAACCCAAAAAAAATAATAAAATTAGATCTTTAATACTTTTTCCTTTTTTTTTGTAATTAATTAAATATTTTGTCATCCACCATTAATTTTGTAAATAAGTTTTATAATTAATTAGTTTTAATTTTAGGTTTTAACTTTAATGCATTTTCTTTAATAAATTAAAAACAATTAGAATTAGAATTAATTACTTGACTTTTAATTAATTTAATTTTCTTTAATGTCATAAATACAAAAAAAAACATAAAAAACAATTTCTTTCTTTTTATTTAATTTAATTATTCCATTAATTTTATTTTAATTCCTTAAAGGGTCCAACGCCCTCGCATTCGGTCATATTTTCCTTTTTCGCGCGTTTTATTTATTTTTGATGTAAATATAATGTACTTGTACCAAAGCCATGTAATAGCTATTAGACATTTATTTTCTGCAATTTATTTTAAATCGGGTCTGGATTAATTTGACGTTGTAGACCCGCGCCCTTGTAATAGCGTAGGACCTTTATTCTTTCCGCACTTTAAATTTTCGCACTTTTAACTGTTAAACAATAACATGAAAGAATGAATGCCCAAAAATAAAATCAAAGCGTAGATCACCAATGCATGACAAGACAAACAATAAACTGAAAATGACACACAATTCACACACCACCCCTAGGGTACGCCTCACTGTTGCCTTACCTCGAAAGGTGGTCATCAAGTACAGGACGTCTTAGTAAGTCCTTATGTTCCATTGATCTAGTTGCCTCGAATAAGTTGCCTCGGAATGGTCGCCTCGGAATAAAAGGATCAATGGCATAAGGGTAGCTTCTAAGGTATCCTACTGTTGCTTTGGTGATCACCCTGTTGCCTTGCCCCTCGAAACGTGGTCGTTGAGTACAGGACGTCTTAGTGAGTCCTTATGTTCCATTGATCTGGTTGCCTCGAAACAGTTGCCTCAGAATATAAAAAGATCAATGGCATAAGGGTAGCTTCTAAGGTATCTTACTATTGCTCGGTGACCACACTGTCCCTAACCCTCGAATTGACCCGAACACCTCCAACGGTGGTGCTACCTACCTCCCAATGGTGGGATGGCACTACCTAAAGGACAATTACACAGCTTAATTCCTTAGGGTAGGTAGATGACTCATGGATACTTGCTCTTTTCAAAAACAAATCAAAATACTTTTCACACCTTACACTTTTCAAAAAGCTTTCAAACAATACTTCATACACTCTTGAAGACTGACACAAGAGTTACCTAGAAGTTTTCAAACGAACTTTTTCAAAACCCACTCACACTTGAGAAGCAAACAAATTTTGAAAACACAATGAGCGAGTATCTAAGAGCCCATGGATAACCATGGATAGAAAGGGTGCTAACACCTTCCCTTTCTATAAATCTACCTCCCGAACCGAGAACCAATCTCATAAGGAATTTTTCTGTGCTTTTGTCCTTTCCATGTTGGAGAAAATAAAAGACGGTGGCGACTCTTGCTTACCGCGACATTTCGCGAAACCAGCGTTAAACAGTCAGTTCCAGATCCACCGATCACAGACAGAAAATAAAGAATTAAAAGTGCGAGCAATTAATTGCATGGCTTCGGGAGAGATACATAAATATTTAAACGAAATAAAATAAATATGTGAATTAATAAGAATTAAAAACGAGGGCGTTGGACCCTTTTCGCAAAATTAAATTAAATGGTGACATTGATTAATTAAAAAAGAAAAGGAAATTGTTTTTTTGGTATTTTATGATTTTTAGGATTTTAATGGAAAAAGAGAATTAATTAAGATAAATGCTAACCCTAATTCTAGTTATTTTAATTTATTATGAAAAAAAATGTTGAAGTTTTTAACCTAAAATTAACCCTAATTTTTATATACAATTTAATGATAAAAATAAATATTTAATTATTTTAATTATTATGAAAGAAAAAAGTAAGAAAGGAATAAAAACATTAATTAAACCCTATTTCTACATTTTTTAGATTTTTATTATGAAAATATTAAATTAAACCCTAAATTAATAACTAAATGAATTAATACAATTTATTTATGAAAATACTAAAATAAAATATTTATTATATTTCTTCTCTTTTCTGATTTTTTGATGTTTTTTATATTTTTTGTGAAAATAATTAATTAATTAAACAAATAATAATTAAAATAAAAATAGAAATAATGCAAAAGAAAATATTTAAAATGGCAAACCTAGAGGGGTATCAGTCCCCAAAGTGGAGGTTAACCTTGAGAAATCTGGCCCATTGACCTTGGCCTGTTTGGACTTTTGCAGGACACGTGTATGTGCGCTGACTCAAGCTTATGGTGTTCCTCCAATCTGCGCCTTTGGATTGACCCTGATAGGCACGTGGATGGTTTGATCTTGAGGGCGTACAATGGTCTTCAACGTTGAAGCTGCATAGAAGTATTATATGAAGAAAAATATGAAAGAGGGTGAGGACCTGGGTCTCGAACCCAGGTCATAAGGATTACCAACGCATGCACTTGCCACTGAACCACCAACACGCTTTTGTATATTAAATAAATAACAAATATAATAAATAAAACAAGAGTTAGTGCTGATTCTTCGCGCGAAAATTTAAACAGGCCAACCAACTTATACCACGAACCATCTTCTTCGTTGTGTTTTATTTTTTCCTGAAACAAGAACAAACTAGCAACGGTTTTCAAACGTTGCCATAGAAGCCATATGAGAAAATAGCGAATAGGCCATCAGGCCTCATAAATTGAGCGCGAGGATGTATTTCTGTTCGTCCAGACATGCTCGATTCAATGGTGTAAATCTTGAAGGCCAATTTTTCCTTAATTTAAAACCCCTAATTCCAAGGTCCTGTAAACCCTAAAATTTGATAATGGTGAAATCGCATATAGCATGTAATAATTCAATCAAAGCATATGGTTAGTTTCAGAACAAGTCAATTAGTATGAATGCATCAAAAAAACGCAATGAAAATGTCTAAATATGGAAACACGATTATGCATTTTATTTGAAACAGTTTGAATCCATGGTACCAATTCTGGGCGTATGAAGGTTGGAGAGTGATCCAGTTAGTTTCAGGGGGACACGAGGAAGCTTTTGCAATTGGTCTTGTGCTTTGAATCAACCTAAAACCTGATTTTCAGTTTTGAGTTTTTAAACAAAATTTCAAGTTTATGAATGGAGTTTCTAGCGCAGCTCAGTGGTCCATGGCATTAGGGTTGTGTTCTATGCTTATGTAAGAGTGAATTAGGTCAAGAATTCTGATCAAAATCTTTTGCATTCATGGTTTTTGAAATTTGATTTTCAAGGATCTTTTTCAATCTTTTTTATGCACTTTTTGTACCAATCATGATCAATTCTCTCCAAATCTTTCCATATTGGATTATGCACGAATTATTGAGTAGATTTCATGCACAAAAAGATTGTAAAACTTAGGTTAAATATTTTTCATGTATTTAATTTGATTTAAATGAATTATTATTAATAAAAATTCAAATAAATAAATAAAAAATTAAGAAATACTTCCCTTTGGGCCAAGTGGTCGTGCACATGCTTGGGATGATGAATTGTGGAAGAAAAATGGGCCCATTAGCAATTTTAGGTCATTTGAATCAATGTTGACTTTTCAAAATATCCAAAACTTTCCCAACTTCCACAAGGCATAACTTGCTCAATTTTTAAGCTTTGCTCATGTTCTTGGACATTTTGGAAAGGTCTTTGAGTCCTCTAACCAATGTATTTGGTCCCATGTCATTTTGATTTTCCAATCTCAAGTTATGGCCTTTGACTTAAAGTCCCTTTTTGTTGACTTTTGAAAATGACCTATAATGTTGAAATTGATAACTTTTTGTGAGAGCATTTCTTGGACTTGAAGTATGAAGATGCGTTGTAGGAAATGTCGTTCTCTTCAAAATGAGATTTGGATGGAATTTTTCTGATAAACCATGTGAAAGTTATGCCCTGGTCAATTTACAGTTGACTTTTTCAGCTGTCCAAATAAGGAAACTTTTGCATTTTGATGATTTTTGAGCCAAGCTTTGAGAATCATGATCAAGCATTGATCAAATGATGTTTGTGGCTTCAAAATGAGATGTTGACCAAAAATTTGGACTTTTGACTGTCAAATGACCATTTTGCCCCTACAGTTGACTGTAGTGCAATTAGGGTTTTTGACTGTGCAATTTTGTGCTGAAAGTCTTGAAACTTGATATGAGGATGCTTGACCATATTTGTAGGCATATGAGACTTGATTGGGCCTTTGGAAACTTCATCTTCTTGATCAGAATCAAAACCCTAATTTTGACTGTTTAGGAGACCCTTGCACTGTGCAACCCTTGGGGAACTTTTGAATCTTGACTTGGAAAATCTTTGAAGAATATGGGAGGGAAAATTTTGGGGTACAACAGTTGCCCCTGTTCAATCTTCTTAGACCTGAGGATGCAGATTGGCTGACGTGCCTTTCGTAATCCGAGGGTAGAAGATGATTGAACACTAGAGTGCCCAGAAATTTGCGCTCACATAGTAGCAGTGTGATGGTGAATGGGCTTATAGATGCCATTTAGAGGTTGATGGATAGGATGATGGGCTTATAGATGCCATCTGGATGTTGATCGCGTAAGAGATTCCTTAGCGAGAACCTGCATACCTGCAAAAGAAAAAATGAGTACCTGACACGTTGCAGGAGCTGGTTTTCAGATGCTTGGTATAGATGTGTCCTGACTGGTTACAGGAGCTGAGTCTGGAGCTTCAAAAGATGATGAATAAACCAGGGGTGGTTGCTACCTCAGCATGGACAGTGAGAGAACCTGGGGTGACTTTAACTTCAACAACGCTCGTTGAGAAAATCTTGGTGGGAATTACCATCTTCGCAGGATCGGGAAGAGAACCATAGGCAATTATAATCTCAAAAGCGGACGTCTGAGAAAAACCTGGGATGGGATTATCACCTCACGCACCGTCGGGGAGGGAACCATAGGAAATTATAATCTCAAAAGCGGACGTCTGAGAAAAACCTGGGATGGAATTATCACCTCACGCACCGTCGGGGAGGGAACCATAGGAAATTATAATCTCAAAAGCGGACGTCTGAGAAAAACCTGGGATGGAATTATCACCTCACGCACCGTCGGGGAGGGAACCATAGGAAATTATAATCTCAAAAGCGAACGTCTGAGAAAAACCTGGGATGGAATTATCACCTCACGCACCGTCGGGGAGGGAACCATAGGAAATTATAATCTCAAAAGCGGACGTCTGAGAAAAACCTGGGATGGAATTATCACCTCACGCACCGTCGGGGAGGGAACCATAGGAAATTATAATCTCAAAAGCGGACGTCTGAGAAAAACCTGGGATGGAATTATCACCTCACGCACCGTCGGGGAGGGAACCATAGGAAATTATAATCTCAAAAGCGAACGTTTGAGAAAAACCTAAAATGGAATTATCATCTCACGCACCGTCAGGGAGAGAACCATAGGAAATTATAATCTCAAAAGCGAACGTCTGAGAAAAACCTGGGATGGAATTATCACCTCACGCACCGTCGGGGAGGGAACCATAGGAAATTATAATCTCAAAAGCGAACGTTTTAGAAAAACCTAAAATGGAATTATCATCTCACGCACCGTCGGGGAGAGAACCATAGGAAATTATAATCTCAAAAGCGGACGTCTGAGAAAAACCTGATAACTTCTACTGAGTCTTCATCAGAAAAATCTGTTGGGAGTCGATTTAGCTGGACTAGAGAAGGCCTTGGACTGGGTAATAAATATTTGGAGTCGATTAACTGAACCGGTCTAGGTCTTGAAATATGATGGAGAATTTAGCTGAATCTTTCCTGAAAGGTAAAGGTCAGTCATATGCAATGCATGATATGGACCAAGCAATGATGTTCTCAACATAAATGAGATTTATATGATATGATGCGTACATGCATGCTATAATGATGTATGTGATATTTAGGAATGTATGTTTTTGTCTAGGAAAGTAAATCCTTGACGGGTGCCGGGAAGTCACTCCTGGGCTGATGTTGGAGAATTGATTTATTGCTTCCGCTGGGGATGATAGTTGCAAGAATACCGGTAGGAGAAGATAACTCCGTTAGGGAATAAACTTGGCGAATGGAATAACTCTGCGGGGAGAAAAGTACTCTGACGATCTTGCTGGGGAGCAATACTCTGTGGGGAGAGAGACACTTTGTTGAATTGTTGATAATAATTTGCTGGGGATATCCTTGTTGTATTGGAAGTGCTAATAGACTTTACTGGGGGTAAGAGAACTTCGTCGACGACGACCTTTCCATGGCTTTTGGATGAGGATAACCCAGTTATATCCTGTTAAGGAAATAACTCTTTAAATAAAGCCGGGCGACGCGTTCGTGCTCTGCGAGGGATAAGCTTCCAGAATCTACTAGGGATAAGCTTACTGCTTGGAGAGATAAATTCCATCTTTCCTGGGGAACTGGATTGGACTCTCCTGGGGAAGTTTTGAACTGCGGGGGAAGTGATTCCTTTGAATGTTTGATATGCCTCCGGGGAATAATCTTTAGACCAAGATTGTCGGGGATGCTTGTTAAGAATATATGTATGTTGCTGGGGAATGTTGAGATCTGCGGGAGAAACCCGACTTCCTTAAGGCTGACTGTAACTCTGCTTGGAGAGAGTGTACTGACTTGCTGGATCACTCTCTGGGGCATTGGGATATCTGGTTATGTTCTCCAGCTGAACCTATCTTGGTACCTTGGAGGATGGAACAATTAGATTGCTTAGACAACTCTTTATTGCCCCTGTTTCTATGGGAGAAGGCACCTGTGGGGGGCTGATAGTTGTTGATAGACCAAGCTTCTTTTGGTAGGCAGGTGACAAGATGACAGGACATAGTCGTACGCTTTGATCCCTAACTTTTGCCTGGACCGCCCTTTCGGGTTTTCAGTCCACCGGGATACCCATTTTTGCCCAAGCCGCCTTTTCAGGTTTTCGACTTGCCGGGTATACAGATTTTTTCATTTCATCCCTTCATTTTGCCCGAACCCTTTTGGTTCGCCGGGAAGCCCTAATTTTTGCCTAGGTATGTCAACCTAGTGGGACTTTGATTATGCGTAGTATTTTTTCGACTATGTCCACGTTCAGGGAATGTGGGGAGTTGCCCCTGTTGGAAGTATTTTGCCACGCCACCAGAAGATGTTTGATCAGGCAAGATTCGTTGTTTGGAGTGCCCTAAGTGACTCAGGAGGAGACTTGCCCCAGGCTATTTTGGCCTTTGAGAGATTCTCCGAATCTTGACTTGATTGCCCCAGATGATGGACCATGACCATGCCCTGCCCCTTGATTGGAGGTGCTTTTGTTCATTAGGCTTTCGTCGTGCGAACTTCTATGTTGTTCAAACAAAAAGTCATATGCAAACAAAGTTATGTTAAAAATGCAAAGCTTATGTCTGTCTTGAAGATTTTGAAAATGCATTCTTTTTCATAAAACAAATGAATGTTTGTAAAACGTGATGTCAACTCCGTATTTACCGTAGGCCTTAAGGAGTCAGGATACCTTTCGTACAGTATGCTTTCGAACTAACCCATGCTTCAGCTAGGACTTTTGAGGGTTATAACGTGGCCTGGTTCACGGTTTAAGAAACAAAGGATAAAGGCTCAAATTATTTGTACCCACCCGCTCTTCGTGATGTTCTCCAAACCTAAGCTCAGTTGATCATACGTTAGACCTTATTTGAGTTTTTGCTCTGATTTTCTGGTGATGATTCGGATGTTGATAACTTATTTTGAATAGGCAGTCATTCCTTTTTGTTGAGGGTTTGTAAGACCTCTTCCTTGATTTTTGTTATCCCTTTCTTTTTTTGCCTGAACTGTTTCCTTTTTTGGAATTACAGTCAGCGGGATGCCCCAGTTTTGTAAGTCTCCTTCATGGGTTTTAACTTATTGGGTTTTTATTTTTATTTTTGAGATAATGACTGCCTTTCTTTATTGATTATTCTGAACCATCATTGTCTTTCTTTGTTTTGTAAGGACCTCTTTGGTGCCATTCGTTATGCACTTGGATCAACTGAGAGACTACCCTGCCCCAGGTTATGATTAAGGGTTTTAATTTTTGAAAAGAAAAACTCCTACTTCTTTGGCTCAGAGGGGTTGACGAGGGATTATTATCCTTATAACTCCAGTGTTTAGGGATTGAAACAATGCCTGTACCTCATCAGCGGGGCCTGTTCAAAAGCATACTGTAAAGATCGTGGTATCGTTTTCGTCATCCTCCCTCAAGAGGCTTTAGAATTTTAGATCAAGAGTTGACATCAGAAAAAATATGAAAATAATTTGCATTTAGTGAATACGAATATATTGTTTCAGAACAGACATATGCGATGCATTAATGAAATAACAATGTTTAACAATGAACAAATGTTTGAACAAAAGAAAATTGCAACTTGAACATTCGAATGAACGAAAATTCTTCTCATCTCAGGGCTTGTTACTTCAAATGGTGCCTCCTGTAGGGATGGTAGAAGCACTCAGCCTGGCCATCTTGGGTGAATTCCACAGCTCCTTCCTCAATCAGGTCCTGGATCTTATTCTTCAAAGTCCAACAATCCTCTGTAGCATGCCCCGGGCTGTCAGAATGATAAGCGCAGCGAGCGTTGGGGTTATACCTTGAAGGTGTCCTGTTGGGATTCTTAGGAGGATCCTTTAGAGTTACCAAATTCAACCTCAGCAGTTGTTGTAAGGCTTGAGGCAGCGACACGTTGAGCTTGGTGAATTGTCTTTTGGGCTTGTCTGGCTGAAGCTGGTGAGGTTGATACTGAATTGGTGATACTGAAGCCATCTGAGGAGCTTTTCCCTTGTCTGCTTGTCTCAAGGGTGGTTGAATGATGACTGGCTCTTCAACCCTAGATGTTTGCCCCAGCTGGTTACCCCGAAGCAGTTGGTTGATGAGAATCCCGAGCTCGTCTTGTCTTTGAGCTAACCTTTGAATGGCAGTCGCCTGCCCCAGCATCTGGACTTTCAATGCATCCACCTCAGCTTGCAGGTGTTTCAGCCTTTCATCCTCAACATTGTTCTTGACAAAAGTCCCCATGAGCAGTGTCCTTAGCTCCTCCTGTCCCTTGGATAGATTCAGGAGGATTTCCCCAAACCGAGTCTCTTGAGCAAGAAGGTCCTGGTTATCTTGTTAGGAAGCCATTGACTGAAATAAACAGCGGAGATGGTAAGTGACCTGTCCAAAGGGTACCTGTAATGCGATGATATGTATGATATGCATGCAATGTTTTCAAGGACCTCGCGGGGTAAACAAGAAAATTTGTTAGAATTTGGGTCTGGTAACTTGATTGAAGGAACTGCATATTGTTGAGAGTCCTTCATCAAGGGTCAAAGGCTCACCATATCCAGTGGGTCATAGCCCCTGACATCCTTGGCTAAGGCAATCTTCTTCCAGTGTCAAAGCTCACCATATCAAGTGGGTCATAGCCCCTGACAACTCTGGCTAGAGGAAAATAAATCCTCTTTGCCCCTTGCTGGATGTTTGATTTATCCTGACCTGCATCACAAACCCTTGAGATCCTTGAAATGGGTTAGGATGTATGCAATGGTATGATGTCATGATGCATGGGGTAATGCGGGTAACTTTGTTATAAGTCCCTACTAAGGACTATAAACAAAACCTGCAAGAAACTTAGTCAACCCTGTTATGAGTCCCAATTAAGGACTAAATAAAACCTGCAAAACACTCAGTAAACCCTATTATGAGTCCCAATTAAGGACTATAAACAAAACCTGCAAGTAGTTCATGTGTTAGATAACAAGCATGCAAGTAGTCAAGTTGGAAGGCACACAAGTCACACAAGAGAAACCCTTAGAGTTTAGGCCTGCATGGGGTCTGGGTATTACCCTCTTGAAGTTGGTGGGCTCAACCTGTCCTATCAGAAGTAACCGGGTTCTAAGGGTCCCAATATAACTGGATTGCTTTCATTGTTCATCGTTTCGATTTAGCCACTGAACTGGCGACCAAAATATTCCAGGAAAGCAACCCTCAATTGAGTGTAGTATCGAGTATCAACCAACCTCGGACTGCACCAAAGTCAGTTATCTCACTACCCTAAAGAGGCCAAGATAGTTCAATTAAGGTTCCTAAGGTCTGTTGATGCTTCACGACACCACGCGGAGGCCCCGTACTCTCCTTGACTGAACTCAAGGGTTACCGGTACACACCAAAGTGCCACATCAACGTAGCAGACTGTTTCAACCATGTCGGTATACCCCGCACAGTTCCCTCACAGCCTTGTTGCTACTTTCTAAGAAGGTATCCCCAGATCCGGGTTAGGATCTATAGAACTCCCAAGACAGTCCCACAATTTAAAGCACACAAGGAAAGCAATTGAAAACACAGTGATCTTAGTCCTAAGGTACACCTCACTTTATAAGTCTTTTCCCTAGCAGAGTCGCCAGTTCTGTGATCGGTGGATCTGGAACTGACTGTTTTAAAGCTGGTTCGCGAAATGTCGCGGAAGCAAGAGTCGCCACCGTCTTTTATTTTCTCCAAATGGAAAGGACAAAAGCACAGAAAAATTCCTTAAAGAGATTGCTCTCGGTTCGGGAGGTAGATTATAAAAAGGGAAGGTGTTAGCACCCTTTCTATCCATGGTTATCCATGGGCTCTTAGATACTTGCTCAATGTGTTTTCAAAAAATGGTTTGTTTGCTTTTCAACTGTGGGTTTTTTAAAAGTTTCTTTGAAAATTTCAGTTTGACTCTTGTATCGATCCTCAAGAGTGTTTGAAAAAATGCTTTCGAAAGCTTTTTGAAAAAGGTGTCGGTGTGAAAAGTATTTTTGATTTGTTATGAAATTAGAGCAAGTATCTAGAGTCGTCTACCTACCCTAAGGAATTCGTCTGTGTAAATGTCCTTTAAAGTAGTGCCATCCCACCATTGAGAGGTAGGTAGCACCACCGTTGGAGGTGTTCGGGTCAATTCGAGTTTTGGGACAGTGTGGCCACCAAGCAAAGGTAAGATACCTTAGGAGCTACCCTTATGCCATTGATCTTTTATTCCGAGGTAACTATTCCGAGGCAACTTGTTCCGAGGCAACCGTTTTGAGGCAACTAGATCAATGGAACATAAGGACTCACTAAGACGTCCTATAGTCGACGGCCACGTTTCGAGGGACAAGGCAACAGTGTGATCACCGGAGTAATGGAAAGACACCTTAGAAGCTACCCTCATGCCAGGTTCCCGGATCATGAGGACTTACTAAGACATCCTCTACTCGACGATCACCTTTCGAGGCAAGGCAACAGTGAGGCGTACCCTAGGGGTGGTGTGTGCGATTCGTGTGTCGTTTTCAGATATTTTTGTCTTTTGTCATGTCATGGGTGTTCTACGCTTGTTTTTATTTATGTCCATACATTCTTTCATGCCTTGATTTAACAGTTAAAAATATTACGGGAAAGTAAAAATTCTAAGCTATTACAAAAGGCGCGGGTCCACATCGCCAAAATTTCTCGAACCCGATTTGACAGAAAATAAAGAAATAAAAGAAAATAAAGAATTAAAAGTGCGAGCAATTAATTACATGGCTTCGGGAGAGATATATAAATATTTAAACGAAATAAAATAAATATGCGAATTAATAAGAATTAAAAACGAGGGCGTTGGACCCTTTTCGCAAAATTAAATTAAATGGTGACATTGATTAATTAAAAAAGAAAAGGAAATTGTTTTTTTGGTATTTTATGATTTTTAGGATTTTAATGGAAAAAGAGAATTAATTAAGATAAATGCTAACCCTAATTCTAGTTATTTTAATTTATTATGAAAAAAAATGTTGAAGTTTTTAACCTAAAATTAACCCTAATTTTTATATACAATTTAATGATAAAAATAAATATTTAATTATTTTAATTATTATGAAAGAAAAAAGTAAGAAAGGAATAAAAACATTAATTAAACCCTATTTCTACATTTTTTAGATTTTTATTATGAAAATATTAAATTAAACCCTAAATTAATAACTAAATGAATTAATACAATTTATTTATGAAAATACTAAAATAAAATATTTATTATATTTCTTCTCTTTTCTGATTTTTTGATGTTTTTTTATATTTTTTGTGAAAATAATTAATTAATTAAACAAATAATAATTAAAATAAAAATAGAAATAATGCAAAAGAAAATATTTAAAATGGCAAACCTAGAGGGGTATCAGTCCCCAAAGTGGAGGTTAACCTTGAGAAATCTGGCCCATTGACCTTGGCCTGTTTGGACTTTTGCAGGACACGTGTATGTGCGCTGACTCAAGCTTATGGTGTTCCTCCAATCTGCGCCTTTGGATTGACCCTGATAGGCACGTGGATGGTTTGATCTTGAGGGCGTACAATGGTCTTCAACGTTGAAGCTGCATAGAAGTATTATATGAAGAAAAATATGAAAGAGGGTGAGGACCTGGGTCTCGAACCCAGGTCATAAGGATTACCAACGCATGCACTTGCCACTGAACCACTAACACGCTTTTGTATATTAAATAAATAACAAATATAATAAATAAAACAAGAGTTAGTGCTGATTCTTCGCGCGAAAATTTAAACAGGCCAACCAACTTATGCCACGAACCATCTTCTTCGTTGTGTTTTATTTTTTCCTGAAACAAGAACAAACTAGCAACGGTTTTCAAACGTTGCCATAGAAGCCATATGAGAAAATAGCGAATAGGCCATCAGGCCTCATAAATTGAGCGCGAGGATGTATTTCTGTTCGTCCAGACATGCTCGATTCAATGGTGTAAATCTTGAAGGCCAATTTTTCCTTAATTTAAAACCCCTAATTCCAAGGTCCTGTAAACCCTAAAATTTGATAATGGTGAAATCGCATATAGCATGTAATAATTCAATCAAAGCATATGGTTAGTTTCAGAACAAGTCAATTAGTATGAATGCATCAAAAAAACGCAATGAAAATGTCTAAATATGGAAACACGATTATGCATTTTATTTGAAACAGTTTGAATCCATGGTACCAATTCTGGGCGTATGAAGGTTGGAGAGTGATCCAGTTAGTTTCAGGGGGACACGAGGAAGCTTTTGCAATTGGTCTTGTGCTTTGAATCAACCTAAAACCTGATTTTCAGTTTTGAGTTTTTAAACAAAATTTCAAGTTTATGAATGGAGTTTCTAGCGCAGCTCAGTGGTCCATGGCATTAGGGTTGTGTTCTATGCTTATGTAAGAGTGAATTAGGTCAAGAATTCTGATCAAAATCTTTTGCATTCATGGTTTTTGAAATTTGATTTTCAAGGATCTTTTTCAATCTTTTTTATGCACTTTTTGTACCAATCATGATCAATTCTCTCCAAATCTTTCCATATTGGATTATGCACGAATTATTGAGTAGATTTCATGCACAAAAAGATTGTAAAACTTAGGTTAAATATTTTTCATGTATTTAATTTGATTTAAATGAATTATTATTAATAAAAATTCAAATAAATAAATAAAAAATTAAGAAATACTTCCCTTTGGGCCAAGTGGTCGTGCACATGCTTGGGATGATGAATTGTGGAAGAAAAATGGGCCCATTAGCAATTTTAGGTCATTTGAATCAATGTTGACTTTTCAAAATATCCAAAACTTTCCCAACTTCCACAAGGCATAACTTGCTCAATTTTTAAGCTTTGCTCATGTTCTTGGACATTTTGGAAAGGTCTTTGAGTCCTCTAACCAATGTATTTGGTCCCATGTCATTTTGATTTTCCAATCTCAAGTTATGGCCTTTGACTTAAAGTCCCTTTTTGTTGACTTTTGAAAATGACCTATAATGTTGAAATTGATAACTTTTTGTGAGAGCATTTCTTGGACTTGAAGTATGAAGATGCGTTGTAGGAAATGTCGTTCTCTTCAAAATGAGATTTGGATGGAATTTTTCTGATAAACCATGTGAAAGTTATGCCCTGGTCAATTTACAGTTGACTTTTTCAGCTGTCCAAATAAGGAAACTTTTGCATTTTGATGATTTTTGAGCCAAGCTTTGAGAATCATGATCAAGCATTGATCAAATGATGTTTGTGGCTTCAAAATGAGATGTTGACCAAAAATTTGGACTTTTGACTGTCAAATGACCATTTTGCCCCTACAGTTGACTGTAGTGCAATTAGGGTTTTTGACTGTGCAATTTTGTGCTGAAAGTCTTGAAACTTGATATTAGGATGCTTGACCATATTTGTAGGCATATGAGACTTGATTGGGCCTTTGGAAACTTCATCTTCTTGATCAGAATCAAAACCCTAATTTTGACTGTTTAGGAGACCCTTGCACTGTGCAACCCTTGGGGAACTTTTGAATCTTGACTTGGAAAATCTTTGAAGAATATGGGAGGGAAAATTTTGGGGTACAACAGTTGCCCCTGTTCAATCTTCTTAGACCTGAGGATGCAGATTGGCTGACGTGCCTTTCGTAATCCGAGGGTAGAAGATGATTGAACACTAGAGTGCCCAGAAATTTGCGCTCACATAGTAGCAGTGTGATGGTGAATGGGCTTATAGATGCCATTTAGAGGTTGATGGATAGGATGATGGGCTTATAGATGCCATCTGGATGTTGATCGCGTAAGAGATTCCTTAGCGAGAACCTGCATACCTGCAAAAGAAAAAATGAGTACCTGACACGTTGCAGGAGCTGGTTTTCAGATGCTTGGTATAGATGTGTCCTGACTAGTTACAGGAGCTGAGTCTGGAGCTTCAAAAGATGATGAATAAACCAGGGGTGGTTGCTACCTCAGCATGGACAGTGAGAGAACCTGGGGTGACTTTAACTTCAACAACGCTCGTTGAGAAAATCTTGGTGGGAATTACCATCTTCGCAGGATCGGGAAGAGAACCATAGGCAATTATAATCTCAAAAGCGGACGTCTGAGAAAAACCTGGGATGGGATTATCACCTCACGCACCGTCGGGGAGGGAACCATAGGAAATTATAATCTCAAAAGCGGACGTCTGAGAAAAACCTGGGATGGAATTATCACCTCACGCACCGTCGGGGAGGGAACCATAGGAAATTATAATCTCAAAAGCGGACGTCTGAGAAAAACCTGGGATGGAATTATCACCTCACGCACCTTCGGGGAGGGAACCATAGGAAATTATAATCTCAAAAGCGAACGTCTGAGAAAAACCTGGGATGGAATTATCACCTCACGCACCGTCGGGGAGGGAACCATAGGAAATTATAATCTCAAAAGCGAACGTCTGAGAAAAACCTGGGATGGAATTATCACCTCACGCACCGTCGGGGAGGGAACCATAGGAAATTATAATCTCAAAAGCGGACGTCTGAGAAAAACCTGGGATGGAATTATCACCTCACGCACCGTCGGGGAGGGAACCATAGGAAATTATAATCTCAAAAGCGAACGTTTGAGAAAAACCTAAAATGGAATTATCATCTCACGCACCGTCGGGGAGAGAACCATAGGAAATTATAATCTCAAAAGCGGACGTCTGAGAAAAACCTGATAACTTCTACTGAGTCTTCATCAGAAAAATCTGTTGGGAGTCGATTTAGCTGGACTAGAGAAGGCCTTGGACTGGGTAAGAAATATTTGGAGTCGATTAACTGAACCGGTCTAGGTCTTGAAATATGATGGAGAATTTAGCTGAATCTTTCCTGAAAGGTAAAGGTCAGTCATATGCAATGCATGATATGGACCAAGCAATGATGTTGAAGCTGCGAACAAAAACATTAAGAAGATCATTCAGAAAATGACAGTCACTTACAAAGACTGGCATGAGATGTTACCGTTTGCCCTGCATGGATACCGTACGACGACACGTACTTCAACTGGGGCAACCCCATTTTCTTTGGTTTATGGCATGGAAGCTGTTTTGCCTATGGAAGTCCAGATCCCTTCTCTAAGGATTATGAAGGATGCAGGTTTGAATGAAGATGATTGGATGCAGACCCGACTTGATCAACTCAATCTGATCGACGAGAAGCGACTTGCTTCTATATGACATGGTCAGACGTATCAGAAGCGGATGATCAGGGCCTTCAATAAGAAAGTCAGACGTCAAGTGTATCGAGTCGGGGATCTCGTAATCAAGCGGATTATCTTGCCGCAAAGTGATCCCAGGGGAAAATGGACTCCTACATATGAAGGACCATTTGTGATCAAGAGCATATTTTCTGGTGGTGCAATGATTCTGACCACCATGGACGGCGACGATTTGCCGCGCCCTGCGAACGCAGACATAGTCAAAAGATACTACGCATAAAATAACCCGACAAGTCGAAAACCCGAAAGGGCGGCTTGGGCAAAAATGGGCATCCCGGTGAACCGAAAACCCGAAAGGGCGGTTCAGGCAAAAATTAGGGATAAAAACGAAAAAATATGTACACCCGGCAAGTCGAAAACCCGAAAGGGCGGTTTGGGCAAAAAGGGGTTTCCCGGTGGATCGAAAACCCGAAAGGGCGATTCAGGAAAAAATTAGGGAATTAAAGCGTATGACTATGTCTTGTCGGATCACTTCAAAGACAATCTCTTCATCAACCAGTTCCAGACTTCTGATCAATCCAGTCATCGTCAAACAAAGCATTGAATGGACAAATATTCAGAGTTGTGAAAGCTATAGCAGAACAGAGTCCCATGGAACTATTTCACATAGCCATCCTTTATTTTGTATAAAATCTTTCAATATTTACGACAAAGTCCTCTTACTAGGATGATTGTCTCCTTTGTACAAATATACTCAAAGAAAATCAATACAAATACTCTTCCCAAAATTTGTGTCATTTCCCTTTTCTTTTTCTCTTGCACTATTTGTTTTATTTTGAGAAACGTCTAATGTTTTGTTAAATAGGCATATGCATTTGAAACATAATCACTTCCTAAATGAACCTAAGAAAAAGGATTACTGATAGGATGAAGGTACAGATGGATATCTTGACACCCTTTCGAAGGAAATCCCCCAAGAGATTTGGAACCCACATCTCTAGCAAACCCTGAGGCTTATCTCCAGCAGACTCTCGAAGCTTATCCCCAGTAAGGTTCTGGAAGGTATTTCCCCGCAGAGCACGAACGTCTCTCCCGAGTTTTATTCAAAGTTATTCCCCACAAAGACTTATAACTGGGTTATCCTCAGCTAACAGCCACAGAAGATCGCACTCGCCAGAATTCTTCCTGTCCCCAGCGGAGTTCATCAAGAGTTTCCCAACACAATTTATCAATATATCCCCAGAGGAGCTTATCCTTGTTATCCCCAGCCAGAGGATCCTCCAGAACTCATTTTTCCTCAGAGTGCAAATTTTCAATATCCCCAGCGGAGCCAGACTAATGAGCCTTCTCCCCACAGAGTTTTAGGAAGAGAAATCTTGAGTTCCCCTGTGAGATCGCCAGAATTACTTCCCATCAAGTTGAAGATTCTCAGTCTTACCTCCCCAGCATGAGTCTGCTAGATTGATACTCCCCAGTAGAGGTCATCAGGAATTCTCTTCCCCCAGCAGCAGCCAAGGATTTATTTTCCTCGGCAGCAGTCAAGATGCTTTTATCTTCAGCCACCTCGGATTCATCTATCCTCAGCAAGATAGCTCGTCAGCTTACATGCGCATTCATCGCATTCATGTCATAAACATTGATGTCACGTATATTGCATCATGCATCATAACGTTGCATACAACTAATTCTTTACCTTTTCAGGAAAGATCAGTCGACAGAATAAAATTATTCAACTTCAAGATTTCTGAAAACAGTTCACGGGTTCTCCAAGTAAACGGATGTTAACCTGTCACTTGTTCAGATTCTTCTTCAAGACTTCTGAAAACAGTTTATGGATTCTTCCCAACAACGGATGTTAATCTATCGACTTGTTCAGATGCAACTTCTGAAAACAGTTTACGGACGCTTCCCAACAACGGATGCTGCTCTATTGCTTATTCAACTTCAAGATTTCTGAAAACAGTTCACGGGTTCTCCAAGTAAACGGATGTTAACCTGTCACTTGTTCAGATTCTTCTTCAAGACTTCTGAAAACAGTTTATGGATTCTTCCCAACAACGGATGTTAATCTATCGACTTGTTCAGATGCAACTTCTGAAAACAGTTTACGGACGCTTCCCAACAACGGATGCTGCTCTATTGCTTATTCAACTTCAAGATTTCTGAAAACAGTTCACGGGTTCTCCAAGTAAACGGATTTTAACCTGTCACTTGTTCAGATTCTTCTTCAAGACTTCTGAAAACAGTTTATGGATTCTTCCCAACAACGGATGTTAATCTATCGACTTGTTCAGATGCAACTTCTGAAAACAGTTTACGGACGCTTCCCAACAATGGATGCTGCTCTATTGCTTATTCAACTTCAAGACTTCTGAAAACAGTTTACGGGTTCTCCAAGTAACGGATGTTAACCTATCGCTTGTTCAGTTTCTTCTCCAAACCCCTGAAAACAGTCTACAGATTCCTCCCAACAACGGATGTCAATATATTGCTTGTTCAGACCCCCCAGTTCAGAGATGGTACCAAGCCTGGACATCTTCCTGATATTCCCTTCCAGATGGCATCTCTAAGCCCATTCCCACATCCATTGCTTTGACAAGTGCAAATTTCCTGGCACTCTAGTGTCCAATCTCCTTTTACCCTCGAGTCACGAAAGGCAAACTTGCCAATCTAACTCTTCGGATTCAAGAAGATTGAACAGGGGCAACTGTTGTACCCCAAAATTTTCCCTCCCATTTCTCATTGATTTCTCACCACAAAGCCTTTGAAGCTCAAGATCCAGTTAGGGTTTCATCTGCTCAAGACCCCCCCTTGCACTGATGACTCAAGTTAGGGTTTGTGTTTGCACAAAGATGTTTTGACCTAAAATGCCCAAGATGACTTTCATGCTTCATATTGGACTCCCAAGTTTACCCATATCAAGTTTCAAGTCTTGATTCCAAGTTTTGCCCAGTCAATTGGACAGTTGACCCAGAAATCAACTGTATTGGGGAAAAAGTCAACTGTGGCCAATTGACAGTCAAACCTCATGAAATTTGACCCACATCAACATTATGAACTCATATGGACCATTTGATTAAGTTTGAATCACAATTCCCCAAGAAATTTGATCAGATCACCAAAAGGGCAAAATGGTCATTTTTAGGGTTTTGACTGCACAAAGGCAATTTTTGACTGTTTGACCTAGCCAATGGCAAACCAAGCTCACACATGGACTCAAGGACCCCATGGAATTATCTTGACATGATCAACAAACTCAAAAGATCCCAAGTACACAGGATTGACAGTTGAATTTCCCAGTCAATTGATCAATTTTGACTGTATACTGAAAAGTCAAACTTTGACTTTTTGGTCAAAATCAAGAGTCAAGATTCATTTTTCATCAAAACTTGCCAAATCATGAAACTTGTTCACCAAGAAACCAAGAAATGCAAATTAGGGTTTAAAATGGAATTTTTCATAACTTAGAATTTTTCTAAGTTATGGGAAACCCTAATTTTTTCCCAACTTTGCCCCACTTTTTCACCATGATTCATTTGGATTCAGACAAAAGTCAAAACATGAAAGTTGTATCTTGTTGCATAATCTACAACTTTGGTTCACAAAGTTTTCTCATTTCAAGCTTGTATCTCAAGTTACAAATTTTTGAATAAGGGCACTAAACCATTCTTAACTTAGTGAATTTTTGACCTATTTTGACAAGTTTTTCTACCCCACTTCAAGGCCATTTTCCATACACTTCCACTTGGAATTTCAAATTGCATTTCAAATATGGATTGTAGTACACATTCCAAGCTTTCTAAAATGTCCAAGAACTTCTCAAACAACCTCATGGTTAGGGAGAATCGAATTTCACAATATAGCAAAAACTCACTTTTGAATTGGCCATTTTTTCATGTTCATAAGTTATGCAAACTTCTCAAAACCAGCATGCCCTTGATTACAGGTCCTTAAACCAAGTTACACTCAATAATTTAATGCTTGTTCATTGTGTCAAAGTGTTATTCTATGAGTTCAAGTATTGTATACAAGTTTAATCCATTTTTAGATAAAGTAAACTATCCATTTTTGCAAAAGTCCACTTTATGTCCAATTGGTAAATCAAGCAAGTACAAACCAAATCTCTTTGGCACAAGATTATGAACAAATTACTCTGATCAAGAGAAGCTTTGCAGCAGGATTAGAGGTCCCCTACTGACCTAAAACACCAACTTGCATTTTGTTGCTTAAAGGTTAAGAAACATTGCATAACTAAGACCAACATCCATCTCAGCTTACATACACAAGAACAAAGTGATCAAACACATTACACACATCATAACCAAGCTATTGCACGATCCATTTACCTCCCAAACATCATCAAACCAAAAAACACCATCAAACTGCAAAAACAGAGTTGCCTCTGCAGTTTGAGTGCCAACTTCTATTCCTCTCAAGCATTCTTGCCAAAACCAGTTCACATACCTTCCATACCATCTATGCAAGCTAACCAAAAGCAAAGGCACGACCCGTAATCACTCTAACCACTTCCACCATTTTCACATTTCTGATTTGCAGGTGAAGTTCTCTAGCTCGATTCAGAAGCTTTCAAGACAAAGTAAACATTGGAATAGCATCCCTGGACCTCAAGGAAGCTTTTCCAATCATCACCTTGCCCTGAAAGTTCTTACATCTCCAGATAGAACTTCAACTGAACAGGTAGTTTTTTGAATTCGTATCTCTCTTATTAGGCATCATTAGCTTTAAGTTTGTGAATAAACAAGGTTCTACTCATGCCACTGAACATGTACATGTATTTACTTTTCATTTCTTTTGCTTGAGTTGTGAGAATTTGGAGTTTGAAAATGGCAGAAAAACTAGGTTAGGATTTGGGGGAGGAGAAATTCTCCCTCATCTTAGAGAGTTAGATCAAGTTATGCATATGGTTAGAATCGTCTCTTCATGCTTAACATTTTTTGTGTTGGAAGTTTGTTCAAAAAATCAAAGAATCAGGATGTTCAAGTGGAGCTCTTGGCGCGCGTTTTCTGAATAATTTTTGTTCAGAGGTTGAAGAAAGGTGACTTTGGGCTGGGCTTGCTTCTGAGTTACTTTTCACACCACCCTTTTTGGTTTTGCACCCCTGAGCCCATTTGCTTCATTTTTAACATTTTTGACTTTTGCCTTTTTTTGATTGGTTCATTTATTTTTTTCTCAGCATATTAAAAACATAAAAATATTTTTCTCCTCATTTTTTGAATTTATTGAATATTTATTTGATTATTTCTTTTGTTTGTACATAAATAAATAAATATATATATATATATATATATATATATATATATATATATATATATATATATATATATATATATATATATATATATATATATATATATATATATATATATATATATATATATATATATATATATATATACTTTTTGTTTAAAATATTGAGATAATACAAAAAAAATACTTTTTATACACTTTTATTTTATTTTTACTTCCTGAAAATATTTTGTATAAAAATCCCTTTTTTATTTTTATATTAAATATTATCATTTTTATATATAATACCTATTTAGAACTTAATATATAAATATATATATTTATTAATATACTTAGAATAAAATACTAAAATATACATATTTTATTTTATTAATATTAAAAACTACAAAAATCATTTTTTTTACAAATATATTTCTTTTCTTATTTTATTTTTGTGTATAAATGATAAATATTGTATATATTAATAAATGATATCTTTTATTTAATAGAATTAGGGTTTTTGCCCTAAATTCAAAAATACTCCAAAAATAATATTTTATAATATTTTTATTTTTTTTCTTATTTTACATAAATAATACTTTTTTCATACATATAAAAATTCCTTTTGCATTCTTGCATATTTGTTTTATTTACCATTTAAATTATACATTTATTTATCTTGTAAATATTCATAGAAAATGATGTAATAGCTTAGATTCAATTTTTTGTCTAAATATCCCCATTTGAAACATTGTACCCCCCCTCCCCGTATTATTATGTTGTAATAGCGTAGGATTTTAAATTTCGCACTTTTATCGCTTTCTAAACATACTATGCTAGAATTAGGGTTTTGTATGCGAATAAAAATGAACAAAGTAGTTTGACCTAATACAAGATAAGTGAGCATGAAAAATGGACAACACATTTCACACTTGCACCCCTAGGGTATTCCACTTTGTTGCCTTCAAATAATTGGGCCATATTGCATGTTGAACTTCTTTGGGTAAAACAAACAATCAAATGATCATAGTCCCTCAAAATATTACTTAAATGAATGATCAAGTCCCTTTTAAAGAAAATTGCCCAAAGACATTTAACACTATTGCAACTATGGTCTAAACGATGACCCGCGCCCGTCCATTTCATCTCCTAAAACAAGATTGTCCACCAAATGCAATGGTGGAACAAAATTGTCAAAAGGTTTAAAACATAACAAAAATCTTTGAGAAAATTTTAGGGTAGATGAACTCTTAAGTACTTGTCAAATTTCCAAGAAAACACTTGCCTTATTTCAAAACACACTTAACAAACCCTTTCAAAACAAACTTTCAAAAAAAAAACCTTGAAACATCTTTTCAAAAAGACAAACACCTTTTGTAAAACATTCGAGTAAAGAATTGTTACAAGGGTAGCCTATACAAGGCATCTTTTTCAAAACCTTTTCAAAACCACACACAAACCACCATTTCAAACAATTGAAAACCAAGGCAAGTTGATCTAAGCAAGTACCTAAGAGCCCATGGATAACCATGGATAGAAGGGGTGCTAATACCTTCCCCTTCTATAATCTACTCCCCGAACCCAAGAAAAATCTCAAAGGTTTTTGCTGTGCTTTTTAAACCTTTCCTTAGGATAAAATAAAAAAGTCGGTGGCGACTCTTGCTCAACCGAAACATTTGCGAAAACAAACGCAAAACCATAGTCAGTTCTCCCACCGTATCACAGCTGGGGATATGTATTTCAAGGTTTTAGCTTTGTTGAGGATCTAAATGACATACTGCAGGGGATTTCTTCTGGAATAGCCTAAAGACGTTTTCCTACACCTTCAACCCATCAGTAATTACCTTTTCTCACTTCGTTTTAATTGTAAGCAGTGATTACATTCAAATGCATATGCTTTTTTAACAAACAATTGGACGTTTTCAAATAAAACATAAGTGTAAAAAGAAAAGAAAGGCAAGCAAATTTCTGCACTTTGAAGTATTTTTGTATTAACTTTTGTAAGCATTTTTGTACAAAGGAGACAGACATCCTAGTAAGAGAATGTTGTCGTAAATTTGAGAAAAAATTTATACAGAAAGAAAGATGGCTATGTGTAACAATTCCATGGGGTTCCCATTCTGCTATATCCTTCACAACTCTGAGTATTTTGTCCATTCGTTGCTTCGTCCGCGGATGATTGGATTGATCAGAAGCTTGGAGCTTGTTGGTGAAGAGATTGTTCTTAAAGTGATCCGACGAGACATAGTCATACGCTTTAATTCCCTAACTTTTTCCTGGACCGCCCTTTCGGGTTTTTGGTCCACCAGGAAACCCTTTTTTTGCCCAAGTCACCCTTTCGGGTTTTCAACTTGTCGGGTGTACAAATTTTTTGTTTATCCCTAATTTTTGCCTGAACCGCCCTTTCGGGTTTTCGATTCACCGGGATGCCCATTTTTTGCCCAAGTCGCCCTTTCGGGTTTTCAACTTGCCGAGTCATTTATGCGTATTATCTTTTGACTATGTCTGTGTTTTCAGGGTACGGTAAATCGTCGTCGTCCATGGTGGTCAGAATCATTGCCCCACCAGAAAAGATGTTCTTGATCACAAATGGTCCTTCATAAGTAGGTGTCCACTTGCCCCTGGGATCACTTTGCGGAAAGATGATCCGCTTGATTACAAGATCTCCGACTTGATATACCTGACGTCTGACTTTCTTGTTGAAAGCCTTGATCATCCGTTTTTGATACGTCTGACCATGATAAACAGTAGTAAGTCGCTTCTCGTCGATCAAATTAAGTTGATCAATCCAGGTCTGAATCCAATCGTCTTCACTTAAACCAACATCCTTCATGATCCTTAAAGAAGGAATATGAACTTTCATAGGTAAAACCGCCTCCATGCCATATACCAAAGAAAATGGGGTTGCCCCAGTTGAAGTACGCGCCGTGGTACGATATCCGTGCAGAGAAAACGACAACATCTCATGCTAGTCCTTGTAGGTGACTGTCATCTTTTGAATGATCTTCTTGATATTTTTGTTCGCAGCTTCAACAACACCGTTCATCTTTGGCCGATAGGGAGATGAATTGTGATGTTGAATCTTGAACTGCTCGCACAGAGCGGTGATCACAGTGTTGTTCAAATTTGTACCGTTGTCTGTGATAATCCTGTCGGGGATACCATACCGGCATATGAGGTTCTGCTTGATGAAGCGGGCAACCACATTCTTTGTAACGGAGGCGTAGGAAGCTGCTTCGACCCACTTGGTAAAGTAATCAATAGTGACCAAGATGAAGCGATGTCCATTGGATGTCGTGGGCTTGATCTCTCCAATCATGTCAATTCCCCACATTGCAAATGGCCAAGGAGCCGTTAGAACGTTGAGAGGAACAGGAGGGATATGTACTTTGTCAGCATAGGCCTGGCATTTGTGACAAGTACGAGAATGTTGATGACAATCAGCTTCCATGGTAGACCAATAGTAGCCTGCCCTTAGAATCTTTTTAGCCATCGTATGTCCGCTCAGGTGGGTGCCAAAATGTGCCACTATGTATTTCGGTCATGATCAACTCTGCTTCAACCTTGTCTACACAACGAAGTAGAACACAATCATGGCTGCGCTTATAAAGGATACCATTGCTCAGGAAGAACTTGGCAACAAATTTCCTTAAGAACTTTTTGTCATTGACGGAAGCTCCTTCAGGGTATTCTCGAGTCTGGAGATACCTTTTGATTTCATGAAACCAGGGTTGTTCCACTACTTCTTCGGTATTAATCTCATGACAGTGTGCAGGTTCGTCCATTCGCTCAATGGTGATTTGGGGAGCCTCATTATCCCAATTGAGTTTAAACATGGAAGACATTGTAGCCAGAGCATCAGCTAGCTGATTTTCCTCTCGCGGGAAGTGCTCAAAGGTAATCTGCTCAAAATGAGGCAACAATGTCAGGACATGTTCTTTGTATGGGATAAGATTAGGATGTCTAGTGTCCCACTCTCCTTTGATTTGACTGATAACCAAAGTTGAGTCCCCAAATACGACCAAAGATTTGATTCCCAAGTCAATTGCAGCCTTGAGACCAAAGATGCAGGCTTCATACTCGGCCATGTTGTTGGTGCAACTGAAGCAAAGTCGGGCCATGAAGGGTGCATGGCAACCTTCCGGAGAAATAAGTACTGCACCGATACCGTTTCCAAGTGCATTTGAAGCGCCATCAAAGTACAGGGTCCATCGGGATCCTTGTTCAGGTCCGTCATACGGTCAGTTACCTTCAATGTTGTCCAATGTCATGATGTCCTCGTCAGGGAAGTCAAATCTCATAGACTGGTAATCTTCGACGACTTGATGAGCTAGATGGTCAGCTAGTACACTCCCCTTTATAGCTTTTTGGGTCGTGTACTGAATATCATACTCTGTCAGGATCATTTGCCATCTAACGATTCTTTCAGATAAAGAAGGCTTCTCGAAGATGTACTTAATCGGATCCATTTTAGAAATCAGCAAAGTGGTATGTGTCAACATATACTGCCTTAGCCGGCGAGCAGCCCATTCCAAAGCGCAACAAGTTTTCTCGAGCAGTGAGTAGCGAGTCTCACAGTCGGTAAACTTTTTGCTAAGGTAATAAATGGCATGCTCTTTTCGGCCAGACTCGTCATGTTGGCCCAGTACGCACCCCATTGAGTTATCCAAAACAGTCAGATACATGATTAACGACCTTCCTTCGACGGGTGGCATCAAGATAGGAGGTTCCAGCAAATACTCCTTGATCTTATCATAAGCAACTTGACAATCATTGTTCCATTCAACCACCTGATCTTTCTTCAACAACTTGAAGATCGGCTCACAGGTAGATGTTAGGTGAGATATGAACCTTGCAATATAGTTTAAGCGTCCCAAGAAACCTCTAACCTACTTTTTAGTGCGGGGGGCAGGAATTTCTTGTATAGCTTTGACTTTAGCAGGATCAACCTCAATGCCTTTGTTACTGACAATAAATCCCAAAAGTTTACCAGACCTGACTCCAAAAGTGCACTTGCTCGGGTTCAGTCTGAGCTTATATTCCTTCAATCTGACAAACAGCTTCTGCAGATGATCAAGGTGTTCTTCTTCTGTCTGTGAACGGGCTATCATGTCGTCTACGTAGACTTCGATCTCATTGTTCGTGTGTAAAATGAGTGTAGGATGTCCCCAAGCAATGTAGGTACAGGATTCCGAGATATGAAAATCTTGACAGTGTTCACATCTATAAGTTGGTCAGGGTTTGGGAACAAGACCAACCCATAGATGAGGAGTGCCACAATCTCTTCAAAAGCTTGTAGATCTAGAGAATTCCAGCAGTCTTGTGCCTTCTCAAACAAAAACTTTGCCAAGAAACCCTTGACACCACTTCTGGTTTCCCAATGACCTTTGATATCAGATGGTTGCAAGTGTAAGGCTTGAGCAACATCTTCAGACTTTGGTTCTTTTTCCGTACCGTTGTAGGGTAGTTGATGAAGAATAGGAATCCTCGGGAGTTGAGAAAATTCCTCCAAAGTAGGTACTAGTTGGTAATCAGGGAATGTGAAACAGTGGTGTAGGGGGTCAAAGAACTGGAAGAGGACTTTCACCATGTCTTCTTCAATGTTGGAGTTGACCAAGTTGAGAAGTCTACCATGTCTTTCAATGAAGAGAGAATTCTCTGGGATCTTGGAAGTAAGCTCCTTGATTTGAGGAGGGATTCTCACAAGGTTGACTTGAATTGTTTTCCTGCAAAGAGATTCCATGACCTACAAAACAAGAACAAAGATGAAGATCCAAACCCTTGAAATGGTTATGGATGCATATGATGCTTTATGATGTTTATGATGTATGCACAAACATATGTACAAACAAGTCACACAAGATCCTAGTTTCAGGCTTGCATGAGGTTTCATAGGTAAGTACCCTCTTGAAGTTAGTTGGCTCAACCTGTCCTATAAATAGTAACCGGGTTCTAAGGAGCTCAATATCACTGGATTATTTTCTGTGTTCATTGTTTTGGTTTAGCCACTTAACTGGCGACCAAAATATTCCAAGAAAACAACCCTCAATGAGTGTAGTATCGATTATCTACCAACTTCGGACTGTACCAAAGCCGGTCATCTCACTACCCCTAATAAGGCCAAGATGGTCAAGTAAGGTTCTAAGAGTTCATTAGTGCTTCATGACATCACTCAGCGGCCCCGTATTCTCTTTGATTAACTCAAAGGCTACCAGTACTCACAAATATGTTGCACTAATATAGCTATTGCTTCAACCATGTCGGTATACCCCGCACAGTTTCCACAACGTATTGCTATTTACCTATGAATGTTTCCCAAATCCGGGTAGAGGATTTCAAGCCCCAACAAGAGAACCAAATGTAAAGCAATCAAAGCAATCAAGATAAGCATGCAAAGGTGATCTAAGCCCTAAGGTTACTCCACTTTTAAAATATTCCCCAGCAGAGTCGCCAGTTCTGTGATACGGTGGGAGAACTGACTTGGGATTTTGCGTTTGTGTTTGCAAATGTTTTGGTTTAGCAAGAGTCGCCACCGACTTTTTATTTTATCCTAAGGAAAGGTCAAAAAGCACAGGAAAGACCTTTGAAATGTTTTCTTGGGTTCGGGGAGTAGATTATGAAAAGGGAAGGTGCAAGCACCCTTTTCATCCATGGTTATCCACTGGCTCTTAGTTACTTGTTTAGATCACTTGCTTTTGCTTTTTAATTGTTTGAAATGGTGCTTTGTGTGTGGTTTTGAAAGATGTTTTGAAAAGAGGCCATCGTTGTGGCAAACTTTGTAATGATTCTTGTTTGAATGTATAAAAATGTGTTTTTGTCTTTTGAAAAGATTTCAATGTTTGAAAGTTTGATTTGGGAAATGTTTTGAAATTGTGTTGTGAAGTGTGTTTGAAAATAGCAAGGATATTTTTGCAAGTTTTTTGATCAAGTAACTAAGAGCTATCTACCCTATTTTACTCAAAGATCTTTCTTATGTTTTTTAACCCTTTTGACAGTGTTGTTTCACCATTGCATTTGGTGAACAACCTTGTGTTAGGATGTTAAACGGGACAGGCGCGGGTCATCGTATAGACCATGATAGCAATGGTGTCAAGTATCTTTGGCAATTTTCTTGAGGGACTTGATCATTTTTGTTTAGGCAACCAAGATAACGCCATCGAGGGACTATGATATTTTGTTTTGTTTTGTTTTGCCAAAGTACTCAACATGCATACCATGGCCCATTTTTGAAAGCAACAAGTGGATTGTAACCCTAGGGGTGCAAGTGTGCATTGTGTTTGATTTTCATGCATTTTTGTCTTTGATTAGGTCAAACTATTTGTTGATTTGGATTTTTACATACAAACCCTAATTCTCTAATCATGGCATAATTGAAAGCGTAAAATGCGAGAATTTAAAGTTCTAAGCTATTACAACATAATTATGGGGATGGGGATACAAATTTGAATGGGAGGTATTTTACAAGAAATATAAACCCTAATTTACTATTACATCCAAATTGAATTTAATTGCATGAATATTTAAATGGGCAATATTTAATAAACAAGATAAATAAATATCAAATAAAATGTATTATGCAAAAAAAAAATTTCATTTGTTTATGTATGTAAAAAGTATTTTTAATGTATAAAGAAATAAATAAAAAAAGATGAATTTAATTGTTTAGGGGTAAACCCTAATTTCTTTAAGAAATATATACTATATATTATTTATGTACAAAAATATATTAATATGTGTAAAAATAAAATATATTGAAAAAAAAGTGTTTTTTAGTATAAATAATAATAAAAATAAAAATGCAATATTTTTGTATTTTTTATTCTAAGTATTTAATAAAATAAAAGTATATATGTTTATTATGTATATTAATCAAATTAAATATGTACAAAATAAAATAAATAATGTACAAAAATAAAATATATTCAAGAAAATATTTTTAATATGAATAAAAATAAATAACAAAAATAAAAGTATAAAATGTAAATATTTTTCAAATTTTCAAATAAATTATGAAAGTATTCAAAATGTTTTTATGTTAGAAAAATCAAAATAAAATACCAAATAAATGTAAAAAATTATAAAAATATCTTTTGAGCATTTATTATATTTGGAAATAAAATAACAAAGTCAGAAAAGAAAAGAAAAATTCAAAAATGCAAAAATATAAGAAATTGGGCCAGGGGTGTGAAACTGAAAAAAGGGGTGTTAGAAGCAAAACTGGTCAGGCCCAGCCCATCAACTTCATCTTCTTCCTCCAGACTTGTCAAACGCGCGCGCGCCTGGTTCAAACTGCTACATCCTGGAAATGTGATCTTTTGCCAAAACTCACAATATCAAACTTGTAGAGAATTTCAATACGATTCTAACCATATAAAGCATTAATCTTAACTCTCAAAGACCAGAGAGAATTTCTCTGGCCCTAAAATCTGACCTAACTTTTTCAGCATGTTCATGGATGAAATTCTCCTAGCACACTTAATATAAATGAAAGTTGAGCATATGTATGGCTTCATGGCATTGAATACTACATTTTTCATTCACAAACCTAAGGCTAAATGTTCCTAAATAGAGAGATAGAAATTGATAAAAAAAACCTGTTTCAGTTGGATTCGAGTAGGGCAATGTAGTTCTTCTCAACAAGTTTTGAGGTGTCTGGTAGCTTGCCTGAACTTCACTTGGTCTTTTCCAATAGCTAGCTTGCCTTGAATGTCCCTGAATCAGCCTCTAGAAGTCAACCTGCACAAGCTTGAAATGAAAATGGTGAACACTGTAAATGGAGTTACAGTTGGAAATGGAGGTTTGGGATAGCTTGAGTGAGTTGAATGGAATGTGTTTGAAGCAAAAAGGGGAAAAACGCACGAACAAAATGAGTTATGGCACTCAAGTTGCAGCACCTGCCCTGTTTTGCCAAAGAAGAGTGATTTCTGGCTATGGGAGGTTTTGAGGCTCAAATTCTTGTGTTTCTTACTCAAAGGGTTGTATTAAATATGTTTGCAATGTTTGTTTAAGCTAGCATGGACTGGTTTTCAAGTTGGGAAGTGTTTGCAAGTTTTCTTCTTTGTGAAGCAAGAATGTGTAAGTTGGTATCACAGGCATGTACCAGCCATATATCATGCTGCCTACAATCCTCTTGATACTTGCAATTTGTGGATTTGATTTGGCTTCTCAGATCCTGGCCCCATGCTTCAAAGATCATGTTTTGACATAAAGCAAACCCTTTTCAAAATGGAAATGTACCTTTTTCTAATTAAGGCTTAGTTTTATGTGCAATGTCCAAATGGCCAAGATAATGCATTAGCTCAGTGGATTTGCATTCAATTAAGGAGTGTGAAATGGTTTAGAGGCCTTCAAACAAGTACAAAGCATGTTGGTTTGAAAATGCAACTTGTATGAACATGAATTGGCCATGGATACAAAGTGAGTTTTTGCCAACTTCAAGCATTCGATTCTCCCTAACCATAAATGTGTTTGAGGAGTTCTTGGACAATTTGGAAAGTTTGAAACAATCATTATAATATATCTTTGAAATGAAACTTGAGACTCCAAGTGGAACTATGTGAAAAATGGCCAAGAAGATGGGTCAAAATCCTGCCTAAACTAGGGCAAAATTTCTCTAAGTTAAAAGTTTTAGGGACCCTTGTTCCAAAAATCATAACTTGAGATCCAAGCTTCTTTTGAGAAAACTTTGTGAATCAAAGTTGTATACTTTGTGGAGGACTACAACTTTCATGTTGTAAGTTTTGTTTGAATCCATTTTCATCATGGTGAAAATGTGGGGCAAAGTTAGGAAAAATTAAGAAAATTTCATAACTTAGAAAATTTCGAAGTTATGAATTTTTTTCAATTTCAAACCCTAATTTGCAATTTTGGGTTTCTTGATGAACAAGTTTCATATTTTGACATATCTTGATAAAAAATGACCCTTGGCATTTGATTTTGACCAAAAAGTCAAAGTTTGACTTTTCAGTGTACAGTCAAATTTTGATCAGTTGACTGAAAAATTCATCTGCCAATCTCATGCATTTGAGATCTTTTGAACTTGTTGAATAGGTCAAGATGATGCCATTGAACCCTTGAGTCCTTGGTTGAGCTTGATTTGCCATTGGCTAGGTCAAACAGTCAAAAACTACCTTTGTACAGTCAAAACCCTAAAAATGACCATTTTACCCTTTTGGTGATCTGATCAAATTTCTTGTGGAGTTGTGGTCCAAACTTGATCAAATGGTTCATATGAGTTCATAATATTGATGTGGGTCAAAGTTCATGAGGTTTGACTGTAAATTGGCCACAGTTGACTTTTTCCCCAATACAGCTGATTTCTAGGTCAACTGTCCAATTGACTGGGCAAAAATTTGATTCAAGACTTGAAACTTGGTATGGACAAACTTATGAGTCTAATATGAAGTATGAAAGTCAATTTGGGCATTGAAGATCCAAAAATCCCTGTGCAAACTCAAACCCTAATTTAGGTCAACAGTGCAAGGAGGTGTCTTGAGCAGAGCAAACCCTAGCTTGATCTTGAGTTCCAAGAACCTTGTGATGAGAAATGTTGATAAAATGAGAGGGAAAATTTTGGGGTACAACACTAAGGCTTAAGAAAGATTCTTCTACAACAAGCTTCAACATTCAAATATCTGAAGCCTCTGAAGATAAAGAAGAAAATTTCAAAATGGTTAACATGTGATAGTGTACAAAAGGTAAATAAAGTGTCTATAACCTCTACTCTTCTAGAGTGACATAAGGATAGTTCTTTTGTACTTGACAGTGACTACTTTCACTATAACCGTTGAGAACCAACAACTAGATTTCCGATTTACCTTTCTACCCTTTTAACGGATCTCTTTTATAAGCTATAAAAGGAAGACTTGGAAGCTGAAGAAAAGTATCAAACTACACTACAACGAAAAATCTATCGGTTCAAATCAAGCTCAACAAAACTATACCAAAAGCGTTATGCAATCTCTGTAGAGAAATCATTTGTTTATAGTTTTGTAAATAAGCAAGAAGTTGTTGCTCGTATCTTGCCGTAGAACACTTAGGTGTCCTTCATTGTGCTGAAAAGTTTGTGTAATCTGCTTATAAGAAGCAAATCTGTAATACACTGAAAGTACTCAACTGTGGTTGAATGATACCTTGAGAGACTGAGTGAAGGTCTTATCTCAAGAAGATTCCTGTTGTGGCTTGAGTGGATTTACAGTAAGGATCGACAGACTTATTGGGGGTGCCAATAAGGTTTATCAAACTTACTGTGGATTGTTATTCTGTAATCAGTTTGAGTATAGTGGATTAAATCCTTGTTGAAGACGAAATCATCCATGCGACAGTGGACTGGAGTAGCTTAGTTAATATCGAACCAGGATCAAAATCATTGTGTTAATTTACTGTTTTATGTTCTAAGCTTACTTAGTTTGTCACCAGAAGAAAAAAATTAATTTGGTGAAACCCAATACAGACCCCTCTTTCTTGTGTTTCTCACACCTTCTTCCCATATGCTTCGCCTCCTGACGCCGTTTCATTTGGTCGGAGTGTGTCCATCATGCTTCCTTTTCTCACTCCCATCCCACCACCACTACAACTACCGGTAATTGATGGTGGTCGTGCGGTCTAAAAGCCTTAAAGAATCTCCTAGCTTGGTTGGAGATCGTTGTTGGTCCAAGATGGAAAACCTTCTTCCAGAAATTCAACCAACACCGATCCTTCAGACGTATGGCTAACTGCCAAACGATCTATTGAGTTTCTCCTTGAACTTCGATTAGGGACAAAACGAGGATAGCCGCGACGACGAATATCACAATTTCTCCACGCGATATGTTGTCCTAGAAGGGTATTTTCAATTTGACCATAATTCTGAAGTTTATTTTGTTCACTCTTTTTAATTTGATATTATATTGATGATATGTTGATTTTAATACAGGCAACTCATGCTTAGAGCTCGAAATTTACGAACGGCGGCCAATTTTATCCCTTTCAAGGCTTTTCGTGCCTAGAATGCAACGAGGTTTGTATATTATACTAATTCAAAATTTATGGTGATAGCATTAAAGTTGTCAAATACGTAGCAACTCCGTTTTAAGAAGCTATGAACATGAAACTTCCACTACATAAGTTGGATCAACTTCCATTTTGTTAAGGGGCAAAAGAACATAAGCAAAGTTAGAGCAGAAATCATTATGTCTCCTTCACTCGTTTTGTTAATAGATACGGAAAGCGATATAACATCGTTGATGATATGAAGTGTCAATTTAATATCTCTTAGAATTACAAACTTATAACTCGTTTTGTTAAGATGTACTGTTGATTTCTCTTAGATTTTAATATAACTTTCTTTTTTATTCCAAATTTTGTTTGGATTTGATGGAAAAAAAGTATTGAGAAATTAAGCTTATGTACTTTTTAAGTTTTGCAGGATATGAAGTTTCAAAGACAAGTTTAGTAGGACATGAAGTTAAAAGACAAGTCTGTTATTTGTTGTGTCCGAATCATAGCTCTTACCTTTGTTTTTTTTTTTTGTGGTTACGTGAAGTATAACTCTTATATTTGTTATTTGTTTAATGCAAGTTTATAATACTAATGGATATAATACTAGTGTGACTTTCTACTCTATGATAACTTTTAAAATCATGGTGACATAGTGTCACTACAACATTTTTGGCTTTAGGCAACAGAACAATAGGAAACGGCTTGAAAATTGTGGCATAAAGTGGTCACTGCCCCGCTTTTTATGCGTTGTTTAGTTTTCTGGATCTTTGTTCTAAACCGTGGCATATTCCTTTTAGAAGTGTAGTTAAAACATAACCGTCGTCTAATTAGCAATTAGTAATTTTGACTTGTATTATAATTATTTACTTAAAATAATTTATCATTGTCGCAAAATAGGTGGTTTATTTGATTATTATTATTAGATGGAGCATACTGAATTTTATCTAGACTTATTTAGAATCTTATTTACCACTTTGCTTCTTGCAGGTAATTAACGAGTATGAAGAATCTGAGGTTGATGATCAATTTAAAATTAGGTTATTATTTATTTTTTATTGATTTGAAATTATTTTTACTCTTTCATCTATTTCACCTACATGTTTGTTGTCTAACTTTTCTTTAAAAGTTTGTTGGTTAGTTTTTTCATTTACATTTGACTGATTAATTTCTTATATTAACTTGTTAAATTGAGGCATAATGTTGTTTTTCTTGTTTGGCTGTTCATTTTCTCATTTCTTTTGATATTTATTTCTCAAAACTATATTATTCTATTGATGACAACTCTATCTTTTATATGCATGTTATTAATATAATAATATCTTTACATGTGCATCATTTGTACCACAATCAACTACATTCATGATTTTTAATTTATAACTGACCAATGCAGGTAATGTTTCTCTTTTAAGAATGCACCTATAGAAGAAATGTGCTCTTTTAACAATTAGAGAGTGAGTGAGTTTTACAAATTGGGCCTTCATTCTTTTCTTGGCTCAGTTTTTGATCATTGTGTGACTCTTAGTCACAACTACTTTTGCAAACAGCACGTTTGTGGGGTTTTTTTTAGCCATTTAATATATTACGAATAATATTTTGGTTGCAAATATATAACTAGTATTAGTGTTGGACGGTATGTAAGCTAAATTGTTGGATAAGCTAGTGTTGGTAAGTTATGTAAGGTATAAATGAAACTTATACTATTGAATAGCATTTAGTATCAATATTCTTAGATATTGAATAGCTAAATTTTTTTATTTATTTTCGTGACATTTATCATGGTTGTGCACTATATAATTAAAAATAAAATTTTATAGCCCACGGTTTTACAACTGTAGCTAAGAATTAGTTTAAATGTGATTTTTCATTAACAGCTTCAATCTAAGGCAACGGTTTAAAGCGTCGTTAATGTTAACTGTATTCTAAACTGAAAATTAAAACCGTGGTCTATTCACACACGTTAGGCGACTCATTTTGTATTACCGTTGGTTAAAGTTAAAAAGCGTCTTTTAAAGGAATAGGCAACGGCTGTTTATACCACGATGGTTAAACCGTAGCTTAAAGCTTTTATTAAACGGTTTTCCAGTTTTAGGCCGCGGTTTTCTGCTGTTGCTGAAAATCATTTTTGTTGTAATGTGTGATCTACCATTTGTGCTGTTGTTATTGGTTGTTGTAATTCTTGTGTTTGATGTCATAGTATGATGTGAAAAAAGTTAATTTATAAAAATTAAATATCTTCAAATTCTTCCCTTCAATTTATAAATATCTTTATTTCTTAGTAAAAATATGATTAGTTCTTTTGTACTAAATGTCAAATTGAACTTAATTTAGTAAAACAATCAAATGCACTTGATTGGAGAAATATATAAAATATATGGTTATTCTTTGTTCTATAAGAGTTCAATGTTCTTCTATTGAAATAATTGAACTTTTTTTTTTCTTTTTAAATTATAAGGAATCTATGTTGTGATGCAGTAAGAGCAAGAGTTGAGCTGGATAATAGTGGCAATGCATTTTGGAAATTTAGAAGCTACAGTTGTTAATATGTTTTTTTGTTACAAGGTAATTTTCAATACAAATTAATTTTAATTTTTAGGAGCAATACCATTAAGATTTGGGTTGGAGCAAGTTTACTCATGAGTAGTAACATACATATATAGACTCTTGTAAGGTTGCTAATGTCATCAATAAGTGAATTTTTTTTTTGGAATAACTAAATATTAAAAAAAAATTCATAAATAATCATGTTTCGGAGAAAATTACGCAAATAATCATGTTTCAGAAAACTCCACAAGGGAAGAGCCAACTCAGTTGACGCATGCACCTTAATTTAAAGGGGACGAGCCATCACATTTGGCGCCTATGTGTAAAAGGCTTTCCCTAAGTCAAGTGAGATGGCGCCTTAGTGCAAAAGACAGACAGTTTTTCGCATTTTTTATTTTAAATGTGGTACGTTACGTAAACGATATAGGATCAAGAAAATTGACTTTTTATTTATACAATATGATTACACACATAACGATTATATAAAAAAATACAGATTAATCAGTGGTCCCCTAGAACCTAGTAATGACATTCGGTTCCGCATCCCCGTTCTCGCCTTTCCCGTGCTGCGTTTCGTCGCGTTTCCTGTTGTGGCAGAGTCGATGGCCCAAAAATTTTTTTTTAATAACTGGTTATTCCAAAAAAAAAAATTCTCAATAAGTTTCATAAATTAATTTCATCAATTGAAAACCTAGTTCTAGTCTTGTAAAGAAAGAAATTTATTACATGTAGCTGGGAATAAGTATCATTATTTGTTGGAAAATTTGAGAATTAAAATATTTTTACTAAAATAGTTAATCTTGGTCGTACTTGACTTTTCATAACTATGTTTTTCTTCATGTGTTGTTTTTGATAGTTGATTTTGTTTGGTTGTAAATAATGATGATCATGGTCACTTGCAGTGGCTTATCAAGTATACTTTATTGTATAATATCACATATGGGCATTGAATTATCACGAGTTTTTGTCAGCTAGAAGCGTTGCTATTTTTTCATTAGAAATGTTCAATTTTTTAATTAGAAATGTTGCATGAACTTTTTGAGAAAATTAATGTGAGTATATTTAAAGTATTCCACTTGATTAGTTTATTTTTCAGCTTGGTTATAATATATATTTGATATATAATTATATTCTTGACAGTAGGTTAAAGATTGGAAGAAAATAAAGAAGATATGAAGCATATAATTGCAATGGGGGAAAGTAAGAGGACCCAACATATTTGAAGGAAATGGAGTATGGTGTCAAGTTATTATTTCACGCAAATGTTATAGTTGTATGCTTCCCTCTTTGTTTCTTTTTAATTACAAGAATTTACTTATTAAACATATAAGTTAGTAAGAATTATTTTGTATATATATGGTAGACAATTGAAGGAAAATTAGAAGTGGATTTGTGTATTGTTGGTGTGATCGGTGGAAATAGAACTGACTGTTTTGAAATGCTGGTTCGCGAAATGTCGCGGTAAGCAAGAGTCGCCACCGTCTTTTATTTTCTCCAACAAGGAAAGGACAAAAGCACAGCAAAATTCCTTTTCGAGATGTTTCTCGGTTCGGGAGGTAGATTATAGAAAGGGAAGGTGTTAGCACCCTTTCTATCCGTGGTTATCCACGGGCTCTTAGGTACTTGCTCACTATGTTTTCAAAAGAGTTTTGCTTTTCTTGTGTTTGTGGGTTTTGAAAAAAGTTTGTTTGAAAACTTCGTTCTAACTCTTGTATCAGTCCTCAAGAGTGTACGAAGTGTTGTTTGAAAACTTTTGTTAGAAAAGTGTAAGTGCGAAAAGTATTTTTTGTTTTGAAAGAGTAAGTATCTAAGAACCTCTACCTACTCAAAAGAAATTAAGTTGTGTAAATGTCCTTTAGACAGTACTATCCCACTATTGAGAAGTAGGTAGCACCGTCGTTGAAGTTTTTCGGGTCAATTCGATTATAGGGACATGTGATCACCAAAGCAATATATAGTAGGACGCCTTAGCGGTAACCCTAATGTCCTAGATCCTTTTTATCCGAGGCAACCGTTTCGAGGCAACTTGGATCTTTAGACAAGAGGGCGACCTCTAAAACAACCTATACTCAATGACCACGTCGAGGCAACCAAGTGAGTCGTACCCTATGAGTGGCATGTGCGAGTGTGTCAGGATTCAGTTTATATTATCTTTGTACATATTATGGTGAGCTACGATTGATTTTAATTTTCAGATAAGTCTTGTCATGCATAGCCTATTATTCATACATCTAGCAATTAATGGTTGCGGAAAATAAAACTAAGCTATTACAAGGCGTCGGGTATTTACATCGCCAAAAACAAACCCTTGAAAAAGTAAATGCGGGAATTTAAAGAAAGCGATAAAAAGGTCCTAATTAAAGCTATTACATCCTCGGAGCAATTACATAAATATGGATCAAAAATTAATCAAGAATAATCACACGCGCGAGAAAAATTGGATCGGAGAAGTCCTTAGGGTTTTGACCCTTTTTTGAGAAAGAAATAAGTTTTGGTTATTTATGAATTTTATTAAATTAAACCTAAAACTAATTAAGTAATTAAAAGAAATATTTTTTTAGTTTTTTATGTTTTAATGAAATAAATAAAAACGGGATTAAAATTGTCAAAAGAAACCCTAATTCTATATTGATTTTAAGATATTGTGAAAATAATGAAATTAACCTAATTAAAACAACTAAATTAATTAATTATATTTATTTACAAAAATAATAAATTAAGGGTGAATTTAATAAATAATAAAAATATATTATACTTTAGTTTTCTGATTTTTATTATGAAAAAAGTTAATTTGGTTAATTAAATAATAATAATAATAATAATAATTAATAGTAAAATAATTAAAAGAAAAAAATATAAAAGAAGAAAAGAAATAATGAAACCAGGGGGTGATGGGCCAGGTTAGGAGGTGAGAAAGCAATTTGAAGCCCAATATGCTGCAGGCCTTGTTGACTTTCCTAATCATCCATGACGCGTGTTGACTGGGAGTATGATGGTCTTCCACTCAGTACCATTAGATTGATACTTGAAGCCACATGGCGCATGGATATGTGAAGCACATGGTGGACATCCTTTGGAATTCTGCACATGAATATGTTAGGAAAAATAACATAAGCGTTTTGGGGGACCTGGGATTCGAACCCAGGTCCCAATGTTCTTTGGACAAGCGCTCAACCACTACACCACCTGCATGCTTTTGTTATTCAGATAATATGCAATTATTATATGGGGAAATTAACAAATATGCTGTCAAACAAAATAAACGCGCGCTCTTTTGAACTGGCCAATGGGACATTAACACGTCCTCGTCTTCTTCGCTGGTACCTGTAACAAATATAAACAGATAGCGGGGGTTTTTAACCCCCACAATATGATACGAGGAAAAATAGCGATTAGAGCTATGGTTTATATAAATGTTTCGCGAAGGTTTCTTTGTGTTCGTCTTGGTTCAACGATTCCAACCATATGCCTTATGAGTCTTAATTGTTCCTGGATTGCAAAGCCCCAATTCAAAGCTCACGAACCCTAAAAATTCAACTATGGCATCTTGTGATTTAGGGAGTTTCAGTTCAATTAAGTTATACCATTAGCTTCATATGATTACTAGCAATGCAAAACAATCAAGAAATCATGTTAAATGCTCATGAATTAAGAGTTACGATTATGGATAAAATGTGCAAATTGTGGTTCTGTTCTCAGTGATTTCTTGAGCTTTGAAGCTGGAATTTGATTGTAACACGTTCTGGGAACCTCCTGCAGTGTATTAGAATCAACAAAAGTCCTTAAATCGCCCTAGAATGCAAAAACCAGTTTGCAATTTTCTTGAGTTTTTTCAATATGCTAGGGTCTGTTTCTGCAGCTTTTTTCACGTGTATGCATCAGGGTTTGCTTGCATATATATAGAGGAATGGAATTAGGTCAAAATCTTGAGCAAAAATCCATTGAATTGATGATTTGATCTTTGATTGAAAATCAAATCTTTTTGCATTTTCATGATTGAACAAAGTTGCCAATTTTGGAGATTTTGCATCTTTGACTTTGAGCACGAAATTGCTAGCATATCTTGACCACATTTGCTTCACAAAAAGATTGAAAAATCAAATCTTGCATTTTCCTACAATTTAAATTAATTAAATGAATTAATATTAATTAAAAATCAAATTAATCAATAAAAAATAAGAAAATAAATTCAATTAAGCTTGATGGGTCGTGCATAGGCCATGGATGAAGTTTCAACAAGAAATTTGAGGCCCATTAGCAAAAATATGGTGTTTTGAGCAAAGTTGACTTTTGCAAATTCATGAAAATTTCTCAACTTCTCCAATGTATATCTTGCTCAATTTTGATCATACGACCATGTTCTTGGACATTTTGGAAAGCTCTTGAAGTCCTCTAACCAATGACTTTGGTCCCATGTCATTTGGATTTACCAATATCAAGTTATGGCCTTTGACTTAAAGTGCACTTTTGTTGACTTTTGAATTTGACCTATAATGTAGAAATTGACAACTTCTTGTGAGAGCATTTCTTGGACTTGGAGTGTGAAGATGGATTGTAGGAAATGTCATCCCCTTCAAAATGAACATTGGATGGGATTTTTCTAATGAACCATGAAAAAGTTATGCCCTCGTCAAGATACAGTTGACTTTTCTACTGTCCAAAAATAGTAACTTTTGCATCTTGATGATTTTTTGAGCCATTCTTGTGGAATCATGATCAAGATTTGATCAAATGATGATTGTGGACTCAAAATAAGATGTTGACCAAATTTTTTGACTTTTGACTGCAAAATGACCATTTTGCCCTTGCAGTTGATTGTAGATCAAATGAGGCTTTTGACTGTGCAAATTGACATTGTGAGTCTTGAAACTTGGCATGTAGATGCTTGAGAATGTATATAGGCCTGTGAGACTTGATTGAACCATTGAGAACCCCAAATTCCTTGAAAGAACCAAAACCCTAATTTCAGCTGTCTTAGGAGATGGTTTGACTATCTAATCCTTGAGCAATTTTGAGCAATTTGAGCAATTTGAGAATTATTCTTGTCAAATCTTGGGGAATATGGGAGGGAAAATTTTGGGATACAATAGTTGCCCCTATTCAATCTTCTTAAACCTGAGGATGTAGATTGGCTTGCGTGCCTTTCGTGATCCGAAGGTGGAAGATGATTGAACACTAAAGTGCCCAGAAATTTGCACTTGCATGGTGTAGTATCAGCCATGTGATGCCGGGAATGGGCTTACAGATGCCATTTGGAGAGATGATGGATAGGAGTATGGGCTTATAGATGCCACCTGGAGATGTGACAGAATCTTTTCGGGGATGGGCTTATAGATGCCATCTGGAGATTGTTCGTTGAATTGTAACTTGGTAGGTTGAAAAAAGGAACCTGTGTAGGGTTGCCTGATGATGAGTCCGTGTAGAACTGTATCTTGGAGGAGAAGGAACCGGTGTAGGGTTGCTTCATGATGGTCAAGTAGATAGTTGTCCTGTCTGGTTTCAGGTATTAATCTACAATCCGTCGTCCACAGATTTTTCCTGGCTTGTTACAGGTATTGATCTGGAGCTTGAAAAAGGTGGGTCAAGGAGATAATTTTCCTGTCTGGTTTCAGGTATTAATCTCTGACTTGAGAAAGAAAGATAGTTTTCCTGTCTGGTTTTAGGTATTGATCTTCAGTCTCTTCATGTAGATAACTTTCCTGGCTAGTTACAGGTATAGATCTACAATCAATCATCCACAGATATTTCCTGGCTAGTTACAGGTATTAATCCAGAACTTAAGAAGGCTGGCCAATGAGATAGTTTTCCTGTCTGGTTTCAGGTATTAATCTCTGACTTGAGAAAGAAAGATAGTTTTCCTGTCTGGTTTCAGGTATTAATCTTCAGTCTCTTCCTGTAGATAACTTTCCTGTCTGGTTTCAGGTATAGATCTACAATCAGTTCATATAGGTGGTTTTCCTGTCTGGTTTCAGGTATTAATCTTCAGTCTCTTCCTGTAGATAACTTTCCTGTATGGTTTCAGGTATAGATCTACAATCAGTTCATATAGGTGGTTTTCCTGTCTGGTTTCAGGTGTTAACCTATGATCAGTCGTCCACAGATATTTCCTGGCTAGTTACAGGTATTGATCTGGGACTTAAGAAGGTTGATGGGTTTGGTCACAGAAAAATCTTTAGGAATCGATTTAACTGATTTTGTCCGGCTTCAGAAAAATCTTTAGGAATCGATTTAACTGGTTTTGTCCGGCTCTTGGAATATCTTCAACTGGATCGGCATCAGAAAAATCTTTAGGAATCGACTTAACTGGACCAGAGAAGGCCTTTGACTGGATCAGCATCAGAAAAATCTTTAGGAATCGACTTAACTGGACCAGACAAGGTCTTGGAATATCTTCAATTGGATCGGTATCAGAAAAATCTTTAGGAATCGACTTAACTGGACCAGAGAATGCCTTTTGATATGGCTGAGAATTTAACTGCATCCTTCCTGAAAGGTAAAGGTCAGTCCTATGCAATGCATGATATGGATCAAGCAATGATGCTCTCAACATAAATGAGATTGTATGGTATGATGCGTATATGCATGTATCATGATGTATGAAAATATGATGCTTTAGCTGGGGAGAATAAATCCCAGAGCTGTTGGAGAATAGTGTTGAGTTCTTCATTTCCGCTGGGGATGATGAACGAAGATGATTGCAAGAATAAACCGATAGGAGAAGATGACTTCGTTGGGGAATGAACCTGGTGAAGAGATTACTCTGCGGGGAATTACTCTGTGGGAAGAGATGCTTCACTGAGATTTTAACGATAATGTCGCTGGGGATTCCGTTGATAAGCTCTGTTGGGGATTCTGATGATGAACTCCGCTGGAGGATAAAAAGAACTTCGTTGGGGACGATCTTTCCGTCGCAACTCGCTGAGGATAACCCAGTTAGACTCTGGTGGGGATAACCTTCTGAACTTGGCTGGGGAGAGACATTTGTACTCTGCAGGGGACCAGCTTTCAGAATCTACTGGGGAGATGATTCAACTCTGGCGGCGAAGCTTTTTTAGACTGTGCTGGGAAATGGCTCCACTGAGGGTATCTTGTATTCCGCCGGGGAACAATCTTATATTTCGTTGAGGAATATCTGTTTACTCTGCTGGGGAATATTAAGATCTACTGGGGATACCCAACTTTTCAGGACTGATGGTAGACCAACTCTGCTTGGGGGGAGAGTATTGCTGACTTATTGGGGATACTGTGGCTTTTTAGGGCTGACAGTAGACTAACTCTGCTTGGGGAGAGTATTGCTGACTTGCTGGGGATACTGTGGCTTTTTAGGGCTGACAATAGACTAACTCTGCAGGGAGTGAAGGTATCTTGGTCACATTCTTCAGCTGAGCTTACCTTGGTACCTTGGTGGACAGAGCAGCTTGTACAGTTCGGACAATTCTTATTGCCTCAGCTTCTGTCGGAGAAGGTACCTGTGGAGGTGCTTGATAACTGCCGATTGACAAATCTTCTTCTGGTAGGCAAGTGACGAGATGACATGACATAGTCGTATGCTTTTGATCCCTAACTTTTTCCTGGACCGCCCTTTCGGGTTTTCAGTCCATCGGGATACCCTTTTTTGCCCAAGCCGCCTTTTCAGGTTTTCGACTTGCCGGGTGTACAGATTTTTTTCATTTTTCATCCCTTATTTTTGCCCGAACCCTTTTGGTTCGTCGGGAAGCCCTTATTTTTGCCTAGGCCAGTCGACCTAGCGGGTCTTTGATTATGCGTAGTATTTTCTGACTATGTCCATGCTCTCAGGATGTAGGGAGGTGTCCCTGTCTACAGTGTTGTGTCGCCATACTACCAGAAGATGCTTGATCGTGCAAGATTCGTTGCTGGAATTCATGTCCAATGCCCCAAGTGACTCAGGCGGAGATTTTACCCTGACTATTTGGCATCTTGAGAGATTCCTTGAATCTTGACTTGACTGCCCCAGATGATGGACAATGATCATGTCTGCCCCTTGGTTGGAAGTGTTTTTCCACTTGAGGTGACCCTTTTTGCTGAGAAGGTTTTTTGTTCACTAGATATTCGTTGTGCGAATTCCTCTGCTGTTTGAACAAATAATGCAAACAATGTTATTTTAAGAATGCAAAGCTCATGTCTGTCTTGAAGTTTTTCGAAAATGATGTTTTCAATAAAACAAGTGAATTTTTGTAAAATGTGATGTCAATTCAGGATTTTACAGCAAGCCCTACAGGAGTCAGGATACCTTTCGTAACAGTATGCTTTCGAACTAACCCATGCTTCAGCTAGGACTTTTAAGGGTTATAACGTGGCCTGGCTCACGGTTTTAAGAAAAAAAGGATAAAGGCTCAAATTTTATTTGTACCCACCCGTTCTTCGTGATGTTCTTCGATCCTAAACTTAGCTAATCGCGCATTAGATCTTGTTTGAGTCTTTGCTCTGATATTCTAGTGGTGGTTCGGATACTGACAATTTATTTTGAACAGGCAGTCATTTTATTGAGAGTCTGTAGGATCTCTTTCTTTTTGGTTTTATTATCCCTGTCTTTTTCCTGAACTATTTCTTTTGTGATTACAGTCAGCGGGATGCCCCAGTTTTTTGTAAGTCTCCTTCATAGGTTTTGACTTATTGGGCTTTATTTTTTGAGAGATAATGCCTGCCTGTCTTGACGATTATAGGGAACCATCACTGTATTTTATTTTGGAAGGACTCCTTTGATGTCATTCATTGTGCACCTGGATCAACTGAGAAAACTACCCTGCCCCAGGTTATGATTAAGGGTTTTAATTTTTGAAAAGAAAAACTCCGACTTCTTTGGCTCAAAGGGGTTGACGAGGGATTATCTTCCTTATAACTCCACTGTTTAGGATTTGAAACAATGCCTGTACCTCATCAGCAGGGTCTGTTCGAAAGCATACTATAAAGATCGTGGTATCGTTTTCGTCATCCTCCCTCAAAAGGCTTAGGATTTTTAATCGAGAGTTGAACATCACAAAAAATGAAAGCAATTTGAATATAGTGGATACGAATGGATTGATTCAAAACAGACATATGTGATGCATTGATAAAGTAATAAAGTTTGTCATGAATAAATGTTTGAACAATCAAAAGAAAATTACAAATTGAAAATTCTAATGAACAAAAAGTCTTCTCGTCTCAGGACTTGTCACTTCAAATGGTGACCCTTGGAGGGATAGTAGAAGAACTCAGCCTGACCATCTTGTACGAACTCCAATGCTCCTTCATCAATCAGGTTTTGGATTTTGTATCTCAACTTCCAACAGTCGTCAGTATCATGCCCTGGGCTGTTAGAATGGTATGCACACCTGGCATCAGGATTGTAGTTGGGTGAAGAAGTCTTAGGATTCGGGTGAGGTCCTACCAACGTCACCAGATTCAAATTCAACAGGTGTTGCAAAGCTTGGGACAGCGGCATGTTGAGCTTGGTAAACGGCCTCGGAGTAGCCCGTTGCTTATGGTCAGGTTGTTATTGGACCTGTGAGGTAGTGGCGCCCTGGAGAGGTCTATTCTTCATCAAACCAAACCTTTGACTTCTCGGAAGTTGATTAATGACTTGATCCTCATCCTTGACTATTTTCTTCCTACTGTTGTATTTGTCTTTATGAAGCTGGTTGATCATGGTTCTCAACTCTTCTTGCTCCCGAGCTAAGCCTTGGATAAGAGCCATATGCCCCAGTATCTGAGTTCTCATTGCATCTACCTCAGCTTGCAGATGTTTCAGCCGTTCGTCCTTACTGTCTTCAGGACTCTTCTTGACCAAATTCCCCATGAGGAGTGTTCTCAACTCTTCCTGTCCCTTGGATAGGCTTAGGAAGATTTCCCTGAACTGAGTCTCTTGAGTATGAAGATCCTGGTTGTCTTGTTGGAAAGCCATTGCTGAAATAAACAGCGGGGACGTGAGAGACCTGTATCGGATGACCTGTTATGCAATGATATGTATGATATATGTATGCAATGTTTTCAAGGATCTCGCGGGGTAAACAAGAACATTGTTAGAATTTGAATTTTGCAGCTTGATTTAAGGAACTTCATGTTGTTCAGAGTCCTTCTTCAAGAGTCAAGGCTCACCATATCGAGTGGGTCATAGCCCCTGACTCAAGTTATCATGTTTTGATCTCCAAACAACCTTGGCTAGAGGAAAATAAATCCCCTTTTCCCCTTGCTAGACATTTGGTTCATCATGACCTGCATCACAAACCCTTGAGATCCTTGAAATGGATTAGTCCTTATGTAGGATGTATGCAATGTTATGATGTTATGATGTTATGTACATGGATGCAAAAAGTAAGCAAATGTATATACAGGAAGTCATATTCACACAAAGCAAACAAGTCCTTAGGTTTAGGCTTGCATGGGGTTTGTAGGTGTTCTGGATTGGGCCCGACAGGCCCAAAAGCATTGCTAAGGCCCAGTCCAAAGGGACTTAGTAAGGACCACGCCGAGCAAAGGGGGTCACATCCGTGCCCGACATCCTGATGTCCAGCTCGACATCCGCTGTCCAACTCCACGTGATGAGGCCCAGCTCCACCTCCTGACGTCCAGCTCGACGTCCTGACGTCCAGCTCGACACCCTGCTGTCCAGCTCCACGTCCTAACGTCCAGCTCGACACCCTACTGTCCAGCTCGACGTTGTCTCGAGCATCCCAACTAGGGCAGACTCAGTCCACCATTCCCCCAACGATACTCCGGAAAGACCGCGTCTTCGTCCGCCCGCACTTCACGCAGAACATCCAGGAAGGGGACCACGTGCGGGTCCCCACTACCCACGTAGAACCTGGCAGTTCCTCCATTGGGCCAAATCCGCCCGGCCCAATGAAGGAACCTTGGCCCAGCGCTGGGGGCTATAAATACCCTCTGTTTCCAGAGGGTCAGGTATTCATCATTCTAACCTCAACTTACTATTATCTGCTCGTACTCCTACTCACTTTAGCATCGGAGTGCCTTGCAGGTACCCCCCACCTCGTTCAAAAAAGCTTTCTGCTCGGAGACAGCCGTGACGATCCATTTCTGATCAGGTCAGATCAGTGGCGCCATCTGTGGGAAACAGCTTCCCCGTCTAACGAACAATTCTAAGGACCAAAGCTCAATTCAATTACCTGTCATGGCTGACCCAGCTCACGACGAGCAGCACGTCCGTGTCGCCGACACTAATAACGGCCCCGCGGACAAGAACGGACACCTTGACAATCCCAGTGATCCCGGCCACAATGCCATCCCTGTAACAACCGCCCCTGGACCTTCCTCCCGCAGGGACGGGAATACTGCGTCATCCTCGACGACCCCTCCAGCACTCGAAGACGACCCGGAAGCTCTCGCTTATCGCAGAGCTGCCCGGTTCTATGAAGTCCCAGTTCCTGCCGGGGCAGATGCCACGACTCAGGCACTGTTCGCGGCCATCAACCAGACGAATTATCTCATATTCGCCCAAGGAGAAAGACTAAGGGCACTGGAAAATGATCGACGACCCCCGAGGAGGCACCAGAGGCCACCTTCTCCACCTCCTCGGGTCGAAGAAGTTCGACACCCTTCTCCCCCGCGGAGACACTATAGGGAGAAATCCAGGAGCCCCTCTCCCCGGCCAAAGCAGAGGCGTCCCCAATATGAGAGACAGCCCGTCATCCCTACCGAAGAACCCAGTCGCGACCCCTCAAGGCACGACAGGAGGCACGCCGGAGACGGGCGGGTGACCTTCAACCACCGAGCATCACGCTCGAGGGAATCTCAGCACGACCATCGTGCTAGACATAACTACAGGACCCCTTCTCTTTCTCCGGAGAGGAGCGACGAGGACGACCCCCGCGGTCCCCTGTCGCAGGCCATCATGGATGCACCTATCCCCCCGGGCATGGAGAAGCCCCCGCATCTGAAGGAGTATGACGGCGTAGCAGACCCAGTCGACCACATTGACGGGTTCGAAGCCATGCTCCACTATCATAATGTCGGGGGGCCCATCAAGTGCCGTCTCTTCCCCACAACTCTCAGGAAGGCGGCCATGGACTGGTATAAAGGACTCGCCCCGGGCTCCATTACCTCGTGGCGGAACCTGAAGAACCAGTTCATCAGTTCCTTCACAGCTTCTCGGCGCCACCCGAAGACCGAGGCGGCCCTCGAGGCCATCATCCAAAGACAGGATGAAACCTTGAGAGAATTCATCAACCGCTTCAACCGGGAAGCAATACAGGTCCCCTGCGCGGACCATATGAAAAGATATTTGCTGGAGAGGGGCCTCCTCCCCGGCACAGAATTCAGAAAGGCTGTGGGTATTGAGCCACCTGCAACTTTTGACGCTCTCCTCGACAAAGCCCGAGCATACATGGACTACGAGGAGAGAGAAGCTGCCAACAGGGCACGAGACTCCAGGGCTCGCGCTCCCAATCATGGCAGCAGCTCGCGACAAGACCCTCCTCCCCGACGTACCGGGGAGAAAAGGAAAGAAGACCGACCCCGGGAGGTCCGGGAACAAAGGGGCCCCTCGGGCCGTTTCACTGAGTACACTCCGCTCACGGCTTCCCGCGAGCGTATTTTGGCGGAGTGTGCTAGCACAGATTTCAAAGACGGTGGCGTCAAGCGTCCCCGGCCTGCTCCTGCCAAGCCAGGGGTAGACAAAAATAAGTACTGTCAATACCATAGGAGTCATGGTCATTTGACAGAGGACTGCGTCCACCTCAAGGACGCCATTGAAACCCTCATCAAAGGAGGGAGGCTCGCACAGTACAGGCGAAACGACACTCCCCGTCGTGACGCCCATGAAGCTAAGGAGCCCGAAGAAGATGCCCGACCATCTGACGAGTCGGTACCAATCCAGACCGCCTTCTCGGTAACCAGGCCCGAGGATTTCGAAATTCCCGAGCTCCTGCAGGAGCCCCTGACGACACACAGCAGGTGGGAATACTTCCCCTCCGCCATGGTCATCAACGGGGGCGGGTTCAACGACCTCACCATCAATTCAGCCAAGAGGAAGTTGGACGAACTGGTCGACGCAGCTCCTCCACAAACTGTGACGTTCGAAAGGGTGAAGGGCAGATCAGAGCCCATCACCTTCTACTTAGAAGAGCTCCCCGGCGGAGCCCCGAACGCAGTCATCCCCTTGCTGATAAGGGAAAAGATGGCCAATTTTGACGTGCATCGCATCCTGGTCGACGAAGGGAGTTCCATCGACGTGATGTACAGCCAGCTGTTCCGGACCTTGCAACTGGACGACTCACACCTCTCTCCGTATGTGGGTTCAGACCTTCAAGGCTTCAACGGCTCGACTTCCAAACCTTGGGTTTATGTCGAGCTCCTCGTGACGTTCGGGGAAGGAACAGCGACAAGACAGGTGAAGGTCCGCTTCCTCGTCATTGATTGCCCGTCCCTATACAATTGTATCTTGGGGAGACCGACATTGGCGGAGCTGACAGCGGTGCCCTCAACTGTCCATCTAAAAATGAAGTTCTATACCAAAAGGGCAAGGGTAGCCACCATCCAGGGAGACCTCGCCGCTGCCCGCAGGTGCTTCAACGCCGCTTCAAGGGGACGGGATACCGTCGACGTGGGTACCAGTACCAGACCCACCAAGAAGATAAAGCAAGAGCCCGACAGAGCATCCCCCGAGGTAGAAGTTCAGAAGGCTCCACCAAAGGTCGACTCCATAGCCCTCGACGCCCGCTTCGACCAAGACGAGCCATCCAGCAGCGAGCAAATCCCCCTCCGACCTATTCCGGACGGCGATTTTGAACTCGTTCCCCTCGGAGCAGACCCGACCAAGGGAGTGAAGATTGGCAAGGACCTCCCCGACTTGGCCAGGAAGCAAATCAAGGCCTGTCTGCGCGAGAATGCTGATCTCTTCGCCTGGAGCGCTGCAGAGATGCCCGGACTCAACCCTGAGGTCGCCTGTCATCACCTCGCCATTGATCCAGCCGCCAAGGCCGTAGTACAACGTAGGCGTAGGCAGTCTCCATAAAAAACGGAGGCTGCTGAAAAAGCTGTAAAAGACCTCCTAGAGGCAAATTTTATTTCTGAAGCCCGGTACTCCACCTGGCTGTCAAATGTTGTACTTGTTAAAAATAATAATGGAAAATGGAGAATGTGTGTTGACTATACCGACCTCAACCGGGCTTGCCCGAAGGATGCTTTTCCTCTACCTAACATTGACATGCTGGTCGACAATTCGGCCGGCTACAAGACTTTGTCGTTCATGGACGCCTACTCGGGATACAATCAAATCCCAATGGCTCTAGGCGACAAACGCTGCACAGCGTTCATGACCAGCTCGGGCAACTATTACTACAACGTAATGCCCTTCGGACTGAAGAACGCCGGTGCGACTTACCAACGCATGATGAACAAAGTGTTCAACAAACAGATTGGCGACATGCTCGAGGTATATATGGGCGATATGATCGTCAAATCCCGAGCAGACACCGATCACGCAGCTCATCTCAAGACAGTCTTCGCCCAAGCAAGACAGTGCAAAATGAGGTTCAACCCCGAGAAGTGCACGTTCGGGGTTAAGGCAGGAAAATTCCTCGGATTCTATCTAACAGAACGAGGGATTGAAGCCAACCCCGACAAGTGTCGGGCATTCTCCGACCTCCCAACACCAACGTCGAAGAAGTCGATACAAATCATGAACGGCATGTTGACGTCACTATCACGCTTCGTCGCGAAGTCCGCTCAGCACGCCCTTCCCTTCTTCAAACTCCTTCGAAAGGAAGCAGCCTTCGAATGGACCGAGGAATGCGAACGCGCACTTCGCCACCTGAAGCAGAGCCTGTCTCAACCGCCCGTGTTGTCTCGACCAGATGACGACGAACCACTATACCTATACTTGGCAGTTTCAAACGAAGCCATCAGCACAGCTCTTGTCCGCGAGACCCCTGACGGGCAGAAACCTGTCTACTTCACGAGCAAAGCCTTACAAGGCCCCGAGAGCAGGTATCAACAGATAGAAAAGGTTGCTCTGGCCCTCGTCAACGCTGCGAGGAGGCTCAGACACTACTTTCTAGCGCACACCATCATCGTGCGAACCGATCAGCCGGTGAGGCAACTCCTGGGTCGGCCAGATATGGCGGGCAGAATGCTGAAGTGGTCCTTGGAACTCTCCGAATTCGACATTCAGTACGAGAGCAGGAAGACCCTGAAAGCACAAGCCTTGGCCGACTTCGTCGTGGAGATGACCACTAACGACATTCCCCCGGGGAAGGAACACAAGTGGACCATCTTCGTCGACGGAGCCTCCAGCTCGTCCGGAAGCGGCGCAGGGATCCTCCTGGAAAACAAAGAAGGCGTGGTAATCGAGCACTCTTTGGTTCTCTCCTTCCCGACGTCAAACAACCAGGAAGAATACGAAGCCCTGCTCGCAGGACTGAGATTAGCCGAGGACCTAGGAGCCCGCGAAGTTCAAATTTACACCGACTCCCAGCTCGTCGCTTCCCAAGTACAGGGAAGCTACCAGGCCAAAAATGACAACCTCATTGAGTACTTGAACTTAGTCAAAAAACACATGGCAAAGTTCGTACGTGCAGAAATTTCTCATGTTCCCCGCGAGCAAAACACGAGGGCAGACATATTGTCCAAACTCGCGAGCACACGAAAGAAAGGCGGGAATAAATCCGTCATCCAGGAATCTCTGGCACGTCCGAGTATCGAACCACCCTCAACTACGGTTGAGGTCCATGCCATCGGGGATGCCACGTCTTGGATGACCCCGGTTTATAATTTCCTAACAAAGGGAGAACTCCCGTCGAACCAGGCCGAAGCTGCCACAATCAAGCGACGAGCATGTTCCTATGTTGTCCTCGAGCAGAAACTGTACCGAAGAGGATTCTCCATTCCCCTCCTGAAATGCATCGACGAGTCCGCCATCCCCGACGTACTGCGGGAGATACACGAAGGGATCAACGCCCAGCACATGGGCGGTAAATCCTTGGCAAGGAAAGCCCTTCGAGCAGGATACTACTGGCTGACGATGCAACAGGACGCCAAGGAACACGTGAAAAAATGTGACAAGTGCCAGAAGCACGGGGATATGCACCTCGCCCCCCCCGCACGAGCTGAACACATTGTCGTCCCCATGGCCGTTCGCCTGGTGGGGCATGGACATCCTCGGGCCCTTCGTGCAAGGGACCTACCAGAACAAATTTCTAATCGTCTCCGTGGATTACTTCACGAAATGGATCGAGGCCGAGGCACTCGCAAAAATCACCTCACACAACATTCTCCGTTTCTACAAAAGAAACGTGCTCGCCAGGTTCGGAATTCCGCAGGCACTGGTGACCGACAACGGTACCCAGTTCACCGACCACGGATTCCGAGACTTCGTCACCAAACTGGGGACCAAACAACACTTCACGTCGGTCGAACACCCTCAGACCAACGGGCAAGCCGAAGTCGCGAACAAAGTCATCCTCCGAGGGCTCAAACGTCGACTCGGCGAAGCCAAAAGAGGATGGGTCGAGGAGCTCCACAGCGTCCTGTGGGCATACCGCACCACACCCCACTCAACGACGGGTGAAACACCATTCCGACTGACCTACGGCACCGAAGCTGTCATCCCGGTCGAAATCATGGAACCATCCCGACGAACGGAAGAACCCCTCGACGAAGAAATGAATGACGAAGCATTAAGGGATGAACTCGACCTAGTCGAGGAAATCAGATCGGGGGCTGCCCTGCGCGAAGCCACCCTAAAACAACGAGTGGCCCTACGCCACAACGACAAGGTCATCAAGCGCGAGTTCGAAATAGGCAGCCTGGTACTACGCAGGAACCAGAAAGACTCCCGCGAAGGGAAGTTGGCCGCGAACTGGGAAGGACCTTACCGTGTCCACGGCACCACGGGTACCGGGGCGTACTACCTCGAGCAGTTAGACGGAGAGCCACTACCACGACCCTGGAATGCTGCTAAGCTAAAGCAGTACTACAGTTAGAAACTGTCAACACCTGGGACCCTCGACCAGCAGCACCCGCGCTCGGTCAACGAGGAAAAACGTCCAATTTCGTTTAAGGCTAAGGTACAAGCCCGACGCACGACCAAAATAGCACATCATCGCGCGGTAAACGATGACGATCGATAGTGCCCGACGTGGACAGCTATACCGAGCCCCACCGTCGTTGTACCCATAAGGCAGAACACCCAGCTCGCGATGGGCAGTTCACGCCAAGGGCGAATCGTCCTAACGGGCCCCACGCCCGACTGAGCAACCTCGCTCCGAAATGCCCGACATTCCATCAAGAATAACGGGCCATCTACAAGGGTCAAAAGAAAATCTCTCCCCTCGAGCGCAACACTTAGGCAACTCTGGCCAATCAAAATAGAGCCGGGAACGCATGCAAGTGTAGGTGAGCAGATTCGCTCGCCAAATCAAAGCCACCTACGGGCACTCCTCGGGCCCGTGACTTAGGCTAAAAATTCACGCAAATGTACGATTTCAAACAAGGGCAAAAAATCCAAAATGTAAAACAACATTGATATAAATGCCCGAAGGCGACAAAACAATAGTAAACCGACCAAGAAGGCCGGCGATGTTCATAACATACAATAAACAGGCACGCAGGCCCAAAGAATACAAATATCAAGGGCACGCAGGCCCGCTATCCTACTCAGACTTCCACGGAATCATCATTGTCGGCGCTAGGTGAGTCGGGCGGAGGAACGATCACGCCACCTACAATCCGGTGTGTGTGACCGATACCCTCAGTGACCAGGCCAGGGTTTAGCAAGGAGAGCTGGTCGACCGCATAATTGAACCCGTCCTCCAGGGCACCGACGCAGTCCACCTCAAGGAGTCGGATGTGGGCGAAAAGCTCTGCCCGACTCTTCAAAGCTACTAAGTCCTCGGGCTCATCTTCGGCAGGTTGCAGGGTAGCATTCATTTCCTCGACCTGTTTACCCAAGCGCTCGACTTCGGCCGCCAGACGATCCCTGTCCGCCCGAAGAAGCTCCTTTTCCTCAGTCAACTTCCCCGATTTCTCCTTCTCCAGGGTCAACATCTCCCTCTCAGCATCGAGCATCGCGGTCTGCTCTCGGAACATCCCCTCGGAGCGTTCCAGAGCGACCTTCAATTTCTGCGAGCTCGCGGTCAGCGCCGCCTTCTCCCGCTCGAGTTCTTCAACACGGGCAGCATCCCCTCCATCCTCAGATAACACCAAAGCCATTTCGGCCATTTTTACCAGCTCGTCCACGCTGGCGGCCAGATACGCCTTCCTTTCCTCTTTACTCATCTTTTTTATGGCCTCAGCTTCATGGGCAACCACTGTCGGGGGGAATCGCTCGAAAAAGCCCGCCTCTTCGAAACAAGGGGGGAAGGCGAAAGATTTAACAGCGCCGGCGTCCTCGCCGACAGTCGAACCACCCTCCACACGGGTCCTCTTCCTCTGCATCAAAACGACGCTGGGGTCGATCTCCTCGACCTCTGGATCCGACGTGGGTCCCGAGCTCGACGACGAATCCACCCTCACCGGCTGAGGAACATTTGGACCGGGTGGGGGACCCATCCTCGTCGCCTGTGGGGCCTTCACGACCCTCCTGCCACGCCTCTGGTCGCAGGATAGTTTCAAGAGCCTTTCATGTCGGCTAGCCATCGTACCTGCACGAAATAAAGGAAAAGTCAGTATCGAGCAAACTGCATGAGTAAATGACGAATAAAGAATTTCAAGCAAACAACCTAACAGGCGGGCAGCCTGCCTGTAAGTCGGACACTCCACCAGCGCCTTGGTGTCGATCGGACGGGACTCGAACGTCGGGTAACCATCTTTGTCCAGGATATCATCCCCTTCCCGCGTAACCCATCGGGCGGGATGAAAACTGTCGACAAACCGGCAAAGAGCGTCGTACGCCCGCTGATCTTCCGAGCACATGTCCCCGACGGCGGTATGGTAATAACCGGTCCCATGCTCGTAATGTCGGGACATCCAGTACACCGGGAATTTAGCCCTACGACCCAACACAGGGCTCCCGTCGTCGCTCATCATCGTTTCCCCATCATCGTCGCTCACTGGCCCCTCCTCCTCGAAAAGGGAATCTAAAGCAGCATCAGTAATTGGACGTACCACGTACCACTTGTCTTTAAACCCCCGCACGGAGTCCATATACATCTTAAAAAGTCTCCTCGACTGCTTCAGGGAGACCCAGCTATGCTTCCCTCCTCGGGACTGACGCTGCAGGTGAAATACCCGGAAGAAAAGAGGGATGGTCGCCCCGATCCTCAGGTAGCGGAACGTCAACTCAAACGCCCGGATGAAGGCGAGAGAGTTTGGGTGTAGCTGGGACGGGGCCAGCTCCAAGTGCATAAAGACCCCGGCCTGAAAATCAGTGAACGGCAGCCGCAGCCCTAGGTCTTTAAACGCGATCTCATACATCACGAGGCTGTAATTCGGATAGACCGAGCAAATCCTTGCGCCGGTTGACGGAATCATGACTACGAAGTTTTGTTGGAAGCCGGGCTGGTCTTGACCCTCTTCAATGACAGTGAATGGATGTCGGTCATCCCAACTATATACCGACGCTATCCCCCGCGGCTCGACACCCACCCATTCCAGCAATGGGTCGGTCACGGTATCAATCAGGGTGACCGACTCGTCGGCACTCTGTTCGTCACGGTCGCGGCGTCCGGAAGAGCTCGGCTCGTCCGCCATGGTTACCTGCAGAGCACGGGAAACCAGTCAGTTGAGCACGAAGTCCTACGCTCGACAAAATCATGTCGTCCCATACACGACTACATAAGTCCATTTTCCACGAATGGTCGCCTCCCCGACGTCCTGAACCCGGTGTTCTTCCTCAAACCAACTGCGCAGCCATTCTGCAAGCATGTCGACCCGAGGCATGAACATGGCGAGCCGCACCATGAAGCCCACGGCCAAGACCATGAACATATCGGGCGCTATCATGAATCAGGCGCCCTGGATCATGAAGACCCCGGGCAGCTCTGAAGTTTATCACCTAAACTATGAATGTGCCGGCCACAAACATGCGTTTGCCGGTCCTAGACATGAATGTGGCGGGCCAAGCACGAGTTTACCGGGCTAATCCCACGCGCGCGGTCCTAAAACATCTAAAAACGCCAGGAATCATGCATTCTAAACGGAAAAATGAATAAGGTAGATCACTTACTTGGATCAAAGAGTGGGATCTGGCTACGAAATGGAAGAATCTGTGACGAGAAGTCGCAACTGGAGAAAGTCTGGAAGAGCAGCAGCAGAGAGAGCACAGAGAGCAGAAAACGTATTATGGGGCCCAATCTTCCTATTTATAGTGATGACGTGGAATACTAAACGTCACCTCGGGCAACCACGGACTCCATCTCCTCGACGCGCTACTCCCAACGCAATGATAGCCCTACCCCCATAGGGTGGCAGTACAGTTCCCGAAAGATGCCTCGTGTGCTCGACCGACGCACCCGGTAAGGATCCTCCGCGCATCCACCACCGAGGACGTCTCCGAGCACGACACGAGGAGGCCCCTCGAGGGCCCACACCTCTATCCCGGGCGCGAGACCTCAACGAGGGAATAACTTGGGTTCAAGTCATGGCTCCTCGCAAAGGAACCACGACTTGGGGGGCTCCTGTTCTGGATTGGGCCCGACAGGCCCAAAAGCATTGCTAAGGCCCAGTCCAAAGGGACTTACTAAGGACCACGCCGAGCAAAGGGGGTCACATCCGTGCCCGACATCCTGATGTCCATCTCGACATCCGCTGTCCAACTCCACGTGATGAGGCCCAGCTCCACCTCCTGACGTCCAGCTCGACGTCCTGACGTCCAGCTCGACACCCTGCTGTCCAGCTCCACGTCCTAACGTCCAGCTCGACACCCTGCTGTCCAGCTCGACGTTGTCTCGAGCATCCCAACTAGGGCAGACTCAGTCCACCATTCCCCCAACGATACTCCGGAAAGACCGCGTCTTCGTCCGCCTGCACTTCACGCAGAACATCCAGGAAGGGGACCACGTGCGGGTCCCCACTACCCACGTAGAACCTGGCAGTTCCTCCATTGGGCCAAATTCGCCCGGCCCAATGAAGGAACCTTGGCCCAGCGCTGGGGGCTATAAATACCCTCTGTTTCCAGAGGGTCAGGTATTCATCATTCTAACCTCAACTTACTATTATCTGCTCGTACTCCTACTCACTTTAGCATCGGAGTGCCTTGCAGGTACCCCCCCACCTTGTTCAAAAAAGCTTTCTGCTCGGAGACAGCCGTGACGGTCCATTTCTGATCAGGTCAGATCAGTAGGTAAGTACCCTCTTGAAGTTGGTCGGCTCAAAACCTGTCCTATCAATAATAACCAGGTTCTAAGGAGCTCAATATCATTGGATTGTTTTCTATGTTCATTGTTTTGATTTAGCCACTTAACTGGCGACCAAAATATTCCAAGAAAACAACCCTCAATGAGTGTAGTATCGAGTATCTACCAACTTCGGACTGCACCAAAGTCGGTCATCTCACTACCCCTAAAGAGGCCAGGATGGTCAAGTAAGGTTCTAAGGTCAGTTGATGATTCGCGACACCACGCGGCAGCCCCGTACTCTCCTTGACTTGACTCAATGGTTACCGGTACTCACTAAAGTGCCACATCAACGTAGCTACTGCTTCAACCATGTCGGTATACCCCGCATAGTTCCCTCATAGTTTGTTGCTACTTCTAAAAGGGTATCCCCAGATCCGGGTTAGGATCTATAGAACTCCGATACAAGCCTACAATATTAAAGCATTCAAGGCATACAATTGAAAACATGGTGATCTAATCCTAAGGTACACCTCACTTATTAATTTCCCCAGCAGAGTCGTCAGTTCTGTGATCGGTGGAAATAGAACTGACTGTTTTGAAATGCTGGTTCGCGAAATGTCGCGGTAAGCAAGAGTCGCCACCGTCTTTTATTTTCTCCAACAAGGAAAGGACAAAAGCACAGCAAAATTCCTTTTCGAGATGTTTCTCGGTTCGGGAGGTAGATTATAGAAAGGGAAGGTGTTAGCACCCTTTCTATCTGTGGTTATCCACGGGCTCTTAGGTACTTGCTCACTATGTTTTCAAAAGAGTTTTGCTTTTCTTGTGTTTGTGGGTTTTGAAAAAATTTTGTTTGAAAACTTCGTTCTAACTCTTGTATCAGTCCTCAAGAGTGTACGAAGTGTTGTTTAAAAACTTTTGTTAGAAAAGTGTAGGTGCGAAAAGTATTTTTTGTTTTGAAAGAGCAAGTATCTAAGAACCTCTACCTACTCAAAAGAAATTAAGCTGTGTAAATGTCCTTTAGACAGTACTATCCCACTATTGAGAAATAGGTAGCACCGTCGTTGGAGTTTTTCGGGTCAATTCGATTATAGGGACATGTGATCACCAAAGCAATAGTATGACGCCTTACCGGTAACCCTAATGTCCTAGATCCTTTTTATCCGAGGCAACCGTTTCGAGGCAACTTGGATCTTTAGACAAGAGGGCGACCTCTAAGACACCCTATACTCAATGACCACATCGAGGCAACCAAGTGAGGCGTACCCTAGGAGTGGCATGTGTGAGTGTGTCGGAATTCAGTTTATATTATCTTTGTACATATTATGGTGAGCTACGATTGATTTTAATTTTCAGATAAGTCTTGTCATGCATAGCCTATTATTCATACATCTAGCAATTAATGGTTGCGGAAAATAAAACTAAGCTATTACAAGGCGTCGGGTATTTACATCGCCAAAAACAAACCCTTGAAAAAGTAAATGCGGAAATTTAAAGAAAGCGATAAAAAGGTCCTAATTAAAGCTATTACATCCTCGGAGCAATTACATAAATATGGATCAAAAATTAATCAAGAATAATCACACGCGCGAGAAAATTGGATCGGAGAAGTCCTTAGGGTTTTGACCCTTTTTTGAGAAAGAAAGAAGTTTTGGTTATTTATGAATTTTATTAAATTAAACCTAAAACTAATTAAGTAGTTAAAAGAAATATTTTTTTAGTTTTTTATGTTTTAATGAAATAAATAAAAACGGGATTAAAATTGTCAAAAGAAACCCTAATTCTATATTGATTTTAAGATATTGTGAAAATAATGAAATTAACCTAATTAAAACAACTAAATTAATTAATTATATTTATTTACAAAAATAATAAATTAAGGGTGAATTTAATAAATAATAAAAATATATTATACTTTAGTTTTCTGATTTTTATTATGAAAAAAGTTAATTTGGTTAATTAAATAATAATAATAATAATAATTAATAGTAAAATAATTAAAAGAAAAAATATAAAAGAAGAAAAGAAATAATGAAACCAGGGGGTGATGGGCCAGGTTAGGAGGTGAGAAAGCAATTTGAAGCCCAATATGCTGCAGGCCTTGTTGACTTTCCTAATCATCCATGGCGCGTGTTGACTGGGAGTATGATGGTCTTCCACTCAGTACCATTAGATTGATGCCTGAAGCCACATGGCGCATGGATATGTGAAGCACATGGTGGACATCCTTTGGAATTCTGCACATGAATATGTTAGGAAAAATAACATAAGCATTTTGGGGGACCTGTGATTCGAACCCAGGTCCCAATGTTCTTTGGACAAGCGCTCAACCACTACCCCACCTGCATGCTTTTGCTATTCAGATGATATGCAATTATTATATGGGGAAATTAACAAATATGTTGTCAAACAAAATAAATGTGCGCTCTTTTGAACTGGCCAATGGGACATTAACACGTCCTCGTCTTCTTTGCTGGTACCTGTAACAAATATAAACAGATAGCGGGGGTTTTTAACCCCCACAATATGATACGAGGAAAAATATCGATTAGAGCTATGGTTTATATAAATGTTTCGCGAAGGTTTCTTTGTGTTCGTCTTGGTTCAACGATTCCAACCATATGCCTTATGAGTCTTAATTGTTCCTGGATTGCAAAGCCCCAATTCAAAGCTCACGAACCCTAAAAATTCAACTATGGCATCTTGTGATTTAGGGAGTTTCAGTTCAATTAAGTTATACCATTAGCTTCATATGATTACTAGCAATGCAAAACAATCAAGAAATCAAGTTAAATGCTCATGAATTAAGAGTTACGATTATGGATAAAATGTGCAAACCGTGGTTCTGTTCTCAGTGATTTCTTGAGCTTTGAAGCTGGAATTTGATTGTAACACGTTCTGGGAACCTCCTGCAGTGTATTAGAATCAACAAAAGTCCTTAAATCGCCCTAGAATGCAAAAAACCAGTTTGCAATTTTCTTGAGTTTTTTCAATATGCCAGGGTCTGTTTCTGCAGCTTTTTTCACGTGTATGCATCAGGGTTTGCTTGCATATATATAGAGGAATGGAATTAGGTCAAAATCTTGAGCAAAAATCCATTCAATTGATGAGTTGATCTTTGATTTAAAATCAAATCTTTTTGCATTTTCATGATTGAACAAAGTTGCCAATTTTGGAGATTTTGCATCTTTGACTTTGAGCACGAAATTGCCAGCATATCTTGACCACATTTGCTTCACAAAAAGATTGAAAAATCAAATCTTGCATTTTCCTACAATTTAAATTAATTAAATGAATTAATATTAATTAAAAATCCAATTAATCAATAAAAAATAAGAAAATAAATTCAATTAAGCTTGATGGGTCGTGCATAGGCCATGGATGAAGTTTCAACAAGAAATTTGATGCCCATTAGCAAAAATAAGGTGTTTTGAGCAAAGTTGACTTTGTCAAATTCATGAAAATTTCCCAACTTCTCCAATGCATATCTTGCTCAATTTTGATCATACGACCATGTTCTTGGACATTTTGGAAAGCTCTTGAAGTCCTCTAACCAATGCCTTTGGTCCCATGTCATTTGGATTTACCAATCTCAAGTTATGGCCTTTGACTTAAAGTGCACTTTTGTTGACTTTTGAATTTGACCTATAATGTAGAAATTGATAACTTCTTGTGAGAGCATTTCTTGTACTTGGAGTGTGAAGATGGATTGTAGGAAATGTCATCCCCTTCAAAATGAGCATTAGATGGGATTTTTATGATGAACCATGAAAAAGTTATGCCCTGGTCAAGATACAGTTGACTTTTCTACTGTCCAAAAATAGTAACTTTTGCATCTTGATGATTTTTTTTAGCCATTCTTGTGGAATCATGATCAAGATTTGATCAAATGATGATTGTGGACTCAAAATAATATGTTGACCAAAATTTTTGACTTTTGACTGCAAAATGACCATTTTGCCCTTGTAGTTGACTATAGATCAAATGAGGTTTTTGACTGTGCAAATTGACACTGTGAGTCTTGAAACTTGGCATGTAGATGCTTGAGAATGTATATAGGCCAATGAGACTTGATTGAACCATTGAGAACCCCAAATTCCTTGAAAGAACCAAAACCCTAATTTCAGTTGTCTTAGGAGATGGTTTGACTGTCTAATCCTTGAGCAATTTTGAGCAATTTGAGCAATTTGAGAATTATTCTTGTCAAATCTTGAGGAATATGGGAGGGAAAATTTTGGGGTAAAACAGTTGGTATATATGGTCTATCTGTTAGAATATATTTAGATTTATTTAAATATTAATTTATATTTAAAAATATCTTTTAGATTGTTTATATCTTTGTTAGAAGATATAAATCTTAGATCTTCTTATATCTTTGTAGAAGATATATTTTAGATTTAATTTGTGTGTATAAATAGCCTAGTGGAGTAGGTTATTGTAATTCATTGTAAATCCTTATTTTTGAAGCTATTAGTAAATATTCCTTTTGTCTTTTATCTTTCTTGTGCTCCAACAATTGGTATCTAGAGCTCCGGTTTGAAATCCACTGGAAAAGAAGTATTGTGATTAAGAATTACAATATTCTGGTTCTGGGAGTTTTGAGAAAACATTAATTTGGGAAATTCTGCGTAAATTGCATAAGGTAGAAGATAAACAGAAACGGTGGCGATATTCATTCCAAGCTTCCAGTATTTGATGGCAAAAACTGGAATCGTTGGAAGATCCAGATACGCGTGTTATTTGACTCTCAAGATGTGTTAGAACTTGTTATTGATGGCTATAATCTATTAGAAGCAGATGCAATATAGGACCAGAAGATAGCACAGAAGGCGCTGAGGAAGAAAGATCAGAAAGCGTTGTTCTACATCCATCAATGTGTGGATGTAAATGTGTTTGAGAAGATTGTTGATTCTGAAATAGCAAAGGTTGTGTGGGACATACTGGTCAGATATTACGGTGGTGACGCATCAATGAAGAAGGTGAAGCTTCAGTCTCTCAAAAAGTAATATGAGAATCTCAACATGAAGGACAACAAGAAGGTTTCTGAATACATCTCTAGAGTGATTCTGATCACTAATGAGAAGAAAGCTTGTGGAGAAACTTTTTCTGAACAAGTAATTATTGAGAAGATCTTGAGATCTTTAACTTCTCAGTTTGATTACATTGTTGCAGCAATTAAACATTCTAAAGATCTGAACACCATGAGAGTTGAAGAGCTGCAAAGTAGTCTAGAGGCGCATGAGTTGCGTATGACTGCAAGAACTTCTGAGAGGGAAGTAGAGCAGTAGGATCTAAAGGTAACTTTTGGTAAAAAGCATCAGAAGCTGACTTGGTCAGAAGCCAAGAAGAAAACCAATGGTGGTCAAAAGTCAAAAGCTTCAAATTATGATAGGCAGAAGAATGTCTAGAAGGGAAAGGAGAAGTATGACAAGAAGAATGTCTAGTGTTACTGTTGCAAGAACTTTGGTCGCTATGCTAGAGATTGCTGGTCCAACAAAGAAAGAAAGTCAGAAGAAGCAAATATATCAAGAGGAGAGTCTGATGATGAACATGTGCTATTGTTGGCTTCTGAACCTGATGATCTGAATTCATCAGAATGGTGGTCTATGGACACAGGGTGTTCAAACCATCTTACTGGAAACAAGAAGTGGTTGGTTGATTTTGACTCTGGGAAGAGTACAAAGATCAGATGTACTGATGATAAATAACTCAATGCAGAAGGTATGGGAAATGTCAGAATCCTTCTAAAAAATGGGATAACAGCAGTGATCCAGAATGTTTGGTATGTACCTGGCATGAAAAGAAATCTGATGAGTGTGGGACAACTGGTTGAGAAAGGTTTTTCAGTTACCATGAAGGACAATCTTCTGGAGCTGTATGACTGTAATCAGAAGTTGATTATGGAGTCAGAACAGGGAAGGAACAGAAAATTCAAGGTGAATGTTAGAACTGCAGACTCTGAATGTCTTAGTTCAATAAGTGTTGTTAAGGAGAGTGAGTTGTGGCACAAAAGATTTGGTCATCTAAATTTCAGAAGTTTAGGGCATCTGAAATCAAAGAATCTGGTATATGGAATTCATACAATCAAGAAGCCTGAAAAGTCATGCAAGGTTTGCATGGAAGGGAAGCAACCAAGATTACCCTTTGCATCAAAAGTAGCTCCAAGAGCAAAATATGCCTTGGGAGTAGTACATTCTGATGTGTGCGGTATGTTTCCAGTAGCATCGACTGGAGGGAATAAATATTTTGTGTCATTTGTTGATGAGTTCACCCGAATGAAATGGGTATCTCTCATAAAGTTCAAACATAAGGTATTTTATGAATTCAAAAACTTCAGACTGAAGGCTGAGAATCAGAGTGGCCAGACTCTGAAGACTCTTAGAACTGATGGTGGTGGTGAGTATAACTCTACAGAATTCAGAAGTTTTTGTGAGGAGAATGGAATTGAGCATGACGTTACTGCTCCCTATACTCCTCAACACAATGGTCTTACTGAAAGAAGAAATCCTACTTTGTTAGATATGGTGAGAAGCATGTTGAAAGAGAATAAACTTCCTCATACTCTGTGGGGTGAAGCTGTTGCAACTGCATGTTATGTTCTCAACAGATGTCCAACAAAGAAATTAAAGGAAATAGTTCCTATTCAGAAGTGGATTGGAGATAAGCAAAGTGTTAGTCATCTGAAGGTATTTGGTTATGTATGTTACAAATATGTCACAGAAGCCAAAAGATAAGCTGGATGATAGAAGTAAAGTGATGTTGCTGGTGGGGTATCACAGTACAGGTTCGTACAAACTTTATTGTCCAGAAACTAACAAAGTTGAGTTCAGCAGAGAAGTCATTGTAGAGGAATCAAAAGTTTGGAATTGGGAAAAGTCTCATACTAACTCTGATGACAGAACTTCTGAAGAAAGGTCAGAAATACATGTTTCTGAAGTTGGTAAAGACTCTGACTCTGAAGAAGATACAGAAGGAGAAGATGATTCTGACTCTGACTTTGATGGTGATCCATACTCTAAAGACAGTCAAGGTTCTGGAGAAAGTCCAATTTCTGAAGCAAGTTCTTCGGAAGGGGAAATTTCTGGTGTCCAAAGTTTTGAAGGTCCAGTTCATAGGAAACAAAGAGTCAGAAGCATCCCAAGAAGATTTGCAGAGTTTGACATGTTGCAAGACACTAAAGTAGACTCTGAAGGAGAAGTTATTCAGTGTGCAATGTTAGTAGACTCTGAACCCGTGTGTACGAAAGTGGCTCTTAAGCAGCAAGTTTGGTTACAGACCATGAAAGAAGAACTTGATGCTATAGAGAGAAACAAGACTTGGAAGTTGATAGAACTTCCAAAAGGCAAGAAAGCCATCAGCGTCATATGGGTTTTCAAGCAGAAGCTAAAGCCATGTGGATCAATTGGCAAATGCGAAGGGAGATTAGTAGTAAGAGGTTTTCCACATAAGTCTGGGCTGGATTACTTTGAAGTGTTTGCACCTGTGGCGAGACATGAACAATTAGGCTAGTGATTGCAATAGCTGCTAATAGGAATTGGCCTCTGATGCATTTAGATGCAAAATCTGCATTTCTGAATGGTCCATTACAAGAAGAGGTGTATGTCTCACAACCTCCTAGATTTGAGGGAAAAAATAAGAGGGATGGTGCTCAAATTACACAAAGCTTTGTATGGATTAAAGCAAGCGCCCAGAGCTTGAAATTTGAAAATTGATTTGTTTTTTAAGGAACAAGGGTTTTAGAAATGTGAGATGGAGTATGGTGTTTATGTTCAACATACTTCAGAAAGTAATATAATTCTGGTCTGTTTGTAGGTTGATGACATATTACTCACAGGAAGTTCTGAATAAGAGATAGTTGAGTTTAAGAAAGTTCTGATGAATGTATTTGAGATGACAGATCTTGGAAAAATGAATTTCTTTCAAGGGATGGAATTTATGTACTCTGAGAAAGGAATCATTTTACATCAAATGAAGTATGAACTAGAGCTTCTGAAGAGATTTGAGCTAGAAAATTACAAGGTTTCTATCACACCTGCTAATACGAATCAGAAGTTGGATTCTGATTCTGATGAGGAGGATGTGGATGCTACAACCTTCAAATAGATGGTTGGTTCTCTAAGGTATTTGTATAATACCAGACCTGATATTTGCTATGCAGTTGGAATGGTTAGAGGATTTACGAGCAAACCAAAATGGTCCCATTACCAAGTTGCAGTCAGGATTCTGAGGTATGTGAAGAGAAATCTGAAATATGGAGTTTTATTTCCGTATGGAAGAAAGAACGAACCAGAACTTCTGAGTTATTCTGATTCTGATAGGTGCAGAGATAGAGTTGACAGAAGAAGTACTTCTGGATACTTATTCAAATTTTTGGGAGGTCCTATTTATTGGTGTTCCAAGAAGCAACCTGTTGTTTCTCTGTCAACCTGTGAAGCTGAAGATATTGCAGGTGCTCTGACTACATGTCAAGCTGTGTGGATTCTGAACTTGCTGAAAGATCTGAAGATTGAGGTAAATAAACCTTTGAAGCTGATGATTGACAACAAGTCTGCAATCAATCTTGCCAAGAATCCAGTGTTGCATGAGAGAAGCAAGCATATTGAGACCAAGTATCATTTTCTGAGGAATCAAGTTCAAAATGGAATAATAGAGGTTGTGCACTGTAGCAACCAGAAGCAACTGGCAGATGTTCTAACAAAGGCTATCAAAACTGATCAATTTCTTGGATTAAAGGATGGAATTGCCGTTGTCAGTTTTGGGTAAATATAAATTAAGCGATGGTGTTAGAATTTATTTAGATTTAATTAGATATTAATTTATATTTAAAAATATCTTTTAGATTGTTTATATCTTTGTTAGAAGATATAAATCTTATATCTTCTTATATCTTTGTAGAAGATATATTTTAGATTTAATTTATGTGTATAAATAGCCTAGTGAAGTAGGTTATTGTAATTCATTGTAAATCCTTATTTTTGAAGCTATCAGTAAATATTCCTTTTGTCTTTTATCTTTCTTGTGCTCCAACAATTGGTATCTAAAGCTCTGGTTTGAAATCCACTGGAAAAGAAGTATTGTGATTAAGAATTACAATATTCTGGTTCTGGGAGTTTTGAGAAAACATTGATTTGGGAAATTCTGCGTAAATTGCATAAGATAGAAGATGAACAGAAACGGTGGCGATATTCATTCCAAGCTTCCAGTATTTGATGGAAAAAACTGGAATCGTTGGAAGATCCAGATGCGCGTATTATTTGACTCTCAAGATGTGTTAGAACTTGTTACTGATGGTTATAATCTGTTAGAAGCAGATGCAATAGAGGACAAGAAGATAGAACAAAAGGGGCTGAGGAAGAAAGATCAGAAAGTGTTGTTCTACATCCATCAATGTGTGGATGTGAATGTGTTTGAGAAGATTGCTGATTCTGAAACAGCAAAGGTTGTGTGGGGCACACTGGTCAGATGTTACGGTGGTGACGCATCAATGAAGAAGGTGAAGCTTCAGTCTCTATGAAAGTAATATGAGAATCTCAACTTGAAGGACAACAAGAAGGTTTCTGAATACATCTCTAGAGTGATTCTGATCACTAATGAGATGAAAGCTTGTGGAGAAACTCTATCTGAACAAGTAATTATTGAGAAGATCTTGAGATCTTTAACTTCTCAGTTTGATTACATTATTGTAGCAATTGAACATTCTAAAGATCTGAACACCATGATAGTTGAAGAGCTGCAAAGTAGTCTAGAGGCGCATGAGTTGCGTATGACTGCAAGAACTTCTGAGAGGGAAGTGGAGCAGCAGGCTCTAAAGGTAACTTTTGGTAAAAAGCATCAGAAGCTGATTTGGTCAGAAGCCAAGAAGAAAACCAATGGTGGTCAAAAGTCGGAAGCTTCAAATTCTGATAGGCAGAAGAATGTATAGAAGGGAAAGGAGAAGTCTGACAAGAAGAATGTCCAGTGTTACTGTTGCAAGAACTTTGGTCACTATGCTAGAGATTGCTGGTCCAACAAAGAAAGAAAGTCAGAAGAAGCAAATATAGCAAGAGGAGAGTCTGATGATGAACATGTGCTATTGTTGGCTTATGAACCTGATGATCTGAATTCATCAGAATGGTGGTATATGGACACAGGGTGTTTAAACCATATTACTGGAAACAAGAAGTGGTTGGTTGTTTTTGACTCTGGGAAGAGTACAAAGATCAGATGTGCTGATGATAAATACCTCAATGCAGAAGGTATGGGAAATGTCAGAATCATTCTAAAAAATGGGAAAGCAGCAGTGATCCTGAATGTTTGGTATGTACCTGGCATGAAAAGCAATCTGATGAGTGTGGGACAACTGGTTGAGAAAGGTTTTTCAGTTGCCATGAAGGACAATCTTCTGAAGCTATATGACTGTAATCAGAAGCTGATTAGGGAGTCATAATAGGGAAGGAACAGAACATTCAAGGTGAATGTTAGAACTGCAGACTCTGAATGTCTTAGTTCAACAAGTGTTGTTAAGGAGAGTGAGTTATGGCACAGAAGATTTGGTCATCTGAATTTCAGAAGTTTAGGGCATCTGAAATCAAAGAATCTGGTATATGGAATTTATACAATCAAGAAGCCTGAAAAGTCATGCAAGGTTTGCATGGAAGGGAAGCAACCAAGATTTCCATTTGCATCAGAAGTAGCTCCAAGAGCAAAACATGCCTTGGGAGTAGTACATTCTGATGTGTGCGGTCTGTTTCCAGTAGCATCGACTGGAGGGAATAAATATTTTGTGTCATTTGTTGATGAGTTCACCAGAATGAAATGGGTATCTCTCATAAAGTTCAAACATAAGGTATTTGATGAATTCAAAAACTTCAGACTGAAGGCTGAGAATCAGAGTGACCAGACTCTGAAGACTCTTAGAACTGATGGTGGTGGTGAGTATAACTCTACAGAATTCATAAGTTTCTGTGAGGAGAATGGAATTGAGCATGATGTTACTGCTCCATATACTCCTCAACACAATGGTCTTGCTAAAATAATAAATCCTACTTTGCTAGATATGGTGAGAAGCGTGCTGAAAGAGAATAAGCTTCCTCATACTCTGTGAGGTGAAGCTGTTGCAACTGCATGTTATGTGCTCAACAGATGTCCAACAAATAAATTAAAGGAAATAATTTCTATTCATAAGTGGACTGGAGCTAAGAAAAGTGTTAGTTATCTGAAGGTATTTGGTTAGGTATGTTACAAATATGTCACAGAAGCCAGAAGACAAGCTGGATGATAGAAGTAAAGTGATGTTGCTGGTGGGGTATCACAGTACAGGTTCGTACAAACTTTATTGTCCAGAAACTAACAAAGTTGAGTTCAGCAGAGAAGTCATTGTATAGGAATCAGAAGTTTGAAATTGGGAAAAGTCTCATACTTACTTTGATGACAGAACTTCTGAAGAAAGGTCAGAAATATATGTTTCTGAAGCTGGTAAAGACTCTGACTCTGAAGAAGATACAGAAGAAGAAGATGATTCTGACTCTGACTTCGATGGTGATCCAGACTCTAAAGACAATAAAGGTTCTGGAGAATGTCCAATTTCTGAAGCAAGTTCTTCTGAAGGGGAAAGTTCTGGTGTCCAAAGTTCTGAAGGTCCAGTTCAGAGGCAATAAAGAGTCAGAAGCATCCCAAGAAGATTTGCAGAGTTTGACATGTTACAAGACACTAAAGTAGACTCTGAAGGAGAAGTTATTCAGTGTGCAATGTTAGTAGACTATGAACCCATGAGTACGGAAGAGGCTCTTAAGCAGTAAGTTTGGTTACAGACCATGAAAGAAGAACTTGATGCTATAGAGAGAAAAAAGACTTGGAAGTTGACAGAACTTCCAAAAGGAAAGAAAGCCATCAGCGTCAGATGGGTTTTCAAGCAGAAGCTAAAGCCATATGGATCAATTGGCAAACGCGAAGGGAGATTAGTAGTAAGAGGTTTTCCACATAAGTCTGGGCTGGATTACTTTGAAGTGTTTGCACCTGTGGCGAGACATGAACAATTAGACTAGTGATTGCAATAGCTGCTAATAGGAATTGGCCTCTGATGCATTTAGATGCAAAATATGCATTTCTGAATGGTCCATTATAAGAAGAGGTGTATGTCTCACAACCTCCTAGATTTGAGGGAAAAAATAAGAGGGATGGTGCTCAAATTACACAAAGCTTTGTATGGATTAAAGCAAGCGCCCAGAGCTTGAAATTTGAAAATTGATTTGTTTTTTAAGGAACAAGGGTTTTATAAATGTGAGATGGAGTATGGTGTTTATGTTCAGCATACTTCAGAAAGTAATATAATTCTGGTATGTTTGTAGGTTGATGACATATTACTCACAGGAACTTCTGAACAAGAGATAGTTGAGTTTAAGAAAGTTCTGATGAATGTATTTGAGATGACAGATCTTGGAAAAATGAATTTCTTTCAAGGGATGGAATTTATGTACTCTGAGAAAGGAATCATTTTACATTAAATGAAGTATGAACTAGAGCTTCTGAAGAGATTTGAGCTAGAAAATTACAAGGTTTCTATCACACCTGCTGATACGAATCAGAAGTTGGATTCTGATTCTGATGAGGAGGATGTGGATGCTACAACCTTCAAATAGATAGTTGGTTCTCTGAGGTATTTGTGTAATACCAGACCTGATATTTGCTATGCAGTTGGAATGGTTAGAGGATTTACGAGCAAACCAAAATGGTCCCATTACCAAGTTGCAGTCAGGATTCTGAGGTATGTGAAGAGAAATCTGAAATATGGAGTGTTAATTCCGTCTGGAAGAAAGAACGAGCCAGAACTTGAGTTATTCTGATTCTGATAGGTGCAGAGATAGAGTTGATAGAAGAAGTACTTCTGGATACTTATTCAAATTTATGGGAGGTCCTATTTATTGGTGTTCCAAGAAGCATCTTGTTGTTTCTCTGTCAATCTGTGAAGCTGAATATATTGCAGGTGCTCTGACGGCATGTCAAGCTGTATGGATTCTAAACTTACTGAAAGACCTGAAGATTGAGGTAAATAAACCTCTGAAGCTGATGATTGATAACAAGTCTGCAATCAATCTTGCCAAGAATCTAGTGTTGCATGAGAGAAACAAGCATATTGAGACCAAATATCATTTTATGAGGAATCAAGTTCAGAATGGAATAATAGAGGTTGTGCACTGTAGCAACTAGAAGCAGCTAACAGATGTTCTAACAAAGGCTATCAAAACTGACAATTTCTTGGATTAAAGGATTGAATTGGCGTTGTCAGTTTTGGGTAAATATAAATTAAGCGATGGTGTTAGAATTTATTTAGATTTAATTAGATATTAATTTATATTTAGAAATATCTTTTAGATTGTTTATATCTTTGTTAGAAGATATAAATTTTAGATCTTCTTATATCTTTGTAGAAGATGTATTTTAGATTTAATTTGTGTGTATAAATAGCCTAGTGGAGTAGGTTATTGTAATTAATTGTAAATCCTTATTTTTGAAGCTATCAGTAAATATTTCTTTTGTCTTTTATCTTTCTTGTGCTCCAACACTATCTACTTATGATGTTTTCTTTATATTTTAATAAAAAAAAATATATGACAATTATAGATCATATTCATAAAATGTTTTATATTAAATGTATATTTTATATTTATATTTTATATTTATATTTTATAATTTATAATTTATATTTTTGTTTGATATAATGAATGTATTTATCAAAAAATATTAGTGGGGGAATTGGAAATATGTCATAAATTAGAGAGGGAAATTGAAGTGTCATTAATTACAGAGGGAAATTGAAATCCTTCTCTAATTATCTACGGAATTATTAGAATGCATAATATAATTTTGGTCAGTTGTTAGTGACGAGTATTTTTAATTTTTCATGGTTTAATAAGTCGCTATCTGTGACAGATTACAAATTCCCTCACTAATTTTTGCGACATTGAAAGTCTTTAGGAATTTTAGATTCTCGCAAATTTCATCGTTAAAATAGTTTTTGACAAAAATTTTATATATTTATGACGGATTTTTACCCTCTCTAAGTTTCATTTTTTTAATAGTGAGTTGAGATTATTTTTAAGTTGATATGAGTTTGAAATAGTAACCTATTCAACAAGTATTCTAACACTTAAAGAAAGATTGGAAATTCTTCCAACTAATCCATTTAATTTGTTTATTTTAAAAATAGTGAGATGAGTTTAGTATTTAACTCTTTAATAGTGGGTGAGTATTAAATGATCGAACTTAATTAAAAGTGTTTTTGTGCGGCTAGTATCTGATTAATTTAAGAAAGGGTTAGAAAATCTTTCGACTCGTCCATTCAATTCTTTTATTGAGAAAATGATTTGAAAGCAACTTGACGTTGGATCAAGTGCTGACTATTAATTATGAAAATGTTTGAATGATCAGAGAAATGTATTTGGTGGATCAAGTACCGCAATGCGGTTGATTTATGATTTGATTTGGAAAAAAGACTCGACATTGGATCGATTGTATTTTTTATCATTTTTTTGAAAATAATTCATTTTACGCTATTCTTTGAATTAACAATTTACTAAAGCAAAGAACAATATAAAGAAAGTGATAAAATTATTACACTTCCTGAAAGCGGAGGTACGTTTGTCCAATGAGAATATAATGAAATAAAATGAACAAGATAATATAACATGAACAAGGTGCAAGTATTTCAAAGGTTTCTATTTATTTGAAAGAAGATTAGTTTTGAATGATCAAGTTATCTAATTAAATCAAGTGAATCAATCAAGAGAAAAGAAAATTTATTTAGAAAAATTAATTAATTAAAATTAAATAAATATAATTATCAAAATTAATCGATTAAAAGTTAAATCAATCAATTAATCATGCTAATTAAGTGTAATTAACTACGTAAAACAAAATTTTATTTATTTATTTATTAACTAAAAAAGGAAAATAATAAAAATATATTTATGAATTTTTTCAATGAAATTACAAAAAAAAAAAAGAAGATGGAAAGATAAGAGGGGTGTATAGTTGAATAGAGCGCTGCAAATTTGAAACAAAGCCCAAATGAACAAGTCCAATTGAGAGTCCAAAATAACTCAATTGAAGAAAAAAATTGCTGGAGACATGAGGGTATGGTGTTAGAAAAAGCAGGTTGTGTGGGACCAATCAACAATTCTCTCCTTGATTTAATTAAACAAAAAATTCAAATATTACCTTTTTTTTTTCTAAAATGCAAAATGAAAATTTATTTTAATAATTAAAATGTAATTTCAAATAAAAGTTATAAATTTAATTGAATATATAAATTCAACTAAAATTTGTAAAATTTATTTTATTAAAAAAACAAAATCAACAATTAATGAAAATGCAAATCAATTGAAACAATTCAGTTAGAAATGGAAACTCAATTGCAAATCCAATTATTAAATAAAATGAAAAGATACAATCTTAACAATGCAGATGGATTAATGCAATATGGTCAAATAGTCAACCTTTGACTTTGACTTTCTTTTTGTTATTTTTTTTGCAAAATAAAATACAATGATGCAAAACAAAAAAAAATGAATTAATAAAGAAAATAAACCCAGACACTTGATTGTTACTGCTAACTTTTTTATCTTCAAAAACTTAATCATGTATTAGATGAATTTGGAAATGTATAAGGGGCAAAAATAGAGTATGACACTCATCTTTCATCTTTGTTCATAAATCGAAATATATGTGGCGCTAGTTTTGAAAATATAAAACTGTTTTTGCTGGGGATCAAACTCATGTGCATATAACCTTATCTCTTAGTTTTTTAATAACTTATAGGTAAAGTGAAAGTTTTTCAATGATGCTCTTTATTATCTCGCTTATGTAGTCGAGGTAAAATGTATTTTACCTATAAGATTAAGTGTGTTTTTTATTGTAGTGCTTATTGTAAGACGGAGAATGTAATACTTATAATACATTTTTGACATAACTTTCTCTTAATTAATCCAATTTTATATTAATTAAAAGAAATTTATGTTCTATTCAATTAATAATCAACTATCTACCAAATAAAATGACATGGATATATATACCCCCTATTTTTCCTTTGCCTTTTCAAATATTTGCACTACCAAAAAGACTTATTGGTAATCAACAAATGTACCAATTAAGACCAATCTCATGCTATTTCATTTGTCCATGTGTCACTTCTCAAAATTCTCAATCGTATTGCTTCTCCCTCCCAAATAGTATGTATCCCCCTCCCCTACCTCTCTCTTCGCTCCCTTACCCAGTTTTTGTTCTCCCTCACCAACTTCTTCTTTTCGTGACTTTACCTCTTCCCTCCCTTACCTGATTTACGTTCTCCCTCCTCTCTGAACTATAAAAAATATGAAGTCTTTCCTTCAATTTTCATTTGTCACATCAGCAACCCCATTTTTCTAATACCCAGTTTGCCATCCTTTGATCTCTCTCACTTTGTACTATAATTTGATTTGAAAAAATTTAGGGTTTCTGATTCATCTTCTCTCTATTATATTTCTTTTCTTTTTCTCTCTACCATGTTATCACAGGGAACGAGTTTTTCAAGAAGACTCCTGAAGGTATTTTGCTCATATGTCTTAACGAAAGCGAGACTTATTTAGCAATATTTGATGTCCATACTGGGTCATGTGGCACCCATTAAACCGACCACAAAATAAAGTGGTTGTTGGTTTGACAAGACGTTGATTGGCCCAAAATGCTAAAAGACTACATTGAATTTGCCAAAGGATATAAAAAATGCCAAGAATTCCAAATGCATGCATGCATTCACCATGTTCCTTCAATTGAATTACATGCAATCATAAAACCTTGGCCATTCAGAGGTTGCACTTTGTATTTGGTTGGTGAAATTCGACCAACATTTTCCAAAAGCCAAAGGTACATCTTAGTTGGCATATATTATTTTACTAAATGGATAGAGAGGCAATACCACTAGTCAATGTAGACCAAAAGGTGGTTATATACTTTATCCAAAAACATATTATTTATAGATTCAGAATCCCTGAGGCAATTACGACTGGCCATTGATCAATGTACACTTGTCGAAAGATGCAAGAGTTTTCTTCTAAGGTCGAGATTAAGTTGTTAGCATCCACACCATATTATGCCCAAGCGAATGGTCAGGTCGAGGTGGCCAATAAGATTATATTGGTCTAATTAAGAAGCACGTGGGGGGAAAACCAAAGAATTAGAATAAGACACTAGACCAAGTCTTATGGGCATGTCAAACCTCCCATAAGGAGGCAACAAACTCTACTCTTTTTTGACTAACCTTTGGACATGATGGTTTCATAGCTGTAGAGATATATTTGCAATTGACTAGGATTTAGAGATAGAATGAAATACCATCTGAACATGATTGGAATATGATGTTAGATGAACTAGTCGATTTATATAAAGAAAGGCTATTTGCATTAGATGTATTGATAAGGAAAAAAGAGCGAATAGACAAAGCCTATAATAAGAAGGTTAAAGTTAAAACCTTCTCAATGGGTGATCGTGTTTGGAAAGTCATTTTGCCTATGGATAAAAAATATAGAACTTTAGGTAAGTGGTCACCTAACTTGGAAGGTCCATTTTGAATCGTTAAAGTATTTTTGAATAATGCTTACGAGATAGAAAAGTTACCACCTGATCGTCCAATCCCTAGAGTAAATGATAAGTATTTAAAAAGATACAAACCTATGCTACATGAAATTAGATTTTTGATAGAATAATTTCAAAGTACATAATGCCAAAATGGTATTAAAAAAACATGCCAAAATGGAAAGTCATTACAAAATAATACACAACAAAAAGCTAAAAGCCGAGGCACATCTAAGCAGGAAACCTAGACTTAAATTTTTCAAGACGTTATTTAGAGAATGTGAGTTGGGTACTCGGCTTTCCAGAAGCTTTCTCCAATTCATCCATTTTATCATTCGGTCAAAGAGCAATCAGAACATGTTAAACCCCTTTGTAAACTTCTTGATCAATTGTTTCCCTAGTGGGAAAATATTCAGATTTGTTGAGTTTAATTTTATGCTTCTCTAGATTTGAAATTTTCTTGTTCAGTTCCACAATTTTAGTGCGATAACTGGTGATTTGGCTATCAAAAGTGGTCATTTTATCCTTATTCTCTTGAAGCTGAGCTTCAAACTCATCAACTCGTATCTCGAATGCTTCTTTAAGATCCCATCCTCTATTAATTTCTATTTTTCTGTTGAATCTGGGCATGATAATCCTTCTTAATCTGAATGTCCTGACAAATTTGGTCGAAGGGGGCCTCAAATTCTAACTGAAACTAGATGAGGGAATCAAGAATCACTTACTTGTTGATTTCTTTTAACTAAATATCAGTCCTGAATTTGGCATCCTCCTCGATAGCCTTGTAGGGGTCAATATCAAAGACATTTTCTTTGTTATTGGATCACGAGGTTCACAGAACCATCAAACACATCAGCCATAAAGGCATTTGAGGAATTCGAAGAATGGGCTCCAGTCGACAATCTATGAAGTTTTTGAAGTAGCCTCAAGGCTTCCATCAAATTCTTCTTTTTGATGGAAAAAATGTCCTCTTGACTAAGGGAGGTGTTGGAATAATAATCTTGGATCATAGGGTCATTTTGTTCTCCCTTATCCCCGTCAGGACGACCATGTTCTGTCCTTGGCGGAATAGTCTCGACAATAGGTTTCGACTTCTCTTCCTCCACCTAGGATTTTTCTTCTTCCACCTTGTGGGAACTTTGTTTAGCCTTTGGATCATCTCGATCTAAATTATCATAATCATAAGTGAGGCGGTCATCGAAGTCATTGTTTCTTTAAGGAGATAACTTGATGGTCTCTATTTGTGGGCTCAGGGTCTTTCTCTTTGAGAGTACCTTCATCTTTTCCAGTTGGTTTCTCTTTTGAACAGAAGCAAGACTCGAATCAGGAGGTGTTGAAAAATAAATATGAGGTTGGGTTTGGGTGGAAATAGAAGGTTTTGTTCCTATTGGTTTTTCATGTAAGTGTTCATTTGACTTCTATTGTGCCTACAAAAAGGAGCATTTAGTTACGCAGTGCAAAATTCACAAACGAGAAAGAGGTAACTAATACCTTAGGTTCCTTTTAGTTTAATTTTTATTTTTGGGCATGTAGGTTGTTTTCTTGGCTTTTCTTTGCCAGAGTTGACGGGATGACCTTGGCCCTCCTCATTTGTTGCTCCAACGGTTGAAGGCTCTTTTCTTCAAAAGATTCTTCTTTCGACTCAAGAATTTTGTTTTTTGCTCATTCTTTGTTTAACGGGAAGACTGGGTCTGGGATTCGAAAAGATTTGATTTTTTTCACTTTCGACCTCGGCCTAATTTTCAGAGGGTTTTAGCGTGACCTTAAAAATCGAGCGATCAATGTTTTCAAGTGTCGAAAGTAGGAACTTCAAAAGAAAATTTCCGATGCCTACTTTTTCTTTCACGGGAGCGACAACCTTTGTGGTTTTTGTCTTTTTCTTTGGTTCAGCAGAAGTGGAAGGGGGACTATGGCCACACTTTTGACTCGAAAAAAAAAGAGAGTAAGAATAAAATATTTATTTGATTTAAAAAAACATGCAAAATTAGAGAAACTTACCTTCTGTTCCTTTTTGTCCTTCTGGACTTCACCAATAGTAGATGTTTCTTTCCTTTCAAATCTCCTTGAGTGCCAGGCTCAGTTTCAAGGAAATAACATCTAAGGAAGTTGAAGTGAAATTTATGAATGGTTGAAGTTCTTTATATGTGTACCTTCATATTTCTCTAAGATTTTCTACAATTTAGAAAAAGCAAGTTTTTTCCTTTGGCGGAAGATTTGTTCGTCGAATATATCATGGAAGTATTCCGACTACTAGTCCTCTAATTCTTTTGGTGAAATTAGAATGTTTCCAGTTAGAGAACTCATTGGAGTTGTAATTTCATGCAATCCTTTTAATCTTGTGCAGTAAAGATTTGTTTTAATAACTGTCATTTTCCCATGTGTAGAGGGAACTGGGCAACAGTTGACTAAACCTAAGTTTTTTGGCCACTAGGTTTGGTTTATAACCAGTGAACCCATAGCGAGGTTTTCCCGGTTCCACTCAAGGTTATACAAGTGTAGGGTTTAAATAAGTTTCCCAAATATCATTTGCTTCAGCAATAACAACAAGGGAAACACCTGGAATTCTTCTCCTAAACCTAACATATCCAATGCATCGATCTACAAAAGGTTCCATAGTCGAACGAAAACCTTGGTATTGAGATACATAAAAAATAATTTTATGAATGTTTTATTTGAAGAGGTATCATTCAGGGTGATCAGGGAAATCCTAGTTCCTAGGATGCTTCTGCATCATCTTGTATCATCAGAGCTTTTGAAACAGGAACCTCCAAATTTTGTTCAAAGGTAACATTTAACCAAAGTTGAATAAGCCACAAGGGTCCAGAGAGAATGCAATTTTCTTACGAGGAAATGCCTAATGTATGGTATAAATTAGCCAGCAGTAACTTGCCCAAGCGTATTTTTCGATTTTCAAGAAGTTGGGTCGCTAAGCGAACATAATTCTTAGCTATTTGTAAAGAGCTTGAACAAAAGAAAAGTAAGAAATCCAGAGGGTCAAAAAAGCAATGTGTTCCCGATCGAAAACCTACTGAGTAGTTCTATCGTGGTGGTGAGTAATATATTTCTTAAAACTAGTGTAATCAAAGTCAAAATCAACATCATTTTGGTTTTACAGGGTTGGATCAAATGTTATGCTTGTTGGTCAAAGACCAGTTATGATTGCTACATCTAATAAAGTCGGCGTAATCATTCCGCAAGGAAGATGGAAAGTATTTGTCCATCCTTTCCAGAAGAAGATCGAGGCAACCAACATATAAGAGTTGTATGTAGGACTAGGCCTAGAAAGTTGGATAAGGTCCAAGATACCTAACTTTCCCCATTGTCCTTATTTTTGGCTTTGCATTTTGTTTAGCCACGCAAGATATTCCTTGTTATAGGGAGGGAATGATTGAAAAACGCATGCAGGCACGTCTGTAAACTTCAAGTCGATGGCTCATTTTTCAATTTCATAGGGTGCAAAAAAAAAACAAGGAATGAACTTTTTTACTTTCTCGGGATGAGATTTTGGAGTCAAAAACAGTCCTAAGAACGCCTAAAGTTTATTAGAAAGAGAAAATGGGATGCGTACCTGTGAACTCCAAATGGCTGCTTTTTCTTTTTCTAATGGAGGTTCAGGTATGTGGTTCCTCCCTAAATCTCCGCCAGATATCAAAATGATGAACACAAGTGGGTTATTGCTGGTGAGTTTTGTGACGTTTGAAGTGGATGTCATTATTGTTCTAGGTTTTGAGTTTTTTTGTCACATCACTATGCCATATTCATTTCTTGTAATTTTGAATAATTTCATCACAACCTAAATGATTCATTATATCTTTCTTTGTATTTTTTTTTGCATATTTCGGAAAATTTTACAAGGACAGTAAAAAAATCTCCTAATTGTTAGAAAAGTTTTTTTCCACGAAATCAAGAAATTATATCATTTCGTTCTCATACTCTTTACTTAATCTATTGACTTTCATCCAATTACGATCCATAATCACATAAAACTTTTGAAAATAAAATAAAAATAGTACAAAGCCAACAAAAATGAACATTTAATCTCAATAAAATAATAATAACTACAAACAACAATAATACATAAAATTGTATAAGCCTCAAAACTATAATAACAACAACAACATCAACGCAACAACAACAAGAATAACTCACAAACAACAATAGTAATGGAGAATTTGTACATACCAGAAATGTGATGAGAGACTAAAAGAAAAGTGTTGCTTCGTTGTACACCCTGGAATGATGTGTCATTGGAGAATAATGGTGTTCTTTTGTTTGCTAGAGAATAGTGATGTTCTTTCGTTTGCTAGGGCTCACAATGTGAAATGAGGCTAAACATTAAGTATGCAGGAATAAAAAATTTAGATGATTTTATGTTAGTTTTTTGGAAAATTAAGGGAACATATTCAACGTAAATTCTATAAAAAATAAAGGCACCTTTTTGAGTCTAAATGAATAAAAATTTAGAGAATTATCATCTCGGTTTTCTAAAAAACCAAAGGAACATATCCGACGTAAAGTCTATAAAAAATAAATATGTCTTTTTACTTCTAAATAAAACTTAAAATTGCAGGAGCTGAAAATCAAAGCTCAAACTCTGAGCAAGTTTTCATGTCGGTTTAGCGAAAAATCAAGGGAAAAGATTAAGTTTTTCCATGAAATGGACAGTTCCCTGTCATTTGACCTCGAATTTTCAATTATTGAGATGAAAGCTTTGTCATGAAATATATTATTCATAACAGTGTATTGTTATTAGAATATTATAATAGACATTTTGATTTATAGAATAGTCATGATTGTATAACAAACATATATAGAAACTTACATTGTTAATTATCATTGGGAAGTCAATAGAAAGGCCATACCTATCATTCCAATACAAACAAATTTTAAAACCCTGAAATACCTTTTTGTTCAATTAAAATTAAACTAGACTAAAAAAATATAACACTGTCCTCGAGATTGATATTCCAGTAACTATCATTATTACAACTTAATTTATCGATCATATCTCAATTAGAACAGTAACACACTTAGCAAGAAAATATTTTGATATTACACATCAAGTAGCCTCCACATTCATATCTCTATACCTTCCAGCTTTTGTCAAAGATATGTTAGCCCATGTTAAGAATCTCTCCCATCATATTTGATGTAAACTCTTTTTTGGATCAACATTTGTGAACTCGATGTTAGCATATTCTTATAGAATTTTTTTCTATTGATACATAATTACTCTGGTAAAATACTTTTATTAGTGAATTTCCTGATGATACTTTTAATTACGATTTTAGCAACAAATTTAGTTTAAAAATTTATTTTTGATGTGCAAATAAATTTATTATCTCAAAGCTTTAGACATATAGTATATATTTAATGTGTAAAATTTATTAATCGAATCAAAATATACCATGATATTATTTTATAAAATTAATTTTTTATATATTTATTTAATGTAATTTAGTTGGATGCACGTATATATGGACTATAGATTGAAAATAATATATATATATATATATATATATATATATATATATATATATATATATATATATATATATATATATATATATATATTTTTTTTTTTTTTTTTAAATTACAGTATGACTTGACGGATGGTCGTGATTGATTGACAGTGTAAATTTTTTTACATTGTCAATGCATCACTCATTTTCTGTATATTTTAATGAGAAATGGATAGCTTTTAGCTCTTTAGAAATATTTTTTAAGTCGATGAAGATAAAATAATAGAACTCTCATATTTATTAGTTATAATTTCATTATATTACGATACATTATATTACGATACAAAAATTGCGACAGTTACTTGATAATCGTCAGAAATCTCCTATACAAACGGTTTCTACAACAATTTAGACCAACTGACCTTACATTTTTAAAAAATAAATAAAGATTGTGACAACTGTAACATGAACCACCCTAAAATTTAGGTTATGACAATTACATCAACTGTCCTAATATACAAGTCACAACGGTAAAAAAACGGTCGCCCCAAACCTTTAAAAATTGAAATTTTTTACCAAAGTCAGGATGGTAAATACAACTGTCATCCCATAAACTCTCTAACAATCGTGTTCTAAACATTTTATCAAAAGTGCACGACGGTAACCTCACCTGCCGTCACCCTAAAGCCTTCCCCTGTGCACAAACACCCTAAACCCATTAATTTATTTCATTTTTTCTTTGTTCACACAGACCTTGGTTAGACCTTGAGTTGAGTGGCATCAATACGATCGTTGAGCAGCTTCAATGGAGTCACTTTGAATCTGAGCATCCTCTCTCACTCTTCTCAGTTCAAAATCCATTCTTTTGTGTGTTTCATGTTTGGTGAGTTCCTGTATAGTTGCAAAAATTAGGGCATCAAGTTCACTTCCCAACTCACATCAAGTTCTCCTTCTATAGATTAAATTGTAAGTTTCAATATCATTTTCTATTGATGCTTTTATTAATTAGGGTTTTCTAATGATGCTTTTATTAGCTAGGGTTTTCTAACAATTGGTTGTTGAATATGAACTGTACCAATAATTTTGTGCAAAGATTTAAGGTTTTCCATATGCCTCTTAACCGTGTGCCCTATGTTATGGGTTCTCTTTAAAACCTCTAAGCTTGATTGATGTCTCGTCGCTGAAAGAGAGTGTATACATTTATCTTCATTCTCTTATGATTTAGACTTTAATCTGTAACACATTTATCTCCCTCTTATATGTTTTGTGGTTTCTTTTTATGAGTTTTTAAATTTTATCCCCTCTTTTTTATTTTGAAGATTTAGGGTTAATTTATTTTTGTTATTTAGGATATTCTTTATATTAAATTGTTGCTTCTTTTAATTTTTTTTAGTCTTTATATAACTTAAGCTTTTATTGTATCAGGTTTCTCAACTTTTTCCCATAAGCCCGAGGTTAATCCGGTTGAATGTCCTATTCAAATGCTCTACTAATTTGTAACTATCATTTAGTATTGTGAGAGGATTTAATATACTACTATATCTTATTTGTTACATTTTATGTTAAGTGTCATTCTCATTTAGGCCTCTATTTATATAGATTTGCATCATGAGGCTAGTGACTGTGTTCTGGCTGATGTGAGAGGAACAAGAATGTTTCACACATATAGTTGTTATGAAGGATCAAGAAAATTTGATACCTAATAATTAGGGGTGTTCATGGTCCGGTTTGGATCGGTTTTGAGACAAAATATCATCCGATCCAAAAATATATAAAGCATACGGTTTGGTTCGGTTTTTGGATGACAACAAGAAAAATCTAATCCAATCCAATTTATACGATTTACTTCGATTCGGTTGAATCGGTTTTATTCGGTTTTTAAACCAACACTATTTAGAAATTTAAAAAGAATATATTTCAATACCAGTTACAATTATGCCACCAACGTAATATCTAATTGCTATGTACATATGGCTATTTGATGTCATTATTGCAAAGTTTCATTATAATATAGGTATAATATCTATCCCAACGAAATAGACATGGCTATAATATATAATATATATTGAGATATGCGTAGTTCTTATATGGAGATTTGTAATAATGACTATTTAGCATTATTGAATTTCTTGCTTGCGATATTGAATTTCTTGCGGTTACAACAATGAATAGCATTCATTGTATTTAATTTTAAGATAATTTAGAATCTGAATAGGAAAATTATAGGAATGATTGAGATTCTCTAGAGAAATTAGTGCTGGCTAACATAATTAATTTGGGAGGATGTCTATAAATGATTCGATATTAATTTATTTTAAATAATAAATGGCAAGTAAATGGAAGTAATACCGGTTCGGTTCTCATGAAGCCAACCGTAAACCGAACCGAACCGGTCGGTTATTCTACATGGTGATTCAAATACATAAAAAAAATTCGTTTTTTTTTGGATTTCGGTTTTTTCGGTTCGGTTTTTAGATTTTTTTTGGATCGGATTGGATGTGAACACCCGTACTAATAATCATTGCTTTGCATCAGTACCCTTGATGGACTCAAATGAATACCACACGACCCCCATGTTAACAGAATGTGTAGGTGGGTATGTTAATGCTTGTAGTATACATGAAAATGTGGAAAGCTAGCACGATGGAGTTCTGATGAACACTGGATCAGTTATGGGCAATTTAAATGAAACTGTTAATATTGTTTCTAGATGTGTTAACATCAATGATTATGTCGTGTCTCCTTATTGTTCTCATGTTACATCTCATCAGTAGGGCCTCTCATGTTAATTGTTGTCTAACATGGATAGATCTTGTGGTTCTGAATTTGCTGGTTATTTGGAAGATGTTACCAAATTGTTAAAGAAGAGTTTCAAATAACAGTGAAGTTTCCAAGAATGAGCAGCAACCCTGTGTAGTTTATGAGGCTCTTTAATTTTTCATGTTGATTTCTATCTATATAAAGCAATAAAAGTATCGTCAATATGTCTCTATAAAGAAAAAAAAATTGTATTCATCTGACTGGTGAAGGCCAAGTATTCCAAAGGAGCTATCTAAATCTGACTGGTGGAGGCCAAGTATTCTAGGGGAGCTATCTAAATCTGATTGGTTTTGTGCAGACATCATAATGTATGTTGTGCTATCAGGGAACGGCCGAGTGCATCCCTTGACTCGAGCTAACTGTCTTGCCTCGCCTTCTCTGGTTGTAGTATATTTTTGAAAAACTTAATTTATATATTCTGCACCGAAAGGATAATGTCTAAAAAACACCCGAAAATGAATGTGCCCAGAAACCATGTTGTGGTGCTCGGCCTTGTTGTGTGCCACGCAATGTCAATAGTAACATTTTAGTCGTAACATGTGTGGCAAGTGTTAATACATTATCAAGTTTATACATGAAAGTTTTAACAATTTAATTGAACAGACAATGTTTCATTAGGTAGCATAACATAGTAAATCATTTGCATACTAATAATGAGGTCAATTTGTTGATCTGTAGGTGAACCTGCACGAACCGTTGGCTGGCGCGAACCTACAACAAATTAATAATTTTGTGATACAGGTTTTGCGAACCTTGTGAGATGTACGCATCAACAACTTTGGAAACGGAAGAAGCAAGTTGGATTAAGCAGGAAGAAATGGTACGTGATTCAGATCTGTGGTATGACTCAACTAAGTCCATTGACATTGTTGTCAAGTTAGCTACCAGAGCCAAAATAGTTGATTCTCTAAAGGACTTGAGTTACAATGTTATTTTCTGTTCCCATCTCTTTCAACTAAACTATCACAATATTATTTATTGTAATCACTTGTTGTATGTCAAGTAGGTAGAGCCACTGTCTGACAAAATGCAACCAAAATAAAATAATAAAAGCTAATGAAACACTAAAACAATTACAAATTTTGTAAACTTTTGAGAACATCTTTAAATGGCATGTTATAGACTTATAGAAGCTGTGTGTATTTTGCTGTGTTCGTTTCTTTAGAGGTAAAGCCCATCACGTAGTCTAACTATGAAACCATGGATTATGAAACATTTTTGCATGAATTATTCCCAGATTTGAACTTCAGAGCCAATTCTTAAATTAATGAACAAAGTAGCAATAAGGATAGCCCGTCACATATAAGTACAATGTGCAGATTTTATAGCATAACTAGTTATCTTATAGAGAGAGAGACTTAGCTTGGTATGAATGGAAAACTTTCAAATCACTTTGATGAGTTTGTGCATATTATTTAAGAGTATATTTGTACTTGTACTTCTGTTACAGGTTGATGATTGGGAGCATGAAGAGATTCTCATGCACGATGATGAAAGAAAGCGTGATCCTAAAAAGCTTGAAGAGCTTGGAAAATTTATAACAGATTTAGATGCAGGAGATTCAATTTTTGTTATAGAGTCTTATTCACACATGCTTAACTTGATCAACTTAGCTTAAGAGGTTTAGATTATCACAGTCGAAGGAACAAGTTGGAGAAAAGAGATTTCACGGATGAGAGCAATGCAACTACAGAATCAGGCATCAAAGAAAATCACATTTCTCTCTCAATGAAGACAAATGTTTGCACAATGTACATATACTTTAAATTTTAATCATTATCAGATTTGTTTTATTAAAAATATTTGGATTTGTTTATAATCAAATTTGTAGTTACATTAGTTCTAAGTATTTCTTCTTGTTCTATTTCATTAACATATTTTATAGTTACATTGTAATTATTTTATTTTATTTTTTAAAATTCATTAATTTAGCGGGGGTTATGAACCTCTGCAATCAGTACCGAGTTAAAAAGACCATACAAAATTCACGACGGTTGTCAATTGTCGCTACTTGCAAGTTACGTCAGTTCCCTACCGTCTTGAGTGAGAACGATGATTAGTGTGACCGTTTTGACAACCGTCGCAAAATAGGCTGGGGACACACGATTCTACGATGGCACTGCAATTGTCATAGATTCTAAAGTGCAGTGGCTTTAACCGTCGTAATCTGCCAAAATAACCGTCGCAATTTACCAATTTTATTGTAGTGTTTAGAGTTATAAATAACCCTAGTCGTGATTGATTGACATTGTAAAATTTTACACTATCAGTGCATTACTCATTTTCTCTATATTTTAATAAGTAAAGGATAGTGTTTACCTCTTTAAAAAAACATAAAAATTTGAGTCGATGAAAATAAAGTAATAAAACTCTCACATGTATTAGTTATAACTTCATTATGCAAAACATTATATTACATGCAGAAATTCTTACCGTACTATAGAAGAAATCGTGCACCCTAGTCATTAATCATTATGGAGTTGTAAATAATCTTAGTCGTGGTTGATTGGTTGATTGACCGTGTAATTTTTTTTTACATTCTCAGTGCATAACTCATTTTTTCTATTTTATTGAGAAGTGGATAGTGTTTACCTCTAAAAAAAAATACAAATTTGATTCGATGGAAATAAAATAATAGAACTCTCCCATTTATTAGCTATAATATCATTATGCAAAATATTATATTACATCACAAAAAAAACTGAGAATAATGGTGGTTTTATTGAGGCGTGTTAAATAAGTGTCATTATTAACGGTGCATTACGGCGGTTTTAAGAGACGCTTTTATTATAGGTAAATTACGACGGTTTTAACCGACATTATTAACTATATTTTTTATTTTATGTATATTAAGGAAATTTGACACGCTGTAATATCCAATTTTATTTTTTAAAATTCCTCAAAGAAATAAATTTTTACTTTTTTTACTTTAACTTTCGCCCACTTCTTTTTTTCCTAAATAAAAAAACTGATGTATCTAAAAAAAAGTCTGAAACCCTTACTTTCTTAGACATGAGTTCTTCTCTCATTCCACCTCTCAAATTCGACCACCACCGACTCCTCTCAAATCCGACCAACATCGATTCTATCTTTTCATCTACAAGTATTCTGGATCTATTTTCCTACTAAGTACAAACGTTCTCTCCCTTCGTTCTCGTTCCATCACGACTGTTCACCCACGCCTTCTTCACTCATCGTTGAAATCGACCTTTCTCATTTGTCAATCTTGTTTTTGTTCCTTTGATTTTTGATAAATCTCACCATTCTTGTGATTCTTCATCGTCTTCATGACCATCTTCAGTGATAATGTGTTAGGGTTACATGTTTTTTTATGTTATTTATAATTTTTCTTATGTGTTTACCTTTAGTATGATAGTGAGTTAGATTATTGTATTTTATGCCGGGAGGCTCGCGTAGTTTTTTACGTCATATACAACCACCACTTTCATTGCACCTAGATCAAATTATAAATTAGTAAACCAGGCTGGACTTTTTTTACCTTTTTTTCAAAATGAAAATGAATGAAAGTTATGGTGGTTAAAACCGTTACTATTTATTATTAGTAAAATAGCGAATTGTGGTGTTTTGACGTTACATGCTATGTATATTACGACAATTTGTATGGTGGTGGATATGAAATCGCCGTTTGATTCCTAGCGTTAGCAAAATATACAGCATTTTGGGAAAACACCTTTTCGTAAATTATGGCAGTTGAAGCTGCCACAATTTTACTCTTTTAGCCGCCATAATTTACATGATTTTTCGTAGTGCATGCAGATAGAAAAAATATTGCACCTATCATTCTAGAGTTGTAAATAAGAAATAAAAATTTTACCAAAGTATCATTAATCAAAACAAGTTTTTTCTGTGTGTTTTCATGATTTTTTTTAAACAAGTGAAACTAAAAACCGAAACAACTTTTACAAGTTTTCTATTTTTTAGTTTTTAAATCTAAACAAGTTTTCACGATTTGTATAAGTTTCTCTCCGTGCGAGATTTATTGTTTTCCAATCATTTAGCATGGTTTATTTTGGGGAGTTTTAAACTGTTACCGTATATAATATTATTTACTAGTACAGTATGTTGCAGAGGTCAATAATCTTTGCAAAATAATTTCCACTTAATAACTGAGAAATGAAAGAAAAAAAAAGTATGTCTCAAAAGTCTCACACCATATGAGACTTAAGCGTCTTGCGCACCGCGCCGAAAAACATAACCAATTTTGAAAACTACTATTTTAAAAATAGTTTATCAAACAAATTCTTCATTTTTTACATTTTTTTAGAAATTTTAAATTTTTTTTGAGAAGTATTTCAAACATTCCCTTCCTCTCTCTTTTTTTACTCTGTGTATTGAAATATTATATATAATATTAGATATAATTCAAGATGTTTAATCTAAGCAAAAACTCAACTAAGATTTATTAGCCTACATAGTTACAAGTTTGTTAAATATAAATAGATTAATTTTAAATCAGTTTGTAACAATTCAAATTGATAATAAAATCTTTATTTTCTATATTCTCTTTTTCTCTCTTGTCTAAAAGTATCTTTAGCACTAATAATATAGAGGATTAAATAAAGACAATAATCATATTGATAAAAAATAATCATATTAGATTAATAAAGATATAATTTTGTTTATAGTTAGTTATTCTATCTATCTTATATGTTAAAGTTGTTAAGTCTCTTAATAATATTTGGAGCCAAAACTTAAGGATAGCTTTTATAACTTCCCTTTTATTTATTTATTTACTTATTTATTTATTTATTTTTGTTTATTTATTTAATTTAATTTGTTATAAAATTGAGAATAATGACTAATTTTTACTTCCCCTAAAAATTTGTTCAAATAGAACACGTGTAATGTTCAATTCACAATTTTTTATTTATTTTATTAAATTTAATAAATGTGTCTTAGGTTCAATTATTTAAAAAATTAACCCACTAAACCATATCATTCACCACTAACTATCAATTTCTTCAAAAATAACCACTCCAAATTTACTTTCACATAAATTCATATTTTTGTGTGCATATTCATTCTTCATTATTTTCTCTTATGAAAATTGTCCACACAATTTCCTTCTGCATAGTTATTCTTCATTATTTCCTTTCTTTGATTATACAATTAGTATTTCAACAAAACTAACAGATTTGTACTATTTTTATTATGTTTACAATATACTATTTATAATATTTATGTGATTCTTTTTGTTCAAGTTTATTCTTCGTTAATATGGTTATTTTTTTATTTCTTATTTCTTCAATTCTTAAAGTTATTGTTGCTTACTAATTTTGTATCAAGTTTTTTTTGTAGGTACAAATTTTTCAAACTGTATTTTTTGATAAAGAAAGTTCATTTCTTATTTCTTTAATTCTTGATTTTATTATTGCTGCTAATTTTTCATCATGTTTTTTTTAAGTACAAATTTTAAATTATCAATTTTTAGTAAAGAAATAGTTGAAGATGTTTTAAGAAATCAATCCTTAATGACTTTGGATATCTGCACGGATAATTTAGACTTCCTTGCTAATTTTTTATTATGTTTTTTTTTAGTGTTATATATTTTAAGTTATCACAAATTATACATTTTGATAAAGAAATTGTTGAAGATGTTTTATGAATAAGATCTTTAATGACTTTGGATATCTGCATGAATAATTTAGCCTTTAATTTCTTTCATTTGATGATTTGATCCATCTTTTTTTATGGGTGGTATTTACAATAGTTTGTGGTGGAATGAAACAACATCTTAAAGAAATTTTTTTAAATTATTAATGCAATTTTATGTATTTATTTTAAATTTATTTTAACTTATTTTTTGCATAAAAGTGTAACTACTTTTAATTTATGTTTGATTTTTTTCCTTACAATATTGATATTTTGTTATATTAAAAATTTAAGTTAGTGAATCATATATGTTATCATGATCTAAATTGACATATAATAATGCAATTCATACTTTTAAAATATCTTTAAGTCATTTGATTATTATTGTTATTATTATTATCATTATTATTATTATTATTATTATTATTATTATTATTATTATTATTTATTTATTGATTGTAGTTTTACTAAAAATTTCTATAAAAAAAGTAAATACTTTAAATGGTAGTGATCAATAATAAAACACTTCTCTTTCTCTAGTTAATATATGCCTGATTTATTTTCTTAAAATATTAATATTTTGTTATATTACAAATTATGATTAGCAACTGACCCGTTAAATTATACTTTAAAGCATATAACTGTTAATAAATACTTTTTATTATTATTATTATTATTATTATTATTATTATTATTATTATTATTATTATTATTATTATTATTATTATTATTATTATTATTATTATTATTATTATTATTATTATTATTAATGGTTCTTATTTTTGTTATCAATTTTTTATATCAAAAATAGAAAAAGAGTGTCAAATATATTATAATTTTGTGTTCCTTTTTATCGACAATTCTTATTTACATCTATTTTTAATTTTATTAATCTTTTTTAAATTCTTAATCATCATTTTTTAATTTATATGTACCTCAATTTCATATTTTAAGTTGAATTGTAAGAGAGAGATTAAAAGATGAATTGAAGTCTATATTTTTTTTTGGATATTTAACAAAAATAATATCATTTTTCTTGTTTTTTTTTTGTTTGATCTTGATTTGTCTTTTTTCAATAATTTGTGATGTTTCCATGGTATTTTTTTAATTTGAGATATGATAGTCTTACTCTATTGCTAAAATTTAGATACTTTTACTATATAATTTTGTTTATCTATTTTATTTTATTTTCTATATTTGTACTTTAACTTCTAATTAACACAGACATATAATTGTACTTTATTTCATTGTTTTGTTCAAGGATACTTTTTGAATTTTAACTTATGATCCAACAAACTCTTTTCAATTTCAAGTTACACAATTTGATTTTAATTATTTTATTTTAATTTTTGACAGGTTTAGTTATTTTATTTGTTGTAACTACTATTAATAAAGATTAAGGATACTTTTTGAAGTATATAGAAATTTTTTTGCACAATTTATTTTCTGACATGCACAATTATATGTTGTAATTTTAATAGTTACATAAAAACAATTTAAAATTATTGATAAATACATATAAATGTCAAGATACAAACACTATTTAAAATGTTATTTATAAAGAAGTATTTCAAAAAAATAAAATATGCATTAGTAGTATATAACAATTGTTTATTTAATTCTAACATTGCAAGGTATGTGGCTTTATTTTTATTATAACTTTTACATGTATTTACTTCTATACTTCATTTACCTTTCAATCAAAAGTGTGGAAAATATTATATAAAATTTATAAAATTCACAAGAATTATTCTATACCTAATCAAAAGCATAATTATTATTGAAAATATTTATAATAATATATTCAAAAATATTTCTTTAAATTATAATAATTATAAATAATAATTATATAAATTTACCGTCACACGGGTAGAAATTTAGTTTATTTAAATTACTTTTAGTCTTACAATATAATAAATATATATAACAACAGTCAGACAACAGATTACAGCTTTCGTTATTTGTTTAAGTAATACTACAATATAATAGAATTGAGTAACCGATCATTACATTTGTGAAGAAGTGGGAAGCACATTCTCTTCACTACTTGTCCAACAGCTATATAAAATAAATGTATACGCCGATTTCTTAAGTTGATTAATTAAAACTATGCGTGTTAATGCATTTTCGTGGTTATTTTTCCCCAACAGGCGTGTTAATGCGTGATAGTTCATTTGGAAGTAATTTATTTCTATAAAGGTTCTTTTCATGGTAAACTGGATTACGCGTATATTAATATTATTTTTTAAAAAAACAATAACTACATGAAATACGAAATGACATATTATAATATATTTTTTTAAATACTATTTCTTTTCATGTTAATGAATATTTTCATGATAATACTATAATTAGAAAAAATTGACATTATAATACTTTTGTTTTTATTTGTAGTATATTTGCAATCATCTACGTGAAATAATGACATGATTGCTTGCATAATAAATGACATTTATTTCCAAACAAAGAATAATTATGCTCCTAGAACCAAGAGAATGTTTATCTATTTCACAAGAAAAAAATTATCATTTGCATCAGAGTTAACCATATAGATTAAATCGATCTTTTCACTCAATGGGAAGAAATGATTATTTGGTTCAAAGAGAATGATCATTTATCCTTATTTTATTTATTATTATGTTTCAATAACTTTTGTGCTTGAAAATATCATAAAAAAATTAAATTATATGTTAACCTTAGTCATTATAATGAGTTTTGATTTATTCTCTTTAAGATTTTTCACACATATTCTATGTGACATTTTTTTATTTGATTAATTAAATATTTAAATTCATGTGGTTTTTTTATTTAATTTTTTATTAATTTTTTAAAATCTACATGGATTTTTTTAATTTATTTACTTAAATTATTTTTATTAATACTTTTAATACATTAATTCATTTTAATAACATATAAAATATTAAAAAATGTATTATTAAAATAAAAATAATTATAAATGACAAGGAATTTAAATTTTTCATTAAGCCATGACACATCATCACTTTATCTGCCATATCATCAAAACTGAAATTAAAATGAGATAGGGGACTATAATTTTGAAAATAATAAAATGAAGGGACAAAAAGTTCGGATTTTAAAAAAGAGGGACCAAAAATCAAAAATATTAAAAATAAGGGGACTAAAGTTACAATTAAGCTTAATTAATTTATGACAATTTATTTATATTATAAATTAATTATTAAAAAATTATATTAATTAATACCTAAAGCCCATTTCCTTATAAGACCATCCCAACACAAATTTCAAAGTCATTGTATAGAAATACTTGCATTTTATTTAAAACTTTTGAAGTGAGACTACACGTTACAACTAGAACGGAAATAATCTCAATCATACACAGAGATTCAATGTCACTTGGACTTTGTAATACATATGAAAGCCTTCAAGCCTCATACAAGTTACTACTTCTTCATTTTAGCATCACCATAAAAACTCAAGCTATCATTGTATATTTCCACTTTATTTTCCCATCTTTCATTGTTTCTTTAGACCGGGAAAGATTAGCATAGTCTGCAAATTTTCACCCTTTGAAAATGCTATATTAAATCCACTTATTTCTTTATCAGCTGCAACTTCGGTTCTCCTCCTTGATTCAGTATCAAGATATGTTAATACCTTGGAGATCCAATCCGTGACTTCTCTAATAGCATGGTGTTAAGAGAGAACAACAAGGTTTCATCTCGATTCGATTACACGATTACATGTGCTGAGAACAACGACTTCTTCTATGTTATTAAGAGCACAAAGCTCCTGAATAACTTGAGGCCATTGTGTTTATGGAATAACAAGCTTTTCACGCATATTGATTTGTGAAATATAGTTGAAGTTTATTGATTGGAGATGAATTAGGTTCCTCAAGGTATAGACAACAACATACACTACTGTAAAACGTGTAAACAACAGTACCAAGTTTACAAAGGATTTATATACATCGTTGTAATAGATTAAAATTTTGCGCCTAGTGAGTAGCTGGATTTATAAACAGTAATTTAATGACGGTTTTCTTAAAACACTGTAGTAATAAATGATGTGTAGCAAGCTTCGATTCCTAGCAATTAAATTTTTTCATTTTTTAGAGTACATTAAGCGTGTGTCACTTAAGTCCATTATTTAAAAAATATATTGTAAATGATTTAACAACGGTGAAGTAAACCAACCGTTGTTAGATGACTTAAATTTTCAGTACGGTTGCATTTCCAACCGCGATTAAAGGGTTTTCTGATAAATTAAAACAAAACTTATTATGTATTTCTTTCATAAGACTCCCTAGGCGAACAAGCAAGCCAGAGAAGACAATGGTGGCGTATTCTTTACCCTCTTCGTATCTATTCATTTGGAGCTCAAATATTCACTCTCTTCGTTCATTTAATTCGCCGACTTTGAAGTACAGTACTCTTAAACATCTACATTCCCTTTTTCTTAGTTTATGTTGTACATGCTCAAATATTCACCCTCTTCATCCATTTGATTCTTCAACTTTAAAGTACGGTACTCTTCAACATCTTCGTTCTTTACGTGCATGAGATTCTTCAGTTTCGAAGTACGATATTCTTCAACATTTTCATTCATTTTTCCTTTGTTTATGTTGTTTATGCTCAAGTCAGTATGAGAGTACATTTCTCATATGCTTTAGGTTTAGATTTGCATATGCATATGCATTAGTTTTTGGATTAGATTTTAGTTTCTCATTCACATTATTATACGTGTATAAATTTCAGAAGTTGTTATGGGTCATACTTGGATGAAAGCGAACAAATTAGGTCCGATTTATGAGAACAAAGTTCTTGAATTCCTTGAATACATTGATAAACATTTTCTCGACAATAATGGTATCTTTTATTGTCCTTGTGTTGTTTGCGCGAATATCAATAAGGATACAAAGAAAAAATATTCCATCATCTTTGTTGTGATGGTATATGTCAAAATTATATAATATGGACATGGCATGGTGAGGTGGATAAAGAGGAAAGTAGGCATCATAAAGTCAAAGACTGGATGAAGATGAATATATGGAAGATCAACTAGAGGACATGTTCTGTGATATTGAGGAATATTATTTTAAGAATGCTCGTATTTATGATACTTTATATAGTGATAAAGACACCCCTTTATATAAGGGATGCACGGATTTTATACGATTGTTAACGGTGTTAAAGTTGTTTAATCTGAAGGCAAAAAATGGATGATCGGATAAAAGTTTCATGCAATTACTTAAATTTCTAAAGCAAATGTTACCAGAAGATAACAAATTGTCGGATCATTGCTATGAGGCCAAGAAGATTTCTAATGGGTCTGTAGTATATCAAAATACATAATTTCCCTAATGATTGCATATTATACAGGATAGTATATGAAGACTTATATCAATGTCCGAAATATGGTGTGCTGCGTTACAAGCTGAAGGTCAACAATGGTGATGACAGTAACTATGACAATGTTAGTACACTACAATATTTTTGGCCTACAACCACGCTAAATTTTTCCATAACTCAAAAATTATGGCCACATACAAGTTTTAACCAGGGTTTTAAAATCGTAGACATATATTTTGAAACATTGAATCTGGAGTATGAAAATGTGGCTTTTTCTTCAATTACCACAATTACAAAATCACACTTATATTTAAGTAGCGGTTAACAAACTGTAGATATTTTAAGCCACAAATAAAAACCACGACATTATAATTATTACTTCAAACTATGGCCAAAGCCCAAAAAAATATACCCCGTCATAATTTCCCTCTTTTTTTTAGTTTCCATCTCGTTAATTATTTTCTTTTCAATTGTTTTTAGATTAAAAAAAGGAAAAAAAATTGAAAATGATTTTTATCCTGTTTCGTTTGAATTCAAACTACTTCAGTCCACCCGCCAAGGTGATTTCACCTCTCTCTAACGAGGTCTTAATCCACTAATCAGTCTTGATTATAAAACTATTTTGACAACTGCCAAAGTCTTCTTGAGTCTAAAACCACAATCCGGTTTTCTCAAGGAATTACAAAATAATATAATTGAGTGTGTAAAAATATGTTTTCTAAATAAAAAATATCACAACCGTGATGTAATACACAATTTAAGATTTCTAGGTAGAACTGAATAATTGATTTTCTTTATCGTGCGCAAATGTTCGTCACCTGAATTCTTCTTTTCGTCTTCTTTATATAGGCCATGCAACAATGACATAAGAAGATGCTTTTGGAAAGTTCATAACACGAATTAATGATCTTTTCAAACCAGGAGATTCTTGTCTCTTTATAGCTGCTACTTTTGATATGCATTGATAAACTGTAACGCTTCAGAACTTCTCACGTCAGAGGATGAATATTACCGTTGGGAGTCTCTTACTGCTTGTATCAGAACTTTATGGATCAGAGTATCAGAGATCCTGTTTTACAACGTTGGTGCATTCAGAAGTTGTAACATAACTTCTTCATATAAGCGTGTCACGTAGATTTGCTTCTAAGAAGGATGCGTCTGACTATATCATAATACTCTCATCTTCTATGCTCGCATGATCATACTTCTAGTGATGTTCTAGAAGATCTTCTATGCTTCTTACATCAGAACATCTTTTTCACATCAGAATTTCCTGCATATAAAGATAGTTTTATTAGCGAGCATATTTGTTCTCTCTCTCTCTCTCTCTCTCTCTCTCTCTCTCTCTCTCTCTCTCTCTCTCTATATATATATATATATATATATATATATATATATATATATATATATATATATATATATATATATATATATATATATATATATATATATATATATATATATATATATATATATCATGTGTTTGTTATAATCAAAACTCTTACAGGGATGTAGAATCAAATTATGTTCTAACAATCTCTCCATTTTTGATGATGATAAAAACTTGTATATTTTGATGGAATATAAATAACAGAGAAATAAAAAACTCCCACTGAGTAGAATACTCAGATAACAAGAAAATAAAATACTTCCCTGAAGATCTTCTGATAGGATTCAACTTCTTATAGGAGTCAAAATATCTTTCCTTCTCCCCTTTTTTGGCAAGAATAAAAAAGTAGGAGAAACTCTATTTGTCCTTCTTTGATAGAAGTTGCTTGAGAAGGTGTGACATCCTCTTCCGGATTCAATTGAGATTCTTTAGAGAACTTTTGATGTTGTATTCTCATTATTGTTCCCAATAGTTCCAGAGCCAATAACTTTTTCTTTCTGATTGCCTCTGAAACCTGCGAATCCTTTAAATTCACGGTTTTGGAACATATGCTTTCTTCCCGTCATGTGTAGAGAGCATCCAGAATCCAGGTGTTAAAACTTGTGTTTCAATCTTGTTGTTAAAAATATCTGCAACATAAATGATTTTATCCTTTGGTAGCCATATCTCTTTGGGTCCATGATTGTTAGAATTTCCAAAATTCTGTTTGAATTTTAGTTTAACATAAAACGCCTTACTAGTATATTTTATATCATGTGTTTGGCCATAAGTGAAGTGAGAGCAAAGAGGAGTACGTTTAATAATCAGATCCTTAACTTTCTTAGGTTGGGATACTTTACCTTTGTATCTTATTCCTTTTCTTTCATTTCTGCTAACTCCATAGATCATTGAAGCCATCTTGTTTCTATCTATGTTTTTAGCGAGGAATTTCTGAAAGATGTGATCACATTCCTTTATGATTTTATCAGGGTTACTAGGAACTTCTGAGACAGTTTCCTTCTGAGTATTTTTTAAATCATTTTCAAGTTTTAAAAAATTTTCTTTCAGCTCAGAATTTTTCAATCTCAAAGTCTTAGTTTCTTCAGAGTCAAAAACTAGATCCTTTTTCAGGTTCTTATTTATGACTCGAAGTTTCTGATATCTTTCTTTAATTTCGGACAAACTCTCTTCTAATTGAGATCTAGAAAAGTTAGAAAATACCTCTTCTGACTCTGAGCCTGATTCTGATTCTGATTCAGAGGATTCTAAGACATCTGATAAGTTATCTGTAGAGCTATATTGGCTCTTTCATCTTTTGATTATGTCCCATCTTCAGAAGATTCAGAGTCATCCCACGTTGCCATAAGACTTTTCTTCTTTTCCTTAGAGAGTTTCTTTCTAGGTTTCTCTATTTGAAGATTTGGACAATCGCTCCTGTAATGACCTTGTTCATTGCATTCATAGCAGGTAATGTTTATGTTCCTGGATTTTCTGTATTCAAAAGATGGTTTAGATTTTCTGTATCAAGACGATGATTTAGACTGATTCCCTGTTCTTCTAGAATTTCTGAACTTCCTTTGCCTGTGCTTTCACAGCTGATTGATTCTTCTGGATAGAAGGAACATTTCATCTTCTTCTGACGAGGATTCACCAGAGTTTTTTGCTTCTGCTTTTGCCTGCAAAAATTTGGTTTCATATTTATTAGATTTCAGAGCGAGATACTTACCTTGCTTTTGAGGCTCATCTTGTTCTAATTCTATCTCATGACTTTTTAGGGAGCTACCAAGTTCTTCAAGAGAAATTTTATCCAGATCTTTGGCTAGTTTTAATGTTGTGACCATGTGTCTCCATTTATTTGGTAAACTTCTGACGATCTTCTTTACATGATCAGTAGTTGAGTATCCTTTGTCCATAACTTTTAGCCCAGCAACCAGAATTTGAAATCTTGTGAACATTGTTTCAATAGTTTCATCTTCTTCCATTTTGAAGGCTCCATACTTCTGAAGGAGCGCAAGGGGTTTGGTTTCTTTTACTTGCGTGTTTCTTTCATGCGTCATTCTCAAGGAGTCAAACATGTGATTTGTTGTCTCTCTGTTTGTGATCTTCTCATACTCTGAGTATGAGATGACACTCAAGAGAATAGTTTTGGCCTTGTGATGATTTCTGAAATCTCCCTTTTGATGATATGTCATTCTTTTTTTGTCAATCTTCTGGTCGCTTTCATCAACAGGATGTATGTACCCATCAGTCACTATATCCTAAAGATCAGTGTCATAAGCTAGAAATAAACTTCTGATTATGTCTTTCCAATAATCAAACTTTTTACCGTTAAATATTGGGGGCAGCTGCTGATTCTGTCTTTCTCATCATGATAATCATTGTTGATGTTCTGACCTCGTCTCGCCATAGTGTTTTTCCTCCCTTGATATTTTTATGACACGGTTAAGTGTTTGCACCCAGAACTAGGTGCTCTAATACCAATTGAAGAATGGAAAAACACAAGAAGGGGGGTTGAATTGGGATCTTAAAACTTAATGAAAAGAATATGTTGATTTTAATCCTGGTTCGTTTAAACTCAAACTACTCCAGTCCACCCGCCAAGGTAATTTCGCCTCTCTCCAACGAGTTCTTAATCCACTAATTAATCTTGATTACAAAACTACTTTGACAACTGCCAAAGTCTTCATGAGTCTAAAACCACAACCCGATTTTCTCAAGGAATTACAAAATAATATAATTGAGTGTGTACAAATATGTTTTCTAAATAAAACAATATAACAACCGTGATGTATTACACAATTTAAGATTGCTAGGTAGAGCTGGATAATTGATTTTCTTTTTCGTGCGCAAATGTTCTTCACCTGAATGCTTCTTTTCGTCTTCTTTACAGATCATAACACGAATTAATGATCTTTCCAAATCAGGAGATTCTCGTCTCTTTATAGCCGTTACTTTTGATATGCATTGATAAACTGTAACACTTTAAAACTTCTCACGTCAGAGGATGAATGTTACCGTTGGGAGACCCTTACTGCTTGTATCAAAACTTTACAGATCAGAGTATCAGAGATCCTGTTCCACAATGTTGGTGCATTCAGAAGTTGTAACAGAACTTCTTCATATAAGTGTGTCACGCATATTTGCTTCTAAGAAGGATGCGTCTGATTATATCATAATACTCTCATATTCTATGCTCGCATGATCAGAACGTCTAGTGATGTTCTAGTAGATCTTCTATGCTTCTTACATCATAACATATTTTTCACATAAGAACTTCCTGCATATAAAGATACTTCTATTAGCGAGAGTATTTGTTCTTTATATATATATATATATATATATATATATATATATATATATATATATATATATATATATATATATATATATATATATATATATATATATATATATATATATATATATATCATGTGTTTGTTATAATCAAAACTCTTACAGGGATGTAGAATCAAATTATGTTCTAACATTGACACCCAAGGAAAAAGTCCTACCTAACTCAATTTTGTATATACAAGTACCAAGTTCATTAACTTTTTCTTAAACCTCTCGTATACAAAACATTATTTTTTGAGTCAAGTAATATTATTGTTGTTTTACTTTCTCAAAACAGGAGCCTGAAGATTTTGGTTTGAATATTAATGTCAAGTACTTGAAACTTGACATTTTATATTCAAATTCAAAATTTTCAATATAGTAAAAAACTAAGAAGATAATATAATCCGTATGGAAATTGGTGAATAGTAAAAATTAAAAAAGAAAACAATGCATAACCTCCTTCCTTTTCAATTTATTTTCATTCACCCATTTTTATTTTTGTAATATAAGTAGTTTGTTACCTCAGTTGGTTTATCCACTAAGGAGAAAAGTCTTTATTTAATTTAATTTTTTATTTATAAATGAAATAACTTATTACCCTGACAATTATACAAATTCGAGGGGAAAAGTTATACAGTTTTATCTACAAATGAAATTTTTTATGTCGTCCATTTATAAAGTACCATAGGTCAATAAATTCACAACATATCAATCCACAAGTATTAATACAACGGAGAGGAACAATCGCATGTTTTAAACAAAATAAAAATATTGTTGGGGATTAAATTCATGACCAATTAAACTTTCTCTTCAGTTAATAGCTCAACCAAGAGGTAAAATGACACACTTTCCATAACACTCTTATTTATCTTTTCCAGCAAATCGAGGTAAAACTCTTTTTTCATTCGAGGTAAAACGACTTATTCATAGTAATGGATGAATTAATTTCTGAATCTATAAAAAAATTCTATCTAAACCACTTGTTTCAATGAAGATAATGAACCATTTTTATTGTGAGAAAATTTATATAGTTTTAGCAAATGTCAAGAAGAAAAACTATGAGGACATAGTTGAAATGGGTCATAATAATGTTATTGATGAACGTGGAGCCTCTACAAAGAAAAAATCATCATGATGAATACTTTCTACTTTAAGGTATATATCCAATTTTCAAACATATATACTCCCAAGAATATTTATGACTCTTTGATCAGGATTTACAAAGGAGATCAACAAATCAAGAAGGAAAATGTTATAATTTTTCTAGAACAATATGGATTGTTCAAAATGAAGGAATAAGGAAAGACTAGTAGATCACGACTATTGTTAGCTATAATGTACACTTTGAGTTAAAGGGGTGCGGGTTGTTGGTCCAGGGTTCAACTCTTTTGTTTGCGGGTATGACGCTCATGATTTTGATGACTTACATTTTAGTTTTTTTGATAACGAGAACATTGATCATTCTTAAAGTCAATGGTGACATCTTTACAACTCTTTAATGTTGGTGATTAATTTAAAGACATCCCAAGTCTCATCAAGTAGGAGACTCAAGGTTCCATTGAGGTGGCTTTATGATCAGTGTATCTGGCAAAATAACTTGAAAGCTTTAGAGTTTTGAAAGAGGTAAAGTGCAAAAGCTCGTATGATCGTGACTGTCTGAGTGATCAGAGTCTTGTAAACATAGGAGAGTAGCTCCTAAGAAACTTAGTCAACTCACACACATACCTAAAATAGTTTTAAGGCCAGTCTTGACTTAAAAAAATCCCCTAAAAATAATTTTAAGGCCTAGAAAATTTATTAAGGGATTATGTGCTTGATAATGAGACCTTTTTAAGTTGTCTAGTTGATCAAGTCATTTGCATAATATATTAGATAATGCCTAATTGAGTCTATAATCGTTTATACAAATCTCTTAATGATTCGTAACAGTTCTATATCAAAATCTTCCATTTTGGGCCATAATAATTGATTATTTAAAGTGCGAAATTTATTATACTCAAAACCTAATTGTTTAGGTGAGTTAATTAGCCCATAAACTATTTTTATTTTGAGCCAAGTTTTCTCCTATATAAAGGATGTCTTTCCTCACTTCATTTACACCAGATTTCAGAGTTTTTCCTAATTTTTTACAATTTATCTCTCTCTACTCTCCCTCTCTCCACTCTTTGTTCCATTGTAGAACTAGAAATGATGATGGTTGCAAAAACTACGGTGGAGTGAAGCTTCCGATGCAATACATTGATGTGACACCGTGGATAAAATGTTGGAATCATGGTGCTTCTTGAACCACAAGTATCAATCTTGATGCGATGATGTTAACCGATGTTTGCTATTTCCAATATGGTAGACCTAAGGGAGGGTACCTGCATGGTTAGCATCCAACACCTAAGTCAGTTTAAGGTTCAAGGTAGAGGTAGTGAAAGTGGAGATTAGAGATTGTGTAACTTGGAATCCGTTATGAAGGTATTTATACACTGGGCCTTATAGAGTAGGCTGAATAATGGGCCTAGTGCTATTGGACCGCTGGGAGGCGCATATCAGTGGGTCTCGGGTATTTAGTCGGCACACGAAGCAGTGGGTCCCGAGTCATTTAGGTGTCGGCTGCCACACACCACTCTGGTTTTGCAAAAGCGTAATGCATATGTGAGCAATAAATACAATCCCATTATTGAAATGTTTCATCGTTTTTCTTCGATGTGTGACCTGAAAAGGTGTGGGGTGATGTGATGCAACTTTCCATGTAATCGAGTGAACTAGAGTACGGTTGTCTTCCCCATATGAAATATGATCGTCGATTTTCCATTATTTCCTAGTTTTACTCTGATTTGTTTAATTGTCTTTGCTTATATAAAGATGGAGAGAGATAGTGAAATCTTTTTATCCATCTTGTAGAATAAGTTTCTGTAGTCTCTATTAGTATTTCCCTCTTACTATTGTGACTTGCTTTATAGAGTAACTCTCATTACACATTCATAATTTTAAAGCATTAAAGCTTTGACTTTTCAGCTCCCTTCCTTGTTTCAGCGCTATCACCCTCATACTTCAAGCTACCTTCTCTTCTCATCAGCTTTCATTAATGTTTTTAGCGCATTTTCATTACCATGAGTGATAACCATATTGTCGTCGAGAGTGACTCGTAGGTGTCTTTTATTAATAGAGTCGACCAATGCTAATAAGTACCATTGGGTGGCTGCCGAAATAGTAGGGATTCCTTCTGTCTTGAGCACTGTCAAAGCTGTAACCCATGCCAAAATCATGATTGGCAATTCCCCGGATCGGGAGATTCTATCGATAGGTTCGAATGAGAGGATATGCAACTCTTTCGAAGATTGTTCGATTCCTTTGTACGAGTGTCTCTTCACCGGGTTGAGATATGCCACCCTTCTCTAATTTTGAAGTGGTCGTGATGAATCATCTAAAAGTTTCCCCCTCACAGCTTTATTTTGAGTTTGGACTTACCTGACGACATCTCGTATTTCTAAAAATCGTTAAAATTTGAAGCTAGGTTGAAAATTTTAAAGATAATTTTAAGATTTAAAAAAAAAAATCAATTTTCTTATTGTCACTATTTAATTATGAATATTTAAATTACTAGATTTAGAATTATGCTTTTAATCTATTAAAAAAGAAATTTCAGAAACATATTGTTTTTTAATAAAATCTCATAATAAAACACTTGCTTTTTATAAGTATTAATCTTAACATTATCCATTATTTGAGGGTTCCCCAACTTTTATATTTTGGGTCAACGGAACCTAGCAGGCGAGCACATATAACTTGATTGCACATTATCATTATTTGAAATATTATATAAGTTGACAACTCTAACAAGTAAATAAACTATACCCTAGTTGCTATATTTTCATTCTATATAACTTCCTTACTATAGATCTTAGATACTCACAAAAACAACATACTTTGCCTCAAATTTAAGTGTCATACAAGCATATAGTAAAATGGATTCTCGTATCCAATTTTATGTTGTGACTTTCATGGTCACTTTGGCAACAGTTTTGAGCCCTACCGTTGCAAAGCTGACTCCTAATTATTATGACAGAATTTGTCCTAAGGCATTGCCAATCATAAAGTTAGCTGTTAAGCAAGCAATTTATCGTGAGCCACGCATTGGAGCTTCATTATTGCGTTTGCATTTCCACGATTGCTTTGTTAACGTAAGTTACTTCATATCAATTCATGATACATTTTTCTAGTGCCATTAAATAGTATCAAGATATATTCATGTTACACTACAGGGTTGTGATGGATCAGTTCTTCTAGATGACACTCCTACCTTCCGTGGTGAGAAGACTGCATTTCCAAATATCAATTCAATTAGAGGTTTTGAAGTTGTTGATCAAATTAAAGCTGCAGTTACCAAAGCTTGCAGACGCGATGTCGTCTCATGCGCAGATATTTTAGCCATAGCGGCTCGAGATTCTGTAGCCATAGTAAGTCTTTACTCTTTTCTATAATTTTTGGTTTGTAATTCAACTTTTTCTAGTAGAATACTAGTATGTAACTCTACAGCTAACATATTTTGTATCTATTAACAGTTGGGTGGTAACCAATATTGGTACCAAGTGTTGCTAGGAAGAAGAGATGCAAGAACTGCAAGCTGGGATGCTGCAAATGCAAATCTTCCACCTCCATTTTTCAATTTCTCACAACTCATCACAAATTTCAATTCTCATGGCCTAAACCTTAAAGACTTAGTTGTTCTATCTGGTGGCCACACAATTGGACTTGCCAGATGCACTACTTTTAGAGACAGAATCTTCAATGACACCAACATAGACGCCACTTTTGCAGCCAATTTACAGAAAACATGTCCTCGAATAGGAGGCGACAACAGCTTAGCACCATTTGATACTACTCCAAAAAAAGTTGACACAGCATACTATAAGGCATTGTTGTACAAAAAGGGTCTCCTTCATTCTGATCAAGAGCTTTTCAAAGGTGATGGTTCTCAAAGTGATAAATTGGTGCTGAAATATAGCGAAGACTCTTATGCTTTTGCTAAAGATTTTGGAGTTTCTATGATCAAGATGGGTAACTTGAAGCCTCTTACTGGGAAAAAGGGTGAGATAAGGTGCAATTGCAAAAAAGTCAACTACTACTGAATATTACAATGATGGATGGACAAGAAGGACAAAGATTGATTTATTGTTTAATTTATAAGTGTGCCAAATTTTTATATTTTTTATTATTATCTAAACATATTGAGTAAAAACAAAATTAATTTTACCTACTATCTCAGTTTAGTCTGAGTAAAATTTATCCAAAATCCATGTATTAAAATGAGTGAAGCATTTATGTATAAATACATTTTACCTATGTTTTTTTTTCCTGTATTGATTTTTAGTGACAGCAAAAAAGAGTAAATAAATGTTTACGTAAATACATATACCTACGAGAAATAATTTAATGAAATTACGGACTTTTTCGTCACTATTAGCTATAGTTACCGATTTTTGGTATAAAACATTAAAGATCTTACTAAGAGCTTATGGTTTGTTTTAACTAAGGTTATCTTCCGTCACTACAATATCAAATATTATTGTTGGTTTATCAATGTCAAATATAAGAAGTTTAGTCATCTCAACAACAACAAAAGCAACAATAAAAATATAAACACAAAATCAATAGAATAATTAAATATTAAATCTTGACAAACAACAATATTAAACATTTTACATGACACAACGACAAAAAGAACTAACATTGCTATGTTGAATCCACTTTCGTTGTCTCGTTAGAGTTTGAGAAGAAATAAGGGAGATACAAAACTTGTTAATGGATGAAATGATGTTTTTGAGTTTCTTTTATGGAATATATTTTGAGTTTGTTTTAGTGGAGAAATAGTGTTTGATTAATGGAAGATGAAGTACAAAGGGAGAGGAAAGCAAATTCATATAGGGTTTCGTTAACGAAAATGAAAAACAAATAGGGTGACTTTAGGGAGTTGAACTCGCAACATGATTAGATTTTCCTCTCAAGTGAAAGTTTCAACTAAGGTGAAATGTTACGTATTTTAAATTTAAATTAAAAATAAAAGCGTTGAGAGTCAAACCCCATACTTTTTAGCTTTTCTCTTCTATTTCAAAATAAATACAAAAGAAAGGCGCTCAATTTTAAAGGTTTTACTTCAGGTCTATGTACAACTGAGGTAAAACCTTTATTAGAAAATGTATATTTTGTTGTAGTGAAATAGTTTATGAGCACAAAAATTTCCAAAACCAACTTCATCGTCTTTATAGTCTCAATCCTTTTTAGGTTTCACAAATTCAAAATTATCATTATCTTGGATCATGAGAGGTGAAAAACAACCAGTAGTGAAAAACAAATTAAAAATCCTAAGGAGAGTGATAATGAGGTTAAAGAGAGTAAAATGAGGTTGAGAAGAGTTCTGGTGAGAAAAGAGTAGAGATTGAGAAAAATATATCGACGCCATCAGAAAGAGACATTGTCGAGGAGGTAGAGAAGGAAACATCTATTGTTGTTCCTCCTCCCTATACCCAGTCAATTCATTTCCCTCAAAGGTGTGTGGATGCTAAGATAAATTCCCAATCCAAAACGTATGTGGAGGCATTGAAAAATATCCACACCAATGCAACTTTGCCTGAGGTCCTACATAAAAAGAGAAAATTTGAGGACCATGAAACTAGAAAAATCAACAGTTTTAAGAGTGGAAGGTTAACCTTTGAGGTGGTGGATGAAATAACTAAGCCCAAACTTGAAAAGCTGATACTCATGATAGATTCAGAACCACCACCACAAATTCAAAAGAATGAACCACCCCACAGAAGAAAGAAAAGAAAAGGTGAGGGATATATACAAGCGTTGCTAAAAGACCCACTTTAGACAACGCTTCTCCAAAGCGCTGCTAAAAGTCCCACTTTAGACAGCGCTTCTCCAAAGCGCTGCCAAAAGTCTCACTTTAGATAGCGCTTCTCCAAAGCGCTGCTAATAGACCATATTAGACAGCGCTTCTTAGAAGCGCTGTTAAAGGCCCGCGTATGAAGCGCTGCTAAAAGACCCAGCTTAGACAGCGCTGCTATAGGCCTACGTATAAAGTGCTGCTAAAGGCCCATATTAGAAAGCTTTGCTAAAGAAATAAAAAGCGCTGCTAAATGGTTGCTTTATACAGCGCTTAAAAAAAGCGCTGGTAAAGGACCACATTAGCCAACGCTTCTCCCAAGCGCTTTCTAAAGTCATATAAATTTTAAAAAAATAATCTTAAAAGCTGTTGAACCCCAAAATTTTCCCTCCTATTTTTACTCAAAGCATGCTCCTATAGGTCCTCAATTGCTCAAGGTTGAGCAAGAATTGACCAGATAAATTCTCCTCCTAAGGCAGTGAACCTCTAGCTAGGGTTTCACTTTTCACCAAGATGTGTGAGATCTAAAGGTCCCAAATGTTTTCCACGGTCCTATTATGCCTTCAAGATTACCCATGCCAAGTTTCATGCCTTTCTCTACAAGTTTGCTCAGTCAATTGCTCAAATGCTTGGAAGTCAATTGTACTAGGTCAAAAGTCAATTGTGGCCCATGTACAGTCAAACTTCAAGATTTTTGATCAACATCAACATTTTGAAGTGATATCCATCATTTGATCGAGTGTCGATCATGATTCCTCAAGAAATGCTCTCAACTTATCAAAAGTCAAGAATTACTAAATTAGGGTTTCTATAGGAAAAGTCAACCAAACTTTGATCTGGCATAACTTTCACATGATTCATCCATTTTCCCCCAACCAAAGCTAATATTGAAGAGAATATCATTCCTTACAACTTCTCTTCAGCCCTCACATCCAAGAAATGCACCGTTTGAAAGATACAAGCTCATACATTACATGTTATTTTCAGAAAGTCAACAAAAGTCATTTTTTTCCAAGACCTTTTACATCAAGATAAAATCTTCAAATGCAAAATTTATCAAAAGAGGGATTGAATTAGACATCTTGGACTTTCCAAAAAGTCTAAAATCATTATCATGAGTTGAAAATTGAGCAAGTTATGACTTGCACAAGTTGGATAATTTTCAAGAAAATGCATGGAGTCAACTTTGGGCAAAATCATTTTTCAAGCTAATGAGCCTAACTTTTAGGGGCCTAAACATGTTCATGACATGTCTAAGGACCCCTAAAACTATTTTTGCATAGTCTTGATCTTATTTGAATTTTATATTAATTTTATTTAATTAAAAATCAAATTAATCAAAATTAATTCAAATTGTATGGGCCATTATTGATTGGACTTGGTTTGATGCATGGAGAGACCCTATATTTCGTGTACAACAAGGTCAGCATTTCAAATTCATTCAAATTAAAAAAAAGAGACAAGTTTCCATGACTTTGGCAAAGTTACAAAATTTTCATTCATGGCCTTGAAGAACATGATTAAGGCTGTTTAATCCTTTGTTATCTTGTCTCCTCCATCTCCACTATATGAGCAACATACTTCCAAGTCAAATGGTCACAAAAAAATATCCTAGAGACCACGTTCAAACTTCAAATTTTCAAGAGAAACACTCCAATCAGTTTTGGAGTTTGAGGCAAATTCAAAGGCTATTGAAGATCAATAAACAATCCTTGAAGGTCACTGAAGGTATTCCAACCAATTCCAGGGCTTGTAGCTTCGTGAAACACTCCCACTAAGTCACGGTTTGCACTTAGTTTTCCCAAATTCATTTTCCTCCATTCACTCATTATTAATTCAATTTGCTTGCATATTTTCATTCGTGGTGATGCATAGAACATTTCTAGATGTTTTACTTTGAGTATGAGTGCAGGTATAAGGATCACCATTGTTAGGATTCCGAGCTCCCAATTTGGGGAACCCAATTTAAAGGCCAAATTGGATGAAATTGATGGTGCCAATGAAATTGTTAGTGACAACAAAAATGAGTAAATAAATGTTTACGTAAATACATGTACCTACGATAAAAATTTAATGAATTTACGTACTTTTTCGTCACTATTAGCTATAGTTACCGATTTTTGGTATAAAACATTAAAGATCTTACAAAGAGCTTATGGTTTGTTTTAACTAAGGTTATCTTCCGTCACTACAATACCAAATATTATTTTTGGTTTATCAATGTCAAATATAAGAAGTTTAGTCATCTCAACAACAACAAAAGCAGCAATAAAAATAAACACAAAATCAATAGAATAATTAAATATTAAATCTCGACAAACAACAACATTAAACATTTTACATGACACAACGACAAAAAGAACTAACATTGCCATGTGGAATCCACTTTCGTTGTCTCGTTAGAGTTTGAGAATAAATAAGGGAGATACAAAACTTGTTAATGGAAGAAACGATATTTTTGAGTTTCTTTTATGGAATATATTTTGAATTTGTTTTAGTGGAGAAATAGTGTTTGATTAATGGAAGATGGAGTACAAAGGGAGAGGAAAGCAAATTCATATAGGGTTTCGTTAACGAAAATAAAAAAGTGAATAAACATAGAGTGTTATATATATCTTGAATAAATAAATAGGGTGACTTTACTCCTCAGTTAAGAGTTCCAACCGAGGGGACGTGTAACATATTTTTCATTTAAAAATTTAAAGAAAAAGGAATGTTCCACTAATTTATAAGCAAAACACAAAATTGAGGTCGGTGGGAGTCGAACTGGCAACATAATTAGATTTTCTCCTTGAGTGAAAGTTGCAACTAAAGTGAAATGTTATGTATTTTAAATTAAAAATAAAAGTAAAAGCGTTGAGAGTCAAACCCCAAACTTCTTAACTTTTCCCTTCAATTTGTTGTTCTAACTGATGTGAAATATAATATATTTTTAATTTCAAAATAAACACAAAAGGAAGGCACTCAATTTTAAAGTTTTTACTTCAGATCTCTGTACAACTGAGGTAAAACATTTATTAGAAAATATATATTTTGTTGTAGTGAAATAGTTTATTAAAGTATTTGTTGTCCATGGACTTGAGAAAAGTGACCATGCAAATCTTATAGTTTTCATAATTAGTTTCATCAAAAATAGGTGGACGGTTAACAAATCCTCTTCCATCATATTTTAATCCAACAATCTCCTCCCAGTGTCAGCCGGGGGGATTCGAAACCATGACCTTGCTCCGATATCACTTGTAGAAGTGAAAAACACAAGAAGTGAGGATTGAATTGAAAACTTAAAATCAAATGCGCAAAGACACAATATTTTTATCCTGGTTCGTTTGATCTCAAACTACTCCAATCCACCCGTCATGGTGATTTCGCCTCTCTCCAATGAGGACTTAATTCACTAATCAAAAACTGATTACAATCACTACTTTGACAACTGTCAAAGTCCTCTTGAGTACAACCACAACCCGATCAATCTCAAGGAAAACAGTCTTAATCAAGATAAAAGAATTATGTGTATCGTTGTTTTTCTTTACAAAAACAGTTATCACAACTCTGATATTTTACATAATTTTGAGCGTGAAACGAGTATGTAAGCTTGCAACGTTTTGAGATGTATTGCAGTTGTGTTGTAAAAAACCGTTAACGATTTGTCCTCTTAGCTTGTTTATATAGGCAGTGGAATCATGTCCAACATAAAGCGTGATAATGGACATTTAAGCTGTTTCCATATTGAGAAGATTTGTGTCTGAATGAAGCCGTTGCATGTGATGTTGTCTTTATTGAATAGTAACGCTTCAGAATCTTACAATCTTGTATGCTGCAATTGCTTCATAATATTTATGACTTAGAGTTGTGAGAATCTGCCTGTATATGAACCTTATGTTCAGAATCAGAGTATTCCTCACTTCAGTGCAGGTTCTGATCATCATTCTTCAGCGCAGATTCTGATTACCTTAGCAATAAAGCTTAACTTCTGATGCTGCTTTGGTCAGAACTTCTGCATACACAATAACACAATTTTAGAGTGCATATTTGTTCTTTGTATTCGTTATCATCAAAACTCTAATTAAGGGTTGTAGAATCAAACTATGTTCTAACAATCTCCCCCTTTTTGATGATGACAAAAACTAGAATTTTCAATGAAAAATATAGAACAAAAAACTTAAGAGAGACTCCCCCTGAGTTGATTACTTCCTTGAAGTTCCTTCTCGTCAGAGCTTTTGATGCATCTCCTTCTGTTCTTATCAAAATGTGTTCCTGTTCAAGCTTTTCAGAAAGTAGAGGTTAAAATATTCAGAATGTTTGAGACTTTGTCCCGGTATACTGTTATTGAAAATATCTTACCTTCTCCCCCTTTTTGTCAGGTATCAAAAATCAATATAATCAGAGTTAAAAAGATGAATTATATTGAAAATAGAATGCAATGACAAGTTTTAGAAACAAGGAGGTAAAGAAAAAAATTACAGATAAACAATTTTTAAAGAAAATCTAAGAAGGAGTGGGAAGACGTGTGAACAACGCTTCCAACAAGCTCTTGATTTCTTTTGTAGTATCTTCTTGTTTATCCAGAATACCCTTGATCTCTTTATTTGTATCCTCTTTCTTATCTAGTCTGGCATGGATTAATGCATTCTCTTTCTTCAACACTTTCAGAGTTTACATGACTAGATACGAAGCTGGTGTATCTTCAAGGGTTGCATGTTGTTCAGAACATTCTGCAGCCTCTTCTGATTGAGCCACTTCTTCTGCTGCAATCATATTTTCTGGAGCAGTAGTCAGAGAGAGACTATCAGAATCTGGTTCAACAACTTCTGAAGGATGGTGCTCTTTCCAGGGAGCATTATCCAGCGGAAGAATTTCTTTCTTGCACCATTGGCTCAAAACTTGATCTTGGAAGGCTTTCAGGAGATCGTTAAAGTTATGCTGAGTTCTTTCATAGCCCAATTCTTTCAGCTTCAGAGTTTCAGAGTTGAGCCATTTTCTGAATCTTTCCCACAGAGAATCAGAAGTAGCAGGATTAGAAACCTCTTGTCTTGCTTGCTTCAAAGAATTGATCCATTCCTGAATTTCTGTTTCAAAAATCAACACACTCTTACCAACATCTGATTTGGTTGCGGTTGGTTTAGGTTTGGGAATGACAATTTTGTTTAAGGTGGAAGCTAGTCGGTCTAGCACTAGTGGATCAATGACAATTCTGAGGTTGTCAGCTGGATGGATGATGGGTGAAGGAATGGAAGAGTCAGAAATTAGAATTGGTGTGTTAGGGGTGTTTGGTGGTGTAGATTCATACCGTGAAGGGATTTCTAGAATATCATGAATATTTAGAGGTAAGCAAACTGTAAGGGATTCTGTTATTTCAGGGATTGGGACAGTGGTATCAGAATCTGAAAGAGAGTCTTCAGATTGGTTTGCGGTAGCGTGTTGAGTTTCTGGTTCAGGAATTTCAGAGGATGGGTTTTCAGAAGGTGGAGAGAGAGAGTGTCTATTTTCTGGTTATGGTGAGTTGAGGTTCAGATGTTCTGGTTGAGGAGAGTGTGGTTGTGGATTTTCTGGTTGTTGTTGAGAGTTTGGATTTTCTAGTATTGAAGAGGAAAAGTCTTGATCAAACAGATCAATGTCAGATAGAACTTTGGCAAGTTCGGGTTGATGATGTTCTGGATTTGGATTTTGATTGGGGGAGTGAGGTTCATTCAAAAAGTTTCCAAGAGTTACAGATGGGTCAAACTCTATGTCAAAATCCTCAAATGTTTAGGGTGAAAGATTTTCTATTGGTTGAGGGGGAATGGTTTCAGATGTTGGAACAACTATTGATTCTATAACAGAAACAGAAGATGAGTTACCTTTCTTTTTTGCATCTTTAGGTGTCCTCTGAGAGGATCCTTCTTGTGATGTGTTGGGAGAACTGACTAGATGTTTTGCGTTTCATTCGCACTTGTGCGGTTAGCAAGAGTCGCCATCGACTTTTCTTTTATCCAAAAGGAAAGGCAAAAAGCACAGGAAAGACCTTTCGATAATTTTCTCGGGTTCGGGGGTAGATTATGAAAAGGGAAGGTATTAGCACCCTTTTCATCCATGGTTTTCTATGGGCTCTTAGTTACTCATTTAGATCACTTGCTTTTGTTTGATTGTGTGCTTGTGGTGTGGGTTTCAAAAGTATTTTGAAAATGTGACTTTGTAATGATTTTCGTCTCTATAAGAATCCGCACAAAGTGTTGTTTCGAAAATAGTTCAAAAAGATGTTTATGGGACGTGTTTTGAAAAGTGTTTTGAAAAGAGGTTTTGCAATGGTTCTCGTCTCTATAAGAACGTATACAAAACGTTTTGTCTTTTGAAAGTGCTTTGAAATGGAGGTTAGGTGTGAAATTTTTTGTCGTAAGAAAGCGAGTAACTAAGAGAATCTATGTACTCGAAAGGTCTTGAGTTGTTCTTTTCTTCTTCCTTTTAATGGTGCTATCTTACCATTGATTTGGTAAGAAACCCCATCATTGGATGTGAAGGGACAGGCGCGAGTCAATTTTACAATCATTGAAGGCAACTTGTGAGACGCTCTAGCAATTTTGTAAGGGACGCGATCGTTTTAATCGAAGGCAACATCGAGGGTTATCGAGGGTCTACGATCTTTGTTTATTGAAGGACCATTGCTAGAACGTTGCATATTCGAGGGACATGATTGTATTTCCGAGGCAACGAGCGGGGTTACCCTAGAGGTGCGCGTGAGAGAAAATGTGTTGGTTTCAAGTTATTTATTCTTTGATTAGGTCATCTAGCGATTGATTTTTGAATCTTACCATACACGCCTAGTTACTATACAGTATATAGAAAGCAATAAATTGCGGGAATTGAAATTCTAAACTATTACAGAATGTTCGGGAATGGGGGTACAATTGTTACAAATGGGGATGAATCAAAATATCAAGCAATACAACCAAATCGAATTGTTGCACGATTTAATATAAAGCTATGACAATTTATGAAATAAATAAATCAATAAAGTACGAAATGCAATGTATTTACTTGAAAAAAGAAAAAGAAAACCTATTCTAAAAAAGAAATTGATTTGAATTATAATCTTTATTAATATTTTTTGTATTTTTATTAATTATGAATAAGTTTAAAGAAAGGAAAACAAATTAAATTAAAATTTTGATGTTTTTATTAAGTGTAAAAAAATTAATAAAGACAAATTATAAAAAAAGAAAATGATAAAAAATTAACTTCAAGACTTAAATTAATTTAATAAAAAAAAGTATTGAGTTTTATTAGTAATTTTATTATCAAAAAAAGAAAGAAATTAACTAACAAATGACAAATGGGCTTAAGGGATTTAAAGGATGCTTGGCCCAAAGAAAAATTGTCATTGCTGAAACAAAAAGAAACAAGGCCATATGGGGGGGTACAAAACGCGTTTGGGCTTTAGGGTTTGAACAAGACAGGCCCAATGCTCTCTTAAGCTGTTTAACATTTTTTTAATTAAGGGAAACATGAATTAGGGTTCTTTGGCTTACAGCGGCTCTCTTCGTCCCTTTCGTCCCTCTCTTCCAATTTCGTTCATCTTTCTCACTAAACGTCCCTCTTCTCTTCCCAATTTCGTGAATAAAACGCCCATTGGCTTCTTTGATTTAAAATGATTTACGTTTTTTTTCCGGAAATCCCTAAGTTTGAAATGAATTTGACTAAGGGGTTTGAAATTTGTTTTATTATGATCCTACCTCTACCCTTAAGTTGCCGGAGCGCCTCTCAACCTCACCTCTTAACCAAACGCTAACGGTTTCGTTCTTGAAAGGTAAAGTTCTGTTTTGTTTAAGGCTTTAACAGTTTCATCATTTGTTTTTGTCTTGTTCATGCTCTTCTATTAATCTACTTGCTATTCATTTGAGATGCAGTAAATAGTTTGTAAAAAGGGTGAAGAAACCATACCTGTTTAGGGCTTTTCTGTGAAATGGAAGGGAATGGTGAGATGGAGGGAGGCGCTCCCTGGTGGCGGATTTTGCGAGGGAGGAGATGAAGATTGAAAGCCTTGCTTTTCTGGTAACTTCTTTTTGCCCTTTGAGCTTTGAATGATGATGATGCTATACTTATGGACTTTGTGATTTTTGTGTTGTTTGATCAGTTTGAAACTTTGTTGGTTTTCTTTTTTTGATTTGTTGGGTATCTGGGATGATGTTACTGAGTTTTTGTTTGTTGGATGTTGGGATGATTTTGACAGTTTTGGAAGTTTGGTTTGAACTGGTTTGATGGATGAAGGTTGTTACAGTTTGCAGGTTTGGGATTTTTTTGTGGTTTGTTGTTACAGTTTGCAGGCTTTGTGAGTTTGACAGTATTTTTGAAGGTTGTGTTTTGTTGGCTTGAGATTAGGCTTGGGACTTTCTTTTGACAGTGCAGGCCTTGTGAGTTTGTGATTTTTTTGTTGATGGTTTTGGAATTTTACTGGTTTTTGTTACAGTTGAAGGTTGGTTTGAGGGTTCTGGCTGTTTGATGAGGTTTCTGGGAGTTTTGTCTTTTGGAGACTGTTTTGGATTTTTGACAGTTTTGTTGTTTTGGATTTTTGACAGTTTTGTTGTTTTGGATTTGTTGGTTAATAGGTTTTTGTTATACAGTTTTGAAGGTTTGTTTGTGGCCTTGAGACCAGGCTTGGGATATTGGTTTGAAATGTTGCTACAGATTTGGTGTTGAAAATGGTTTTTGAGGTTTTTAATGTTGGTTTGACAGTTTGGAGGTTTTCTGAGTTGTGTTTGATAATTTTTGTCCTCTTCTTGCTTGAGCCCTATCTACTATTATATTAGTTGCCTTTTGACAGCTTATTCAAAAAAGGGGGAAAATCCCATATTTTGAATACTTTAGCCTTTTGTTCTTTTGCTCTCTTTGTTGCAGTTTTGTTTTTCAGCATACTCTATGCAACTTGTGACAGGCTATGGGCAGGGCAGCAAAGTTGTACCTTTTGTGTAATTCCAATAACTTAGGTGATTTATTTCCTCTCTCTCCTCTCTCAATGATAAAAACAAATTGCTTTTTCACCTTTTTTCTGAAAAGTTTGCAAATAACTTGGAAAATGATGATTATGGCTTATTGAACAAGCCTCTTGCCTGTTGACTTAGTTTATCATATATTATATTTTCTTGCTGATGCCTGCTCTAGCTGTTATGCTTCTGTTTCTTGTACTTTGTTTTGCCATGCTGCTGCATTCAGTTTGGACTATTTGTTTTGTCCAGCTTGCTTGCATTGTTTGTTTGGTGATGCGCTGCTTGTTTGGCCCTGTTTTGCGCCTTCTGTTTGTTATATTGTTTGCTTACATTTCCCTTGTTTGGATAGTTTGCTTACATTTCCTATTTCTTCTTTTTGTGAACCAAGAGGAATAATTCTCTTGTGATTTGCAAATAGAGAAAAATAAAAAATGTGATGAAATAAAAAAATAGCCTTTTGATTCCAAATTGCAAACTTTAATGATGAACACTTTTTTCTTTTGAAAATTCTTTGCTCATGTCCAGTTAACTGTACTAACTATTTTTCTGTCTTTCATTTTCATGTGAGCACAACTGGATGGTGGCCAAGCAGGGGAAGCACGAGACTCTGTGGCAAGCATGGAAGCAATGGAAGATCAGTCAACCTTAGGCATAGATTCAATTTCTTTGTAATTTAGAGAGAAACATTCAATTAATTGTACTAATTTATTTTTCAAATACGATAAGTTATAAAACCTAAAGCATTTAAACAATAAATTATTTTGTAACAACTTTTGAAATAAATGGAGAAAGTCTTATGAGACATTCTGATGTCCATTAAAATCCTTTACTGTCAATAACTCGCAATTTTCTCTTCGCATCTTAACTAAATCTTACAGATTCCCAATCAAGATAAATGAAACAAAATGCTCCAATATGATAACTTAAACTCCAAGTAATCCAATAACTCTGTAATCTTACAACTGCATTCTAATCAAAACACGCACTGTCTATTCCAATTCCTAAACAAGCAATTGTTTTTTAGAAGACGCAAATCATCTGGTTAACCTTGAGAACAAACACTATTTTTTCAGTAATCTTGAGAAAGCATGAAAACATTGTGAAAGCCAATTGGATCTTTGAGAATTCATTTCTTTTGAGAATTGCAAAAGAAAACCCTAATTACTGGTTTACTGCCAAAGGTGAAAATCTGTCTGATCGATTCCTGAGCCAACTTGAATATTTGAGAAACCCTAAGGTTGTGCTTTCTATGAAAAATGGGAGGGCAAATTTTAGGGTACAACAGCTGCCTCTGTTCAATCTTCTTGAACCTGAAGAGTTAGATCGACGAGTTTTGTCGTTCGTGACTCGAAGGTAAAAGATGATTGGACACTAGAGTGCCCATAAATTTGCGCTCAGCAAAGGTGTAATTGAGGGAATCGGCTTAAAGATGTCATACAGAGAGATATTAGAATCTTGTTGGAGGTGGGCTTGCAGATGCCATCCAAGAATGTTTGGTTGTAAATCGACATAATAAGCATCAGAATGGTGTCCATATTAGGAACGTATCTGAACTGTATTTGAACTATATCTTGAAATTAAGTCTGAATAAGCATCAGGGTGATCAGGGAAATCCTAGTTCCTAGGATGCTTCTGCATCATCTTGTATTATCAGAGCTTTTGAAACAGTAACCTCCAAATTTTGTTCAAAGGTAGCATTTAACCAAAGTTGAATAAGCCACAAGGGTCCAGAGAGAATGCAATTTTCGTACGAGGAAATGCCTAATGTATGGTATAAATTAGCCAGCAGTAACTTGCCCAAGCATATTTTTCGATTTACAAGAAGTTAGGTCGCTAAGCGAACATAATTCTTAGCTATTTGTAAAGAGCTTGAACAAAAGAAAGGTAAAAAATCTAGAGGATCAAAAAAGCAATGTGTTCTCGATCGAAAACCTCCTGAGTAGTTTTATCGTGGTGGTGAGTAATATATTTCTTAAAACTAGTGTAATCAAAGTCAAAATCAACATCATTTTGGTTTTACAGGGTAGGATCAAATGTTTTGCTTGTTGGTCAAAGACCAGTTATGATTGTTACATCTAATAAAGTCGGCATAATCATTCCGCAAGGAAGATGGAAAGTATTTGTCCATCCTTTCCAGAAGAAGATCGAGGCAACCAACATATAAGAGTTGTATGTAGGACCAGTCCTAGAAAGTTGGATAAGGTCCAAGATACCTAACTTTTCCCATTGTCCTTATTTTTGGCTTTGCACTTTGTTTAGCCACGCAAGATATTTCTTGTTATAGGGAGGGAATGATTGAAAAACCCATGCAGGCACGTCTGTAAACTTCAAGTCGATGGCTCATTTTTCAATTGCATAGGGTGCAACAAAAAAAACAAGGAATGAACTTTTTTGCTTTCTCGGGATGAGATTTTGGAGTCAAAAACAGTCCTAAGAACGCCTAAAGTTTATTAGAAAGAGAAAATGGGATGCGTACCTGTGAACTCCAAATGGCTGTTTTTTCTTTTTCTAATGGAGGTTCAGGTATGTGGTTCCTCCCTAAATCTCCGTCAAATATCAAAATGATGAACACAAGTGGGTTATTACTGGTGAATTTTGTGACGTTTGAAGTGGATGTCATTATTGTTCTAGGTTTTGAGTTTTTTTGTCACTTCACCATGCCATATCCATTTCTTGTAATTTTGAATAATTTCATCACAACCTAAATGATTCATTATATCTTTCTTTGTATTTTTTTTTTTTTTTGCATATTTCGGAAAATTTTACAAGGACAGCAAAAAAATCTCCTAATTGTTAGAAAGGTTTTTTCCACGAAATCAAGAAATTATATCATTTCGTTCTCATACTCTTTACTTAATCTATTGACTTTCATTCAATTACGATCCATAATCACATAAAGCTTTTGAAAATAAAATAAAAATAGTACAAAGCCAACAAAAATGAACATTTAATCTCAATAAAATAATAATAACTACAAACAACAATATAATATAAAAAATTGTATAAGCCTCAAAAACCATAATAACAACAACATCAACAACAAGAATAACTGACAAACAACAATAGTAATGGAGAACTTGTACATACCAGAAATGTGATGAGAGACTAAAAGAAAAGTGTTGCTTCTTTTTACACCCTGGAATGATGTGTCATTGGAGAATAATGATGTTCTTTTGTTCGCTAGAGAATAATGATGTTCTTTCGTTTGCTAGGGCTCACAATGTGAAATGAGGCTTAACCTTAAGTATGAAGGAATAAAAAATTTAGATAATTTTATGTTAGTTTTTTGGAAAATTGAGGGAACATATTCAACGTAAATTCTATAAAAAATAAAGGCACCTTTTTGGGTCTAAATGAATAAAAATTTAGAGAGTTATTATCTCGGTTTTCTAAAAAACCGAGGGAACATATCTGACGTAAAGTCTATAAAAAATAAACATGTCTTTTTACTTCTAAATAAAACTTAAAATTGCAGGAGCTGAGAATCAAAGTTCAAACTCTGAGCAAGTTTTCATGTCGGTTTAGCCAAAAATCGAGGGAAAATATTAAGTTTTTCCATGAAATGGACAGTTCCCTGTCATTTGACCTCGAATTTTCAATTATTGAGATGAAAGCTTTGTCATGAAATATATTATTTATAGCAGTGTATTGTTATTAGAATATTATAGTAGACATCTTGATTTATAGAATAGTCATGATTGTATAACAAATATATATAGAAACTTACATTGTATAATTATCATTGGGAAATCAATAGAAAGGCCATACCTATCATTCCAATACAAACAAATTTTAAAACCTTCAAATACCTTTTTGTTTAATTAAAATTAAACTAGACTAAAAAATATAACATAGTCCTCGAGATTGATATTCCAGTAACTATCATTATTATGCTTACTAATTTATCGATCATATCTCACTTAGAACAATAACACACTTAGCAAGAAAATATTTTGATATTACACGCCAAGTAGCCTCCACATTCATATCTCTATACCTCCCAGCTTTTGTCAAAGATGTGTTAGCCATGTTAAGAATCTCTCCCATTATTTTTGATGTAAACTCTTTTTTGGATCAACATTTGTGAACTCGATGTTAGCATATTCTTATAGAATTTTTTTCTATTGATACATAATTACTCTGATAAAATACTTTTATTAGTGAATTTCCTGATGATACTTTTAATTACGATTTTAGCAACAAATTTAGTTTAAAAATTTATTTTTTATGTGCAAATAAATTTAATATCTCAAAGCTTTATACATATATAGTTTGTATATATTTAATGTGTAAAATTTATTAATTGAATCAAAATATACCATGATATTATTTTATAAAATTAATTTTTTATATATTTATTTAATGTAGTAATTTAGTTGGATGCACATATGGACTATAGATTGAAAATATATATATATATATATATATATATATATATATATATATATATATATATATATATATATATATATATATATTGTTCTGGACTGGACCCGACAGGCCCAATAACATTGCTAAGGCCCAATCCAAATGGACTTGCTGAGGACCACGCCGACCAAAGGGTCACAGTCATGCCCGACGCGCTCCCTGAGGTTACTTGCTCGACCTCTACAACTCCAGCTCGACATCCTGCTGTCCAGCTCGACATCACCTCGAGCACCCCAACTAGGGCAGACTCAGTCCACTGCACTCCCAACGAGACCCCGAAAAGACCGCGTCTCCGTCCGCCCGCACTTCACGCAGAACATCCAAGAAGGGGACCACGTGCGGGTCCCCACTACGCACGTAGAACCTGGCAGTTCCTCCATTGGGCCAAACCTGCCCGGCCCAAGGGAGGAACCTTGGCCCAGCGCTGGGGGCTATAAATACCCTCTGTCTCCAGAGGGTCAGGTATTCATCATTCTACCCATACACTAGCTATTACCTGCTCGTGCTTCTACTTACTTCAGCATCGGAGTGTCTTGCAGGTACCCCCCCCCCCCCCACCTCGTTCAAAAAGCTTTCAGCTCAGAGCCAGCCGTGACGGTCCATTTCTGATCAGGTCAGATCAGTGGCACCGTCTGTAGGAAACTAGCTTCCCCGTCTTACAAACAACTCAAAAGACCAAAGCTCAAAATTCAACTACCTGTCATGGCTGATCCAGCTCGCGATGAGCAGAACGTCCGTGTCGCCGACACCAATAACGGCACGGCGGACAAAAACGGACATCTCGACAACGTCGGTGTTGTACCCCAAAATTTTCCCTCCCATATTCTTCAAGAAATTGCCAAGCCAAGTCACAAAATTCCCCAAGGGTGGCACAGTCCAACTGCCTCCTAAACAGTCAAAATTAGGGTTTTGAGTCTGATCAAGAAAAGGAAGTGTTCAAAGGCTCAATCAAGTCTCATATGCTTACAAACATGGTCAAGCATCCTCATATCAAGTTTCAAGGCATTCAGCTCAAGATTGCACAGTCAAAACCCTAAATTGCACTACAGTCAACTGTAGGGGCAAAATGGTCATTTGACAGTCAAAAGTTCAAATTTTTGGTCAACATATCATTTTGAAGCCACAAACATCATTTGATCAATGCTTGATCATGATTCTCAAAATTTGGCTCAGAAATCATCAAAGATGCAAAAGTTGCTATATTTGGACAGCTGAAAAAGTCAACTGAAATTGACCAGAGCATAACTTTCACATGGATTATCAGAAAAATCCCATCCAAAGCTCATTTTGAAGATAAAGACATTTCCTACAACTCATCTTCATACTTCAAGTCCAAGAAATGCTCTCACAAAAAGTTATCAATTTCAACATTATAGGTCATTTTCAAAAGTCAACAAAAAGGGACTTTAAGTCAAAGGCCATAACTTGAGATTGGAAAATCAAAATGACATGGGACCAAAGGCATTGGTTAAAGGACTCAAAGACCTTTCCAAAATGTCCCAGAACATGAGAAAAGCTTAAAAATTGAGCAAGTTATGCATTGGAGAAGTTGGGAAATTTTTGTGAAATGGCAAAAGTCAACTATCCTTGAAACTTCAATTTTTGACAAAAGGGCCCACTTTCTTCCACTTGATTCAGCCTTGTCATGCCACACACGTGTCCCATGATTAATTTCAAGACCAAATATTGATTTTTCTATTTTATTTAATTTTTGATAATTTAATTCATTTTAAATCTTTAAAAATTCAAATAAAATTCAAAAGTCAATGAAATAGTGTCATTTGAATTGGGATAGCTTCCATATATCATGTGCCAGCTCACAAACTCATGCTAGGGTTAGATTATACACCAAGTCTTGGTTTTGCTTAAAAAAGGGAAAAGTTTGTTAATGGTAAAAGACCAAAGACCAATTCTCTCATGGGCATGGATAAAGGCCAACTAATGACCTAATTCTCTTCCCTCAGAAGTGCTAAGTCAAACCCTAACCACAACAGACCAAAGGCTGCGCTCAAAAGCTTATTGAAAACTTGAAAAATTGGCCATATAACTCAATTCTGAAATCAAGGTTCTGGGGGGATTAAAGTCCTAATATTGATTCTAAAAGCTTCCTTGCCAACTTCTGATCACATTCCAATCAAAAACAACAACTCAAACCCAAAGAATTGGTAAAGCGGATTCCAACTGAACCAAGAAAAATCCATAATCGTGCTTTGATTTCTAGGCATCCTCACTGCATTTTAATCATACATTCATGTTCCTTGTCAAGTTTTGAAACTAACCATGTGATCCAATTGCGTTTTTGTGCTATATATGAGAAAATACCATGCGCGATTTTTAGGGTTTGCAGGACTGAAATTTGGGGCTTTCATAACAAGGCAAAATTAGAACTCCAAATGACCACCAATGGATTCAGCGCATCAAGACGAAGAAATCTTGACCCTCGCGCCCAATTTATGAATTACCTAGCGCTAATCGCTATTTTTCCAAAAGCAGTCTAACACCACGTTTGCAAAACCGTTGCTTAAGGTTTATGTTTCAGGAAAAAAGGGAAGAAGATGATTCCGTGTCCATCAGTCATTGGTGCGTTTGAACTGCGCGCGTTTTTGAAGCACTAACGTTTCGTTTATTTTTATTATGTTTATTGTTTGTTTAATATACAAAGTAACAAAATAGCCCGGTTGGCAGACACGCACGTTGATGACTCTCAGGACCTGGGTTCGATCCCAGGTCCCCTCACTTTCCTTATGTTTTCATCTTCAATATGTTCTTATGCAATCATTAGACAGGTGACTACCGTGTGTCCACAAGATCCAAGCGCACATGTGTCCAGGAGATGCAGATCAAGGGCTCAGATCCAAGGCCTATGGTAAACGCTGGTCAACGCACTAGCACACAAACTGGCCAAAGTCAGTGGATCCATGCTTATTGGGCCTGATTTGCTGAACCAAAACCTCACAAATTGGGACTACACCCCACCCTGGTTTGCAAATATTTTTATTTTTCTCATCTCTTTTAATTATTATTTTTATTTGTTTTCTTGTTTTAATTTAATTCAATATTTTTGCAATACATAAAAAATATAGAAAAATCAGAAAAAGATGAAAATATAATAAATTATTTTATTTTACTATTTTTGTAAATAAATGCATGTAAATAAACTTAGTTTTAATTAGGTTATAATTTTAATCCTTTTAATAATTAAAAATCCAAAAATAGAATTAGGTTTAATTTTTATTCTTCTTAATTTCCCTTTTTACAATAATATTGCTTATTTTATTTATTTTCTATAATTAAATTTTGCATGTAAATTAACTTAGATTTAAATTAGGTTAAAACTTAATATTTTCGCAATAAACTTAAAAACCATCAGAATTAGGGTTTGACATTTTATTCTAATCGTAATTAATTCTCTTTTTCCATTACATCATAAAAAACACAAAAATACCAAAAACATTTAATTTTCATTTTTTATTTTAATTCCTTATCTTTTGCAAAAAGGGTCCAACGCCCTCGTTTCTTTAATTTCGCGTATTTTATTTTATGTCGTTTAATTAATTTTGTATCTCTCCCAAAGCATTGTAATTTAAATTTCTTGCACTATTATTTCTTTTGCTTTATTACTTTTCTGTCAAATCGGGTCCGGATTAATTTTGGCGATGTGGACCCGCGCCATTTGTAATAGCCTTAGATTTATTTTCCCGCAAATACCTTTAAACTGTTAAACAAGCATGAAAGAATGTATGGCCTTAAAAATAAAATCAAGCGTAGATCACAACAAACATGACAAGACAAATATCAATGAAAACGACACATGAATCGCACACACCACCCCTAGGGTACGCCTCACTGTTGCCTTGCCTCGAAAGGTGATCGTCGAGTAGAGGATGTCTTAGTAAGTCCTCATGATCCGGGAACCTGGCATGAGGGTAGCTTCTAAGGTATCTTCCCATTGCTCTGGTGATCACCATGTCCCTACAAACTCGAATTGACCCGAACACCTCCAACGGTGGTGCTACCTACCTCCCAATGGTGGGATGGCACTACTTTAAAGGAAATTTACACAGACGGATTCCTTAGGGTATGTAGACGACTCCTGGATACTTGCTCTCTTCAAAACAAACTGAAATCTTTTCACACCAACACTTTTCAAAAGCTTTCAAAACAAATTTTTCAAACACTCTTACGTACGAGTCGAACTGAAATTTTTCAAAGAAACTTTTTTAAAACCCACATTGAAAAGCAAACAAACAATTTTGAAAACACATTGAGCAAGTATCTAAGAGCCCATGGATAACCATGGATAGAAAGGGTGCTAACACCTTCCCTTTCTATAATCTACCTCCCGAACCGAGAGCAATCTCTTTAAGGAATTTTTCTGTGCTTTTGTCCTTTCCATTTGGAGAAAATAAAAGACGGTGGCGACTCTTGCTTCCGCGACATTTCGCGAACCAGCTTTAAACAGTCAGTTCCAGATCCACCGATCACAGAACTGGCGACTCTGCTGGGGATAAACTTAAAGTGAGGTATACCTTAGGGTTAGTTCATAACTGTGTTTTCAATTGCTTTCCTTGTGTGCTTTAAATTAGGGGTTGCTTGGGAGTTCTATAGATCCTAACCCGGATCTGGGGAATACCTTCTTAGAAAGTAGCAACAAGGCTGTGAGGGAACTGTGCGGGGTATACCGACATGGTTGAAACAGTCTGCTACGTTGATGTGGCACTTTGGTGTGTACCGGTAACCCTTGAGTTCAGTCAAGGAGAGTACGGGGCCTCCATGTGGTGTCATGAAGCATCAACAGACCTTAGGAACCTTAATTGAACCATCTTGGCCTCTTTAGGGTAGTGAGATAACTGACTTTGGTGCGGTCCGAGGTTGGTTGATACTCGATACTACACTCAATTGAGGGTTGCTTTCCTGGAATATTTCGGTCGCCAGTTCAGTGGCTAAATCGAAACGATGAACAATGAAAGCAATCCCGTGATATTGGGAACCTTAGAACCCGGTTACTTTGATTAGGACAGGTTGAACTCACCAACTTCAAGAGGGTACTACCCAGACCCCATGCTGGCCTTAAACCTTAAGGGCTTGTCTTGTGTGCCTTGTGTGCCTTACATGTTTGTCTTTGTACATATCTGTGGTGTGTTTAATCATAGCGTCATGACATCATCCAGCATCATATGCATTAACTAACCATTTCAGGGGTTCGAATTTTCATCTTTGTTCTTGTTTTGTAGGACATGGAAACTGTTCGTAGAAAGACAATTCAAATCAGTCTTGTAAGGATCCCTCCTCAGCTTAAGGAGCTTATATCCAGGATTCCCGAGAACTCTTCATTCAGTGAAAGGCATGGAAGCCTCATCAGCTTGGTCAACACCAACATTGAGGAAGATATGATAAAGGTCTTATTCCAGTTCTTTGACCCTCTACATCACTGTTTTACCTTCTTGGATTATCAGTTGGTACCTACATTGGAGGAGTTCTCCCGACTCCTGAAGATCCCTGTCCTTGATCAGCTACCCTTCAACGGTACAGAAAAGGAACCTAAGCTTGAAGAGATTGCTAAAGCCTTGCACCTACAGTCATCTGACCTCAAGGGACATTGGGAAGTTAGAAGTGGTATCAAAGGGTTCTTAGCCAGGTTTCTGTTTGAAAAGGCCTATGAATGTTGGAACTCCCTTGACTTACAAGCCTTTGAAGAGGTTGTGGCCCTCCTTGTTTATGGTTTGGTGTTGTTCCCTAACCCAGACCAGCTCGTTGATATCAATGCTGTCCAGATCTTTATGTCCAGGAATCCTATACCTACGTTGCTGGGGGACATCCTTCACTCATGTTACACTCGAACCATGAGAAAAAGAGGTGTCCTTATGTGTTGCACTCCTCTCCTGGGAAAGTGGTTTATTTCGCACCTTCCACAATCAGTCCTGAAGAACGAGCGGGGTTTGAGATGGTCACAACGGTTGATGACTCTTACACATGCAGATATACATTGGTGCCCTAGGTCCAGAGAAGATGTCACTATCATTGATCGTTGCGGGGAGTATCCTAATGTTCCTTTACTTGGAATCAGAGGGGGTATTACTTATAGCCCATGCCTGGCTTGGAGACAATTTGGTTATGCTCGGAGCAATGGTCCTCATGACATGTTGATTCCTGACATAGTTTTTGACTTCGACAACGATACTCAAGGACTTCGCCAGAGATTTATCAGAGCTTGGAGGATGCCTAGTAGGATAGACAGCAAGACACTGGGGCACAGGAACTCCATCCCTTTGGAGCCTTACCTCAAGTGGGTACGAGCCCGCTCTCAGAAGTTAGTAATGCCTTATCCTCACATGCTTCCAGTAATCAAAGAGCCTGCCTTGGAAGGAGAGGTGTCTCACGTTATTCAGCACCCTGATATGCCCACATCCTGGGAAGAGATGCAGAAGAGCTGGATCCAGCTTAAGGAAGAGCGGAATTCTCTTGAGACTAGTTTGCATGCCAGTGAAAAGAAGGTCTTGGAGCTCACCCGCCTGTTGCATGAGGAGAGGAACCTCAACACTTACATAGCTCCAAAGAGGATACGCAGCATATTTTGGGATTGATTTGATTTTTTGTACTTTTGCCCACGAGGCTTTGATGTATTGAACAATGATTTTCTTAATAATAACGTGTGTTCCTTTTGGTCTACAACAAATTTGAATTTTCGAACTCTTGAATGCATTGCATAAACACATATCATTCATCATGTGCATCACAGGTACTCTTCTTTTCAGGTTGTTTACTGTTCTTCGCTGTTTATTTCAGCATCATGAACCCTGAATCATCAACCGAGGCATCTATCAAGGCTCTTCAGGCACAGAACGTCCAATTTCAGGCGCAGAACGCCCAATTTCAGGAGCTGATCAAGGGCTTGGCTCAGGGTCAACAAGAGTTGAAGACCATGCTTCTGAAGAAGACTAAGAAGAAGAGGAGGACTGTGCTATTTAACACTGGGCGCAGACTCGGGAACACCTTGGTTGAGGCTGAAAGGACTACTCCATCTGTGGGGGAAGGTAGTCACCAAGAAAGGGAGGTCCCTACTCCTGTGGGCTCTGATACTGAAACAGACTTCAACGACGAACAGTACCCTCCTGCTGAAGACCGGTACAAGCAGCTGGAGGACAGATTAAAGGCTATGGAAGTTCAGCAGGTGCCTGGACTGGATTTCGGAGACTTGGGGTTATCTACTGGGGTGGTGATTCCACACAAGTTCAAGGCACCTGCCTTTGTGAAGTATGACGGGGCTTCCTGTCCCAAGATGCACCTCCGTTCTTATGTAAGAAAGATCCAGCCTTACACAGCAGACAAGAACCTTTGGATCCACTTCTTCCAGGAGAGTCTTTCAGGGACTCACCTCGAATGGTTCTATCAGCTGGATGGAACCAGCATTCGTAACTGGGAGGATCTGGCCACTGCTTTTTACAAGCAGTATCAATATAATTCCGACCTCGCTCCTACGCGTACCCAGCTCTAGGGTATGTCGCTAGGGTCGGGTGAAGGTTTTAAGGAGTACGCCCAGAAATGGAGAGACCTGGCTGGCAGGGTGCAGCCACCATTGACGGACCGGGAGCTGGTAGATATGTTTTTAGGGACCCTATCTGGTCCATTTTTCAATCATCTCATTGGTAATTCCTCTGCTGGGTTTACTGATCTGATCCTGACTGGTGAAAGGATCGAGGCCGGTATAAAATCGGGGAAGATACAGAAGGTTGCCTCCTCCAGTACTGAAAAGAAACCCTTCAAAAAGGAGGCTAGTGCTGTATATAGCTCCCGGAGACCAGAGCAACCTGAACGCCGCCAATCTGTCAGTGCGGTAATGATTGCCAAACCTGCTACCGCTCCTCGGCCAACTAATCCTCAAAAGTTTGAAAGACCCCGGAGAGAGTTTACCCGGTTAAGCATGACCTTATCACAGATCCTGCCACAGTTGCTATCCACCAATTTAGTGACTGTCAGGGAGGCTCCAAAGTTTCCCAATACTGCATCCCCCAAGTTTAATCCAAATGCTCGCTGTGCTTACCACTCTGATAGCCCGGGGCATAGCACAGATGACTGTTGGGCCCTAAAGAATAAGGTTCAAGACCTCATTGATGCAAAGGAAATACAATTTGAGGCGCCCGAGAGGCCGAATGTTGTAACTGCTCCCATGCCCCAGCATGGAGTGAATGCTGTTGAGGAGGATTTGTATGTAGCTTCGGTGGATGATGTTGCTACTCCGTTGCTGACGGTCAAGAGGAACCTGTTGCTAGCCGGTTTATTTCCGGGATGTAGCGAAGGTTGCCCTCTATGTGTTGCTTCCCCTGCTGGTTGTTCTCTGCTGAAGTCAGGCGTCCAAAACCTAATAGATAGTAGAGAGATTTTGTTCAGAAAGACTGTTGTTCCTGCTGCTCCTGTTGAAGAAGTGTCGATCGTTACCATCTTCAACAACCATTCCAAGGCTCCTTCAAAAAAGCCTGTCCAAATTTTGCCAGTTCACAAGAGTGCTCCCATCACCATTACTGTTCCGGGGCCTATACCCTACAAATCTGATAAGGCTGTCCCATGGCACTATGGGGCGGATGTTTATGTTCTGGGTGTGAAACAAGAGTTCAACATTGATACTGGTGTCTCCAACATCACTGGGCCTGCTAAGGTCACTCGTAGTGGAAGACTGTTCTCGCCAGACATTGCTCCTCCGGTAATTCATAGGCCTTTGGTCTTCACACCTGCCAGGGTGCCTGTTTCTCCCCCTGACCAAGTATCCACCCCTGCTACTGAGTCATCTGATACTCGGGGCAAGGGGATTGCTGCTGATGTGCCTGCCAGGACGGAGGCACCAAAGACCATTGTTGAGGCTTCCAGGCAGGAAATGGAAGAAATCCTCAAGATAATAAAGAAAAGTGACTTCAACGTTGTAGAACAGCTGGGGCATACCCCCTCTAAAATCTCCATGTTGTCACTGCTGCTGTGTTCAGAGGCCCACGCAAAGGCTCTGATTGCTTTCTTAAAGACAGCCCACGTACCCCAAGAGACGTCTGCTGACCAGTTCACCGACTGTGTGGCCAACCTAACAGCTGATAATGGCCTGGGTTTCTCTGATGCCGATCTGACAGCAAAGGGGAAGAACCATAATGATGCCCTGCATGTCTCCATTGAATGCAGGGGCACTACTCTTGCTCATGTGCTGGTTGACACAGGTTCTTCATTAAACGTACTGCCCAAGAAGGCTCTGGATAGGCTGGATTGTGAGGGTCTAGAGCTCAAACCAACTCACATTGTGGTCCGGGCCTTTGACGGGTCCAAAAGAATGGTACATGGTGAGGTGGACATCCCAATCAGGGTTGGGTCACAGGTATTTGATTCAAAATTCTATGTGATGGACATCCATCCATCCTATTCTTGTTTGCTGGGTCGCCCGTGGATCCACAAGGCTGGAGCTGTGACCTCCACGTTGCATCAGAAGCTCAAGTACCCGGTCAGGGGGAAGATCGTAACGGTGCAAGGGGAAGAGGAGTACATGGTCAGCCACCTCAACTCCTTCAGATACGTAGAAATGGATGGGGAGTTCATTGAAACCCCCTTTCAACATTTTGAGGAAGTGCCACAAACTTTGGCAACAGCAGAAGCAGTGGATGAAGAGGTTTCTCCTTTGAAGATGGCCTCCTTAAAGGACGCCCGGGCTGTGATCGAAAGAGGTGAATGTGCAAACTGGGGAAAGCTCCCTGATCTTACTCCTAAGGCTAACAAGTTTGGGCTGGGTTTCACCACAGAAGCTCAGAAAGCAGTGCGCAAGGCGAGAATTGGAAGACCTCCTGTGCTCATCACCCACTCAGAAGTGAATGCTATTGGAGAGGAAGACAAAGTGGAAGAGTCAGAGTTCGATAGCTGGATCTACCCGACGACCGACGGTGGATTGACCAATTGGACTGCTAAAGACTTTACACCCATAACTTTTGTTCCCCAGTAATGAACTTCTTTGTTTTGGATTTGTAATAAACAATAATTTGAAACTATATGGCCCGGTGTCTTACCCGGGGCACCGTGGTTTTATTTGTGAGGGCTTTTGTTTGTCACTGTCATATATCATAAATAAAAGCATTGGACGTTTTTCACATTTCAAATTTTGCGCTCCTTTTCTTTCCTTTCTTTACATATTACAAAACAGCTGTATTTACACACACACTCACTCATACAGGTTTCAATCCACTCTGGATCTTGCTGGTAACGACTCTGCTACTGCCAGTTATGACTTCAAAAATCCGATCAACTTAGCCGAAGATGAAGGTGAAGATGATTGCGAAGTGCCTGGTGAACTTGCAAGACTGTTACAACAGGAAGAGAGGGCAATTCAACCCCATGAAGAACCAGTGGAAATAATAAACTTGGGTACTGAAGAAGACAAGAAAGGGGTAAAGATTGGCGCCAACCTAGAACTCAGCGTGAAGCAACGGTTGACTCGGATGCTGCATGACTATAAGGAGATCTTTGCCTGGTCCTACGAAGATATGCCCGGATTAGATACCGACATTGTGGTCCATCACTTACCAACTAAAGAAGATTGCCCCCCGGTTAAGCAAAAGGTCCGCCGTATGCGTCCAGAGATGTCTGAGAAGATTAAAGCCGAGGTTATGAAGCAGTTTGATGCCGGGTTTCTTGCAGTGACTTCTTACCCTCAGTGGGTTGCTAATGTGGTGCCGGTACCTAAGAAGGACGGCAAGGTCAGAATGTGTGTCGATTACAGGGATCTGAACAGGGCCAGCCCCAAGGATGACTTCCCTCTACCTCACATTGATGTCCTTGTTGATAATACAGCTCAGCATAAAGTGTTCTCTTTCATGGATGGCTTTTCAGGCTACAATCAGATCAAGATGGCTCCTGAAGACATGGAAAAGACTACATTTGTTACTCAGTGGGGCACTTTCTGCTACAAAGTCATGCCTTTTGGACTAAAGAATGCTGGGGCAACCTACCAACGTGCCATGGTTGCTTTATTTCATGACATGATCCATCATGAGATAGAAGTGTATGTTGACGACATGATCGCTAGGTCCCAGACTGAGGAAGAACACCTTGATCATCTACAGAAACTGTTTGACCGTTTGAAACTGTACAAGCTGAGGTTGAACCCGAACAAGTGCACCTTCGGGGTAAGATCGGGAAAGTTGCTAGGCTTCGTGGTAAGTGACAAGGGAATTCAAGTGGACCCTGCTAAGGTCAAAGCCATTCAAGAGATGCCAGTTCCTAAGACAGAGAAGGAAGTCAGAGGCTTTCTAGGACGTCTGAATTACATTGCTCGGTTCATCTCACACCTAACTGCTACCTGTGAACCAATCTTCAAGCTGCTGAAGAAAGATCAGGTAGTACGTTGGAATGATGAATGTCAGGCTGCTTTTGACAGAATCAAAGAATATCTCCAAGAACCACCCATCCTTATGCCACCAGTTGAAGGGAGACCTTTAATACTCTACCTGACAGTGCTTGATAATTCAATGGGGTGTGTACTGGGGCAGCATGACGAGTCTGGCTGAAAAGAGCATGCCATTTATTACCTTAGCAAAAAGTTTACCGACTGTGAGACCCGATACTCACTGCTTGAGAAAACTTGCTGCGCTTTGGTATGGGATGCTCGCCGGCTGAGACAGTATATGCTGACTCACACTACCTTGTTGATCTCAAAAATGGATCCTATAAAGTACATATTCGAAAAGCCTGCTCTGTCGGGGAGAATTGCAAGATGGCAGATGATCTTGACGGAATACGACATTCAGTACACGACCCAAAAAGCCATCAAGGGAAGTGTATTGGCAGACCACTTAGCACATCAAGCTGTGGATGACTACCAATCAATGAACTTCGAGTTTCCAGATGAAAGCATTATGATAGTAACTGACTGTGAAATACCTGGACCGGATGAAGGACCTGAACCAGGATCCCGATGGTCTATGCATTTTGACGGAGCATCCAACGCTTTGGGAAATGGTATTGGCGCCATCATCATATCTCCACAAGGTACTCATACTCCACTCACCGCCCGGCTGTGTTTCAACTGTACCAACAACATGGCGGAGTATGAGGCGTGTATCATGGGTCTTCAAGCTGCGATCGACCTGAGGATCAAATTTCTGAGTGTCTTCGGAGATTCCGCTCTTGTAATCAATCAGATCAAAGGAGAGTGGGATACGAAACATCCAAACTTGATTCCTTATAGAGAATGTGTGTTGACCCTGATCCCCCACTTCACAGAGATAACATTTGAGCACTTTCCAAGAGAAGAGAATCAGTTGGCGGACGCGTTAGCTACAATGTCTTCAATGTTCAAGGTCAAATGGGATAATGAGGCTCCCCGGATCATCATCTGGAAACTGGACGAGCCGGCATACTGTTGTGATCTCGAAACTGAATTGGTGACTGAGAAGCCTTGGTACCACGAAGTGAAGAGATATCTGGAAACTCAGGAATACCCTGAAGGTGCATCTATCAACGATAAGAAATTCTTGAGAAGATTCGCAGCCAAATTCTTCCTTAGCAACAACATCTTATACAAGCGAAACCATGATTCAACCTTACTGCGTTGTGTGGATAAAACCGAAGCAGAAAGAATCATGGAAGAGCTACATGAAGGGACCTTTGGTACACATTCCAGTGGACATACTATGGCTAAGAAAATCCTACGGGCAGGATACTATTGGTCCACAATGGAAGCTGACTGCTACCAACATTCCAGGACATGCCACAAGTGCCAGATTTATGCAGATAAAGTGCATGTTCCTCCGGTTCCCCTGAATGTTATGACTGCGCCTTGGCCGTTTGCAATGTGGGGCATAGACATGATAGGCGAGATAAAACCTACGGCATCCAATGGACATCGCTTCATCCTAGTGGCGATTGATTATTTTACGAAGTGGGTTGAGGCAGCATCCTATGCTACGGTAACCAAGACTGTTGTAGCACGGTTCGTTCGGCACAACCTGATCTGTCGGTACGGTGTCCCTGAGCGGATTATTACGGACAACGGTACCAATCTGAACAACAAGATGATCGCTGAGCTCTGCGAACAGTTCAAGATACAACACCATAACTCTTCTCCTTACAGACCAAAGATGAATGGGGCTGTAGAAGCAGCAAATAAGAACATCAAGAAAATCGTGCAGAAAATGACAGTGACTTATAAAGATTGGCACGAGATGTTACCGTTCGCTCTACATGGGTACCGTACCTCAGCCAGGACGTCAACCGGGGCAACTCCTTTCTCTCTGGTTTATGGTATGGAGGCAGTCCTGCCAATCGAAGTGTAAATACCCTCTCTCCGGATAATGAAGGATGCAAATCTGAACGAAGATGATTGGATCCAGACACGACTTGATCAGCTCAACCTTATTGACGAAAAGAGACTTGCTGCTATCTGTCATGGTCAGACGTATCAGAAACGGATGATCAGGGCATTTAACAAAAAGGTCAGACCACAAGAATATCGAGTCGGGGATCTGGTAATCAAGCGAATCATCCTTCCTCAGAGCGATCCAAGGGGCAAATGGACCCCTACATACGAAGGGCCATTTATGGTTAAGCACGTGTTCTTAGGAGGAGCAATGATATTAACCAATATGGATGGTGACGACCTTCCTCACCCCGCCAATGCAGACATAGTAAAAAAATATTACGCATGAAAAAAAAGACCCGCTAGGCTGACATGCCTAGGCAAAAATTAGGGCTTCCCGTCGAACCAAAAGGGTTCGGGCAAAATGAAGGGATGAAAATGAAAAAATCTGTACACCCGGCAAGTCGAAAACCTGAAAGGGCGGCTTGGGCAAAAATGGATATCCCGGTGGACTGAAAACCCGAAAGGGCGGTCCAGGCAAAAATTAGGGATAAAAGCGTAATACTATGTCTCATTGGATCACCTTGCATCCAGAATCCGGTATCTACATCAAGTTCAGACGGCATCAATCAGTCAGCTTCACCTTCAACCAAGGTCATCAAGTGATGAGACGCTCGGAGTTATAAAGGCAATAGCAGAGTTGAAACCCAGTGGATCATTCATCTTTCACACAGCTGTTTTATTTTCTTTTGTACAAAACATGTATAAACTCTTTTGCTCGGCGACGTTTCTCTTACTAGGACGTCAGCCTCTTGTACACAAAACGCCCATTCACAGGCTATGCAAAATCAATACAAATATACTTTTCAGTTAAACGTGCCAACTGTTTTTCTTTTTCTGTTTTGTTTTGCGAAAAACGTCCAAGGTTCAATTTGTGATATATGCATTGACAATAATTTGCTAACTCATGAATATTTGCGTACGAAACAAAGGAATTAATTGCAGGTGACACTAGAAACAGGGGCAATAAGGAGTTGTCTAGGCAATCTAATTGTTCTATCCTCCGAAGTACCAAGGTAGGTTCAGCTAAAGAGAATAACCAGGCATCTTAAATTCCCCAGAGAGTGAGACAGCAAACAGTATACTCTCCTCAAGCAAAACAGTTATCAACCTTAAGGAAGTTGGGTGTCCCCCGATCCCAACATTCCCCAGCAGCATATATTCTTAACAAGCATCCCCGGCAGTCTTGGTCTAAAGATTGTTCCCCGGCGGCATACATCAACATTCAAAGGAATCACTTCCCCAGCATATCAAAACTCCCCAGGAGAGTCCAATTAGTTTCCCCAGGAAAGTTGGAATTCATATCTCCCCAAGCAGTAAGCTTATCCCCAGTAAATTCTGGAAGCTTATCCTTCGCAGAGCACGAACGCGTCGTCCGGCTTGGTTTAAAGAGTTATTTCCTCAACAGGATATAACTGGGTTATCCTCAGCCAAAAGCCAAGGAAAGGTCGTCGTCAACATGGTTCTTTCCTATCCCCAGCGAAGTCCATCAATACTTCCAACATAACAACGGTATCCTCAGCAAGTTATCAACACTCAGCAAGGCATCTCTCTTCCCACAGAGTATTGCTTCCCAGCATGGTCGCTAGAGTATCTTTTCTCCCCGCAGAATCCTCCATTTTCCAAGTTTATTCCGCAACGGAGTCATCCTCTCCTAGCGGTATTCTTGCAGTTATCATCCCCAGCGGAAGCAAAATCTATTCTTCAACATCAGCCCAGGATACGACTTCCCGGCACCCGTCAAGGATTCACTTTCCTAGACAAAAACATACATAAAACATCACATACATCATTATAACATGCATATACACATCATATCATACAAATCTCATTTATGTTGAGAACATCATTGCTTGATCCATATCATGCATTGCATATGACTGACTTTTACCTTTCAGGAAAGATTCAGTTAAATTCTCAATCATATTTCAAGACCCTAGCCTGGTTCAGTTAAATCGACCCTAAGATTTTCCTGATTCTTATCCAATCAAAGGCCTTCTCTGGTTCAGTCAGATCGACCCTAAGATCTCCCTGATGCTTATCCAGTTGAAGATATTCCAAGACCTTGTCCGGTTCAGTTAAATCGACCCTAAGATTTTCCTGATGCTTATCCAGTCAAAGGCCTTCTCTGGTTCAGTCAGATCGACCCTAAGATCTCCCTGATGCTTATCCAGTTGAAGACATTTCAAGACCTAGACCGGTTCAGTTAAATCGACCCTAAGATTTTCCTGATGCTTATCCAGTCAAAGGCCTTCTCTGGTTCAGTCAGATCGACCCTAAGATCTCCCTGATGCTTATCCAGTTGAAGACATTTCAAGACCTAGACCGGTTCAGTTAAATCGACCCTAAGATTTTCCTGATGCTTATCCAGTCAAAGGCCTTCTCTGGTTCAGTCAGATCGACCCTAAGATCTCCCTGATGCTTATCCAGTTGAAGATATTTCAAGACCTTGCCCGGTTCAGTTAAATCGACCCTAAGATTTTCCTGATGCTTATCCAGTCAAAGGCCTTCTCTTGGTTCAGTCAGATCGACCCTAAGATCTCCCTGATGCTTATCCAGTTGAAGATATTTCAAGACCTTGTCCGATTCAGTTAAATCGACCCTAAGATTTTCCTGATTCTTACCCAGTCAAAGGCCTCTCTGGTTCAGTCAGATCGACCCTAAGATCTCCCTGATTCTTATTCCAGTAGAAGACATCCAAGATTTTTTTTCTCAACGAGCGTTGTTGAAGTTAAAGTCACCCAAGATTTTTTCTCAACAAGCGTTGTTGAAGTTAAAGTCGCCCAAGTTTCTCTTACCATTCATGCTAAGGTAGTAACCATCCCTGGTTCTTTCATCGTCGTTTGAAGCTCCAGACTCAGCTCCTGTAACCAATCAGGACACATCTACACCAGGCGTCTAAAAATCAGCTCCTGCAACGTGTCAGGTACTCATTTTCTGTTTTGCAGGTATACAGGTTCTCGCCAAGGAATCTCCTACGCAATCAAACATCCAGATGGCATCTATAAGCCCATTCCACCATCACTGCCACTATGTGAGCGCAAATTTCTGGGCACTCTAGTGTCCAATCATCTTCTACCCTCGGATTACGAAAGGCACGTCCGCCAATCTGCATCCTCAGGTCTAAGAAGATTGAACAGGGGCAACTGTTGTACCCCAAAATTTGCCCTCCCATATTCTTCAAGAAATTGCCAAGCCAAGTCACAAAATTCCCCAAGGGTGGCACAGTCCAACTGCCTCCTAAACAGTCAAAATTAGGGTTTTGAGTCTGATCAAGAAAAGGAAGTGTTCAAAGGCTCAATCAAGTCTCATATGCTTACAAACATGGTCAAGCATCGTCATATCAAGTTTCAAGGCATTCAGCTCAAGATTGCACAGTCAAAACCCTAAATTGCACTACAGTCAACTGTAGGGGCAAAATGGTCATTTGACAGTCAAAAGTTCAAATTTTTGGTCAACATATCATTTTGAAGCCACAAACATCATTTGATCAATGCTTGATCATGATTCTCAAAATTTGGCTCAGAAATCATCAAAGATGCAAAAGTTGCTATATTTGGACAGCTGAAAAAGTCAACTGAAATTGACCAGAGCATAACTTTCACATGGATTATCAGAAAAATCCCATCCAAAGCTCATTTTGAAGAGAAAGACATTTCCTACAACTCATCTTCATACTTCAAGTCCAAGAAATGCTCTCACAAAAAGTTATCAATTTCAACATTATAGGTCATTTTCAAAAGTCAACAAAAAGGGACTTTAAGTCAAAGGCCATAACTTGAGATTGGAAAATCAAAATGACATGGGACCAAAGGCATTGGTTAAAGGACTCAAAGACCTTTCCAAAATGTCCCAGAACATGAGAAAAGCTTAAAAATTGAGCAAGTTATGCATTGGAGAAGTTGGGAAATTTTTGTGAAATGGCAAAAGTCAACTATCCTTGAAACTTCAATTTTTGACAAAAGGGCCCACTTTCTTCCACTTGATTCAGCCTTGTCATGCCACAAACGTGTCCCATGATTAATTTCAAGACCAAATATTGATTTTTCTATTTTATTTAATTTTTGATAATTTAATTCATTTTAAATCTTTAAAAATTCAAATAAAATTCAAAAGTCAATGAAATAGTGTCATTTGAATTGGGATAGCTTCCATATATCATGTGCCAGCTCACAAACTCATGCTAGGGTTAGATTATACACCAAGTCTTGGTTTTGCTTAAAAAAGGGAAAAGTTTGTTAATGGTAAAAGACCAAAGACCAATTCTCTCATGGGCATGGATAAAGGCCAACTAATGACCTAATTCTCTTCCCTCAGAAGTGCTAAGTCAAACCCTAACCACAACAGACCAAAGGCTGCGCTCAAAAGCTTATTGAAAACTTGAAAAATTGGCCATATAACTCAATTCTGAAATCAAGGTTCTGGGGGGATTAAAGTCCTAATATTGATTCTAAAAGCTTCCTTGCCAACTTCTGATCACATTCCAATCAAAAACAACAACTCAAACCCAAAGAATTGGTAAAGCGGATTCCAACTGAACCAAGAAAAATCCATAATCGTGCTTTGATTTCTAGGCATCCTCACTGCATTTTAATCATACATTCATGTTCCTTGTCAAGTTTTGAAACTAACCATGTGATCCAATTGCGTTTTTGTGCTATATATGAGAAAATACCATGCGCGATTTTTAGGGTTTGCAGGACTGAAATTTGGGGCTTTCATAACAAGGCAAAATTAGAACTCCAAATGACCACCAATGGATTCAGCGCATCAAGACGAAGAAATCTTGACCCTCGCGCCCAATTTATGAATTACCTAGCGCTAATCGCTATTTTTCCAAAAGCAGTCTAACACCACGTTTGCAAAACCGTTGCTTAAGGTTTATGTTTCAGGAAAAAAGGGAAGAAGATGATTCCGTGTCCATCAGTCATTGGTGCGTTTGAACTGCGCGCGTTTTTGAAGCACTAACGTTTCGTTTATTTTTATTATGTTTATTGTTTGTTTAATATACAAAGTAACAAAATAGCCCGGTTGGCAGACACGCACGTTGATGACTCTCAGGACCTGGGTTCGATCCCAGGTCCCCTCACTTTCCTTATGTTTTCATCTTCAATATGTTCTTATGCAATCATTAGACAGGTGACTACCGTGTGTCCACAAGATCCAAGCGCACATGTGTCCAGGAGATGCAGATCAAGGGCTCAGATCTAAGGCCTATGGTAAACGCTGGTCAACGCACTAGCACACAAACTGGCCAAAGTCAGTGGATCCATGCTTATTGGGCCTGATTTGCTGAACCAAAACCTCACAAATTGGGACTACACCCCACCCTGGTTTGCAAATATTTTTATTTTTCTCATCTCTTTTAATTATTATTTTTATTTGTTTTCTTGTTTTAATTTAATTCAATATTTTTGCAATACATAAAAAATATAGAAAAATCAGAAAAAGATGAAAATATAATAAATTATTTTATTTTACTATTTTTGTAAATAAATGCATGTAAATAAACTTAGTTTTAATTAGGTTATAATTTTAATCCTTTTAATAATTAAAAATCCAAAAATAGAATTAGGTTTAATTTTTATTCTTCTTAATTTTCCTTTTTACAATAATATTGCTTATTTTATTTATTTTCTATAATTAAATTTTGCATGTAAATTAACTTAGATTTAAATTAGGTTAAAACTTAATATTTTTGCAATAAACTTAAAAACCATCAGAATTAGGGTTTGACATTTTATTCTAATCGTAATTAATTCTCTTTTTCCATTACATCATAAAAAACACAAAAATACCAAAAACATTTAATTTTCATTTTTTATTTTAATTCCTTATCTTTTGCAAAAAGGGTCCAACGCCCTCGTTTCTTTAATTTCGCGTATTTTATTTTATGTCGTTTAATTAATTTTGTATCTCTCCCAAAGCATTGTAATTTAAATTTCTTGCACTATTATTTCTTTTGCTTTATTACTTTTCTGTCAAATCGGGTCCGGATTAATTTTGGCGATGTGGACCCGCGCCATTTGTAATAGCCTTAGATTTATTTTCCCGCAAATACCTTTAAACTGTTAAACAAGCATGAAAGAATGTATGGCCTTAAAAATAAAATCAAGCGTAGATCACAACAAACATGACAAGACAAATATCAATGAAAACGACACATGAATCGCACACACCACCCCTAGGGTACGCCTCACTGTTGCCTTGCCTCGAAAGGTGATCGTCGAGTAGAGGATGTCTTAGTAAGTCCTCATGATCCGGGAACCTGGCATGAGGGTAGCTTCTAAGGTATCTTCCCATTGCTCTGGTGATCACCATGTCCCTACAAACTCGAATTGACCCGAACACCTCCAACGGTGGTGCTACCTACCTCCCAATGGTGGGATGGCACTACTTTAAAGGACATTTACACAGACGGATTCCTTAGGGTATGTAGACGACTCCTGGATACTTGCTCTCTTCAAAACAAACTGAAATCTTTTCACACCAACACTTTTCAAAAGCTTTCAAAACAAATTTTTCAAACACTCTGACGTACGAGTCGAACTGAAATTTTTCAAAGAAACTTTTTTAAAACCCACATTGAAAAGCAAACAAACAATTTTGAAAACACATTGAGCAAGTATCTAAGAGCCCATGGATAACCATGGATAGAAAGGGTGCTAACACCTTCCCTTTCTATAATCTACCTCCCGAACCGAGAGCAATCTCTTTAAGGAATTTTTCTGTGCTTTTGTCCTTTCCATTTGGAGAAAATAAAAGACGGTGGCGACTCTTGCTTCCGCGACATTTCGCGAACCAGCTTTAAACAGTCAGTTCCAGATCCACCGATCACAGTCGGCAATCCCGGCCACAACACCGCTCCTGCAACAACCGTCCTCGGAACTTCCTCGCACAGGGACGGAGCCACAGTATCATCCTCCTCGCTCCCACCACCACTCGAGGACGACCCGGCGGCCCTCGCCCACTACAGAGCCGTCCGGTTTCAGGAAGTCCCCGTCCCCCCCGGGGCGGATGCCACCACACAAGCGCTGTTCGCATCAATTAACCAAACGAACTATCTCATCTTCGCCCAAGGAGAGAGATTAAAGGCGCTTGAAGACGAGCGAAGACCCTCGAGGAGGCATCGGAGACCACATACTCCCCCTCCTCGGGTGACTGAAGTTCGACACCCTTCTCCCCCGCGGAGACACTATAGGGAAAACTCTAGAAGCCCTTCTCCCCGGCCAAAGCAGAGGCGACCATATTTGGAGAGAGATCCCATCATCCCCGCCGGAGAACCCAGTCGCGACCCGGCGGGGCACGACAAGAGACACGCCGGGGACGGGCGTGTAACATTCAACCAGCGAGCATCAAGCTCGAGGGAGGCTCAGCACGACCACCGTGCCAGACAATATTACAGGTCCCCATCTCTGTCTCCGGAGAGGAGTGACGAGGACGACCCCCGCGGTCCCCTGTTGCAGGCCATCATGGATGCACCCATGCCCCCGGGCATGGAAAAGCCCCCACATCTGAAGGAGTATGACGGAGTTGCGGACCCGGTCGACCACATTGACGGGTTCGAGGCCATGCTCCATTATCATAATGTCGGGGGGCCCATCAAGTGCCGTCTTTTCCCCACGACTCTCAGGAAGGCGGCCATGGACTGGTACAAAGGGCTCGCCCCGGGCTCAATCACCTCGTGGCGGAACCTGAAGAACCAGTTCATCAGTTCCTTCACCGCTTCTCGACGCCATCCAAAGACCGAGGCGACGCTCGAGGCCATCATCCAAAGACAGGATGAGACCTTGAGGGAGTTCATCAACCGCTTCAACCGAGAAGCGATACAGGTCCCCTGCACGGACCACATGAAGAGATATCTGCTGGAGAGGGGGCTCCTCCCCGGCACAGAATTCAGAAAAGCCGTAGGAATCGAGCCGCCCAGGTCTTTCGACGCCCTCCTCGATAAAGCTCGGGCATACATGGATTACGAGGAGAGGGAAGCTGCCAACAGGGCCCGAGACCCCAGGGCTCGGGGTCCCAACAACAGCAGCAGCTCACGCCAAGAGGATCCTCCCCGACGAACCGGGGAGAAAAGGAAAGAAGACAGACCCCGAGAAGTCCGGGAACAAAGGGGCCCCTCGGGCCGTTTCACCGAGTACACTCCGCTCACAGCTTCCCGCGAGCGTATTCTGGCGGAGTGTGCCAGTACAGACTTCAAGGACGGCGGCGTCAAGCGTCCCCGACCTGCTCCCGCCAAGCCAGGGGCGGACAAAAATAAATACTGTCAATACCATAGGAGTCATGGTCATCTGACAGAGGACTGCGTCCACCTCAAGGACGCCATTGAAACCCTCATCAAGGGAGGGAGGCTCGCGCAGTACAGGCGAAACGACGCTCCTCGACGTGACGCCCATGAAGCCAAGGAGCCAGAAGAAGACGCCCGACCATCAGACGAGTCGGTGCCTATCCAGACCGCCTTCTCGGTGACCAGGCCCGAGGATTTCGACATTCCCGAGCACCTGCAGGAGCCGCTGACAACGCACAGCAGGTGGGAATACTTTCTCTCCGCCATGGTCATTAATGGGGGCGGGTTCAACGACCTCACCATCAATTCAGCTAAGAGGAAGTTGGACGAGCTGGTCGACGCGGCTCCCCCGCAAACAGTAACGTTCGAAAGGGTGAAGGGCAGGTCAGAGCCCATCACCTTCTACCTAGAAGAGCTCCCCGGCGGAGCCCCGAACGCAGTCATCCCCTTACTGATAAGGGCAAGAATGGCCAATTTTGACGTGCATCGCATCCTGGTCGACGAAGGGAGTTCCGTCGACATGATGTACAGCCAACTGTTCCGAACCCTACAGCTGGACGACTCACATCTCTCTCCGTATGTGGGGTCGGATCTACAAGGCTTCAACGGCTCCACTTTCAAACCTTGGGGTTATGTCGAGCTCCTGGTTACGTTCGGCGAAGGAACGGCTACAAGACAAGTTAAAGTCTGTTTCCTCGTCATTGACTGCCCGTCTCTGTACAATTGCATCTTGGGGAGACCGACACTGGCAGAGCTAACAGCGGTGCCCTCGACCGTCCATCTGAAAATGAAGTTCTACACCAGGAGGGCATGGGTAGCCACCATCCAAGGAGACCTAGCCGCTGCCCGTAGGTGCTTCAACGCTGCTTCTAAGGGACAGGATACCGTCGACATAGGGACCAGACCCGCCAAAAGGACAAAACAGGAGCCCGACAGGAAAGCATCCCCCGAGGAAGAAGTCCAGAAAGCTCCACCAAAGGTCGATTCCATAGCCCTGGACACCCGCTTCGATCAGGACGAGCCATCCAGCAGCGAGCAAATCCCACTCCGACCAATACCGGACGGGGATTTTGAACTCGTTCCCCTCGGCACAGACCCGACCAAGGGAGCGAAGATTGGCAAAGACCTCCCCGACTTGGCCAGGAAGCAAATCAAGGCCTGTCTGCGCGAGAATGCTGATCTCTTCGCCTAGAGCGCTGCGGAGATTCCCGGACTCGACCCTGAGGTCGCCTGTCACCACCTCGCCATTGATCCAGCCGCTAAGGCCGTAGTACAACGTAGGCGTAGGCAGTCTCCAGAAAAAACGGAGGCTGCTGAAAAAGCTGTAAAAGACCTCCTAGAGGAAAATTTTATTTCTGAAGCCCGGTATTCCACCTGGCTGTCAAATGTTGTACTCGTGAAAAAGAATAATGGAAAATGGAGAATGTGCGTTGATTATACTGATCTCAACCGGGCTTGCCCGAAAGATGCTTTTCCCTTGCCTAACATAGATATGCTGGTCGACAACTCGGTCGGCTACAAAACCTTGTCGTTCATGGACGCCTATTCGGGCTATAACCAAATCCCAATGGCCCTGGGCGACAAACACTGCACGGCATTCATGACCAGCTCGGGCAACTATTACTACAACGTAATGCCCTTCGGACTAAAAAATGCCGGAGCAACTTACCAGCGCATGATGAACAGAGTTTTCAACAAACAGATCGACGACATGCTCGAGGTATATATGGACGACATGATCGTCAAATCCCGAGAAGACACCGACCACGCAGCTCATCTCAAGACAGTCTTTGCCCAAGCAAGACAATGTAAAATGAGGTTCAACCCCGAGAAATGTACGTTCGGGGTTAAGGCAGGAAAATTCCTTGGATTCTATCTAACAGAACGGGGAATCGAAGCCAACCCCGACAAATGTCGGGCATTCTCCGAACTCCCAACACCAACGTCGAAGAAGTCGATACAAATCATGAACGATATGCTCACGTCGCTGTCCCGCTTCGTCGCAAAATCCGCTCAGCACGCCCTCCCCTTCTTCAAACTCCTTCGAAAGGAAGCAGCCTTCGAATGGAATGAGGAATGCGAGCAGGCACTACGCCACCTAAAGCAAAGTCTGTCTCAGCCGCCCGTGCTATCTCGACCAGACAACGGGGAACCGCTGTACTTATACTTGGTCGTTTCGAACGAAGCCATCAGCGCAGCTCTTGTCCGCGAGACCCCCGACGGGCAAAAACCCGTATACTTCACGAGCAAGGCCTTACAGGGGCCCGAAAGCAGATACCAGCAGATAGAAAAGGTGGCTCTGGCCCTTGTCAACGCGGCGAGGAGGCTCAGACACTACTTTCTGGCCCACACGATCATCGTGCGAACCGACCAACCAGTGAGACAACTCCTGGGTCAGCCCGACATGGCGGGCAGAATGCTAAAATAGTCCTTGGAACTCTCCGAATTCGACATTCAGTACGAAAGCAGGAAAGCCCTGAAAGCACAGGCCTTGGCCGACTTTGTCGCGGAAATGACCACTCACGACCCTTCCCCAGGGAAAGAGCACAGGTGGACCATCTTCGTCGACGGAGCATCCAGCTCGTCCGAAAGCGGCGCAGGAATCCTCCTGGAAAACGAAGAAGGCGTAGTAATCGAGCACTCCTTAGCTCTCTCCTTCCCGACGTCAAATAACCAGGCAGAATACGAAGCCCTACTCGCATGACTGAGACTGGCCGAGGACCTGGGAGCCCGCGAGGTACAGATCTACACCGACTGCCAACTCGTCGCCTCTCAAGTACAGGGGAGCTACCAGGCCAAAAACGACAACCTCATCGAGTATTTGAACTTAGTCAAAAAATACATGACAAAGTTCGTACGAGCAAAAATTTCACATGTTCCCCGCGAGCAAAACACGAGGGCGGACATATTGTCCAAACTCGCGAGCACACGAAAAAAGGGCGGGAACAAATCCGTCATCCAGGAATCTCTAGCGCGTCCAAGTATCGAACGACCCTCGACTACAGTCGAGATCCATGCCATCGGGGATGCAACGTCCTGGATGACCCCGATTTATAATTTCCTGACAAAAGGCGAACTCCCATCGAACCAGGCCGAGGCTACCGTCACAAAGCGACGAGCATGTTCCTACGTGGTTCTCGAGCAAAAACTGTACCGAAGAGGATTCTCCATCCCTCTCCTGAAATGTATCGACGAGTCCGCAGTCCCCGAAGTACTGCGGGAGATACACGAAGGGATCAACGGCCAGCACATGGGCGGTAAATCCTTAGCAAGGAAAGCCCTTCGAGCGGGATACTACTGGCCGACGATGCAGCAGGATGCCAAGGAGCACGTCAAGAAATGTGATAAGTTCCAGAAACACGGGGACATGCACCTCGCCCCTCCGCACGAGCTGAGCATACTGTCGTCCCCGTGGCCGTTCGCCTGGTGGGGTATGGACATCCTCGGGCCCTTCGTGCAAGGAACCTATCAGAACAAATTCCTCATTGTCGCCGTGGATTACTTCACGAAATGGATCGAGGTCGAGGCCCTCGCAAAGATCACCTCGCACAATATCCTCCGTTTCTACAAAAGAAACATCCTCGCCAGATTCGGAATTCCGCGGGCCCTGGTGACCGACAACGGTACCCAGTTCACCGACCACGGGTTCCAAGACTTCGTCACCAAACTAGGTACAAAACAACATTTCACGTCGGTCGAGCACCCTCAGACCAACGGGCAAGCCGAAGCCGCGAACAGAGTCATCCTCCGAGGACTCAAACGTCGACTCGGCAAAGCCAAGAGGGGATGGGTCGAGGAGCTCCACAGCATCTTGTGGGCATACCGAACCACGCCCCACTCAACGACGGGTGAGACCCCATTTCGGTTGACGTATGGCACTGAGGCCGTTATCCCAGTTGAAATCATGGAACCTTCCAGACGAACAGAGAACCCCCTCGACGAAGAAATGAACGACGAGGCGCTAAGGGACGAACTCGACCTAGTCGAAGAAATCCGATCGGGTGCAGCCCTGCGCAAAGCCACCCTAAAACAATGAGTGGCTCTACGCCACAACGACAAGGTCATCAAGCGCGAGTTCGAAATCGGCAGCCTGGTATTACGTAGGAACCAGAAGGATTCCCGCGAAGGGAAGCTGGCCGCGAACTGGGAAGGATCTTATCGCGTCCACGACACCACTGGTACCGGGGCGTACTATCTCGAGCAATTAGACGGAGAGCCATTACCACGACCCTGGAACGCTGCTAAGTTAAAGAAGTACTATAGTTAAAAACTACCAACACCTAGGACCCTCGACCATCGACACCCGCGCCCGGTCGACGAGGAAAAACGTCCGACTCCGTATAGAGGCTGAGGTACAAGCTCGACATATGGCTAAATCGCACAACATCGCTCAACAAACGAGACCGATCGATAGTGCCCGAAGTGGACAACTACACCGAGCACCACCGTCGTAGTACCTGTAAGGCAGAACACCCAGCTCGCGATGGGCAGTTAGCACCAAGGGCGAATAGTCCCTACCGGGCTTCGCGCCCGACTGAGCAACTTCGCTCCATATGCTCGACAAGTCGTCAAGAATGACGGGCCATCTAAAAGGGTCAAAGGAAAGTCTCTCCCCTCGAGTGCAACACTTAGGTGACTCTGGCCAGCAAAAGAAGGTTGGGCACGTATACAAACGAAAGGCGGGCAAACTCGCCCGCTAAATCACAGCCACTTACGGGCACTCCTCGGGCCCATAACTTAGGCTAAATTTTATGCAAAAATATAAGATTTCAAGCACGGGCAAACGATCAAATGTAAAACAGCATTCATTCAAAAAAAATGCCCGAAGGCAACAAGGCAAATAAGTATAAACCTACCAAGAAGGCCGGCGATGTTCATAAAGTACAACCGACGGGCACGCAGGCCCAAAAAATACAAATATCAAAGGCACGCAGGCCCGCTATCCTACAATCAGGCTTCCCCGGAACCATTGTTGTCGACAACTGGAGAGTCGGGCGGGGGCACGATCGCGCCATCCACGATCTGATGTGTGTAGCCCGTCCCCTCAGTGACCAAACTAGGGTTTAACAAGGAAAGCTGGCCGACTGCGGAGTCGAACCCCTCCTCCATAGCACCAATGCAATCTGCTTCCAGTAGCCGGATATGGGCGACCAGCTCCGATCGACTCTTCAAAGCCGCTATGTCCTCCGGCTCGTCCTCGACAGGAAGCATGGCGACTTTCATGTCCTCGATCTGTTGGGTCAGGCACCCGATGTCGGTCTCCAGACGATCCCTGTCTGCGCGGAGAAGCTCTCCCTCCTCGGCTAGCTTCCCCGAATTTTCTTTCTCCAGGACCAGCATCTCTCTCAGCGGCCAGCAGCGATGCCTGCTCGCGGAACATCTCCTCGGAGCGTTCCAAGGCAGTCCTTAACTTCCGCGAGCTCGAGGTGAGAGCCGCTTTCTCCTGCTCAAGTTCTTCAATACGGACAGCATCCCCCCCTTCCTCGGACAACACCAGGGCCATTTCGGCCATTTTCACCAGCCCGGCCATGCTGGCGGCCAGGTGCCTCTTCTGATCCTCCTTACTCATCCTCTTGATAGTCTCAGCCTCGTCGGCAACCACGGACAGAGGGAATCTCTCGAAGAAACCCTCCTCTTTGAAGCAAGGGGGGAACCCGAAAGACCTGACGGTGCTGGTGTCCTCGCTGACCGCCGGACCGCTTTCCACCCGGGTCCTCTTTCTTTGTATCAGGTCGGCATGTGGCTCGACCTCTTGAACCTCTGGGATCTCGTCCGACGCGGCCCTCGAGCTGGGCGACGAATCTGCCCTCACCACCTGAGGAGCACCCGGACTATGTGGCGGGCTCATCCTCGTTGCCTGGCGAGCCTTCACGGCCCTCCTACCCCGCTTCTGGTCGCAAGACAGCTTCAAGAGTCTTTCCCGTTGCCCGGCCATCGAACCTGCACAAAATAAAAGACGGGTTAGTGTCGAGCAAGTTCATAAATAAATGACGAGCAAAGAAATTCAACCAATAAACGACCTAGCAGACGAGCAGCCTGTCTGAACGATTGACACTCCACGAGTGCCTTAGTATCGATCGACCGGGACTAAAATGTCGGATAACCCTCCTCATCCAAGACATCTTCCCCCTCCCTCGTGGGCCACCGGGCGGGGTGGAAGCTGTCGACGAACCGACAAAGAGTGGCGTACGCCTTCTCGTCCTCCGAACACATATCGCCCGCAGCGGTATGATAATATCCAGTCCCGTGCTCGTAATGTCTGAACATCCAATGCACAGGGAACTTGGCTGTGCGGGCCATCACGGGATACCCATCGTTGTCTAAAACCGCCTCCCCGTCATCGTCGCTTATGGGCGCCTCCTCCTCGTACAAGGATTCTAAAGCAGACGTGGTAATTGGCCTCACGACATACCACTTGTCTTTAAAACCCCTTACGGAATCCATGTACATCTTGAATAGTCTCCTCGACTGTTTTAAGGAGACCCAGCTGTGCTTCCCTCCTCGGGACTGGCGTTGCAGATGAAAAATTCTGAAGAAGAGAGGTATCGTCGCCCCAATCCTCAGAAAGCGACATGTCAGCTCAAACGCCCGGATAAAGGCGAGTGAGTTCGGGTGTAGCTGCGACGGGGCCAGCCCCAGATGGGCGAAGACCCCGGTCTGAAAGTCACTAAAGGGCAGCTGCAGCCCAAGATCTTTGAACGCGATCTCGTACATTGGGAAACTATACTCGGGGTACACCGAGCAGATCCGGGCATTGGAGGTCGGTCGCGTAACAACAAAATTCTTTTGAAAATCATGCTGACCGTGGCCCGCCTCAAGGATACCATATGGCTTTCGGTCACGCCGGCTATATATCGACGCGATTCCTCGGGGCTCGGCGCCCACCCAATCCAACAGAGGGTCGTCGACAGTATCGATCAAACTCACCGCCTCATCGGAACTTTGTTCCTCCTGTTCGGGGCGTCCAGAGGAGCACGGCTCGTCCTCCATGGTTACCTATAGAACACGGGAAACCAGTCAATTGGGCACGAAACCATACGCTCGACGTAGCGGACCAGATGTAGTGTATGACAAACCACGTCGTTCCATGCACGACCACAAAAGTTAGTTTGCAACAAGAAAGCAATCGCCTCCCCGACGTCCAGATAACTCGATGGGCCCTTCTCCAAACCGCCTGAGCAAACCGACAACGCGGCCACTCTCCAACATGCCGACCCAAGGTATGAACATGGCGAGCAACATCATGCAACCTACGGCCGGAACCATGAACATACCGGGCACGATCATGAATCAGGCGCCCTGGATCATGAAGACCACGGGTAGCGCTGCAGATTATTACCTAAACTATGTATCTACCGGCCACGAGCATGTGTTTGCCGGTCCTAAGCATGAATATGTCGAGCTAAACATGAGTTTACCGGGCTAGTCCCACGCGCACAGTCCCTAAAACGTCTACAACGCTTAAAATCATGCATTACAACAGGAAAATAAAGAAGATAAGTCACTTACTTGGAATCAAGAAGTGGATTCGGCTACGGAGGAAAAGAATCTGTAACGGAGATCGCAGCTATGAAAAATCTGGAAGAACAGCAGCAGTAGGAGCGCAAAGAGTAGAAACGCGTTATGGGGCCCAAGGATCCTATTTATAGTGATGACGTGGAATACCAAACGTCACCTCGGGCAACCACGGAGTTTCTCTCCTCGACGCACTGCTCCCAACGCAATGATGACCCTATCATCATAGGGTGGCGACACAGTTCCCGAAAGATACCTCGTGTGCTCGACAGACACGCGCCGGTGAGGATCCCCCGAGCATCCACCGCGAAAGATTTGTCTCCGAGCACGACACGGAGAGGCCCTCGAGGACCTGCATCTCTGACCCAGGCGCGAGACCCCGAAGCGGAAACGACCTGAGATCAAGCCATGGCTCCTAACAAAGGAACCACGACTTGGGGGGCTCCTGTTCTGGACTGGGCCCGACAGGCCCAATAGCATTACTAAGGCCCAATCCAAATGGACTTGCTGAGGACCACGCCGATCAAAGGGTCACAGTCGTGCCCGACGCGCTCCCTGAGGTTACTTGCTCGACCTCTACATCTCCAGCTCGACATCCTGCTGTCCAGCTCGACATCACCTCGAGCACCCCAACTGGGCAGACTCAGTCCACTGCACTCCCAACGAGACCCCGAAAATACCGCGTCTCCGTCCGTCCGCACTTCACGCAGAACATCCAGGAAGGGGACCACGTGCGGGTCCCCACTACGCACGTAGAACCTGGCAGTTCCTCCATTGGGCCAAACCTGCCCGGCCCAAGGGAGGAACCTTGGCCCAGCGTTGGGGGCTATAAATACCCTCTGTCTCCAGAGGGTCAGGTATTCATCATTCTACCCATACACTAGCTATTATCTGCTCGTGCTTCTACTTACTTCAGCATCGGAGTGTCTTGCAGGTACCCCCCCCCCCCCACCTCGTTCAAAAAGCTTTCAGCTCGGAGCCAGCCGTGACGGTCCATTTCTGATCAGGTCAGATCATATATATATATATATATATATATATATATATATATATATATATATATATATATATATATATATATATATATATATATATATATATATATATATATATATATATATATATATATATATATATATATATATATATATATATATATATATATATATATATATATATAAGAAAATGCAATGACAGTGTAAAAGAGTTTTATACTGTCATTCAATAGAAACATATTGTTTCACCATGTCATATATTTTTTTAAATTACAGTCTGACTTGACGGATGATCGTGATTGATTGTCAGTGTAAATTTTTTTACATTGTCAATGCGTCACTCATTTTCTGTATATTTTAATGAGAAGTAGATAGCGTTTAGCTCTTTAGAAAAAAAATTTAAGTCGATGAAAATAAAATAATAGAACTCTCATATTTATTAGTTATAATTTCATTATGCAAAACATTATATTACATACGGAAATTCTTACCGTACTATAGAAAAAGCACAGCACCATAGTCGTTAATCATTCTTACTACAAGAAAATTAGAGTTTTATAATACAAAAATTGCGACAGTTACTTGATAACCGTCAGAAATCTCCTATACAAACGGTTTCTACGACAATTTAGACCAACTGACCTTACATTTTTAAAAAATAAATAAAGATTGTGACAACTGTAACATGAACCACCCTAAAATTTAGGTTATGACAATTACATCAACTGCCCTAATATACAAGTCACGACGGTAAAAAACGGTCGCGCCCAAACCTTTCAAAATTGAAATTTTTTACCAAAGTCACGATGGTAAATACAACTGTCATCCCATAAACTCTCTAACAATCGCGTTCTAAACATTTTATCAAAGTGCACAACGGTAACCTCACCTGCCGTCACCCTAAAGCCTTCCCCTGTGCACAAACACCCTAAACCCATTAATTTATTTCATTTTTTCTTTGTTCACACAGACTTTGGTTAGACCTTGAGTTGAGCGGCATCAATACGATCGTTGAGAAGCTTCAATGGATTCGCTTTGAATCTGAGCATCCTCCCTCACTCTTCTCAGTTCGAAATCCATTCTTTTGTGTGTTTCATGTTTGGTGAGCTCCTGTATAGTTGCAAAAATTAGGGCATCAAGTTCACTTCCCAACTCACATCAAGTTCTCCTTCTATAGATTAAATTGTAAGTTTCAATATCATTTTCTATTGATGCTTTTATTAATTAGGGTTTTCTAATGATGCTACTATTAGTTCGGGTTTTTAACAATTGGTTGTTGAATATGAACTGTACCAATAATTTTGTGCAGAGATTCAAGGTTTTCCAGATGCCTCTTAACCGTGTGCCCTATGTTATGGGTTCTCTTCAAAACCCCTAAGCCTGATTGTTGTCTCGTCGCCGAAAGAGAGTGTATACATTTATCTTCATTCTCTTATGATTTAGACTTTAGTATGTAACACATTTATCTCCCTCTTATATGTTTTGTGGTTTCTTTTTATGAGTTTTTAATTTTTATCCCCTCTTTTTTATTTTCAAGATTTAGGGTTAATTTATTTTTGTTATTTAGGATATTCTTTATATTAATTTGTTGCTTCTCATAATGTTTTTTTAGTCTTTTTATAACTTAAGATTTTATTGTATTAGGTTTCTCAACTTTGTCCCATAAGCCCGACGAAAGGTTAATCCAGTTGAATGTCCTATTCAAATGCTTTACTGTTTTGTAATTATCATTTAGTATTGTGAGAGGATTTAATATACTACTATATCTTATTTGTTACAGATTATATTAAGGGTCGTTCTCATTTAGGCCTCTATTATTTAATTAGCTCATATTGAGATTGAGACATGATATATAGATTTGCATCATGAGGCTAGTGACTGTGTTCTGGCTGATGTGAGAGGAACAAGAATGTTTCACACATATAGTTGTTATGAAGGATCAAGAAAATTTGATACCTAATAATCATTGCTTTGCATCAGTACCCTTGATGGACTCAAATGAATACCACACGACCCCCATGTTAACAGAATGTGTAGGTGGGTATGTTAATGCTTGTAGTATACATGAAAACGTGGAAAGCTAGCACGATGGAGTTCTGATGAACACTGGTTCAGTTATGGGCAATTTAAATGAAACTGTTAATATTGTTTCTAGATGTGTTAACATCAATGATTATGTCGATATGGAAGCTCATGCATCTCAGGAACTGAAGAAGCCGATATTTAAAACCTTGTATCTCATGAAGCTGAGCAGCCCACCCAGTCACACCTTTGGCCATGCACTTTCCGTGTAAAAATTCAACATGGTGATATCACTTTTGATTACAATTCTATTACCGAGGTCTTTAATTTTTCATGTTGATTTCTATCTATATAAAGCAATAAAAGTATCGTCAATATGTCTATAAAGAAAAAAAAAATTGTATTCATCTGACTGGTGAAGGCCAAGTATTCCAAAGGAGCTATCTAAATCTGACTGGTGGAGGCCAAGTATTCTAGGGGAGCTATCCTAATCATATACCACTTTAAAATTCTTGTATGGTTTTGTGCAGACACCATAATGTATGTTGTGCTATCAGGGAACCGTAATTCTGAGGGCCGAGTGCATCCCTTGACTCGAGCTAACTATCTTGCCTCGCCTTCTCTGGTTGTAGTATATTTTTGAAAAACTTAATTTATATATTCTGCACCAAAAGGATAATGTCTAAAAAACACCCGAAAATGAATGTGCCCAGAAACCATGTTGTGGTGCTCGGTCTTGTTGTGTGCCAGCGCAATGTCAATAGTAACATTTTAGTCGTAACATGTGTGGCAAGTGTTAATACATTATCAAGTTTATACATGAAAGTTTTAACAATTTAATTGAACAGACAATGTTTCATTAGGTAGCATAACATAGTAAATCATTTGCATACTAATAATGAGGTCAATTTGTTTATCTGTAGGTGCACCTGCACGAACCGTTGGCTGGCGTGAACCTACAACAAATTATTAATTTTGCGATACAGGTTTTGCGAACCTTGTGAGATGTACGCATCAACAACTTTGGAAACGGAAGAAGCAAGTTGGATTAAGCAGGAAGATATGGTACGTGATTCAGATCTGTGGTATGACTCAACTAAGTCCATTGACATTGTTGTCAAGTTAGCTAACAGAGCCAAAATAGTTGATTCTCTAAAGGACTTGAGTTACAATGTTATTTTCTGTTCCCATCTCTTTCAACTAAACTATCACAATATTATTTATTGTAATCACTTGTTGTATGTCAAGTAGGTAGAGCCACTGTCTGACAAAATGCAACCAAAATAAAATAATAAAAGCTAATGAAACACTAAAACAATTACAAATTTTGTAAACTTTTGAGAACATCTTTAAATGGCATGTTATAGACTTATTGAAGCTGTGTGTATTTTGCTGTGTTCGTTTCTTTAGAGGTAAGCCCATCACGTAGTCTAACTATGAAACCATGGATTATGAAACATTTTTGCATGAATTATTCCCAGATTTGAACTTCAGAGCCAATTCTTAAATTGATGAACAAAGTAGCAATAAGGATAGCCCGTCACATATAAGTACAATGTGCAGATTTTATAGCATAACTAGTTATCTTATAGAGAGAGAGACTTAGCTTGGTATGGATCGAAAACTTTCAAATCACTTTGATGAGTTTGTGCATATTCTTTAAGAGTATATTTGTACTTGTACTTCTGTTACAGGTTGATGATTGGGAGCAGGAAGAGATTTTCATGCACGATGATGAAAGAAAGCATGATCCTAAAAAGCTTGAAGAGCTTGAAAAATTTATAACAGATTTAGATGTAGGAGATTCAATCTTTGTTGTAGAGTCTTATTCACACATGCTTAATTTGATCAACTTAGCTTAAGAGGTTTAGATTATCACAGTCGAAGAACAAGTTGGAGAAAAGAGATTTCACGGATGAGAGCAATGCAACTACAGAATCAGGCATCAAAGAAAATCACATTTCTCTCTCAATGAAGACAAATGTTTGCACAATGTACATATACTGTAAATTTTAATCATTATCAGATTTGTTTTATATGAAAAATATTTGGATTAGTTTATAATCAAATTTGTAGTTACATTAGTTCTAAGTATTTCTTCTTGTTCTATTTCATTAACATATTTTATAGTTACATTATCATTATTTTATTTTATTTTTTTAAATTCATTAATTTAGCGGGGGTTATGAACCTCTGCAATCAGCATTGAGTTAAAAAGACCATACAAAATTCACAACGGTTGTTAACTGTCGCTACTTGCAATTTACATCAGTTCTCTACCATCGTGAGTGAGAACGACGATTGGTGTGACGGTTTTGACAATCGTCACAAAACAGGCTGGGGACACACGATTCTGCGATGATACTGCAATCGTCGTAGATTGTAAATTGCGGCGGCTTTAACCATCGTAATCTGTTAAAATAATTGTCGCAATTTACCAATTTTATTGTAGTGTCTGGAGTTTAAAATAATCTCAGTCTTAATTGATCGACAGTGTAAAACTTTTTTACATTGTCATTGCATCACTCATTTTTTCTATATTTTAATGAGAAATGGATAGCGTTTACCTCTTTAAAAAAACAAAAAATTGAGTCAATGAAAATAAAATAATAGAACTCTCACATGTACTACTTATAATTTCATTATGCAAAACATTATATTAGATGCGGAAACTATTATCGTACTATAGAAAATACAGTGCACCTTAGTCATTAATCATTATGGAGTTGTAAATAATCCTAGTCGTGATTGATTAACCGTATAAAAAAATTTTACACGTTCAGTGCATAACTCACTTTCTTTATATTTTATTGAAAAGTGGATAATGTTTACCTCTTTAAAAAAAAACAAAAATTTGAGTCGGTGGAAATAAAATAATAGAACTCTCCCATTTATTAGCTATAATTTCATTATGCAAAACCTTACATTACATCCAAAAAAAAACTGAGAGATGAATTTTTTTTTAGAATAACTAGGTATTAAAATTTTTTTTCGCAAATAACCATATTTCGGAAAAAATTACACAAATAATCATGTTTCAGAAAATTTCCCAAGGGAGGAGCCATCTCACTTGGCGCCTCCACTCACATTCTTGCCCTACACACTCGCATACCCCACACACAATTTCAGTCTTCTACATATCCCAATATGGGCCCCTCAACATCCAACCTTAACCAGATCTGGGATTGTCCGAAGATTATGAACCAACCGACCCAACTTACCATCAACCACAACATCACCAAACCACCCAACATCCTCAATACCAAACACCCAAAGATTCATTTCCTTTCTACCCTCGTACTCAGACGATCAGTGCTACAGACCAATCATGGAACCCCATCCACCACCAACACGACCAAACTTTGAGAGTATGGGTAACCGACTGTACCAAAGCGGATCTTTTAGATATGGAGATCTAACTGATTTCATGGATCCGGAACGCATTGACTTCGCTGGGCCATCGACCCTGCCACAGTAGGAAACGCGACAAAACCCAGCACGGGAAAGGCGAGGACGGGGATGCGGAACCGGGGGTCATTACCGGGTTCCGGGGAACCACTGATTAATCTGTTTTTTTATATAATAGTTATGTGTGTAATCATATTTTGTAAATAAAAAGTCAAATTTGTTGATCATATATCGAATACGTAACGCACCAAATTTAAAATAAAAAACGCAAAAATTTGCCTTGCAATTGCACTAAGGCGCCATCTCACTTGACTTAGGGCAAGACTTTAACACCTAGGCGCCAAGTGAGATGGCGCCTCTCCTTAAAAATTAGGTGTAGGCGCCAAGTGAGATGACTCCTCCCTTAGAGAGTTTTCTGAAACATGGTTATTTGGGTAATTTTTTTCGAAATATGGTTATTTGCGGAAAAAAAATTTTAATACATGATTATTCCAAAAAAAAATTCAAATTATGGCGGTTTTGTTAAGGCGTTTTTAATAACCGTCATTATTAACGATGCATTACGGCGGTTTGAGAGACACTATTATTATAGGTAAATTACGACGGTTTTAACCGATATTATTAGCTATATTCTTTTATTTTATGCATATTAGGGAAATTCGACACGCAGTAATATCCAATTTTATTGTTTAAATTTCCTAAAAAAAAAATCAATTTTTTACTTTTTTTACTTAACTTCCGCCCACTTCTTGTTTTCCTAAATAAAAAACTGATGTATAAAAAAAAAAAATCTGAAACCCTTAAATTCTCAGACACGAGCTCTTCTCTCATTCCACCTCTCAAATTCGACCACCGTCGGGTCCTCTCAAATCCGACCAATGCTGATTCTATCATTTCATCTACAAGCATTCCGGGATCTCTGTTCCTTCTATGTATGAACATTCTCTCCCTTCGTTCTTGTTCCATCATCACTGTTCACCCACACCTTTCCATCGTGACTCTGTATATAGTATTATTTACTAGTACAATATGTACCAGAGGTCAATAACCTCAACCATTCAATTTTTTTATTTGTAAAATTCTTAACAGTTTAAAATACCTGCAAAATAATTTCGACTTAATAATTGAGAAACCAAAGGAAAAAAAGTATGTCTCGAAAGTCTCGCACCATACGAGACTTAAGCGTCTTGCGCACCGCGCCGAAAAACACAACCAATTTTGAAAACTACTATTTTTAAAATAGTTTATCAAACAAATTCTTCAGTTTTTACTTTCTAGCAATTTAAAATTTTTTTTGAGAACTATTTCAAACATGCCCTTACTCTCTCTTTTTTTTTACTCTAACTATAATATATATTGGAATATTAGATATAATATTATATATAATTTAAAACGTGTAATTTAAGTAAACACTCAATTAAAGTTTGTTAGTTTATTTAGTTATAAGTTAATTGTATTTAAATAAATTAATTTTAAATCAATTTGTAACAATTCAAATCAATAATAAAATCCTTTTTTTTTTTTTTTCTCTCTTATCTAAAAGTGAGGCATAAATAAAGACAATAATGATATTAATAAAAAATAATCATATTAAATTAATAAATATATAATTTTTTTTTATATTTTGTTATTCTATTTATCTTATATATTAAAATTGTTAAGTATCTTAATAAATTTTGGAGACAAAACTTAAATATAGTTTTTGTAACTGCCCTTTTATTATTTATTTATTTATTTAATTTATACTAAAATTGAGAATAATGACTAATTTTTACTTCCCCTAAAAATTTGTTTAAATAGAATAACGTGTTCAATTCACAATTTTGTATTTATTTTATTAAATTAATAAATGTGTCTTAGGTTCACTTATTTAAAAAATTAATCCACTAAATCTTATCACTCACCTCTAACTATCAACTTCTTCAAAAATAACCATTCCAAATTTACTTTCACATAAATTCATATTTTTGTGTACATATTTATTCCTCGTTATTTTCTCCTATGAGAGTCGTTTACAGAATTTTCTTTCTGCATATTTATTTTTCATTATTTCTTTTCTTTGATTAACAATTAGTATTTTCAACAAAACTAACAAATTTATATTATTCTTATTATGATTACTATATATTATTTATAATTTTTATGTTATTCTTTTTGTTCAAGTTTATTATTCATTAATATGGTTATTTGTCTTTATTTTTCGATTTCTTATTTCTTCAATTCTTAATGTTATTGTTGTTTATTAATTTTTTATCAAATTTTTTTTGTAGATACAAATTTTACAAACTGTATTTTTTGAAAGACAAATTTGATTTCTTATTTCTTTAATTCTTAATTTTATTATTGTTTCTAAATTTTTATCATATTTTTTGAAATACAAATTTTAAGTTATCACAAACTATACTTTTTGATAAAGAAATTGTTGAAGATGTTTTAAGAAATCAATCCTTAATGACTTTGGATATCTTCAGGAATAATTTAGACTTCCTTGCTAATTTTTTATTATGTTTTTTTAGGTACATATTTTAAGTTATCACAAATTATACATTTTAATAAAGAAATTGCTGAAGATGTTTTATGAAGTCAATCTTTAATGACTTTGGATGTCTGCATGAATAATTTAGCCTTTAATTTCTTTCATTTGATGATTTGATCCATCTTTTTTTAGGGGTGGTAATTACAATAGTTTGTGGTGGAATGAAACAACATCTTAAAGAGAAAAACTTAAATTATTAATGCAATTTTATGTATTTATTTTGAATTTATTTTAATTTATTTTGTATAGAAAAGTGTAACTACTTTTAATGATAGTGATCAATGTTGAAACATTTTTCTCTTTTCTAATTTATGTTTGACTTTTTTCCTTACAATATTGATATTTTGTTATATTAAAAATTTAAGTTAGCGAAATCATATATGCTATCATGATCTAAATTAACATATAATAATACAATTCATACTTTAAAATATCTTTATGTCATTTTATTATTATTATTATTATTATTATTATTATTATTATTATTATTATTATTATTATTATTATTATTATTATTATTATTATTATTATTATTATTATTATTATTATTATTATTATTATTATTATTATTATTATTTATCGATTGTAGTTTTACTAAAAAAATTTATAAAAAAAGTAGATACTTCAAATGGTAGTGATCAATAATAAAACACTTCTCTTTCTCTAATTAATATATGCCTGATTTATTTTCTTAAAATATTAATATTTTGTAATACTACAAATTTTGATTAGCAACTGACCCGTTAAATTATACTTTAAGCATGTAACTGTTAATAAATATTATTATTATTATTATTATTATTATTATTATTATTATTATTATTATTAATAATAACGGTTGTTATTTTTTATATCAAAAAGAATGTCAAATATATTATAATTTTGTGTTCCTTTTCATTGTCGGTTCTTATTTACATCTATCTCTAATTTTATTGATCTTTTTAAAATTCTTAGTCATTTTCTTAAGAATTTTTTTTTGGAATAATCAAGTATTGAAATTTTTTTCGCAAATAACCACGTTTGGGAAAAAATTACGCAAATAACCATGTTTCAGATGACTCTCCAAAAGAGGAGCCATCTCACTTGGCGCCTCCACCTAGCTTTTAGCCCTAGGCGCCATCTCACTTGGCGCCTCCTCTCTCTTTTAGCCAAGTGAGATGGCGCATGCACTTTAAAAGTGAGAGGAGGCGCAATCTCACTTGGCTCCTAGGGCAAAATATTGTTTTATAAATAATTTGTCCGTTTCTCCGTCATTTCTCACAGTTTCTCGCATTGTTTTCTTATTTTTTACTCTATTATTTGCGTCATGACATCGCCCATAATTTTTAGCAGAGATGGTTACGTTATTTTCTCCGCCACAAAACCTGCGATGAAAATGAAATTATGGCACATTCACTCCATGTAGCGTCTGAAGCGGGAGTTGTTGCGATGGCTAGATGGAGACATCGTGGTAGGGGGGAAATTCGAAGGATCCAGCGAAGGCGAACAACAACCTCACATGCGAAAGGAAGACCTAATGTTTGGTTGGAGGAAGTCAAAACAGACAGCGACGTAATATTGATGATGCATGAGTCAGATGATATTGTTTTAACAGTTGTAATTTCGTAGACGGAATATCGTGTTTTTTTTCTTGTACGCGTAATGTTTATTGTAGCAAATACTGTTAACGAAAAACCCTAATGTTTACAACATAATTCAGGAAAGATTTTATGTAATACAATTTTTGTGTCTGAATCGGGCGTCTGCCTCGACCACATAAAAATTGTATTACATAAAATCTTTCCTTAATTATGTTGTAAACATTAGGGTTTTTCGTTAACAGTATTTGCTAAAATAAACATTGCGCGTACAAGAAAAAAAACATGATATTCCTTCTACGAAATTACAACTGTTAAAACAATATCATCTGACCCATGCATCATCAACATTACGTCGCTATCTGTTTTGACTTCCTCCAACCAAACATTAGGTCTTCCTGTCGCATGTGAGGTTGCTGTTCGTCTTCGCTGGATCCTTCGAATTTTTCCCCCCTCCACGATGTCTCCATCTAGCCATCGCAACAACTCCCGCTTCAGACGCTCCATGGAGTGAATGTGCCAGAATTTCATTTTCATTGCAGGATTTGTGGCGGAGAAGATAATGTAACCATCTCTGGTAAAAATCATGGGCGATGTCATGACACAAATAACAGAGTAAAAAGTAAGAAAACAGTGCGAGAAAGTGTGAGAAATAACGGAGAAACGGACGAATTATTTATAAAAACAGCATTTTGCCCTAGGAGCCAAGTGAGATGGCGCCTCTTCTCACTTTTAAAGTGCATGCGCCATCTCACTTGTCTAAAAGAGAGAGGAGGCGCCAAGTGAGATGGCGCCTAGGGCAAAAAGCTTGGTGGAGGCGCCAAGTGAGATGACTCCTCCTTTGGAGAGCCATCTGAAACATGGTTATTTGCGTAATTTTTTCCGAAACGTGGTTATTTGCGATTTTTTTTTAATACTTAATTATTCAAAAAGAAAATTCTCATTTACCTTTCAATCAAAAGTGTAGAAAATATTTTATAAAATTCAAAACAATTATTCTATACTTAATCAAAAGCATAATTATTATTGAAAATATTTATAACAATATATTCGAAAATATTTCTTTAAGTTATAATAATTATAAATAATAATTTAATAAAATTTACCATCCATCGCACGATAGAGGTCTTGTTTATTTAAATTACTTTTAATCTTACAATATAATAAATATATTTAACAACAGTCAGACAACATATTATAGCTTTCGTTATTTGTTTAACTAATTGTTCTGGACTGGGCCCGACTGGCCCAATAGCATTGATAGGGCCCAATCCAAACGGACTTGCTGGGGGTCACGCCGACCAAAGGATCACAGTCGTGCCCGACGTGCTCCCTGGGGCTACTTGCTCGACCTCCTACTGTCCAGCTCGACCTCAGCTCGAGCACCCCTCCTAGGGCAGACTCAGTCCACTGCACCCTCACCTGGGTCCCGAAAAGGCCGCGTCATCGTCCGCCCGCACTTCACGCAGCACATCCAGGAAGGAGACCACGTGCGGGTCTCCACTACACACGTAGAACCTGGAAGTTCCTTCATTGGGCCAAACCTGCCCGACCCAATGAAGGGACCTTGGCCCAGCGCTGGGGGCTATAAATACCCTCTGTTCCCAGAGGGTCAGGTATTCATCATTCTACCCATACTCTTACTATTGCCTGCTCGTGCTCTTACTCACTCCAGCATCGGAGTGTCTTGCAGGTACCCCCCCCACCTCGTTCAAAACTTCAGCTCGGAGCCAGTCGTGACGGTCCAAGTCTGATCAGGTTAGATCAGTGGCGCCGTCTGTGGGAAACTAGCTTCCCCGTCTTGCAAACTCAAAGACCAAAGCTCAAATTCAACTACCTGTCATGGCTGATCAAGCTCGCGATGAGCAGAACGTCCGTGTCGTCGACACTAATAACGGCGCCGCGGACAAACACGGACACCTTGATAACGCCGGCAATCCCGGCCACAACACAATTCCTGCGACGACCGCCCCCGGAACTTCCTCCTACAGGGACGAAGCTACTGCATCATCCTTCTCGCTCCCACCACCACTCGAGGACGACCCGGCGGCCCTCGCGCACTACAGAGCCGCCCGGTTCCAGGAAGTCCCCGTCCCCTCCGGGGCGGATGCCACAACACAAGCGTTGTTCGTAGCAATTAATCTAACGAACTATCTCATCTTCGCCCAAGGAGAGAGACTAAAGGCGCTTGAAGACGAGCGAAGACCCCCGAGGAGGCATCGGAGACCACATACTCCCCCTCCTCGAGTGACTGAAGCTCGACACCCTTCTCCCCCGCGGAGACATTACAGGGAGACCTCTCGAAGCCCATCTCCCCGGCCAAAACAGAGACGGCCTTATCTGGAGAGGCAGCCCATCATTCAGGCCGGAGAACCCAGTCGTGACCCGGCGATACTAGAAAGAAGGCACTCCAGAGACGGACGTGTAAAATTCAACCACCGAGCATCCCGCTCGAGAGAGACTCAGCACGACCTGGACCGGCGTGCCAGACAGTATTACAGGTCCCCATCTCTGTCTCCGGAGAGAAGTGACGAGGATGACCCCCGCGGTCCCCTGTCGCAGGCTATTATGGAAGCACCCATCCCCCCTGGCATGGAGAAGCCCCCACACTTAAAGGAGTACGATGGAGTCGCAGACCCGGTCGACCATATAGACGGGTTCGAGGCCATGCTCCATTATCACAATGTCGGGGGGCCCATCAAGTGCCGTTTATTCCCCACGACTCTCCGGAAGGCGGCAATGGACTGGTACAAAGGACTCGCCCCGGGCTCAATCACCTCGTGGCGGAACCTGAAGAACCAGTTCATCAGTTCCTTCACAGCTTCTCGGCGCCATCCGAAGACCGAGGCGGCCCTCGAGGCCATCATCCAAAGACAGGATGAAACCTTGAGGGAATTCATCAACCGCTTTAACCGGGAAGCAATACAGGTCCCCTGCGCGGACCATATGAAAAGATACTTGCTGGAGAGAGGGCTCCTCCCCGGCACAGAATTCAGAAAGGCCGTGGGTATCGAGCCACCTCGGACATTCGATGTCCTCCTCGAAAAGGCCCGAGCATACATGGACTACGAGGAGAGGGATGCGGCCAACAGAGCCCGAGATTCCAGGACCCGTGGTCCCAACAGCAGCTCGCGCCAAGAGGCTCCTCCTCGAAGAACCAGGGAGAAAAGGAAGGAAGACAGACCCCGGGAAGTCCGGGAACAAAGAGGACCTTCGGGGAGTTTCACCGAGTACACTTCGCTCACGGCTTCCCACGAGCGCATTCTGGCGGAGTGTGCCAACACTGATTTCAAGGACGGCGGTGTCAAACGTCCCCGGCCTGCTCCCGCTAAGCCCGGAGCAGACAAAAACAAATACTGTCAGTACCATAGGAGCCATGGTCACCTGACTGAGGATTGCGTCCAACTCAAAGACGCCATTGAAACCCTCATCAAGGGAGGGAGGCTCGCGCAGTACCGGCGAAGCGACGCTCCCCGTCGTGACGCCCAAGAAACCAGGGAGCCATAAGAAGACGCCCGACCATCTGACGAGTCAGTGCCCATCCAAACTGCCTTCTCCGTGACCAGGCCCGAGGATTTCGACTTCCCCGAGCACCTGCAAGAGCCACTTACAACGCACAGCAGGTGGGAATACTTCCCCTCCGCCCTGGTCATCAACGGCGGCGGGTTCAACGACTTGACCATCAATTCAGCCAAGAGGAAGCTGGACGAACTGGTCGACGCGGCTCCCCCGCAAACAGTGACGTTCGAAAGGGTGAAGGGCAGGTCAGAGCCCATCACCTTCTACCTGGAAGAACTCCCCGGAGGAGCCCCGAACGCGGTCATTCCCTTACAGATAAGGGCAAGAATGGCCAATTTTGATGTACATCGCATCCTGGTCGACGAAGGGAGTTCTGTCGACGTCATGTACAGTCAACTGTTCCGAACCCTTCAGCTGGACGACTCACATCTTTCGCCATATGTGGGTTCGGACTTATAAGGTTTCAACGGCTCGACCTCCAAGCCCTGGGGATATGTCGAGCTTCTGGTTACGTTCGGGGAAGGGACGGCTACAAGACAAGTCAAAGTACGCTTCCTAGTCATCGACTGCCCGTCTCTATACAACTGCATCTTGGGGAGACCGACACTGGCAGAGCTGACGGCGGTACCCTCGACCGTCCACCTGAAGATGAAGTTCTACACCAAGAGGGCACAGGTAGCTACTATCCAAGGAGATCTAGCCGCTGCCCGCAGGTGCTTCAACGCCGCTTCCAAGGGACGTGATACTGTCGACATAGGGACCATACCCGCCAAAAGGACAAGACAGGAGCCCGACAGGAAAGCATCCCCGGAGGAAGAAGTCCAGAAAGCTCCACCAAAAGTCGATTCCATAGCTCTGGACACTCGCTTCGACCAGGACGAGCCATCCAGCGGCGAGCAAATCCCACTCCGACCAATACTGGACGGGGATTTTGAACTCGTCCCCCTCGGCACAGATCCGACCAAGGGAGTGAAGATTGGCAAAGACCTCCCCGACTTGGCCAGGAAGCAAATCAAGGCCTGTTTGCGCGAGAATGCTGATCTGTTCGCCTGGAGCGCCGCGGAGATGCCCGGACTCGACCCTGAGGTCGCCTGTCACCACCTCGCCATTGATCCAGCCGCTAGGGCCGTAGTACAACGTAGGCGTAGGCAGTCTCTAGAAAAAACGGAGGCTGCTGAAAAAGCTGTAAAAGACCTCCTAGAGGCAAATTTTATTTCTGAAGCCCGGTATTCCACCTGGCTGTCAAATGTTGTACTCGTGAAAAAGAATAATGGAAAATGGAGGATGTGCGTTGATTATACCGATCTCAACCGGGCTTGCCCGAAAGATGCTTTTCCTTTGCCTAACATAGATATGCTGGTCGACAACTCGGCCGGCTACAAAACATTGTCATTCATGGACGCCTACTCGGGCTATAACCAAATCCCGATGGCCCTGGGCGACAAACACTCCACGGCATTCATGACCAGCTCGGGCAACTATTACTAGAACGTAATGCCCTTCGGACAGAAAAATGTCGGGGCAACTTACCAGCGCATGATGAACAGAGTTTTCAACAAACAGATCAGCGACATGCTCGAGGTATATATGGACGACATGATCGTCAAGTCCCGAGCAGACACTGACCACGCTGCACACCTCAAGACAGTCTTTGCCCAAGCAAGACAATGTAAAATGAGGTTCAACCCCGAGAAATGTACGTTCGGGGTTAAAGCAGGAAAATTCCTTGGATTCTATCTAACAGAACGGGGAATCGAAGCCAACCCCGACAAATGTCGGGCGTTCTCCAACCTCCCAACACCAACATCGAAGAAGTCGACACAAATCATGAACGGCATGCTCACGTCGCTATCCCGATTCGTCGCGAGATCCGCTCAGCACGCCCTCCCCTTCTTCAAACTCCTCCGAAAGGAAGCAGCCTTCGAATGGAATGAGGAATGCGAGCAGGCACTACGCCACCTAAAGCAAAGTCTGTCTCAGCCGCCCGTGCTATCTCGACCAGACGACGGGGAGCCACTGTATTTGTACTTGGCCGTTTCGAACGAAGCCATCAGCGCGGCCCTCGTCCGCGAGACCACTGACAGACAGAAGCCCGTCTACTTCACGAGCAAAGCCCTGCAAGGACCCGAAAGCAGATACCAACAGATAGAAAAGGTGGCCCTGGCCCTCGTCAACGCGGCGAGAAGGCTCAGACATTATTTTCTGGCCCACACGATCATCGTGCGAACCGACCAACCGGTGAGGCAACTCCTGGGTCGGCCTGATATGGCGGGCAGAATGCTGAAATGGTCCTTGGAACTCTCCGAATTCGACATTCAGTACGAGAGTAGGAAAGCCTTGAAAGCGCAGGCCTTGGCCGACTTCGTCGTGGAGATGACCACTCATGACCTACCCCTAGAGAAGGAACACAAGTGGACCATCTTCGTCAACGGAGCATCCAGCTCGTCCGGAAGTGGCGCAGGAATCCTTCTGGAAAACGAAGAGGGTGTAGTGATCGAGCACTCCCTAGCTCTTTCCTTCCCGACGTCAAACAACCAAGCAGAATATGAGGCCCTGCTCGCAGGATTGAGGTTAGCCGAGGACCTGGGAGCCCGCGAGGTACAGATCTACACCGACTCCCAACTCGTCGTCTCCCAAGTCCAGGGGAATTACCAACCCAAAAACGACAACCTCATCGAGTACTTGAACTTGGTCAAAAAACATATGACAAAGTTCGTACGGGCGGAAATCTCACATGTTCCCCGCGAGCAAAACACGAGGGCAGACATATTGTCCAAACTCGCGAGCACGAGAAAGAAAGGCGGGAACAAATCTGTCATCCAAGAATCTCTGGCACGCCCGAGTATCGAAAGATCCTCGACACCGGTCGAGGTTCACGCCATTGGAGACGCCTCGTCCTGGATGACCCCGGTTTACAATTTCTTGACAAAGGGCGAACTCCCATCAAACCAATCCGAGGCGACCATCACAAAACGGAGAGCATGCTCCTACGTGGTACTCGAGCACAAACTATACCGCAGGGGATTCTCCATCCCCCTCCTAAAATGCATAGACGAATCCACAGTCCCCGAGGTACTGCGGGAGATACACGAAGGGATCAATGCCCAGCACATGGGCGATAAGTCCTTGGCGAGGAAAGCCCTTCGAGCAGGATATTACTGGCTGACAATGCAGCAGGATGCCAAGGAGCACGTTAAGAAATGCGACAAGTGCCAGAAGCACGGCGACATGCACCTCGCCCCGCCTCACGAGCTGAGCATACTATCGTCCCCATGGCCGTTCGCGTGGTGGGGTATGGATATCCTCAGACCCTTCGTGCAAGGGACTTATCAAAATAAGTTCCTAATCGTGGCGGTCGATTACTTCACGAAGTGGATCGAGGCCGAGGCCCTCGCGAAGATCACCTCGCACAATATCCTCCGCTTCTACAAAAGAAACATCCTCGCCAGATTTGGGATTCCGAGCGCACTGGTGACCGACAATGGCACCCAATTCAACGACCACGGGTTCCAAGACTTCGTCACCAGACTAGGGACAAAACAACACTTCACTTCGGTCGAGCACCCCCAAATCAACGGCCAAGCCGAGGCCGCGAACAGAGTCATCCTCCGGGGGCTCAAACGCCGACTCGGCGAAGCAAAGAGGGGATGGGTCGAGGAGCTCCACAGTGTCTTGTGGGCATACCGCACCACGCCCCATTCAACGACGGGCGAGACCCCATTCCGACTAACATACGGGACCGAAGCCGTCATCCCGGTCGAAATCATGGAACCATCCAGACGGACAGAGAACCCCCTCGACGAAGAAATGAACGACGAGGCACTCAGGGACGAGCTCGACTTAGTCGAGGAAATTCGATCTGGGGCAGCCCTCCGCGAAGCCACCCTAAAACAACGAGTGGCTCTGCGCCACAACGACAAGGTCATCAAGCGCGAGTTCGAAATCGGCAGCCTGGTATTACGAAGGAACCAGAAAGATTCCCGCGAAGGGAAGCTGGCCGCGAACTGGGAAGGACCTTATCGCGTCCACGGCACCACCGGTACCGGGGCATACTACCTCGAGCAATTAGACGGAGAGCCATTACCACGACCCTGGAACGCTGCTAAACTAAAGCAGTACTATAGTTAAAAACTACCAACGACACCTAGGACCCTCGACCGTCGGCACCCGCGCTCGGTCAACGAGGAAAAAAACGTCCGACTCCGTAGAGAGGCTGAGGTACAGGCCCGACCTACGACTAAACCGCACAACGTCGTTCAACAAACGAGACCAATCGATAGTGCCCGACGTGGACACCTACACCAAGCTCCACCGTCGTAGTACCTGTAAGGCAGAACACCCAGCTCGCGATGGGCAGTTCACGCCAAGGGCAAATAGTCCCTACCGGGTCGTGCGCCCGACTGAGCAACTCTGCTCCATCTGCCAGACAAATCTTCAAGAATGACGGGCCATCTAAAAGGGTCAAAAAGGAGTCTCTCCCCTCGAGTGCACCACTTAGGTGACTCTGGCCATCGAGAAGAGGCCGGGCACATATACAAACAAAAGACTTATAAAAGACGGGCAAGCACGGGCAAACAATCAAAATTGAAACAAAGCATTCATTCAAAAATGCCCGTAGGAAACAAAGCAAATAAATATAAACCGACCAAGAAGGCCGGCGATGTTCATGAAGTACAACCAACGGGCGCGCAGGCCCAAAAAAATACGAACAGGCACGCAGGCCCAAAACAAATACCAACAAGGCACACATGCCCATCATCATCTTACAATTCAGTTTCCCCAGAGCCATCATCACCGACAACAGGAGAGTCGGGCGGGGGCACGATCGTGCCATCCACGATTTGAGACATATAGCCCGTCCCTTCAGTGATTAAACCGGGGTTCAGTAAGGAAAGCTGGCTGACCGCTGACTCGAACCCCTCCTCCATAGCACCGACGCAATCCGTTTCGAGGAGTCGGATACGGGCGACCAGCTCCAATCGACTCCTCAAAGCGGCTATGTCCTCCGGCTCATCCTCGACAGGAAGCATGGCGACCCTCAGGTCCTCGATCTCTCTGGTGAGGCACCCAATGTCGATTTCCAGACGCTCCTGATCCGCACGGAGAAGCTCTCTCTCCTCGGCTAGCTTCCCCGAGCTCTCCTTCTCCAGAGTCAGCATCTCTCTCTCGGCAGCCAGCAGCGCGGCTTGCTCGTGGAACATCTCCTCGGAGCGCTCCAGAGCAGTCCTTAACTTTCGCGAACTCGAGGTGAGGGCCGCTTTTTCCTGTTCCAATTCTTTGATGCGGTCGGGATCCTCCCCTTCCTTGGACAGCACAACGGCCATTTCAGCCATCTTCACCAGCCCGGCCATATTGGCGGCCAGGTGCCTCCTCCGGTCCTCCTTGCTCATCCTCCTGATGGCCTCAGCCTCATCGGCAGTCACGGACAAAGGGAACCCCTCGAAGAAACCCTCCTCTTTGAAGCAAGGGGGCAACCCGAAGGACCTTACGGCACTGGAACCCTCGCCGACCGCCGACCCACTTTCCACCCGGTTCCTTTTTCTTTGTATCAGGTCGGCATGTGGCTCGACCTCTTGGACCTCCGGGGTCTCTTCCGAAGTAGCCCCCGAGCTAGGCGACGAATCCACCCTCACCACATGAGGAGCGCCCGGACTATGCGGCGGGCCCATCCTCGTTGCTTGAGGGGCCTTCACCACCCTCTTGGTCGCCCTCCGATCATAGGACAACTTCAAGAGCCTCTCCCGTCGCTCGACCATCGAACCTGCACAAATAAAAAACTGGGTTAGTGTCGAGCAAATAAGCAAACAAATGGCAAGCAAATTCAAGCAATAAACGACCTAGCAGACGGGCAGCCTGCCCGAATGACTGTCACTCCACGAGCGCCTTCGTATCGATTGGTCGGGCCTCGAATGTCGGATAACCCTCCTCGTCCAGGACATCTTCCCCCTCCCTCGTGGCCCATCTGGCGGGGTGGAAGCTATCAATGTACCGACAAAGAGTGTTGTAAGCCTTCTCATCCTCGGAATCCATGTCGCCCGCAGACGTATGATAATACCCAGTACCGTGCTCATAATGCCTAGAAATCCAATGCACGGGGAACTTGGCCATGCGTCCCAACACCGGATGCCCGTCATTGTCTAAAAGTGCCTCCCCGTCATCGTCGCTTATCGCCGCTTCCTCCTCGTACAGGGACTCTAAAGCGGCTGTGGTAACCGGCCTCACGACATACCACTTGTCTTTAAAACCCCGCACGGAGTCCATGTACATCCTGAAAAGTCTCTTCGACTGTTTCAGGGAAACCCAGCTGTGCTTTCCTCCCAGGGACTGGCGCTGCAGATGGAAGACTCTGAAGAAGAGAGGTATAGTCGCCCCAATCCTCAGAAAACGACAGGTCAGTTCAAACGCTCGGATAAAGGCGAGCGAATTTGGGTGTAGCTGCGACGGGGCCAGCCCCAAATGGCCAAAGACCCCGGCCTGAAAGTCGCTGAAGGGCAGCTGCAACCCAAGGTCTTTGAATGCAATTTCATACATGGGGAAACTGTACTCGGGGAACACCGAGCAAATCCGAGCAGTGAAGGTCGGTCTAGTAACGACGAAATTCTTTTGAAAATCGGGCTGGCCGTGGCCCGCCTCAAGGACAGCGTATGGCCTTCGACTGCGCCGACTATAGACCGAGGCGATTCCTCTAGGCTCGGCACCCACCCAGTCCAACAGAGGGTCCTCTACGGTGTCGATCAAACTCACAGTCTCGTCAGCATTTTGTTCCTCCCTTTCGGGGCGTCCTGAAGAGCACGGCTTGTCCGCCATGGTTACCTACAGAGCACGGGAAACCAGTCAATTGGGCACGAAACCATACGCTCGTCGAAACAGACAAGATGAAGCGCGCGACAAACCGCGTCGCTCCACGCACGACGACAAAGTTGGTTTGAAACAAAAATAGCAGTCGCCTCCCCGACTTCCAGATGCCTCGACGGGTCCTTCTACAAGCCGCCTAAATAACCGACAACGCGGTCACTCGTGAATACGTCGACCCAGGGTATGAACATGGAGAGCAACATCATAAAACCTAAAGCTAGAACTATGAGTCTACCGGACACGATCACGAATTAGGCGCCCTGGATCATGAAGACCCCGGGCAGCACTGCAGATTATAATCTAAACTATGTATCTACCGGCCACAAACATGTGTTTGCCGACCTCATGCATGAATTTGTCGGGCTGAACATAAGTTTACCGGGCTATTCGCACGCGCACAGCCTCTAAAAACGTCTAAAACGATGAAAATCATGCATCACAACAGAAAAACAGAGAAGACAAGTCACTTACTTGGAATAAAGGAGTAGATTTGGCAACGGAGGAAAGGGATCGGTGACGGAGATCGCGGCGATGCTATGGGAATCTGGGAAGAACAACAGCAGCAGAAACAGAGCGAAGAGGAGAAGCGCGAAGAGTAGTAACACGTTCTGGGGCCCAAGGATCCTATTTATAGTGATGACGTGGAATACCAAACGTCACCTCGGGCAGCCTCAGATTCCCCTCCTCGACGCGCAGCTCCCCTAGGCAATGATGGCCCTATCCTCATAGGGTGGCGGCACAGTTCCCAAAAGATACCTCGCGTGCTCGACGGACGCGTGCCATTGAGGAATCCCCAAGCATTCCCCGCGGAGGACTTGTCCCCGAGCACGATACGGGGAAACCCTCGAGTACCCCCACGAGGAGCTGCGTCTCTGGCCCGGGCACGAGGCCCCGAAACGGAAGCAACCTAAGATCAAGCCATGGCTCCTAACCCAAGGAACCACGACTTGGGGGGCTCCTGTTCTGGACTGGGCCCGACTGGCCCAATAGCATTGATAGGGCCCAATCCAAACGGACTTGCTGGGGGTCACGCCGACCAAAGGATCACAGTCGTGCCCGACGTACTCCCTGGGGCTACTTGCTCGACCTCCTACTGTCCAGCTCGACCTCAGCTCAAGCACCCCTCCTAGGGCAGACTCAGTCCACTGCACCCTCACCTGGGTCCCGAAGAGGCCGCGTCCTCGTCCGCCCGCACTTCACGCAGCACATCCAGGAAGGAGACCACGTGCGGGTCTCCACTACACACGTAGAACCTGGCAGTTCCTTCATTGGGCCAAACCTGCCCGGCCCAATGAAGGGACCTTGGCCCAGCGTTGGGGGCTATAAATACCCTCTGTTCCCAGAGGATCAGGTATTCATCATTCTACCCATACTCTTACTATTGTCTGCTCGTGCTCTTACTCACTTCAGCATCGGAGTTTCTTGCAGGTAACCCCCCACCTCGTTCAAAACTTCAGCTCAGAGCCAGTCGTGACGGTCCAAATCTGATCAGGTTAGATCACTAATAATACAATATAATAGAATTGAGTAATCATTACATTTGTTAGGAAGTGGGAAACACATTCGCTTCACTACTTGTCCAACAGCTACATAAAATAAATGTATACGCCGATTTCTTAAGTTGATTAATTAAAACTATGCGTGTTAATGCATTTTCGTGGTTATTTTTCCCCAACAGGCGTGTTAATGCCTGATAGTTCATTTGGAAGTAATTTATTTCTATAAAAGTTCTTTTCATGGTAAACTGGATTACGCGTATATTAATATTATTTAAAAAAAAAAACAATAATTACATGAAATACTAAATGACATATTATAATATTTTTTTTAAATACTATTTCTTTTCATGTTAATGAATATTTTGATGATAATACTATAATTAGAAAAAATTGACATTATAATAATTTTGTTTTTATTTGTAGTATATTTGCAATAATGGCATGATTGCTTGCATAATAAATGACATTTATATTCAAACAAAGAATAATTATGCTCCTAGAACCAAGAGAATGTTCATCTATTTCAGAAGAAAAAAATTATCATTTGCATCAGAGTTAACCATATAGATTAAATCGATCTTTGCACTCAATGGGAAGAAATGATTATTTGGTTCAAAGAGAATGATTATTTATGCTCTTTATTGTGAGACAAACAAGTCTTTAGTGGTTATTTGTAATTAAATGTGATTATTATTGAACTATCTCAAGTTTGACGGGACCGGATTAACCTTTTGTTAATATGGTGAACCACTTAAATTTTGGGTGTGTGATCCTTTATCCTTTATCCTTATTTTATTTATTATTATGTTTCAATAACTTTTGTGCTTGAAAATATCATAATAAAATTAAATTATATGTTACCCTCAGTCATTATAGTGAATTTTGATTTATTTTCCTTAAGATTTTTCACACATATTCTATGTGACATTTTTTATTTGATTAATTAAATATTTAAATCCACTTTGTTTTTTTATTTAATTTTTATTAATTTTTTAAAATCTACGTGGATTTTTTAAATTTATTTACTTAAATTATTTTTATTAATACTTTTAATACATTAATTTATTTTAATAACATATAAAATATTAAAAAATATATTATTAAAATAAAAATAATTATAAATGACAAGGAATTTAAATTTGTCATTAAGCCATGACACATCATCACTTTATCTGTAAAACTGAAATTAAAATGACATAGGGGATTATAATTTTGAAAATAATAAAATGAAGGGATCAAAAATTCGAATTTTAAAAAAGAAGGACCAAAAATAAAAAATATTAAAAATAAAGAGACTAAAATTGCAATTAAACTTAATTAATTTATGATAATTTATTTATATTATTAATTAATTATTAAAAAATTAATTAATTAATACCTAAAGCCCATTTCCTTATAAGACCATCCATCCCAACACAAATTTCAAAGTCATTGTATAAATGATGTATATAAATACTTGCATTTTATTTAAAACTTTTGAAGTGAGATTACATGTTACAACTACAACTGAAATAATCTCAATCATACACAAAGATACAATGTCACTTAGACTTTGTAATACATATGAAAGCCTTCAAGCCTCATTTTAGCATCACCATAAAAACTCAAGCTATCATTGTATATTTCCACTTTATTTTCCCATCTTCCATTGTTTCTTTAGACCTGGAAAGATTAGCATAGTCTGCAAATTTTCACCCTTTGAAAATGCTATATTAAATCCACTTATTTCTTTATCAGCTGCAACTTCGGTTCTCCTCCTTGATTCAGTATCAAGATATGTTAATACCTTGGAGATCCAATCCGTGACTTCTCTAATAGCACAGTGTTAAGAGAGAACAACAAGGTTTCATCTCGATTCGATTACATGTGCTGAGAACAGTGACTTCTTCTATGTTATTAAGAGCACAAAGCTCCTGAATAACTTGAGGCCATTGTGTTTCTGGAATAACAAGCTTTTCACGCATATTGATTTGTGAAATATAGTTGAAGTTTATTGATTGGAGATGAATTAGGTTCCTGAAGGTATAGACAAAACATACACTACTGCAAAATGCGCAAACAACAACGCTAAATTTACAAAGAATTTATATACATCGTTGTAATAGGTTAAAAATTTTGTGCCTAGTGAGTAGCTGGATTTATAAACAGTAATTTAATGACGGTTTTCTTAAAACACTGTAGTAATAAATGATGTGTAGCAAGCTTCGATTCCTAGCAATTAAATTTTTTTTTATTTTTTAGAGTACATTAAGCGTGTGTCACTTAAGTCCATTATTTAAAAAAATATATTGTAAATGATTTAACAACGGTGAAGTAAACCAATAGTTGTTAGATGATTTAAATTTTCAGTATGGTTGCATTTCCAACCGCGATTAAAGGGTTTTATGATAAATTAAAACAAAACTTATTATGTATTTCTTTCATAAGACTCCCTAGGCGAACAAGCGAGCCAGAGACGACAATGGTGGCGTATTCTTTACCCTCTTCGTATCTATTCATTTGGAGCTCAAATATTCACCCTCTTCGTTCATTTAATTCTCCGGCTTTGAAGTACAGTACTCTTAAACATCTTCATTCCCTTTTTCTTAGTTTATGTTGTACATGCTCAAATATTCACCCTCTTCATTCATTTGATTCTTCGACTTCAAAGTACGGTACTCTTCAACATCTTCGTTCTTTACGTGCATGAGATTCTTCAGCTTCGAAGTACGGTATTCTTTAACATTTTCATTCATTTTTCCTTTGTTTATGTTGTTTATGCTCAAGTCAGTATGAGAGTACATCTCTCATATGCTTTATGTTTAGATTTGCATATGCATATGCTTTAGTTTTTGGATTAGATTTTAGTTTGTCATTCACATTATTATACGTGTATAAATTTCAGAAGTTGTTATGGGTCCTACTTGGATGAAAGCGAACATATTAGGTCCGATTTATGAGAACAAAGTTCTTGAATTCCTTGAATGCGCTGATAAATATTTTCCCGACAATAATGGTATCTTTTATTGTCCTTGTGTTGTTTGCGCGAATATCAATAAGGATACAAAGAAAAAATATTCTATCATCTTTGTTGTGTTGGTATATGTCAAAATTATATAATATGGACATGGCATGGTGAGGTGGATAAAGAGGAAAGTAGGGCATCACAAAGTTAAAGACTGGATGAAGATGAATATATGGAATATCAACTAGAGGATATCTTCAGTGATATTGAGGAATATTATTTTAAGAATGCTCGTATTTATGATACTTTATATAGTGATAAAGACACCCCTTTATATAAGGGATGCACGGATTTTATACGATTGTCGACGGTGTTAAAGTTGTTTAATCTGAAGGCAAAAAATGGATGATCGGATAAAAGTTTCATGTAATTACTTAAATTTCTAAAGCAAATGTTACCAGAAGATAACAAATTGTCGGATCGTTGCTATGAGGCCAAGAAGATTTCTAATGGGTCTATAGTATATCAAAATACATGATTTCCCTAATGATTGCATATTATACAAGATAGTATATGAAGACTTATATCAATGTCCGAAATATAGTGTGTCGCGTTACAAGCTAAAGGTCAACAATGGTGATGACAGTAACTATGACAATGTTAGTACACTACAGCATTTTTGGCCTACGACCACGCTAAATTTTTCCATAACTCAAAAATTATGGCCACATACAAGTTTTAACCAGGGCTTTAAAATCGTAGACATATGTTTTGAAACATTGAATCTGAAGTATGAAAATGTGGCTTTTTCTTCAATTACAAAACCACACTTATATTTAAGTAGCGCTTAACAAACTGTAGATATTTTAAGCCACAAATAAAAACCGCGACATTATAATTTTCACTTCAAACTGTGGCCCAAGCCCAAAAAAATATACCCCGCCAGAATTTCCCTCTTTTTTTTAGTTTCCATCTTGTTAATTATTTTCTTTTCAATTGTTTTTAGATTAAAAAAAGGAAAAAAATTGAAAATGATTTTTATCCTGGTTCGTTTGAACTCAAACTACTCCAGTCCACCCGCCAAGGTGATATCTCCTCTCTCCAACAAGGTCTTAATCCACTAATTAGTCTTGATTACAAAACTATTTTGACAACTGCCAAAGTCTTCTTGAGTCTAAAACCACAACCCGGTTTTCTCAAGGAATTACAAAATAATATAATTGAGTGTGTACATATATGTTTTCTAAATAAAACAATATCACAACTGTGATGTATTACACAATTTAAGATTGTTAGGTAGAACTGGATAATTGATTTTCTTTATCGTGCATAAATGTTCATCACCTGAATTCTTCTTTTCGTCTTCTTTATATAGGCCATGCAACAGTGATATAAGAAGATGCTTTTGGAAAGTTCATAACACGAATTAATGATCTTTCCAAACCAGGAGATTCTTGTCTCTTTATAGCTGTTACTTTTGATATGCATTGATAAACTGTAACGCTTCAGAACTTCTCACGTCAGAGGATGAATGTTACCGTTGGGAGTCCCTTACTGCTTGTATCAGAACTTTATAGATCATAGTATCAGAGATCCTGTTCTACAGCTTTGGTGCATTCAAAAGTTGTAACATAACTTCTTCATATAAGCGTGTCACGCAGATTTGCTTCTAAGAAGGATGCGTCTGATTATATCATAATACTCTCATCTTCTATGCTCACATGATCATAAATTTTAGTGATGTTCTAGCAGATCTTCTATGCTTCTTAAATCAGAACATCTTTTTCACATCAGAATTTCCTGCATATAAAGATAGTTTTATTAGCGAACATATTTGTTCTTTATATATATATATATATATATATATATATATATATATATATATATATATATATATATATATATATATATATATATATATATATATATATATATATATATATATATATATATATATATATATATATATATATATATATATATATATATATATATATATATATATATATATATATATATATATATATATATATATATATATATATATATATATATATATATATATATATATATATATATATATATATCATGTGTTTGTTTTCATCAAAACTCTTACAGGGATGTATAATCAAATTATGTTCTAACAATCTCCCCATTTTTGATAATGACAAAAACTTGTATATTTTGATGGAAAATAAATAACAGAGAAATAAACCCCCCCCCTGAGTAGAATACTCAGATAACAAGAAAATAAAATACTTCCCTGAAGATCTTTTGATAGGAGTCAAAATATCTTTCCTTCTTCCCTTTTTTGGCAAGAATAAAAAAGTAGGAGAAACTCTATTTGTCTTTCTTTGATAGAAGTTGCTTGAGAAGGTGTGACATCCTCTTCCGGATTCAATTAAGATTCTTTAGAGAGCTTATGATGTTGTATTCTCATTATTGTTCCCAATAGTTCCATAGTGTTGCACCCCAAAATTTGCCCTCCCATATTCTTCAAGAAATTGCCAAGCCAAGTCACAAAATTCCCCAAGGGTTGTGCAGTGCAACTGTCTCCTATACAGTCAAAACTAGGGTTTGAGTCCTGATCAAGAAAAAGAAGTTTTCAAAGGCCCAATCAAGTCTCATATGCCTACAAATATGGTCAAGTATCCTCATATCAAGTTTCAAGGCATTCAGCTCAAAATTGCACAGTCAAAACCCTAAATTGCACTACAGTCAGCTATAGGGGCAAAATGGTCATTTGGCAGTCAAAAGTTCAAATTTTTGGTCAACATATCATTTTGAAGCCACAAACATCATTTGATCAATGCTTGATCATGATTCTCAAAATTTGGCTCAGAAATCATCAAAGATGCAAAAGTTACTATATTTGGACAGCTGAAAAAGTCAACTGAAATTGACCAGGGCATAACTTTCACATGGATTATCAGAAAAATCCCATCCAAAGCTCATTTTGAAGAGAAAGACATTTCCTACAACTCATCGTCATACTTCAAGTCCAAGAAATGCTCTCACAAAAAGTTATCAATTTCAACATTATAGGTCATTTTCAAAAGTCAACAAAAAGGGACTTTAAGTCAAAGGCCATAACTTGAGATTGGTAAATCAAGATGACATGAGACCAAAGGCATTGGTTAGAGGACTCAAAGACCTTTCCAAAATGTCAAAGAACATGTGAAAAGCTTAACAATTGAGCAAGTTATGCCTTGTGGAAGTTGGGAAATTTTTGGATATTTTGAAAAGTCAACATGGATTCAAATGACCTAAAAATGCTAATGGGCCCATTTTTCTTCCATGATTCATCATTCCAAGCATATTCACGACCATTTGGCCCAAAGGGAAGTATTTTCTCATTTTTTATTTATTTATTTGGATTTTTATTTATATTAATTCAATTAAATCAATTAAATATATGAAAAATGTTTAAATTAACTAAACCAATCTTTTTATACATGTTTTAAGGTCAATATTTCGTGTAAATGCAAACTAGGAAAGATTTGGAGCTAATTGATCATAATTGATACAAAAACCATGTGGAAAAGATATGAAAAGATCTTGGAAAATCAAATATGCAAAATCATCAATGCCATGGATTTTATTCAATTTTCTTAACCTAATGCCTTCACTACATAATCAGAAACCTAAACCTAATGCCCATACACTAAAAGCTGCGCTAAAGAACCCATTAGAATTTTGAAATTTTCTCCATAAAACTCAAAACTGAAATCAGTGTTCTAGGTCGACTCAAGCCCTAATAATCATTCCATTGGCTTCCTCAAGGTTCCCAGAAGCGATTCCAATCCCTAACATCAACTCAAACTCCAGGAATTGGTATATAGAACCTTCCCTGTACAGCAAAAAAGTGACGATCGTATTTTCAATTCTAGGCATTCTCATGACATTCTAATTATGGATTCTTGTTCCTTGTGATGTTTTAAAGCTAACCATTATGTTTAATTTGATTATCATGCTGTGTATGAGATTTTACCATGCTTGAATCCTAGGGTTTACAGGATATGAATTTGGGGCTTTTGAAATGGAGTAAAATCAGGACTCCAGACCACCACCATTCCATTTGGCAAGCTTGGACGAACATGAATCACCTATCGCGCCCAATTTATGGGCACCATAGCGCTAGTCGCTATTTTCCAATAGCCTGCCTAAGGCAACGCGTGTAAAACTGTTGCCTTTGTGTTTTGTGTTACAGGGGTGATGAAGAGGGTGATGCGTTGTCAACAAACGATACGCCAGTTTGAAAATTCGCGCGCGTTGCCCACCAACGTTTTGTTTTCTTTTTATAATATTTGTTAATTATTATATAGTAAATGTGATTCAAGCGCTTCAGTGGCAGGTACATGTGCTTTGCAATGTCCAAGACCTGGGTTCGAGTCCCAGGTCTGTATAATTCCTATATTATTTTTCGTTGATAATTCCTATGCAGGCATAACATTGATGCACACCATGCTCCATCATCATCAAGCCAGCCACGCGTCTAACTGCTGCAGATCAAAGGCCCCAGATGGATGAACACCCTAAGCCTGGTCAACCATCCAACACGCTAGTGGCGAAAGTCAATGGATCTGAATGTTATTGGGCTCAATTTACTAGATCCATACCTCACAATTGGGACTGAACCCCCCCTGGTTTGCAATTCTCCATTTTTTCATATTTTATTTTAATTGTTATTTTACTTTCTTTATTTGTTTTGATTAAATTAATTATTATTTTTACCAAAATAAAAACTTCATAAAAATCAGAAAAAAGATAAAAACATAATAAAATATTTAATTTTCATATTTTCTTGTAAATAATTGCATGTAAATAAATTTAGTATTAAATAGGTTTTAATTTTAATTCTTTTTAATAACTAAAAATCCAAAAAATATAGAATTAGGTTTAATAACTCTTTATTCCTTTTTAGTTTTCTTTTTACCATAATATTATTTATTTATTTATTTTTATAATTAAATTGTACATAAAAAAATTAGATTTAATTTAGATTTTAATTTAATATTTTCGCAATAGATTTAAAAGCCATTAGAATTAGGGTTTGCATCCAATTTTCACTTTAATTAATTCTTTTTCTCTTAAATCTTAAAAAACATAAAAATACCAAAAAAAAACATTTTTTTTTAATCTTAATTAATTAATTTCTCATTAATCCAATTTTGCAAAAGGGTCCAACGCCCTCGTCACGTTCTTAATTTCTTATTTAATTGCGCATATTTATTTTATGTCATTTATAATAATTATGTACCTCTCCCAAAGCCATGTAACTCGGACAATTTAACTTCTCGCACTTTACTTTATTTGCTTCTTTACTTTTCTGTCAAATCGGGTCCGGTTTAATTTTGGAGATGTGGACCCGCGCCATTTGTAATAGCTTTAGATTTACTTTTCCCGCAAATATTAACTGTTAAACAAAGCATGCAAGAATGAATGACCATAATAAAACCAAGCGTAGAACACTTAAACATGACAAGACAAATACAAATGAATCTGACACACGAATCGCACACACCACCCCTAGGGTACGCCTCACTGTTGCCTTGCCTCGAAAGGTGATCGTCGAGTAGAGGACGTCTTAGTAAGTCCTCATGATCCGGGAACCTGGCATGAGGGTAGCTTCTAAGGTGTCTTCCTATTGCTCTGGTGATCACTATGTCCCTACAAACTCGAATTGACCCGAACACCTCCAACGGTGGTGCTACCTACCTCTCAATGGTGGGATGGCACTACTTTAAAGGACATTTACACAGACGAATTCCTTAGGGTAGGTAGGTTCTCGTAGATACTTGCTCTCTTCAAAACAAACTGAAATCTTTTCACACCAACACATTTTCAAAAGCTTTCAAAGCAATTTTTTCAAACACTCTGACGTACGAGTCGAATTGAAATTTTAAAAGAAACTTTTTAAAACCCACAGTTGAAAAGCAAACAAACCATTTTTGAAAACACAAATGAGCAAGTATCTAAGAGCCCATGGATAACCATGGATAGAAAGGGTGCTAACACCTTCCCTTTCTATAACCTACCTCCCGAACCGAGAGCAATCTCTTTAAGGAATTTTTCTGTGCTTTTGTCCTTTCCATTTGGAGAAAATAAAAGACGGTGGCGACTCTTGCTTACCGCGACATTTCGCGAACCAGCGTTAAACAGTCAGTTCCAGATCCACCGATCACAGAACTGGCGACTCTGCTGGGGATACCTTTATAAAGTGAGGTGTACCTTAGGGTTAGTTCATAACTGTGTTTTCAATTGTATTGCTTTGCTTGCTTTAAATTGTGGGACTGTCTTGGGAGTTCTATAGATCCTAACCTGGATCTGGGGGATACCTTCTTAGAAAGTAGCAACAAGGCTGTGAGGGAACTGTGCGGGGTATACCGACATGGTTGAAACAGTCTGCTACGTTGATGTGGCACTTTGGTGTGTACCGGTAACCCTTGAGTTCAGTCAAGGAGAGTACGGGGCCTCCGCGTGGTGTCGTGAAGCATCAACAGACCTTAGGAACCTTAATTGAACTATCTTGGCCTCTTTAGGGTAGTGAGATAACTGACTTTGGTGCAGTCCGAGGTTGGTTGATACTCGATACTACGCTCAATTGAGGGTTGCTTTCCTGGAATATTTCGGTCGCCAGTTCAGTGGCTAAATCGAAACGATGAACAATGAAAGCAATCCCGTGATATTGGGAACCTTAGAACCCGGTTACTTTGATAGGACAGGTTGAACCCACCAACTTCAAGAGGGTATTACCCAGACCCCATGCTGGCCTAAACTCTAAAGGTTTCTCTTGTGTGACTTGTGTGCCTTCGTACTTGACTACTTGCATGCTTTATCTGACACATGAACTACTTGCAGGTTTTGTCCTTAATTGGGACTCATGACAGGGTTTACTAAGTTTCTTGCAGGTTTCTGTTTATAGTCCTTAATAAGGGCTCATAACAGGGTTTATATTACCCCATGCATATCATAACATCATACCATTGCATACATCCTAACCCATTTCAAGGATCTCAAGGGTTTGTTATGCAGGTCAGGATGAATCAACCATCTAGCAAGGGGCAAAGAGGATTTATTTTCCTCTAGCCAAGGTTGTCAGGGGCTATGACCCACTTGATATGGCGAGCTTTGACACTGGAAGAAGATTGCCCTAGCCAAGGATGTCAGGGGCTATGACCCACTGGATATGGTGAGCCTTTGACCCTTGAAAAAGGACTCTCAACAAATATGAAATTCCTTCAATCAAGCTACCGGATCCCAGCTCTAACAAATTGCTTGTTTACCCCGCGAGATCCTTGAAAACATTGCATGCATGTCATACTCATCATTGCATAACAGGTATCCTTGTTGCAGGTCACTTACCTTTCTCGCTGTTTATTTCAGCAATGGCTTCACAACAAGATAACCAGGACCTTCACACTCAAGAGACTCAGTTCAGGGAAATCCTCCTGAATCTATCCAAGGGGCAGGAGGAGCTAAGGACACTTCTCACAGGGACTTTGGTCAGGAACAATGCTGAGGATGACAAGGACGAACAGCTGAAACGTCTACAAGCTGAGGTGGACACTTTGAAAACCCAGATGCTGGGGCAAAGGGCCCTCATTCAAGGTTTAGCTCAAGAGCAAGGAGAGCTGAGAGCCATGATCAGTCAGCTTCCTCAAGGCATGAAGCAACCAGCCCAAATCAGGGACCAGGTCATGGAACGGCTTCCAAGAAGGCAACGGTCGGGTCCAATGAATATACCTCTCCGAGTTGCTACTACTTCCCAGGTCCAACAACGACCGCACCAAGAACAGCGGGTTGATCAGAACGGGTCAGACAAGCCTAAGAGACAATTCACCGACATCAACATGTCATGGTCACGAGCTTTGCAGCACCTGTTAAGGATGAACCTGATTGCGGTGATCAACCCTCCTGCAAATCCAAAGACTTCCTCTCCAAATTACAACCCAGAAGCAAGGTGCGCTTACCATTCTGGTAGCCCGGGGCACGATACTGAGGACTGTTGGGCATTGAAGTACAAGATTCAGAATATGATCGATGCTAAAGAGATCGAGTTCGAGCCCGCCGAGACTCCCAATGTGATCATTGCTCCCTTATCAAAACATGGCTAGGGTCGAGAAATTTTTATTCATTAGAATCTTTCAAGTTGTAATTTTCTTTTGATTGTTCAAGCATTCCATTCATATCAAACGTTGTTATTTCATTAATGCATCGCATATGTCTGTTCTGAAACAATATATTCGTATTCCCTAAATGCAAGTTATTTTCATATTTTTTCTGATGATCAACTCTTAAATAATGATTCTAAGCCTCTTGAGGGAGGATGACGAAAACAATACCGCAATCTACAGTATGCTTTTGAACAGACCCCGCTGATGAGGTACAAGCATTGTTTCAATTCCTAAACACTGGAGTTATAAGGAAGATAATCCCTCGTCAACCCCTTCGAGCCAAAGAAGTAGGAGTTTTTTTTTTCTTCGAAAATTAAAACCCTTATCATAACCTGGGGCAGGGTAGTTCTCTCAGTTGATCCAAGTGCATAACGAATGGCACCAAAGAGATCCTTACGAAAGAAGAAAGACAGTGATGGTTCAGAACAATCATAAGGACAGGCAGTCATTATCAAACAAAAAATCATAAGCCCAAAAAGTCAAAACCTATAAAGGAGACTTACGAAACTGGGGCATCCCGCTGACGATAATTCCAAAAAAGGAAACAGTTCAGGCAAAAAAAGAAAGGGATAACAAAAATAAAAAACAAAAAAAGAGGTCCTACAAACCCTCAGCAAAAAAAAAACGACTGCCTATTCAAAGAAATGTTCAACATCCGAACCATCACTGGAAATTCAGAGCAAATACTCAATCAAGATCTAACGCACGATCAACTGAGTTTAGGTTTGAAGAACATCACGAAGAGCGGGTGGGTACAAATAATTTGAGCCTTTATCATTTGTTTCTTAAACCATGAACCAGGCCACGTTATAACCCTTAAAAGTCCTAGCTGAAGCATGGGTTAGTTCGAAAGCATACTGTTACGAAAGGTATCCTGACTCCTTAAGGCCTACGGTACAATACGAAGTTGACATCACGTTTTACAAACAATCACTTGTTTTATGAAAAGAATGCATTTTCAAAAACTTCAAGACAGACATAGGCTTTGCATTTTTAATATAACTTTGTTTGCATATGACTTTTGTTTGAACAGCATAGAAATTCGCACGACGAATGCCTAATGAACAGAAGTACTTCCAATCAAGAGGCATGGCATGATCATGGTCCGTTATCTGGGGCAATCCAATCAAGATTCGGAGAATCTCTCAAAGGTCAAATAGCCTGGGGCAACTCTCCATCTGAGTCACTTGGGGCACTCCAACAACGAATCTTGCCTGATCAAACACTCTCTGGTGGCATGACAAAACACTTATGGCAGGGGCAACTCCCTACATTCTGAGAACACGGACATAGTCGAGAAAACACTGCGCAAAATCAAAGACCCGCTAGGTTGATACACCTAGGCAAAAATAAGGGCTTCCCGGCGAACCAAAAGGGTTCGGGCAAAATGAAGGGATGAAATGAAAAGAATCTGTACACCCGGCAAGTCGAAAACCTGAAAAGGCGGCTTGGGCAAAAATGGGTATCCCGGTGGACTGAAAACCCGAAAGGGCGGTCCAGGCAAAAGTTAGGGATCAAAGCGTACGACTATGTCCTGTCATCTTGTCACTTGCCTACCAGAAGAAGGTTTGTCCATCAACAACTATCAGTACCTCACAGGTCTTCCTCTCCCACCTCAGAAACAGGGGCAATATAGAGTTGTCTGAGCAGTCTAATTGTTCTATCCTCCAAGGTACCAAGGTAGGTCCAGCTAAAGAACATGATCAGTACATCTTAATTCCCCAGAGAGTAAGTGCATTCTTCTCCAAGCAGAGTTGATAAATCTCAAGGAAATTGGGTATGCTCCCGCAGATCCCAACATCCCCCAGCAGCAATACATATATTCATAACAAGCATCCCCGGCAGTCTTGGTCCAAAGATTGTTCCCCGGCGGTACATCAAATATTCAAAGGAATCACTTCCCCAGCATATCAAAACTTCCCCAAGAGTCCAATTCCCCCAGGAAAATTGGAATTCATCTTCCCCAAGCAGTAAGCTTATCCCCAGTAGATTCTGGAAGCTTATCCCTCGCAGAGCATGAACGCGTCGTCCGGCTTTATTCAAAGAGTTATTTCCTTAACAGGATATAACTGAGTTATCCTCAGCCAAAAGCCATGGAAAGAGCGTCGTCGACGAAGTCTTCCTACCCCAGCGAAGTCTATTCATACTTCCAATACAACAAGGGTATCCCCAGCAAATTATCATCAACACTCAGCAAGGCATCCCTCTTCCCACAGAGTATTGCTTCCCAGCATGGTCGCTAGAGTATTTTTCTCCCCGCAGAATCTCCCATTTGCCAAGTTTATTCCGCAACGGAGTCATCTTCTCCTACCGGTATTCTTGCAGTTATCATCCTCAGTGGAAGCAAAGCTTATTCTTCAACATCAGCCCAGGATATGACTTCCCGGCACCCGTCAAGGATTTAATTCCCTAAACAAAAACATACATTCCTAAACATCACATACATCATTATAGCATGCATAGACGCATCACACAAATCTCATTTATGTTGAGAACATCATTGCTTGGTCCATGTCATGCATTGCATATGACTGACCTTTACCTTTCAGGAAAAGATGCAGATAAATTCTCAATCATATTTCAAGACCTAGACCGGTTCAGTTAATCGACTCGAAAGATTTCTTATCCAGTCCCAGGCCTTCTCTAGTCCAGCTAAATCGACTCCCAACAGATTTTTCTGATGAAGACTCAGTAGAAGTTATCAGGTTATAATTTCCTATGGTTCCCTCTCCGACGGTGAGTGAGGTGATAATTCCTTTCAGATTATAATTTCCTATGGTTCCCTCTCCGACGGTGAGTGAGGTGATAATTCCTTTTCAGATGGTTCCCTCTCCGACGGTGAGTGAGGTGATAATTCCTTTTCAGATGGTTCCCTCTCCGACGGTGACTGAGGTGATAATTCCTTTTCCTATGGTTCCCTCTCCGACGGTGAGTGAGGTGATAATTCCTTTTCAGATGGTTCCCTCTCCGACGGTGAGTGAGGTGATAATTCCTTTTCCTATGGTTCCCTCTCCGACGGTGAGTGAGGTGATAATTCCTTTTCAGATGGTTCCCTCTCTGACGGTGAGTGAGGTGATAATTCCTTTTCCTATGGTTCCCTCTCCGACGGTGAGTGAGGTGATAATTCCTTTTCAGATGGTTCCCTCTCCGACGGTGAGTGAGGTGATAATTCCTTTTCCTATGGTTCCCTCTCCGACGGTGAGTGAGGTGATAATTCCTTTTCAGATGGTTCCCTCTCCGACGGTGAGTGAGGTGATAATTCCTTTTCCTATGGTTCCCTCTCCGACGGTGAGTGAGGTGATAATTCCTTTTCAGATGGTTCCCTCTCCGACGGTGAGTGAGGTGATAATTCCTTTTCCTATGGTTCCCTCTCCGACGGTGAGTGAGGTGATAATTCCTTTTCAGATGGTTCCCTCTCTGACGGTGAGTGAGGTGATAATTCCTTTTCCTATGGTTCCCTCTCCGACGGTGAGTGAGGTGATAATTCCTTTCAGATTATAATTTCCTATGGTTCTCTCCCCGACGGTGCGTGAGATGTAATTCCTTTTTAGGTTATAATTTCCTTTGGTTCTCTCCCCGACGGTGCGTGAGATGTAATTCCTTTTTAGGTTATAATTGCCATTGGTTCTCTCTCCGACGGTGCATGAGATTTTCATTTTAGGTTTTTCTTTGAGATTATATTTTCCTATTGGTTCTCTCTCCGACGGTGCATGAGATTTCCATTTTAGGTTTTTTCTTTGAGATTATAATGTCCTATTGGTTCTCTCTCCGACGGTGCATGAGATTTCCATTTTAGGTTTTTCTTTGAGATTATATTTTCCTATTGGTTCTCTCTCCGACGGTGCATGAGATTTCCATTTTAGGTTTTTCTTTGAGATTATATTTTCCTATTGGTTCTCTCTCCGACGGTGCATGAGATTTCCATTTTGGGTTTTTCTTTGAGATTATAATGTCCTATTGGTTCTCTCTCCGACGGTGCATGAGATTTCCATTTTAGGTTTTCCTTTGAGATTATAATGTCCTATTGGTTCTCTCTCCGACGGTGCATGAGATTTCCATTTTAGGTTTTTTTTTGAGATTATAATTGCCTATGGTTCCCTTCCCGATACCGCGAAGATGGTAATTCCCACCAAGATTTTCTCAACGAGCGTTGTTGAAGTTAAAGTCACCCAAGGTTCTCTCACTGTTCATGCTGAGGTAGTAACCATCCCTGGTTCATTCATCGCCATTTGAAGCTCCAGATTCAGCCCCTGTAACCAGTCAGGACATATTTATGCCAAGCATCTAAAATCAGCTCCTGCAACGTGTCAGGTACTCATTTTTCTTTTGCAGGTATGCAGGTTCTCGCTAAGGAATCTCCTACACGATCAACATCCAGATGGCATCTATAAGCCTATCATCCTATCCAGCAATCTCCAAATGGCATCTATAAGCCCATTCCCCCATCACACTGCTAACATGCGAGCGCAAATTTCTGGGCACTCTAGTGTCCAATCATCTTCTACCCTCGGATTACGAAAGGCACGTCAGCCAATCTGCATCCTCAGGTCTAAGAAGATTGAACAGGGGCAACTGTTGCACCCCAAAATTTGCCCTCCCATATTCTTCAAGAAATTGCCAAGCCAAGTCACAAAATTCCCCAAGGGTTGTGCATTGCAACTGTCTCCTATACAGTCAAAACTAGGGTTTGAGTCCTGATCAAGAAAAAGAAGTTTTCAAAGGCCCAATCAAGTCTCATATGCCTACAAATATGGTCAAGTATCCTCATATCAAGTTTCAAGGCATTCAGCTCAAAATTGCACAGTCAAAACCCTAAATTGCACTACAGTCAACTGTAGGGGCAAAATGGTCATTTGGCAGTCAAAAGTTCAAATTTTTGGTCAACATATCATTTTGAAGCCACAAACATCATTTGATCAATGCTTGATCATGATTCTCAAAATTTGGCTCAGAAATCATCAAAGATGCAAAAGTTACTATATTTGGACAGCTGAAAAAGTCAACTGAAATTGACCAGGGCATAACTTTCACATGGATTATCAGAAAAATCCCATCCAAAGCTCATTTTGAAGAGAAAGACATTTTCTACAACTCATCTTCATACTTCAAGTCCAAGAAATGCTCTCACAAAAAGTTATCAATTTCAACATTATAGGTCATTTTCAAAAGTCAACAAAAAGGGACTTTAAGTCAAAGGCCATAACTTGAGATTGGTAAATCAAGATGACATGAGACCAAAGGCATTGGTTAGAGGACTCAAAGTCCTTTCCAAAATGTCAAAGAACATGTGAAAAGCTTAAAAATTGAGCAAGTTATGCCTTGTGGAAGTTGGGAAATTTTTGGATATTTTGAAAAGTCAACATGGATTCAAATGACCTAAAAATGCTAATGGGCCCATTTTTCTTCCATGATTCATCATTCCAAGCATATGCACGACCATTTGGCTCAAAGGGAAGTATTTTCTCATTTTTTATTTATTTATTTGGATTTTTATTTATATTAATTCAATTAAATCAATTAAATATATGAAAAATGTTTAAATTAACTAAACCAATCTTTTTATACATGTTTTAAGGTCAATATTTCGTGTAAATGCAAACTAGGAAAGATTTGGAGCTAATTGATCATAATTGATACAAAAACCATGTGGAAAAGATATGAAAAGATCTTGGAAAATCAAATATGCAAAATCATCAATGCCATGGATTTTATTCAATTTTCTTAACCTAATGCCTTCACTACATAATCAGAAACCTAAACCTAATGCCCATACACTAAAAGCTGCGCTAAAGAACCCATTAGAATTTTGAAATTTTCTCCATAAAACTCAAAACTGAAATCAGTGTTCTAGGTCGACTCAAGCCCTAATAATCATTCAATTGGCTTCCTCAAGGTTCCCAGAAGCGATTCCAATCCCTAACATCAACTCAAACTCCAGGAATTGGTATATAGAACCTTCCCTGTACAGCAAAAAAGTGACGATCGTATTTTCAATTCTAGGCATTCTCATGACATTCTAATTATGGATTCTTGTTCCTTGTGATGTTTTAAAGCTAACCATTATGTTTAATTTGATTATCATGCTGTGTATGAGATTTTACCATGCTTGAATCCTAGGGTTTACAGGATATGAATTTGGGGCTTTTGAAATGGAGTAAAATCAGGACTCCAGACCACCACCATTCCATTTGGCAAGCTTGGACGAACATGAATCACCTATCGCGCCCAATTTATGGGCACCATAGCGCTAGTCGCTATTTTCCAATAGCCTGCCTAAGGCAACGCGTGTAAAACTGTTGCCTTTGTGTTTTGTGTTACAGGGGTGATGAAGAGGGTGATGTGTTGTCAACAAACGATACGCCAGTTTGAAAATTCGCGCGCGTTGCCCACCAACGTTTTGTTTTCTTTTTATAATATTTGTTAATTATTATATAGTAAATGTGATTCAAGCGCTTCAGTGGCAGGTACATGTGCTTTGCAATGTCCAAGACCTGGGTTCGAGTCCCAGGTCTGTATAATTCCTATATTATTTTTCGTTGATAATTCCTATGCAGGCATAACATTGATGCACACCATGCTCCATCATCATCAAGCCAGCCACGCGTCTAACTGCTGCAGATCAAAGGCCCCAGATGGATGAACACCCTAAGCCTGGTCAACCATCCAACACGCTAGTGGCGAAAGTCAATGGATCTGAATGTTATTGGGCTCAATTTACTGGATCCATACCTCACAATTGGGACTGAACCCCCCCTGGTTTGCAATTCTCCATTTTTTCATATTTTATTTTAATTGTTATTTTACTTTCTTTATTTGTTTTGATTAAATTAATTATTATTTTTACCAAAATAAAAACTTCATAAAAATCAGAAAAAAGATAAAAACATAATAAAATATTTAATTTTCATATTTTCTTGTAAATAATTGCATGTAAATAAATTTAGTATTAAATAGGTTTTAATTTTAATTCTTTTTAATAACTAAAAATCCAAAAAATATAGAATTAGGTTTAATAACTCTTTATTCCTTTTTAGTTTTCTTTTTACCATAATATTATTTATTTATTTATTTTTATAATTAAATTGTACATAAAAAAATTAGATTTAATTTAGATTTTAATTTAATATTTTCGCAATAGATTTAAAAGCCATTAGAATTAGGGTTTGCATCCAATTTTCACTTTAATTAATTCTTTTTCTCTTAAATCTTAAAAAACATAAAAATACCAAAAAAAAACATTTTTTTTTAATCTTAATTAATTAATTTCTCATTAATCCAATTTTTGTAAAAGGGTCCAACGCCCTCGTCACGTTCTTAATTTCTTATTTAATTGCGCATATTTATTTTATGTCATTTATAATAATTATGTACCTCTCCCAAAGCCATGTAACTCGGACAATTTAACTTCTCGCACTTTACTTTATTTGCTTCTTTACTTTTCTGTCAAATCGGGTCCGGTTTAATTTTGGCGATGTGGACCCGCGCCATTTGTAATAGCTTTAGATTTACTTTTCCCGCAAATATTAACTGTTAAACAAAGCATGCAAGAATGAATGACCATAATAAAACCAAGCGTAGAACACTTAAACATGACAAGACAAATACAAATGAATCTGACACACGAATCGCACACACCACCCCTAGGGTACGCCTCACTGTTGCCTTGCCTCGAAAGGTGATCGTCGAGTAGAGGACGTCTTAGTAAGTCCTCATGATCCGGGAACCTGGCATGAGGGTAGCTTCTAAGGTGTCTTCCTATTGCTCTGGTGATCACTATGTCCCTACAAACTCGAATTGACCCGAACACCTCCAACGGTGGTGCTACCTACCTCTCAATGGTGGGATGGCACTACTTTAAAGGACATTTACACAGACGAATTCCTTAGGGTAGGTAGGTTCTCGTAGATACTTGCTCTCTTCAAAACAAACTGAAATCTTTTCACACCAACACATTTTCAAAAGCTTTCAAAGCAATTTTTTCAAACACTCTGACATACGAGTCGAACTGAAATTTTCAAAGAAACTTTTTAAAACCCACAGTTGAAAAGCAAACAAACCATTTTTGAAAACACAAATGAGCAAGTATCTAAGAGCCCATGGATAACCATGGATAGAAAGGGTGCTAACACCTTCCCTTTCTATAACCTACCTCCCGAACCGAGAGCAATCTCTTTAAGGAATTTTCCTGTGCTTTTGTCCTTTCCATTTGGAGAAAATAAAAGACGGTGGCGACTCTTGCTTACCGCGACGTTTCGCGAACCAGCGTTAAACAGTCAGTTCCAGATCCACCGATCACACATAGCCAATAACTTTTTCTTTCTGATTGCCTCTGAAACCTGCGAACCCTTTAAATTTACAACTTTGGAACATATGCTTTCTTCCCGTCATGTGTAGAGAGCATCCAGAATCTAGGTGTTAAAATTGGTGTTTCAATATTGCTGTTAAAAATACCTGCAACATAAATGATTTTATCCTTTGGTACCCATATCTTTTTGGGTCCATGATTGTTAGAATTTCCAAAATTCTGTTTGAATTTTAGTTTAGCGTAAAACCCCTTACTAGTATATTTTATATCATGTGTTTGCCCAGAAGTGAAGTGAGAATAAAGAGGAGTGTGTTTAATAATGAGATCCTTAACTTTCTTAGGTTGGAATACTTTACCTTTGTATCTTATTCCTTTTCTGCCATTTCTGCTAACTCCATAGATCATTGAAGCCATCTTGCTTCTATCTATGTTTTTAGCGAGGAATTTCTGAAAGCTGTGATCATATTCCTTTATGATTTTATCAGAGTTACTAGGAACTTCTGAGACTGTTTCCTTCTGAGTATTTTGTAAATCATTTTCAAGTTTCAAAATTTTTTCTTTCAACTCAGAGTTTTTCAATCTCAGAATCTTAGTTTCTTCAGAGTCAAAAACTAGATCCTTTTTCAGGTTCTTATTTATGACTCGAAGTTTCTGATATCTTTCTAGAATTTCGGAAAAACTCTCTTCTAATTGAGATCTAGAAAAGTTAGAAAATACCTCTTCTGACTCTGAGCCTGATTCTGATTCTGATTATGAGGATTCTGAGACATCTGATAAGTTATCTGTTAGAGCTATATTGGCTCTTTCATCTTTTGATTATGTTCCATCTTCAGAAGATTGAGAGTCATCCCACGTTGCCATAAGACTTTTCTTCTTTTCCTTAGAGAGCTTGTTTCTAGGTTTCTCTATTTGAAGATTTGGACAGTCGCTCTTGTAATGACTTTGTTCATTGCATTCATAGCAGGTAATGTTTCTGTTACTGGATTTTCTGTATTCAGAAGATAGTTCAGATTTTATGTATCTAGACGATGATTCAGACTGATTCCCTGTTCTTCTAGAATTTTTGAACTTCCTTTGCATGTGCTTCCACAGCTGATTGATTCTTATGGATAGAAGGAACATTTCATCTTCTTCTGTCGAGGATTCACCAGAGTTTTTTGCTTCTGCTTTTGCCTGCAAAAATTTGGTTTCATATTTATTAGATTTCAGAGCGAGATACTTACCTTGCTTTTGAGGCTCATCTTATTCTAATTCTATCTCATAACTTTTTAGTGAGCTGACAAGTTCTTCAAGAGAAATTTTATCCAGATCTTTGGCTAGTTTTAATGTTGTGACCATGTGTCTCCATTTATTTGGTAAAATTCTGATGATCTTCTTTACATGATCAGTAGTTGAGTATCCTTTGTCCATAACTTTTAGCCCAGCAACCAGAATTCGAAATCTTGAGAACATTGTTTCAATAGTTTCATCTTCTTCCATTTTGAAGGCTCCATACTTCTGAAGGAGCACAAGGGCTTTGGTTTCTTTTACTTGCGTGTTGCCTTCATTCGTCATTCTCAAGGAGTCAAACATGTGCGTTGCTGTCTCTCTGTTTGTGATCTTCACATACTCTGAGTATGAGATGGCACTCAAGAGAATAGTTTTGGCCTTGTGATGATTTCTGAAATCTCCCTTTTGATGATATGTCATTCTTTTTCTGTCAATCTTCTGATCGCTTTCATCAACAGGATGTATGTACCCATCAGTCACCATATCCTAAAAATCAACGTCATAAGCTAGAAAGAAACTTCTGATTATGTCTTTCCAATAATTAAACTTTACACCATCAAATATTGGGGGGCAGCTGCTGATTCTGTCTTTCTCATCATGATAATCATTGTTGATGTTCTGACTTGGTCCCACCATAGTGTTTTTCCTCCCTTGATATTTTTCTGACACGGTTAAGTGTTTGCATCCAGAACTAGGTGCCCTAATACAAATTGAAGAATAGAAAAACACAAGAAGGGGGGTGAATTGGGATCTTAAAACTTAATGAAAATAATACATTAATTTTAATCCTGGTTCGTTTAAACTCAAACTACTCCAATCCACCCGCCAAGGAAATTTCACCTCTCTCCAACGAGTTCTTAATCCACTAATTAATATTGATTACAAAACTACTTTGACAACTGCCAAACTCTTCTTGAGTCTAAAACCACAACCCGGTTTTCTCAAGGAATTACAAAATAATATAATTGAGTGTGTACAAATATGTTTTCTAAATAAAACAATATCACAACCGTGATGTATTATACAATTTAAGATTGCTAGGTAGAGCTGGATAATTGATTTTCTTTTTCGTGCGCAAATGTTCGTCACCTGAATGCTTCTTTTCGTCTTCTTTATATAGGCCATGCAATAGTGACATAAGAATATGCTTTTGGAAAGTTCATAACACGAATTAATGATCTTTCCAAACCAGGAGATTCTCGTCTCTTTATAGCTGTTACTTTTAATATGCATTGATAAACTGTAACACTTCAAAACTTCTCACGTCAGAGGATGAATGTTACCGTTGGGAGACCCTTACTGCTTGTATCAAAACTTTACAGATCAGAGTATCAGAGATCCTGTTCCACAACATTGGTGCATTCAGAAGTTGTAACAGAACTTCTACATATAAGTGTGTCACGCGTATTTTCTTATAAGAAGGATGCGTCTGATTATATCATAATACTCTCATTTTCTATGCTCGCATGATCAGAACTTCTAGTGATGTTCTAGTTGATCTTCTATGCTTCTTACATCATAACATCTTTTTCACATAAGAACTTCCTGCATATAAAGATACTTTTATTAGCGAGAGTATTTGTTCTTTATATATATATATATATATATATATATATATATATATATATATATATATATATATATATATATATATATATATATATATATATATATATATATATATATATATATATATATATATATATATATATATATATATATATATATATATATATATATATATATATATATATATATATATATATATATCATGTGTTTGTTATCATCAAAACTCTTACAGGGATGTAGAATCAAATTATGTTCTAACATTGACACCTAAGAAAAATGTCCTACCTAACTCAATTTTGTATATACAAGTACTAAGTTCATTAACTTTTTCTTAAACTTCTCGTATACAAAACATTATTTTTTGAGTCAAGTAATATTATTGTTGTTTTACTTTCTCAAAACAGGATCTTGAAGATTTTGGTTTGAATATTAATGTCAAGTTTCACTTTTTACAATAATTGGATCTACTTGAAACTTGACATTTTATATTCAAATTCAAAATTTTCAATATAGTAAAAAACTAAGAAGATAATATAATCCGTATAGAAATTGGTGAATAGTAAAAATTGAAAAAGAAAACAATGCATGTTACTCCTTCCTTTTCAATTTATTTTCATTCACCCGTTTTTATTTTTGTAATATAAGTAGTTTGTTACCTCAGTTGGTTTATCCACTAAGGAGAAAAGTCTTTATTTAATTTAATTTTTTATTTATAAATGAAATAACTTATTACCCTGACAAATATACAAATTCGAGGGGAAAAGTTACATAGTTTTATCTACAAAAGAATTGTTTCATGTCGTCCATTTATAAAGTACCATAGGTCAATAAATTCACAACATATCAATCCACAAGTATTAATACAACGGAGAGGAACAATCGCATGTTTTAAACAAAATAAAAATATTGCTGGGGATCAAATTCATGACCAATTAAACTTTCTCTTCAGTTAATAGCTCAACCAAGGGGTAAAATGACACACTTTCCATAACACTCTTATTTATCTTTTCCAGCAAATCATGGTAAAACTCTTTTTTCATTCGAGATAAAACAACTTATTCATAGTAATGGATGAATTAATTTCTGAATCTATAAAAAAAATTCTATCTAAACCACTTGTTTCAATGAAGATAATGAACCATTTTTATTGTGAGAAAATTTATATAGTTTTAGCAAACGTCAAGAAGAAAAATTACGAGGACATAGTTGAAATGGGTCACAATAATGTTATTGATGAACGTGGAGCCTCTACAAAGAAAAAATCATCATGATGAATATTTTCTCCTTTAAGGTATATATCCAAATTTCAAACATATATACTCCCAAGAATATTTATGACTCTTTGATCAGGATTTACGGAAGAGATCAACAAATCAAGAAGGAAAATGTTGTACTTTTTCTAGAACAATATGGATTGTTCAAAATGAAGGAATAAGGAAAGACTAGTAGATCACGACTATTGTTAGCTGGAATGTACACTTTGAGTTAAAGGGGTGCAGGTTGTTGGTCCAGGGTTCAACTCTTTTGTTTACGGGTATGACGCTCATGATTTTGATGACTTACATTTTAGTTTTTTTAATAACAAGAACATTGATCATTCTTAAAGTCAATGGTGACATATTTACAACTCTTTAATGTTGGTGATTAATTTAAAGACATCCCAAGTCTCATCAAGTAGGAGACTCAAGATTCCATTGAAGTGGCTTTATGATCAGTGTATCTGGCAAAATAACTTGAAAGCTTTAGAGTTTTGAAAGAGGTAAAGTGCAAAAGCTTGTATGATTATGACTGTCTGAGTGATCAGAGTCTTGTAAACAGGAGAGTATCTCCTAAGAAACTTAGTCAACTCACACACATACCTAAAATAGTTTTAAGGCCAGTCTTGACTTAAAAAAATCCCCTAAAAATAATTTTAAGGCCTAGACAATTTATTAAGGGATTATGTGCTTGATAATGAGACCTTTTTAAGTTGTCTAATTGATCAAGTCATTTGCATAATCTATTAGATAATGCCTAATTGAGTCTATAATCGTTTATACAAATTTCTTAATGATTTGTAACAGTTCTATATCAAAATCTTCCATTTTGGGACATAATAATTGATTATTTAAAGTGCCAAATTTATTATACTCAAAACCTAATTGCTTAGGTGAGTTAATTGGTCCATAGACTATTTTCATTTTAGCCAAATTTTCTCCTATATAAAGGATGTCTTTCCTCACTTCATTTCACACCAGATTTCAGAGTTTTTCCTAATTCTTTACAATTTATCTCTCTCTACTCTCCCTCTGTCCACTCTTTGTCCCATTGTAGAATTAGAAATGATGATGGTTGCAGAAACTACGATGGAGTGAAGCTTCCGATGCAATACATCGATGTGACATCGTGGATCGAATGTTGGAATCATGGTGCTTCTTGAACCAGAAGTATCAATCTTGATGCGATGATGTTAACTTTTGTACCCCAAAATTTGCGCTCTCTTTTCCACAAGAAATCACAGCTTCGGGGTTTTCCTGATTTTTCAGATTGGCTTAAGAATCGGTCAAACAGACTTTTCTCATCAGTCAGACAAAATTAGGGTTTCCATTAACTTTTGAATCAGTCCAAGCAGATTATTAGGGTTTTTAGTGATTTGGTTGAGTTTGGCTCAGGGTTTGATCAGGCAGACGCTTCTTTGACAATAAATCAAGAATTAGGGTTTGCACGCGCATTTTTAGAAGAATTTGAATCCACAATGTCTTAATTGGCTGTTACACTGCTTTGACGTTTGCTCAAGATTTCTGTTTGTTTCTCAAGGTCTAAACATCTGGGACATGGGCTGAGGCTTCTGATTGAGAGTTTGAAGTATTGGTCTAATGAGTGAAATGAAAGGCGTATGGACATTTGTTTTGATTGACTGTGCAATACATATGGTTAATTGGGACGCCGGGTTTATTATTGATTAATGCGAAGTTGCAAGACTACGGTGTTTATTAATTATTTATTTTATCTAAGTTAGAATAATTGGGATTTACTTCCAATTATTATGACTTAAGAAATTTAAATAATTAAATAAGTAATTGCAGAAGAATTAAAAGAGATATTTGACAAAGAAAGATTTTTATTCATTTTTAATTGTTTGTTACAAATATTATTTGAACACTGTAAATTTATTTACAGTTGTTTACAATAATATTATTACAATGATTAAAAGTAAATTAAAACTATATTTTAAATCTCTGGAAATCTTCATCTTCTACTAATTGCATCCTTTGCTCAACTGATATTTACCTGCAAATACAAAAGGAAGAAGTCAATACAGTTGAGATTTAAAAAGGCATTTTCAGACAGTTAATCATAAAAACTCATCATTAAAGGTTTTGGCCGGAATCAGTTTGTTCGTCCTCTGTACAAATCGCAAGAAGATGTATCTTCTTGGTTCACAAAGAGGAAAGCAAATTATTTGCAAGCATATGAATTAATCAAATACAAAGGTGCACAAATTCAAACAAACTGCACATGGACAAATTGAATATGCCAAACAATTACAAAGTTCAAACTGAATCACATTATCAAACTAGGCAAACCAAATTGTCAAAGGGGCAAACTAAGTCACAAGTACAAAGCTGTCAACAAAACAATGTCAACCAAGCTGTAACTGTCAAAAGCGGTCAACAAGTACACAAAAGCAAGGCAGAAAATCTGGAGGTAAGAAGATATGCAGAGGAAAGACAAATGCAAGCAAGCTTGTGAAAAGTGCATTTTTATTCATCATTTTCCAGGCCAAAATCTTTTCAGAAAAAAAAGAGACATTCTAAGCAAAGATGTGCTTTCCTTGGAGAGAGAAAGAGAGGTAAAAGTAGTAGGCTTACAGTTTTCTAGGAAGGCTTAGAGATAAAAATAACAAAATCAGAACACTGTCAGAGGGGGGCAGAATACACATAGAAGAAGATATCACAAAAAACTGTAAACCTCAAGCCTTGCAGCCTGCATAAACTCAGAACCCAAGCCTGCTCAAGCATTGGCATTCAAACCAAAGCTTGCTTCAAAAACAAGCCTTGAGGCCTGTATTAAAAAGAGCTGCCTGCATAATACCAGTTACAGAAGCCAAAAGCAAAAAGGACAAACTCAAAAACCGGTTAAAACATTAAAGCCTGTTCCAAGCTTGTATCCTAAGAAAACAACAAACAGCCTGCCTATTACATAACACAAACGAGAAGACTAACTGCACACCAGAAAAAAATCCAAGCATAAACAAAAGCCAAGCGCCAAGCATCCTGCATCAAAAGCCTCTAAAAAAAACAAACTTACAAACTGAAGCAAGCCTTCAAATCAAAAATCCTGTCAAAAACCATACAAACATTCAACCTGCTTTCAAACTTACAAACTGAAGCAAATCCAAACATGAAAACTCAGAAACAATAACACTCTCAGATAACATCATCATTGAGAGGAAAACTCAAACATATAACTGCATAACCTGTAACCTTTCAAAGCCAAAATAGCCAAAACTCAATCCAAACCATTTCAAAATCAAACAACAACAAAACACCCTCTAAATCAAATTCATCATAGGGTTAGCATATCAGCAATCAGAAGCAAATAGAGGCAAGCATTCAGGTAAGCGAAAGAGAGAGGAAAAGCAACTTGGAAGCAAAACGCTACAGAAGCATTGTTTTCAGACTATAGTGTCATTATAAAGCATCAAAAGAAGAAAGATACGAGGTTACCAGGAAGGCCACAAAGCTAGCATCACATACTCCCTCCGCCTCTGGCCACCAGAGATGCCTCCTGTCCGCTCCTCCGTCTACTCTCCAAAGGTAGTAATTCCTTCTCTCTTTTTACACACCTCACACAAACATGTAATTCATAAAGATCAGGACATACAAAAATAAAATATTCAAGATAAAAACTTGAAACCCTAAAGCGCATCTGAAGAGAATACCTTTTCTCATCACTGCCTTGCTCAATCTTGGGGAGAGGGAAGATGGACGGTGGCGTCTGGCAGCTGAGGCGAAGAGAAGCGTCATAAGCCATGGTTTGAGAAAGTGAAGAGGACGAAGAAAGGTGAAGAAGCAGCGCCGCTCACAAAAACACAAACCCTTTTTCTGAGACAAAACATTGCAAACCCTAAACAAATTTGCCAAACGTGTGTTGGGCCTGCTCCACGCTCCAAGCTGTTAAGCCCAATGTATTGCTGGCCTTACACCCCCCCCCCCCCCTTTACTTGAATCTGTTCGTTTTTGTTGTTTCGGCCTGTCCCTTGAAAACAAACGCCTAAGCCCAATTGATTTTGGAACGCACCCCCCTTTTTTTTTGTTTTAATAAGCACTTGTTGATTATTTGGGCCAGAACAAATCCCCTAAAGGCCCATTTAAACCTTTTTTTATTTTTACAAATCAATCTTTTATATTATCACTTTATTTTTTGTTTTATATAACTTAATTCCTTTTCTTTTTTCTTGTTAAATAAATAATATATTTTTCATATTAAATTTATTTTAACAATATTTTTTTATTACACTTAAAATATGTAAATATTAGATTTATTAGGTTAATAGATTTTTTGTCTTAAAACTTTTTTTGTTTAATAAATCTTTTTATATAAATTTCTAAAAACATTAACAAAATACATAAACAATAGATTTTTTTTATTAAGTTAAAATTTTCCTTTCTTTAAAACTCTTTTGTTTATATAATTAACATTAACAAAAAACCCAAAAATAAATAAAATACTTAACAATTGCATTAGGTTAACATTTTTACTCACTTGTAAATAATCATGTGCATCTTACATACTTTTATTTCTCTTTGATTCTTATACATTGTTATATTTTACATTGAGAAAGTGATTCGATTTGGTTGTAAATAATATTTGGACACTACTATTCTGATAAGTCTCATCCCCATTTGTAAATATTTGTATCCCCATCCCCATAATCATGTTGTAATAATTTAGGACTTTAAATTTCCGCATTTAAAAGCTTTCAAATTATGCCATGATAGACCTAGGGTTTGTATGTAAATAAAACAAACAAATAGTTTGACCTAAACACAAAGATAAATGCATGAAAATCAATATACAAATCACACTTGCACCTCTAGGGTAACCTCGCCTGCTGCCTCGAAAAAATGAAATCATGTCCCTCGAGCATGAGACACTCTAGCAAATGTCCCTTCGATAAACAAAGACCTTTAGTCCCTCGATGACCCTCAATGTTGCCTTCGATAAAACGATCTCGTCCCTTACAAAAATTTCTAAAGCGTCTCACAAGTTGCCTTCAATGATTGTATACGATGACCCGCGCCCGCCCCGTTAACATCCTAACACAAGGTTGTTCACCAAATACAATGGTGAAACAACACTGTTAAAAGGGTTAAAACATAAGAAAGACCTTTGAGTACAATAGGGTAGACAACTCATAGTTACTTGATCAAACTTGCAAAACACACTTGCCTACTTTCAAAACACACTCCACAACACAACTTTCAAAACAACTTTCAAAAAACATTGAAATATCTTTTCAAAAAGACAAACACCTTTGCATATACTCAAACAAGAGTCATTACAATGGTTGCCTAGACAAGGCATCTTTTTCAAAACATTTTCAAAAAACCACACACACAAAGCACCATTTCAAACAATTGAAAATCAAGGCAAGTGATCTAAAACAAGTAACTAAGAGCCCATGGATAACCATGGATGAAAAAGGTGCTAGCACCTTCCCTTTTCATAATCTACCCCCCGAACCCACAAAAACATCTCAAAGGTTTTTCCTGTGCTTTTTTAACCTTTCCTTAGGATAAATAAAAAGTCGATGGCAACTCTTGCTAAACCGAACAAGTGCGAATACAAACGCAAAACCTCAAGTCAGTTCTCCCACCGTATCATAGAACTGGCGACTCTGCTGGGGACAAATTTAAAAGTGGGGTTACCTTAGGGTTTTAGATCACCTTTACATACTTGCTTTGATTGATTTGATTGCTTTGATTGCTTTACTTTTTGGGTCCTTGTTTGGGTTTTTTGTAAATCCTACACCCGGATTTGGGGGCACCTTTTTTAGGTAAATAGCAATAAAACTGTGAGGGAACTGTGCGGGGTATACCGACATGGTTGAAGCAGTAAGCTATGTTAGTGTGACATATTTGTGAGTACCGGTATCCCTTGAGTAGTCAAGGAGAATACGGGGCCGCTGAGTGATGTCATGAATCACTAACGAACTCTAGAACCTTAATTGACCATCTTGGCCTTTTTTGGGGTAGTGAGATGACCGACTTTGGTGCAGTCCAAAGTTGGTAGATACTCGATACTACACTTATTGAGGGTTGTTTTCTTGGAATATTTTGGTCGCCAGTTAAGTGGTTAAACTAAAACAATGAACACAAAAATAATCCAGTGATATTGAGCTCCTTAGAACCCAGTTTCTATTTTAGGACATGATGAGCCAACTAACTTCAAGAGGGTACTTACCTACAAACCCCATGCAAGCCTAAACCTAAGGACTTGTTTGCTCTGTGTGAATATGATTACCTGTATATACACTTACTTGCTTTTGCATACATGTACATAACATCATAACATCATACCATAGCATTTTCAATAACCATTTCAAGGATCTCGAGGGTCTTTTGATGCAGGGTCATGTTGAACTAGACGTCTACCCAGGGGGCAAGAGGTTTTCTCCTCTAGACAAATGCCATCAAAGATCAAGTGCAACAACTTGAATCAGGGGCTATGACCCACTTGACATGGTGAGCTTGATTCTCGTGGAAAGACATCCACCGTTACAAAGCTCTCAAATCAGAGATGTTGGTCGAAGTTCAACCTCTAACATTCTCTTGTGTTTACCCCAAGAGATCCTTGAAAACATTGCATACATGTATCATACATATCATTGCATAACAGGTTTCTCCCATACAGGTCTCCTTATCTTCCTACTGTTTATTTCAGTAAGATGGATATGGAACAAACGGTGAAAGATCTCCAAGCTCAAAACGCTCAATTCCAACAAATGCTTCTGGCTATGGGTAAAGGGCAAGAGGATCTGAAAGCTCTCCTTCTCAAAGACAAGAAGAAGAAGTCCAAGAAGGCAACAGGCATCCTGAAGAGAAGACCTAAAACCCTAGATCTTTCAACTCCACCCAGCATAGGGGCCAGTCTTGAAGAAGACCATAATTTGGAGATTGATGAAGCTGACTACTCCGAAGAACAATATTCTCCCGCTGATGACAAGTACAAGCAGTTGGAGGATCGCCTCAATGCTATGGAGGTTCAATAAATACCTGGCTTGGATTTAGGAGACATGGGTTTAGTTTCTGGATTGGTCATCCCTCCAAAGTTCAAAGTCCCTACCTTGGCCCTGTATGATGGAGTCTCTTGCCCTAAGATGCATCTAAAGTCTTATGTCCGCAAGATTCAACCATACACAACTGATCCAAAGCTTTGGATCCATTTCTTCCAAGAAAGCTTGGTAGGGACTCAACTCGAGTGGTTCTATCAATTGGAGAATTCTCACATCCACACCTGGGAAGATTTAGCTATGGCTTTTTACAAACAGTATCAATACAATGCTGATCTTACACCAACTCGTGTGCAATTGCAGAACATGACCATAGGTTCCGACGAGAGCTTCAAAGGATACGCTCAAAAGTGGAGAGATCTGGCTGGTAGGGTGCAACCCCCTTTAACTGACAGAGAGCTGATTGACATCTTCATGGGAACTTTGACATGGCCTTTCTTCAATCACTTAATTGGAAGCTCCTCAGCCGGGTTCATTGAGCTAATACTGACCGGCGAAAGGGTCGAAGCTGGCATCAAAAGTGGAAAGATCCAAGGAGCTACACCCTCTGATGTTCAGAAAATTCCCTACAATGGGAAGAAAGAGTCCAATGCAGTGACTAGTCAAAAGAGTCGTCATGATCAACATGCAGGGGTAATCCTAATCTCTGATCCCACGCCTGTTCAACAAAGACAAAGAAATAGGCGTAGGGTAAGATATCAAGAAAGGCAGTATACTAACATCAACATGCCTTTGTCTCAAGCATTACAACATTTGCTGAAGTTGAAGCTAATCACGCTAAAGGATCCTCCTCAAAATCGTGATACTTCCTCTTCTAAGTATAACCCAAGCGGGAGATGTGCCTACCATTCTGACAGTCCTGGACATGACACCGACAGCTGTTGGACTTTGAAGAACAAGATTCAAGACATGATTGATGCCAAGGAGATCGAGTTTGACCCTCCGAAGACTCTAGCATAATCACTGCTCCTATGCCAAATCATTGAGAATGTCTTTGTTTCATTTGAATTTTCAAGTTGTAATTTCTTTTATTATTCAAACAATTATCTGTTAATGTCAAACTCTGTTTCATTAATGCATTGCATATGTTTGTCTTGAATTCATCCATTCGTTTTCACTACTCTTATGCTTTCTTTATGATATTTAACTCTTGATAAAAAGCTACAAGCCTTTAGAGGGAGGATGACGAAACAATACCATAATCTCATACAGTATGCTTTTGAACAAACCTCGCTGATGATGTACAGGCATTTCTTTCAAATCCTAAACACTGGAGTTATAAGCAAGATAATCCCTAGTCAACCCCTTTGAGCCAAAGAAGTAGGAGTTTTTTGTTCTAAACAAATAGAAACCTTTGATTTAAACCTGGGGCAGGGTAGTCTCTCAGTTAATTCAAAAAAATGCGCATTGAAGTCGCAAACTCTCAGTTCGTAATACAACGAATGACATCAAAAACATTCCTTTGGAACCAAAAGACAGTGATGGTTCTTTATCTCATAGGAAGTAAATCTCTCAAAAGAGAAAAGCCCATTAAGTCAAAACCTACAAAGGAGGCTTAAGAAAGCTGGGGCATCCCGCTGACTGTAATCTCGAAAGCAGGAACAGTCAGGCAAAAGTTAGGGATAACAAATCAAGAAAGAGGTCATTATAAATCCTCAAACAACATGAAAAATGTTGCAAAAGAAAAAAGGAGATGATGACTGCCCTCCAAATTCAACTTGTGTGAACCATCACCAAAAAAAAAGTCGTTCCAAATTCGAATAGAGTTCGACGCACAATTAACTGAGTTTAGGATTGAAGGACATCACGAAGAGCGGGTGGGTACAAATATACTTTGAGCCTTTATCCTTTGTTTCTTAAACCGTGAACCAAGCCACGTTACAACCCTTCAAAAGTCCTAATTGAAGCATAGGTTAGTTCGAAAGCATACTGTTACAAAAGGTACCCTGACTCCTGTAAGGCTTTGCCCTAAATCTTGTGTTGATTTTGTCTTATAAAAAGTTTTCTGCTAAAAAACGCATTTTTCAAAACTTCGAGACAGACATAAACTTTGCATTACCTGAATATCATTGTTTGCATTTGGCTATTTGTTTGACAGTGGAGAAATTCACACAATGAATATCCGATGAACGAAAACCCTCTCAGTGAGCAAAATAACTTCAAGAAGGATTACACTTCCATTGACAAATCTCCTATCAACAAGGGGGAATGACATGTCACTATCCAGTTAACCTGGGGCAGTCCAGTCAAGATTTCAAAAAAATCTTTCAAAGCTCAATTAACTTGGGGCAGTCCAGTCAAGGTTTCAACAGATCTTTCAAAGTTCAGTTAACCTGGGGCAGTCCAGTCAAGATTTCAACAAATCTCTTAATTACAGATTAACCTGGGGCAGGTCTCCGTCACCATCACTTGGGGCATTCGAATGTCAATCTCAAGAGCGATCAAAATTTCCATCATCACCTGCTGGAAGTTGCAACCACCAACAGAATAACGGACAATTGAAGCTCCTAAAAATCTGTTTCTCTCAAGAATGAAGATTCTCGTCCTTAAAATCTCAGAAGATTGGTATACTCCCAGTTTCTGACCGTTAACAGAATGAAGATTCTCATCACCTCAGAAGATTGGTATACTCCCAGTTTCTGACCGTTAACAGAATGAAGATTCTCATCACCTCAGAAGATTGGTATACTCCCAGTTTCTGACCGTTAACAGAATGAAGATTCTCATCACCTCAGAAGATTGGTATACTCCCAGTTTCTGACCGTTAACAGAATGAAGATTCTCATCACCTCAGAAGATTGGTATACTCCCAATTTCTGACCCTCAAGAGTGAAGACTCTCATCCTTAAAACCTCAGAAGATTGGTATACTCCCAGTTTCTGACCGTTAATAGAATGAAGATTCTCATCACCTCAGAAGATTGGTATACTCCCAATTTCTGACCCTCAAGAGTGAAGACTCTCATCCTTAAAACCTCAGAGGATTGGTATACTCCCAGTTTCTGACCGTTAACAGAATGAAGATTCTCATCACCTCAGAAGATTGGTATACTCCCAATTTCTGACCCTTAACAAAATCAAGATCAACATCTTCCGAGATTTCCTTTTAGAGATAGTTCAGATGTGACCCAGATTTGGAGACATTCTGATACTTATTCCAGATTTCCTTCTAGAGATAGTTCAGATGTGACCTAGATTTGGCGACATTCCGATACTTATTCCCCAAGCAGAATGAAGATTCTCATTCTCAAAGTGGCGCATAACCCAAGTTCCAGATTAATACCTGAAACCAGCCAGGATAACTATCTCCTTGACCAACCTTTTCAAGATCCCAGATCAGTACCTGCAGTAATCAAAAGATTCTTGCAATCCCCAACGGAGCTAAAACTTCCAACTATCAATCCCCAGGCAGAATGAAGACTCTCATTCTCAGTTCCTCATAGGATATTCAGATATTCCCCAGTGAAGATCTCCTCAAGACAGGAATCCCCAGTAGATTGGCATACAACCCAACCTCCTGATTCCCCAACAGTGGTCCCAGGACTTCTCATTTTCAACAATCAAAGGATTTTCAATCCCCTGCAGCAGTCAAAGATTCACTTTCCCCGACAACAGTCAAGATTCTATTATCTCCAGCTATCCAGGATTCATCTATCCTCAGCAAGACATCTCATCAACTTACATGCGCATTCATTACATTCATATCATAAACATTAATGAAGTATAATTCATTACATCATGACATTGCATACAACTAACTCTTTACCTTTTCAGGAAAGATCAATCAACAGATAAAGATCATCATCTTCCGAGATTCCTTCTAGAGATAGTTCAGATGTGACCCAGACATGGCGACATTCTGATACTTATTCCAGATTCATTCAGAGATAGTTCAGATGTGACCCAGACATGGCGACATTCTGATACTTATTCCAGATTCCTTCCAGAGATAGTTCAGATGTGACCCAGACATGGCGACATTCTGATACTTATTCCAGATCCATTCAAATACAGTCCGGATATGATCCAAATTCGGATGTAATTCTGTCACTCATCCAAGAGCAGTTCAACAAACATTCTTGGATGGCATCTACAAGCCCATCTCCAACAAGATACCAACAATTTCCAGATGGCATCTCTAAGCCCATCCCCCTGTCACATCTCCAGATGGCATCTTTAAGCCCATCACCAAATGGCATCTTTAAGCCCATCACCAAATGGCATCTTTAAGCCCATTCCCTCAAACTACGCTTTGACGAGTGCAAATTTTTTGGGCACTCTAGTGTCCAATCTCCTTTTACCTTCGAGTCGCGAACGACAAACTTGCCAATCTAACTCTTCAGGTTCAAGAAGATTGAACAGGGGCAACTGTTGTACCCCAAAATTTGCCCTCTCTTTTCCACAAGAAATCACAGCTTCAGGGTTTTCCTGATTTTTCAGATTGGCTTAAGAATCGGTCAAACAGACTTTTCTCACCAGTCAGACAAAATTAGGGTTTCCATTAACTTTTGAATCAGTCCAAGCAGATTATTAGAGTTTTTAGTGATTTGGTTGAGTTTGGCTCAGGGTTTGATCAGGAAGACGCTTCTTTGACAATAAATCAAGAATTAGGGTTTGCACGCGCATTTTCAGAAGAATTTGAATCCACAGTGTCTTAATTGGCTGTTACACTGCTTTGACGTTTGCTCAAGATTTCTGTTTGTTTCTCAAGGTCTAAACATCTGGGACATGGGCTGAGGCTTCTGATTGAGAGTTTGAAGTATTGGTCTAATCAGTGTAATGAAAGGCGTATGGACATTTGTTTTGATTGACTGTGCAATACATATGGTTAATTGGGACGCCGGGTTTATTATTGATTAATGCGAAGTAGCAAGACTACGGTGTTTATTAATTATTTATTTTATCTAAGTTAGAATAATTGGGATTTACTTCCAATTATTATGACTTAAGAAATTTAAATAATTAAATAAGTAATTGCAGAAGAATTAAAAGAGATATCTGACAAAGAAAGATTTTTATTCATTTTTAATTGTTTGTTACAAATATGATTTGAACACTGTAAATTTATTTACAGTTGTTTACAATAATATTATTACAATGATTAAAAGTAAATTAAAACTATATTTTAAATCTCTGGAAATCTTCATCTTCTACTAATTGCATCCTTTGCTCAACTGATATTTACCTGCAAAGACAAAAGGAAGAAGTCAATACAGTTGAAATTTAAAAAGGCATTTTCAGACAGTTAATCATAAAAACTCATCATTAAAGGTTTTGGCCAGAATCAGTTTGTTCGTCCTCTCTGCAAATCGCAAGAAGATGTATCTTCTTGGTTCACAAAGAGTAAAGCAAATTATTTGCAAGCATATGAATTAATCAAATACAAAGGTGCACAAATTCAAACAAACTGCACATGGACAAATTGAATATGCCAAACAATTAAAAAGTTCAAACTGAATCACATTATCAAACTAGGCAAACCAAATTGTCAAAGGGGCAAACTAAGTCACAAGTACAAAGCTGTCAACAAAACAATGTCAACCAAGCTGTAACTGTCAAAAGCGGTCAACAAGTACACAAAAGCAAGGCAGAAAATCTGGAGGTAAGAAGATATGCAGAGGAAAGACAAATGCAAGCAAGCTTGTGAAAAGTGCATTTTTATTCATCATTTTCCAGGCCAAAATCTTTTCAGAAAAAAAAGAGACATTCTAAGCAAAGATGTGCTTTCCTTGGAGAGAGAAAGAGAGGGAAAAGTAGCAGGCTTACAGTTTTCCAGGCAGGCTTAGAGATAAAAATAACAAAATCAGAACACTGTCAGAGGGGGGCAGAATACACATAGAAGAAGATATCACAAAAAACTGTAAACCTCAAGCCTTGTAGCCTGCATAAACTCAGAACCCAAGCCTGCTCAAGCATTGGCATTCAAACCAAAGCTTGCTTCAAAAACAAGCCTTGAGGCCTGTATTAAAAAGAGTTGCCTGCATAATACCAGTTACAGAAGCCAAAAGCAAAAAGGACAAACTCAAAAACCGGTTAAAACATTGAAGCCTGTTCCAAGCTTGTATCCTAAGAAAACAACAAACAGTCTGCCTATTACATAACACAAACGAGAAGCCTAACTGCACACCAGAAAAAAAGCCAAGCATAAACAAAAGCCAAGCTCCAAGCATCCTGCATCAAAAGCCTCTAAAAAAAACAAACTTACAAACTGAAGCAAGCCTTCAAATCAAAAAGCCTGTCAAAAACCATACAAACATTCAACCTGCTTTCAAACTTACAAACTGAAGCAAGTCCAAACATGAAAACTCATAAACAATAACACTCTCAGATAACATCATCATTGAGAGGAAAACTCAAACATAAAACTGCATAACCTGTAACCTTTCAAAGCCAAAATAGCCAAACTCAATCCAAACCATTTCAAAATCAAAACAACAACAAAACACCCTCAGAATCAAATTCGTCATAGGGTTAGCATATCAGCAATCAGAAGCAAACAGAGGCAAGCATTCAGGTAAGCGAAAGAGAGAGGAAAAGCAACTTGGAAGCAAAACGCTACAGAAGCATTATTTTCAGACTATAGTGTCATCATAAAGCATCAAAAGAAGAAAGATACGAGGTTACCAGGAAGGCCACAAAGCTAGCATCACATACTCCCTCCGCCTCCGGCCACCGGAGACGCCTCCTGTCCGCTCCTCCATCTACTCTCCAAAGGTAGTAATTCCTTCTCTCTTTTTACACACCTCACACAAACATGTAACGCATAAAGATCAGGACATACAAAAATAAAATATGCAAGATAAAAACTTGAAACCCTAAAGCGCGTCTGAAGAGAATACCTTTTCTCATCACTGCCTTGCTCAATCTTGGGGAGAGGGAAGATGGACGGTGGCGTCTGGCAGCTGAGGCAAAGAGAAGCGTCATAAGCCATGGTTTGAGAAAGTGAAGAGGACGAAGAAAGGTGAAGAAGCAGCGCCGCTCACAAAAACACAAACCCTTTTTCTGAGACAAAACATTGCAAACCCTAAACAAATTTGCCAAACGTGTGTTGGGCCTGCTCCACGTTCCAAGCTGTTAAGCCCAATGTATTGCTGGCCTTACACCCCCCCTTTTACTTGAAACTGTTCGTTTTTGTTGTTTGGGCCTGTCCCTTGAAAACAAACGCCTAAGCCCAATTGATTTTGGAACGCACCCCCCTTTTTTTTTGTTTTAATCAACACTTATTGATTATTTGGGCCAGAACAAATCCCCTAAAGGCCCATTTAAACCTTTTTTTTATTTTTATAAATCAATCTTTTATATTATCACTTTATTTTTTGTTTTATATAACTTAATTCCTTTTCTTTTTTCTTGTTAAATAAATAATATATTTTTCATATTAAATTTATTTTAACAATATTTTTTTATTACACTTAAAATATGTAAATATTAGATTTATTAGGTTAATAGATTTTTTGTCTTAAAACTTTTTTTGTTTAATAAATCTTTTTATATAAATTTCTAAAAACATTAACAAAATACATAAACAATAGATTTTTTTTATTAAGTTAAAATTTTCCTTTCTTTAAAACTCTTTTGTTTATATAATTAACATTAACAAAAAACCCAAAAATAAATAAAATACTTAACAATTGCATTAGGTTAACATTTTTAATCACTTGTAAATAATCATGTGCATCTTACATACTTTTATTTCTCTTTGATTCTTATACATTGTTATATTTTACATTGAGAATGTGATTCGATTTGGTTGTAAATAATATTTGGACACTACTATTCCGATAAGTCTCATCCCCATTTGTAAATATTTGTATCCCCATCCCCATAATCATGTTGTAATAATTTAGGACTTTAAATTTCCGCATTTAAAAGCTTTCAAATTATGCCATGATAGACCTAGGTTTTGTATGTAAATAAAACCAACAAATAGTTTGACCTAAACACAAAGATAAATGCATGAAAATCAATACACAAATCACACTTGCACCTCTAGGGTAACCTCGCCTGCTGCCTCGAAAAAATGCAATCATGTCCCTCGAGCATGAGACACTCTAGCAAATGTCCCTTCGATAAACAAAGATCGTTAGTCCCTCGATGACCCTCGATGTTGCCTTCGATAAAACGATCTCGTCCCTTACAAAAATTGCTAAAGCGTCTCACAAGTTGCCTTCAATGATTGTATACGATGACCCGCGCCCGTCCCGTTAACATCCTAACACAAGGTTGTTCACCAAATACAATGGTGAAACAACACTGTTAAAAGGGTTAAAACATAAGAAAGACCTTTGAGTACAATATGGTAGACAACTCTTAGTTACTTGATCAAACTTGCAAAACACACTTGCCTACTTTCAAAACACACTCCACAACACAACTTTCAAAATAGCTTTCAAAAAACATTGAAATATCTTTTCAAAAAGACAAACACCTTTGCATATACTCAAACAAGAGTCATTACAATGGTTGCCTAGACAAGGCATCTTTTTCAAAACATTTTCAAAAAACCACACACACAAAGCACCATTTCAAACAATTGAAAATCAAGGCAAGTGATCTAAAACAAGTAACTAAGAGCCCATGGATAACCATGGATGAAAAGGGTGCTAGCACCTTCCCTTTTCATAATCTACCCCCCGAACCCACGAAAACATCTCAAAGGTTTTTCCTGTGCTTTTTTAACCTTTCCTTAGGTTAAATAAAAAGTCGATGGCGACTCTTGCTAAACCGAACAAGTGCGAATACAAACGCAAAACCTCAAGTCAGTTCTCTCACCGTATCACATTAACCGATGTTTGCTATCTTCAATATGGTGGACCTAAGGGAGGGTTCCTACATGGTTAGCATCCAGCACCTAAGTCAGTTTAAGGTTTAAGGTAGACATAGTGAAAGTGGAGATTAGAGATTGTGTAACTTGGAATTAGTTATGAAGGTATTTATACACTGGGCCTTATAGAGTAGGCTGAATAATGGGCCTAATGCTATTGGACCGTTGGGAGGTGCATATCAGTGGGTCTCGGGTTTAGTCGGCACATGAAGCAGTGGGTCCCGAGTCATTTAGGTGTCGGCTGCCACGCACCACTCTGGTTTTGCAAAAGCGTAATGCATATGTGAGCAATAAATACAATCCCATTATTCAAATGTTTCATCGTTTTTCTTCGACGTGTGACCTAAAAATGTGTGGGGTGATGTGATGCTACTTTCCATGTACTCGAGTGAACTAGAGTACGGTTGTCTTCCCCATATGAAATATGATCGTCGATTTTCCATTATTTCCTAGTTTTAATCTGATTTGTTTAATTGTCTTTGCTTATATAAAGATGGAGAAAGAGATAGTGAAATCTTTTTATCCATCTTGTAGAATAAGTTTCTCTAGTCTCTATTAGTATTTCCCTCTTACTATTGGACTTGGTTTATAGAGTAATTGTCATCACACATTCATAATTTTAAAGCATTAAAACTTTGAATTTTCAGCTCCCTTCCTTGTTTCAACGCTATCGCCCTCATACTTCAAGGTACCTTCTCTTCTCCTCAGCTTTCACTAAAGTTTTTAGAGCATTTTCATTACCATGAGTGGTAACCATATTATTGTCGAGAGTGACTAGGAGGATAGTGTTTCTCCGTCCTCAAAAAGGGAATGGAGTCTGAATCATATTCCTTCCCTTTGGCAGTGGGGGTCTTGAATAATGAATAATCATCATTTTGAGCGATGATTCAAAGATGGGAAAGTCTTTATAAAGAATCTCTTTCAAACGAAGCCCTCTCTATGAATACTTTAGAATCTATATTTCCTTTGAAATCCGACGGGGTGAAAACGTTGCCGAGAGACTAATGCTTCCTCCTGTTTTGATTGAGGAAAAAATAGAGGATGCCCGTCAAAGAAGGGAACATGCTGGTCGATTTATCAAAATATATCAGGAGTAAACTGGTGGAGTGACAAGGTCGACATGATGTCGCATCTAGAATTAACCGATGACCATCATATAGCTGACGTATTGGCTCGTAGGTGTCTTTTATTAACAGAGTCGACCAATACTAATAAGTACCATTGGGTGGCTGCCGAAATAGTAGGGATTCCTTCTGTCTTGAGCACTGTTAAAGTTGTAACCCATGCCAAAATAACGATTGGCAATTCCCCGGATCGGGAGATTCTACCGATAGGTTCGAATGAGAGGATATGCAACTCTTTCGAGGATTGTTCGGTTCCTTTGTACGAGTGTCTCTTCACCGGGTTGAGATACACCCTCCCTTCTCTAACTTTGAAGTGATCATGATGAATCATCTAAAAGTTGCCCCCTCACTGCATTATTTTGAGTTTGGACTTACTTGACGACATCTCGTATTTCCTAAAATCGTTTAAATTTGAAGCTAGGTTGAAAATTTTAAAGATAATCACTACAAGAATATATGTCCCCAGCGACATATATTAGCGACGTGCTTATCACGTGAGTAGTAGCGACGTGATAACCACGTCGCTAATTATTTTTAACTTTATTGTTTAGACTAAGGAGATGGGGAGACCACCATTGATCATTGAGTTGATTACGAGGACTCGGACAAAGAAATCGGGAGGTTTTGTCGACGACCGCACCAAGAAAGCTTTTGTAAGTAATTTAACTTATGTTTTTTTTTAAGTTAATAACAAAAATAGTGACGTTATTTCCACGTGGCAATCTATAAGTTGTGGCGTGATTATCATGTGGCAACTGATAAATTGCCAGGTGACTGATTTTCATGTGGCAACTGATACATTGCCACGGGAAAATCACGTGGCAATTCATAAGTTGATTTGTGAAAATCACGTGACAAATTTTTAATATATTTGAATTTAGTATAATTTAATATATAAATGTTTTAATTTAGCATAAATTTAATATATATATATATATATATATATATATATATATATATATATATATATATATATATATATATATATATATATATATATATATATATATATATATATATATATATATATATATATATATATATATACATGTAATTTTTTTTTAATTGTATTATTTAATGTATGTGTAGGATGATTATCAGACATTGCTAGCACGTTTTCTGGAACACAATCTGCAATATAGGCCAGCAGAAGGGGAGCCGCTTAATGGTGATGTTGATTTCTATATTTGGAATGAGGTTGTTAATGGAAAAGGGCCTAATGGTTGCTTTTTTGCGGGAGGAAATTTGGCCGCCGGCTTGAGAGTTGATGATCGTAATCTGTTTCAAAGACTTAGAGATGGAGAAGGGGGGTCACGTCAACCGAATCTGACACAGGTTCAACTTGAAACAGTACGATAATTGGTGGCCAGTGAAGTGAGACGCGAAATGGAGGCCCAAATGACAACAATGAGGCAAGAGCAGGAGCGTCAGTTAGAGATCACGCGGAAGAGGCAATCTGATATGGAGGAGCAGATGAGACAGTTTATGCAAGGTGGTCGAAATCAAAATGTTCCTGATCATACACAGTCGGATGATGACGGAATTGATGACTTTGATCTTGATAATTATCCGGGTGAAGATGCCCCGTGAAAACATTTTTTTTATTTCGTTTTTATATTTGCATTTATGTAAGATATTTATTTTTATCATTTTAAATTATTAAATTATATAACATTTTATTATATGACTTTATTTTATAAAATTCTATTATTCGAAATATAAAATAAAATACTATTATTCTAATAATTTTAATATATAAATTTTATTATATAAATTTTATTATATAAATTTTATTATATAAATTTTATTATATAAATTTTATTATTTAAATTTTATTATATAAATTTTATTATTTAAATTTTATTACATTAATTAATTAATATAAAAAATAATTACTAAACAATTTTTAAAAAAATAAAAACGTCACCTGTAGCGACGTGAGAATCATGTCACAAATTAGTGACATGATTCTCACGTCGCTAATAAAGCTGCTATTATATTCCCTGCAACAAATATGTTGCGACGTGAATACCACGTCACAACTTTGTGACGTGGGAATCACGTCGCTACTGGCTTGCCACTGGCTCCCCAGCGACATAAGTCACCACGTCGCTAATTTTGTTTTGCCACGTGATTTTGATGTTTGCCACGTGATTTTCACGTGGCAAATAAGCTTCTTTTTTGTAGTGAATTTTAAGATTTAAAAATAAAATTCAATTTTGTTATTGTCACTCTATTTAATTATGAATATTTAAATTACTAGATTTAGAATGATGCTTTTAATCTATTAAAAAAGATATTTCAGAAACATATTGCTTTTTAATAAAATCTCATAATAAAACACTTACTTTTTATAATTATTAATCTTAATATTATCCATTATTGGAGGGTTCCCCAACTTTTATTTTTTGGGTCAACGGAACCTAGCAGGCGAGCACATATAACTTGATTGCACATTATCATTATTTGAAATATTATATAAGTTGACAACTCTAACAAGTAAATAAACTATACCCTAGTTGCTATATTTTCATTCATCAAAATATAACAAGTCGCTATGTTTTCATTCTATATAACTCCTTACTATAGATCTTAGATACTCACAAAAACAACATATCTTGGTTTAAATTTAAGTCTCATACAAGCATATAGTAAAATGGATTCTCGTATCCAATTTTATCTTGTAACTTTCATGGTCACTTTGGCAACAGTTTTGAGCCCTACCGTTGCAAAGCTGACTCCTAATTATTATGACAGTATTTGTCCTAAGGCATTGCCAATCATAAAGTTAGCTGTTAAGCAAGCAATTTATCGTGAGCCACGCATTGGAGCTTCATTATTGCGTTTGCATTTCCACGATTGCTTTGTTAACGTAAGTTACTTCATATCAATTCATGATACATTTTTCTAGTGCCATTAAATAGTATCAAGATATATTCATGTTACACTACAGGGTTGTGATGGATCAGTTCTTCTAGATGACACTCCTACCTTCCGTGGTGAGAAGACTGCATTTCCAAATATCAATTCAATTAGAGGTTTTGAACTTGTTGATCAAATTAAAGCTGCAGTTACCAAAGCTTGCAGACGCGATGTCGTCTCATGCGCAGATATTTTAGCTATAGCTGCTCGAGATTCTGTAACCATAGTAAGACTTTTCTATAATTTTTGGTTTGTAATTCAACTTTTTTCTGGTAGTATGTAACTCACTAGTTTTGCATCAATTAACAGTTGGGTGGGAATCAATATTGGTACCAAGTGTTACTAGGAAGAAGAGATGCAAGAACTGCAAGCTGGGATGCTGCAAATGCAAATCTTCCACCTCCATTTTTCAATTTCTCACAACTCATCACAAATTTCAATTCTCATGGCCTAAACCTTAAAGACTTAGTTGTTCTATCTGGTGGCCACACAATTGGACTTGCCAGATGCACTACTTTTAGAGACAGAATCTTCAATGACACCAACATAGACGCCACTTTTGCAGCCAATTTACAGAAAACATGTCCTCGAATAGGAGGCGACAACAGCTTAGCACCATTTGATTCTACTCCAAAAAAAGTTGACACAGCATACTACAAGGCTTTGTTGTACAAAAACGGTCTCCTTCATTCTGATCAAGAGCTTTTCAAAGGTGATGGTTCTGAAAGTGATAAATTGGTGCTGAAGTATAGCAAAGACTCCTACGCTTTTGCTAAGGATTTTGGAGTTTCTATGATCAAGATGGGTAACTTGAAGCCTCTTACTGGGAAAAAGGGTGAGATAAGGTGCAATTGCAGAAAAGTCAACTACTCCTGAATATTACAATGATGGATGGACAAGAAGGACAAAGATTGATTTATTATTTAATTTGTAAGTGTGCCAAATTTTTATATTTTTTTATTATTATCTAAATATATTGAGTAAAAACAAAATTAATTTTACCTACTATCTCAGTTTAGTCTGAGTAAATTTTACCCAAAATCCATGTATTAAAATGAGTAAAGCATTTATGTATAAATACTTTTACCTATGTTTTATTTTTCTGTATGAATTTTTAGTGGCAGCAAAAAAGAGTAAATAAATGTTTACGTAAATACATGTACCTACGAAAAATAATTTAATGAATTTACGCACTTTTTCGTCACTATTAGCTATAGTTACAAATTTTTGGTATAAAACATTAAAGATTTTACTAAGAGCTTATGGTTTGTTTTAGCTAAGGTTATCTTCCGTCACTATAATACCAAATATTATTGTTGGTTTATCAATGTCAAATATAAGAAGTTTAGTCATCTCAACAACAACAAAAGCAACAATAAGAATATAAACACAAAATCAATAGAATAATTAAATATTAAATCTCGACAAACAACAATATTAAATATTTTACATGACACAACGACAAAAAGAACTAACATTGCTACGTTGAATCCGTTTTCGTTGTCTCGTTAGAGTTTGAGAAGAATAAGGGAGATACAAAATTTATTAATGGAAGAAATGATATTTTTGAGTTTCTTTTATGGAATATATTTTGAGTTTGTTTTAGTGGAGAAATAGTATTTGATTAATGTAAGATGAATACAAAGGGAGAGGAAAGAAAATTCATATAGGGTTTCGTTAACGAAAATAAAAAAGTGAATAAACATAGGGTATTATATATATCTTAGATAAATAAATAAGGTGACTTTACTCCTCAGTTAAGAGTTCCAACCGAGGAGACATGTAACATATTTTTCATTTAAAAATTTAAAGAAAAAGGAAGTCGAACTCACAACATAATTAGATTTTCCCCTTGAATGAAAGTTGCAACTAAAGTGAAATGTTATGTATTTTAAATTAAAAATAAAAATAAAAGCGTTGAGAGTAAAACCCCATACTTTTTAGCTTTTTCCCTTCAATTTGTTGTTCTAACTGATGTGAAATATAATATATTTTTAATTTCAAAATAAATACAAAAGGAAGGCACTCATTTTTAAAGGTTTTACTTCAGATCTATGTACTACATTTATTAGAAAATATATATTTTGTTGTAGTGAAATAGTTTATTAAAGTCTTGTTGTTCATGGACTTGAGAAAAGTATCATGCAAACCTTATAGTTTTCATAATTAGTTTCATCAAAAATAGGTGGACGGTTAACAAATCCTCTTCCATCATATTGTACATCTAAAACATAAAAGGTTAATAACACTATAACACACCCACAGAAAGAAGAGTGTCCACTCTGATGGCAATTGGAATTCAATTTCATTAGAGACTAGATGTCAAAAAAATGTGTGAGACAAAATGTTCTAAATTAACTAATGAAAAATTAATAGTGGTAGTTTCTCACATTGGAGAACTCCCATATCATTAGTTTTAGGCCTACAATCTATGTACTTTTGAATTGTAAAAACGAGAGCGTGGGGGTCGAACCAGATAGTAAAAACGAAATATCGATCTTAAAGAGGACGAGAGTGCTTTAAGTATCAATTAGGACTTGTTCAATTTTCAAAACATAATCCTTAATTAAAATGGACGTGCGAGAGAAAAATCCCATGCTTAAGGAATGTGGCTTTATTCAAAACCACGAGAGTGTGAAGTTCAGTGTTTAAATTGATATTTTGTACTAAACACATTTTTAACATCAGTATAAGTCAACGAGTTATAGAGTCCATGAGGTACGCGGAATACACATGCCAGTCTCTCTTTTATTATATATTTCTTTAATATTATTTTAGTCTTTATTTTAGTCTTAGTTTCCCCTTAATCAATTATTCATTAATCTTAGCTTTACAAAGCGACGATAGATTACAATAGGTTGAAATTGTACTCTGTGGGTTCAACAATCTTTTATATTACTTCGATATTTCCGTTTACTTGCGGATGCATCATGTTTTTGGCGCCGTTACCGATGACCAACTGTCAATATTGTTATTTCCGTTATTGCACCGTATAGACTAAGGCACTCTAAACTTAATTGTTATGTATCACCCATTTTTTTTTTACAAGTCTCATTTTCAAGATTTCAAGAAATCATAAGAATCTCATAAATCTGACCTCGAAATATTGAGGATTTTAATGCATCACTAACTCACTCTCACTCAAATTACTTCAGGTGTATGTACAACTGAGGTAAAACCTTTATTAGAAAATGTATATTTTGTTGTAGTGAAATAGTTTATGAGCACTAAAATTTCCAAAACCAACTTCATCGTCTTTATAGCCTCAATCCTTTTTAGGTTTCACATATTCAAAATTATCATTATCTTGGATCATGAGAGGTGAAAAACAACCAGTAGTGAAAAACAAATCAAAAATCCTAAGGAGAGTGATAATGAGGTTAAAGAGAGTAATAATGAGGTTGAGAAGAGTTTTGGTGAGAAAAGAGTAGAGATTGAGAAAAATACATCGACACCATCAGAAAGGGACATTGTCAAGGAGGTAGAGAAGGAAACACCTATTAGTGTTCCTCCTTCGTATACCCATCCGATTAATTTCCTGCAAAGGTTTATGGATGCCAAGATAGATTCCCAATCCAAAACGTATGTGGAGGCATTGAAAAATATCCACACCAATGCACCTTTGCCTGAGGTCCTACATAAAAAGATAAAATTTGAGGACCATGAAACTAGGGAAATCAATAGTTTTAAGAGGGGAAGGTTAACTTTTGAGGTGGTGGATAAAATAACTAAGCCCAAACTTGAAAAGTTGATACTCATGATAGATCCAGAACCACCACCACAAGTTCAAAAGAATGAACTACCCCACAAAAGAAAGAAAACAAAAAGGTGAGGGATATGTGAGATGGCTTGATAAGTGGCCATGGAAACCAAAGACGATTAAAAATTCAATCGAGGAGTCATTCTCGAGAGAATCACCATGAATGTCGACACTATTGAGTTGTTGAGCTACCGACGTTAAAAGAAGCGCTGCGTGGGAGGCAACCCACAAGTTTTTTATTTAATGTTCTTGCTTTTGTTTGAGTTTGCATAAAATAAAGATATCAATTGTTTGGCACCAATCAGTTGCATGTAGGCAACTATCGAGGCGAGCATTGATCAGGTTCTTATTCCTTTTCCCACTTTTTACTGAAACATTGAGGACAATGTTTGGTTTAAGTGTGGGGGAGGAACTTTGCTGCTTTCCATTTATCACTTCTTATTTTAATGTATTGTTTTCTAGTTTATTGTATGTTTTTAGGATTTTACTTGTTTGATGTATCTGGTCGATTCATTGCATGTGATGTCAAGTCTGTATGCCTGTTTTTCAGTTGTTATTGAATTTTTCTGAAATTTTAAAATTTTAACCTCCAAACAAAAAATTTTCTTTTCTAATGCATGGCACACACTCTGAAAGTATATAGGTTGTCAAAATTTAGGTTGCGTTAGAGAGACTTGGGAAATTCTCAATAACATCGATACCGTTATGACACCCTAAACTCTCTCGTTATGTGATAATAAATTTAGATACCCATTATCCGAAACCATAGCCTCAGGTTTTTAAAGTAGCTCTTAAGTAGTTTATATTAGCAGTCAACACTATGTTAAACACAAACTACTTAGGTAGTCGATGAATATAAGTGAATGATCCCGTTTTTAATAAATAAATGATTTAATAGAAAAATAATCTTCCAAGTTAAGTGACCCTCACCCGGTCATTTAGCCCAATGGTTGTTAAGCTTGTAAGGATTTAATAATAAGCATTCATTGTTGTTTGGTCTGTAGGTCTCTGGTACTGGACTTGGTAGGGCGCATTATGGTCCGATTCCGCGCAACCGCAGTTGGGAAAAATGGGGTTGTGCCGCTTAAATACTAGAACCTCGGGCTAAAGAAAAGAAAAAGGATCATAGTCGTTAATTGATTTCCCCTACTATGTGAATGTACGGATAACAGGCTTAATGTGATTGCGCTTGAATGAAAAAAGTGAAAGAAAAACGAGAGATATAGGTTGAACTATAATGGCATGATTCAATTTAGTTTGCATAAAGAGAGAGTCTTTGAACATTGTGTCATTACGGTATCCTTAGTATTGAATAATTATTACCAATCAATCTAACATTATCCTAGAAACTGTATATAATTAGGAGTTGTATCGTGCCTTTGTTTCAAACCGCTCTTAATCATTTCCTTTACTGTGTTGATTGATTGCTTGAGGACAAGAAATGGTTTAAATGTGAGGGAATTTGATAATGCGAAATTATATCGTTTATTTGACTTAACTCACATGTAATTTTAGTACCTTTTTTAGTTTATTTATGTCATTTTATGTCGGTATTTCTATTCCATTTTAGGTATTTCTGGTACATGCTAAGAAAGAGCTCCCATGCGAAAAAGAGTAAGAAATGGGCGATAAACTGAGAAGATAGAGCAAAATAAAAGAAGAAGAAAAATCCAAACTTGGACCTATGGCCATCGCTATACAAATTGTGGCCCTCACCACAACTTTCCAAGAAGCGTGGCCCTCGCCACATCATGTGTGGCCCTCCCCGCAACTATAATATTGAAGCCACATATTTGTTTTCTTGCAGCCTTCTCCATGCCCACCATCTCAACCACTCACCCCATGATTTTCTCAACTTCTCCGACCATGATCTCTGTTATATCCACTACCTCTCACATGATAAATTCCAGCATTTCTCCATATATAAAAGACCTAGCATTCATTGTTTGGGGATCCAAGTTTGTGCGCGAAAGCGCTGTTCATAGTTTTAGGTAGAAATCACTTTGTAAAAGTGGTAATTTCTAACATCGGGGAACTACCACACCATTAGTTTTAGACCTACAATCTATGTACTCTTGGATCACAATCTTGCCAATATTATTTCAAAGCTTTATTCAAGTTTAAAGATTTATTTCTTTAGTTGTTTTATTCATGTTGATTTTGTCTGCTTTACTTACAAGTTTATTTATTTTCAATTATTTTAGTTTCTTATTCTTATAATATTGTTTTATCATTATAAATCTAAATTAGGCCTATGATCATGGTTAATAATTAAAATTGCAAGTTTGTTTATTTAAGTATGTCCGACTAAATTGTTTCGAGTCTGGTATGTGAGGACTGTCGTTTCCGACGGAACTCAGTAACAATGTTGGCTTAATATTTATATGAAAGTCCTATTTTTGGTTCTTGTTTTAAAACTTAATTTAAATAGCCTTGTCACGAGAGTGAGAGGTTACTTAACATGATTTTTTCACGAGAGTGAGAAATTAACTAAGTTCGAGCCGGCAATGCGAGAGCGTGGGGGTCGAACCGGATAGTAAAAATGGGACATCGATCTTAAAGAGGGAGAGAGCAATTTAAGTATCGATTAAGACTTGTTCAATCTTCAAAACACATTTCTTAATTAAAATGGTCGTTCTAGAGCAAAATTTCATCGTTCATGAATGTGGCTTTATTCAAAACCACAAGAGTGTGAGGTTTAGTCTTTAAATTGATATTTTCTATTAAACACATTTTTAACATCAGTGTAAGCCAACGAGTTACAGAGTCCCCGAGGTACGCGGAATACACATTCCGGTCTCTCTTTTATTTTATATTTCTTTAATATTATTTTAGTCTTTATTTTAGTCTTTATTTTAGTCTTAGTTTCCCCTTAATCAATTATTCATTAGCCTTAGCTTTACAAAGCGATGATAGATTACAGTAGGTTGACATTGGTCTTTGTGGGTTCAAAAATCTTTTTATTACTTTGATATTTGTATGCACTTGCAAACGCATCAAGTTTTTGGCGTCCTTGTCGGGGACCAACTGTGAATATTATTATTTTTGTTGTTGCACTGTATAGACTAGGGAACTCTAAACTTAATTACTATAGATCGTTGCTATGAGGCCAAGAAGATTTCTAATGGGTTTGGAGTATATCAAATTACATGCTTTCCCTAATGATTGTGTGATACAGTGGGAGAACTGACTATGGTTTTGCGTTTGTTTTCGCAAATGTTTTGGTTGAGCAAGAGTCGCCACCGAATTTTTATTTTATCCTAAGGAAAGGTTTAAAAAGCACAGCAAAAACCTTTGAGATTTTTCTTGGGTTCGGGGAGTAGATTATAGAAAGGGAAGGTATTAGCACCCTTTCTATCCATGGTTATCCATGGGCTCTTAGGTACTTGCTTAGATCAACTTGCCTTGGTTTTCAATTGTTTGAAATGGTGCTTTGTGTGTGGTTTTGAAAAAGATGCCTTGTCTAGGCTATCCTTGTAACAATTCTTTACTCGAATGTCTTACAAAAGGTGTTTGTCTTTTTGAAAAGATGTTTCAAGGTTTTTTGAAAGTTTGTTTTGAAAGTGTGGTTTGAAAAATAGGCAAGTGTTTTTTTTTTTGTTTTGCAAGTTTGACAAGTACTTAAGAGCTATCCACCCTAAAGTTTTCAAAGATTTTTGTTATGTTTTAACCCTTTTAACAATTTTGTTCCACCATTGCATTTGGTGGACAATCTTGTGTTAGGATGTGAAAGGGACGGGCGTGGGTCATCGTTTAGACCATAGTTGCAATGGTGTTAAGTATCTTTGGGCAATTTTTTCTTAAAAGGGACTTGATCATTTTTAGGCAACTTTCGAAAGCGTCATCGAGGGACTATGATCATTTGAATTGTTTGCTTTGTTTTTGCCCAAAGAAAACCTAACATACAATATGGCCCAATTATGGAAGGCAACAAGTGGAATACCCTAAGGGTGCAAGTGTGATATGTGTTGTCCATTTTCATACTTGATTATCTTGAAATTAGGTCAAACTATTTTTGTCGTTTTTTATTTGCATACAAATCCTAATTCTAACATGGTATATTTAGAAAGCATTAAAGTGCGAAATTTAAAGCCCTAAGCTATTACAACACAATATGGGAATGGGGGTACATATGTTCAAATGGGGGGATATTTAGACAAGGAATTTAAACCTAGCTATTACATCAATTTTGGAATATTTACAAGATAGTTAATTGCATAAATTAAATGGAAAATAAAATAAATATGCAAGATGTAAAAAAAGGTTTTTATATGTATGGAAAAAAGGTATTTTTTATGTCAAATAAACAAAATAAAAAAAGTATTATATGTATTAATTTCTAAATATGTATTATATATATAAAAATAATAATATTTAATATTTATAAAAAAAGTATATTTTATACAAAATATTTTAAGAAGATAAAACAAAATAAAAATGAAAATAAAATGTGCTTACATTATTTTCTAGTATTTTAAGTAAAAAGTAAGTTTATATAATTATTTATGTACAAATAACTATCTTAAACAAATAAATGCCTAAAAAATGTAAAAATGATGTAAAAAATATTTTTTATGTTTTTAATATCATTAGCAAAAATAAACAAGTCAGAATAAAAAAAGAAAAGTCAAAAAATCATTAAAACAAACAAAATGGGCTCAGGGGGTGTCAAAGTGAAAATGTGGTGTGGAAAGAAATTGCACAAAAGGCCCAGCCCATGAAGACCTTCTTCAACCTCCAGACTTCTGTTTGAACAAAAACACGCGCCTCTTTTTTCTATTGCAAGGTCCTGATTCTTTGAGTTTTAGCAAAAACTTACAACACCAAACATGTTAAGCATTGAATCACGATTCTGAATATGTAAAGAACTCCTCCTAACTCTCAGAAATGAGAGAGAATTTTATCATTCCCAAATCTTAACCTAACTTTTCTTCCATATTCAGACCTTAAATTCTCATAGCTCAAGCAAAATAAATGGAAAATAAAAGTATGTACAGATTCAGGGGCATGAGTAGAACACTTTTTATTCACAAACCTAGAGCTAATGATGCCTACATTGGAAGATAGAAGTTCAAGAAGATACCTGTTCATTTGAAGTTGTATTTGATGATGGAGGTACTTTCAGAGCAAGGTGATGATTAGTACAACTTCCTTGATGTCCAGGGATGCTATTCCAAGTTTTACTTTGCTTTGAAACACTTTGAATCGAGCTATGGAACTTCAACTGCAAAACAAGAAAGTGAAAATGGTGGAACTGATTAGAGGAGTTACAGGTCGTGTTTGATGTTTGGATTAGCTTCAAGGGATGTTGTATGATGTATTTGAGGTGGTTTTAGCAAGAGTGTATGGAAGGGATGAGAGTTGGCACTCAAACTGCAGCAGGTGCTCTGTTTGGGCAGTTTGAGGGTGGTTCTGTGTTCTAGAGGGCAATGGAGGTGTTGGAGTCGTGTTCTAGCTAAGTTAGGATGTCCTGAATGTGTTTGATAACTTTTGCTAAGCATGTATTCACTGATATCAGAGTTGTGTTGTGATATCCTCTATTTCTTACACTTTAAGCAACCAAAAGCCAAGTTGGTGTTTAGACAGGTAGAGGCCCCCATAACATGCTGCAAACCTTGGCATTGATCAGTGTGATTAGTCCCTAAACTTGTGCCAAGGGGATTTGATCTGTACTTCTTGGATTTTCATTTTGACATAAAGCTTACTTTTCCAAAAATGGTTAAAGTGCTTTATCTATTTTGGGATTAATCCATCATGCAATGCTTGAACACATAGAACATGGTCTTGGCACAAAGAGTTTGCATTAAATTTATGAGTGTTGGATGGTTTAGGGGCCTGTAATTAAGGGAAGCATGCTGATTTGAAAAATTGCACAAGTTATGAACATGGAAATTGGTCAATTCAAAAGTGAGTTTTTGCCATATTGCAAAATTCGATTCTCTCTAACCATGAGGTTGTTTGATGAGTTCTTGGACATTTTGGAAAGCTTGGAATGTGTAATACAATCCATCTTTGAAATGAAAATTGAAATTCCAAGTGGAAGTATGTGAAAAATGGTCTTGAAGTTAGGTAAAAACCTTGCCTAAAATAGGTCAAATTTTCACTAAGTTAAGAATGGTTTAGTACCCTTATTCCAAAAATTGTAACTTGAGATACAAGCCTCTTTTGGGAAAACTTTGTGAATCAAAATTATAGATTATGCAATAGGCTACATCTTTCATGTTTTGACTTTTGCTTGAATCCAAATGAATCTTGGTGAGAAATTGGGGCAAAGTTAGGAAAAAATTAGGGTTTTTCATAACTTAGAAAAATTCTAAGTTATGAAAAATCTTCATTTCAAACCCTAATTTGCATTTCTTGATTTCTTGATGAACAAGTTTCATGATTTGGCATGTTTTGATGAAAAATGAATCTTGACTCTTGATTTTGACCAAAAAGTCAAAGTTTGACTTTTCAGTATACAGTCAAAATTGATCAATTGATTGGGAAATTCAACTGTCAATCTTGTGCATTTGGGATCTTTTGAACTTGTTGAGCATGTCAAAACAATTCCATGGGGTCCTTGAGTCCATATGTGAGCTTGGTTTGCCATTGGCTAGGTCAAACAGTCAAAAATTGCCTTTGTGCAGTCAAAACCCTAAAAATGACCATTTTGCCCTTTTGGTGATCTGATCAAATTTCTTGTGGAATTGTGATCCAAACTTGATCAAATGGCCCATATGAGTACATAATGTTGATGTGGGTCAATTTTCATGAGATTTGACTGTCAATTGGACACAGTTGACTTTTTCCCCAATACAGTTGATTTCTAGGTCAACTGTCCAATTGACTGGGCAAAACTTGGAATCAAGACTTAAAACTTAGTATGGATAAACTTGGGAGTCCAATATGAAGCATGAAAGTCATCCTAGGAAATTTAGGTCAAAATATCTTTGTGCAAACACAAACCCTAATTTGGGTCAACAGTGTAAGGAGAAGTCTTGAGTAGATGAAACCCTAACTGGATCTTGATCTCCAAGGGCTTTGTGATGAGAAATCAATGAGAAATGGGAGGGCAAATTTTGGGGTACAACAGTTGCCCCTGTTCAATCTTCTTGAATCCGAAGAGTTAGATTGGCGAGTTTGCCTTTCGTGACTCGAGGGTAAAAGGAGATTGGACACTAGAGTGCCCGGAAATTTGCACTTGTCAAAGCAATGGATGCGGGAATGGGCTTAGAGATGCCATTTGGAGATGGGCTTAACGATGCCATCTGGAAGGGTGACAGAATCTTGTCGGGGATGGGCTTAAAGATGCCATTTGGAAGGAGTATCAGAAAGGTGTCCATGTTTTGAACCACATCTGAACTGGGGGTCTGAACAAGCAATAGATTGACATCCGTTGTTGGGAAGAATCCATAAACTGTTTTCAAAAGGTGCATCTGAAAAAGCTGTAGATTAACATCCGTTGTTGGAAAGAATCCATAAACTGTTTTCAGAAGTCTTGAGAAGAGACTGAACAAGTGATAGGTCAACATCCGTTACTTGGAGAACCCGTGAACTGTTTTCAGAAATCTTGAAGTTGAATAAGCAATAGAGCAGCATCCGTTGTTGGGAAGCGTCCGTAAACTATTTTCAGAAGTCTTGAGAAGAATCTGAACAAGCGATAGGTTAACATCCATTACTTGGAGAACCCGTAAACTGTTTTCAGCAATCTTAAAGTTGAATAAGCAATAGAGCAACATCCGTTGTTGGGAAGCGTCCGTAAACTGTTTTTAAAAATTGCATGTGAACAAGTGATAGATTAACATCCGTTGTTGGGAAGAATCCGTAAACTGTTTTCAGAGGTTGCATCTGAACAAGTGATAGATTAACATCCGTTGTTGGGAAGAATCCATAAACTGTTTTCAGAAGTCTTGAGAAGAATCTGAACAAGCGATAGGTCAACATCCGTTACTGGAGAACCCGTGAACTGTTTTCAGAAATCTTGAAATTGAATAAGCAATATAGCAGCATCCGTTGTTGGGAAGCGTCCGTAAACTGTTTTTAAAAATTGCATCTGAACAAGTGATAGATTAACATCCGTTGTTGGGAAGAATCTGTAAACTGTTTTCAGAGGTTGCATCTGAACAAGTGATAGATTAACATCCGTTGTTGGGAAGAATCCATAAACTGTTTTCAGAAGTCTTGAAATTTGAGGAGGAACCGGTGTAGGGTTTCCTGATGATGAGCTCGTGTAAAACTGCATCTGGATGAATCTGGAATAAGCATCAGAATATTGCCATGTCTGGGTCATATCTGAGCTATTCCTGGAAAGAATCTCGGAAGATAATGATTTTTTTGTCTGTCGACTGATCCTACCTGCAAAGGCAAAGAGTTAGTTATATGCAATGTCATGATGCATGATACAATTTATGTTATATGATATGAATGTAAATGGATGCGCATGTAAGCCGGAGAGCTGTCTTGCAAAGGATAGATGAATCCGAGATGGTTGAAGATAAAAGCATCTTGACTGCTGCCGGGAAGAATAATTCCTTGGCTGCTGCTGGGGAAGAGAATTCCTGATGACTTCTACTGGGGAGTTCCAATCTAATAGACTCATGCTGGGGAGGTAAGACTGAGAATCTTCAGTTTGGTGGGAAATATCTCTGTGGGGAGAAGGTTCACTAGTCTGGCTCCGCTGGGGATTGATAATTTGAAGCTTTAGCTCGGCTGGGGACACTGAAACTTAAACTCTGAGGGGAATTGAGTTCTGGAGGATTCTCTGGCTGGGGATAACAAAGATAAGCTCCTCTGGGGGATTGTATTGATAAGTTATGTTGGGGAACTCTGATGAACTCCGCTGGGGGTAGGAAGAATTTTGGCGAGTGCAATCTTCCGTGGCAATAAGCTGAGGATAACCCAGTTATAAGCCCTTGTGAGGAATAACTTTGAATAAAGCTTGGGAGAGACGTCCGTACTCTGCAGGGGATAAGCTTCCAGAATCTACTGGGGATAAGCTTCAAGCCTTGCTGGGGACATGGATTCCAAATCTCCTGGGGATTTCCTTTGAAGGGGTATCAAGATATCCAACGGTACCTTCGACCTGTCAGTAATCCTCTTTTTTGATTCATAAGGAAATGATTATGTTCAAATGCATATGCCTATTTAACAAAACATTGGACGTTTCTCAAAATAAAACAATTAGTGCAAGAGAAAAAGAAAAAGGAAATGACACAAATTTCTGGGAAGAGTATTTGTATTAGCTTTTTCTGAGTATATTTGTACAAAGGAGACAAACATCCTAGTAAGAGGATTTTGTCGTAAATATTGAAAGATTTATACAAAATAAAGATGGCTATGTGAAATAATTCCATGGGATTCCATTCTGCTATTGCCTTCACAACTCTGAATATATGTCCATTCAATGGTTCATTTGCCGATGACTGGATTGATCAGAAATCTGGAACTGGTTGATGAAGAGATTGTCTTTGAAGTGATCCGACGAGACATAGTCATACGCTTTAATTCCCTAACTTTTGCCTGAATCGCCCTTTCGGGTTTTCGATCCACCGGGAAACCCCTTTTTGCCCAAGCCGCCCTTTCGGGTTTTCAACTTGCCGGGTGTACAGATTTTTTTGTTTTTATCCCTAATTTTTGCCTGAACCGCCCTTTCGGGTTTTCGGTTCACCGGGATGCCCATTTTTGCCCAAGCCTCCCTTTCGGGTTTTCAACTTGTCGGGTTATTTTATGCGTAGTATTTTTTGACTATGTCTGCATTCGCAGGGTGCGGCAAATCGTCGCCGTCCATGGTGGTCAGAATCATTGCACCACCAGAAAATATGCTCTTGATCACAAATGGTCCTTCATATGTAGGAGTCCATTTGCCCCTGGGATCGCTTTGCGGCAAGATAATCCTCTTGATTACGAGATCTCCGACTTGATACACTTGACGCCTGACTTTCTTATTGAAGGCCTTGATCATCCGTTTTTGATACGTCTGACCATGGCATATAGCAGCGAGTCGCTTTTCGTCGATCAAATTGAGTTGATCAAGTCGAGTCTGCATCCAATCATCTTCATTCAAACCTGCGTCCTTCATAATCCTTAGAGAAGGAATCTGAACTTCCATAGGCAGGACAACTTCCATGCCATATGCCAATGAAAATGGGGTTGCCCCGGTTGAAGTACGTGCCGTCGTACGGTATTCATGTAGAGCAAATGGTAACATCTCATGCCAGTCCTTGTAAGTGACTGTCATTTTCTGAATGATCTTCTTAATGTTTTTGTTCGCAGCTTCAACAACACCGTTCATCTTCGGCCGATAGGGAGATGAATTGTGATGATAAATCTTGAACTGTTCGCACAAAGCGGTGATCATTGTGTTATTCAGATTTGTACCGTTGTCTGTGATGATCCTGTCCGGAACACCATACCGACATATGAGATTTTGCTTGATGAAGCGGGCAACCACATTTTTAGTAACAGAGGCGAAGGAAGTTGCTTCGACCCATTTGGTGAAATAGTCAATGGCAACCAGGATGAAGCGATGTCCGTTGGAAGCCGTGGGCTTGATCTCTCCAATCATGTCAATGCCCCACATTGCAAATGGCCAAGGAGCAGTCAGAACGTTGAGAGGAACCGGAGGGATATGAACTTTGTCAGCGTAGACTTGACATTTGTGGCAAGTACGGGAATGTTGATGGCAGTCAGCTTCCATGGTAGACCAGTAATAGCCTTCCCTTAGGATCTTCTTAGCCATTGTATGCCCGCTCAAGTGAGTGCCAAATGTGCCGCTGTGTATATCAGTCATGATCAACTCTGCCTCAGCTTTGTCTATGCATCGGAGTAATACACAATCATGGCTTTGTTTGTAAAGGATTCCGTTGCTCAGGAAGAATTTAGCAGCGAATTTCCTTAAGAACTTCTTGTCATTTACGGAAGCTCCTTCGGGATAATCTCTGGGCTCGAGATACCTTTTGATTTCATGGAACCAAGGTTGTTCCACTACTTCTTCGGTATTAATCTCGTGACAATGTGCAGGTTCATCCATTCGCTCGATGGTGATTTGGGGAGCCTCGTTATCCCAGTTGAGTTTAAACATGGAGGACATTGTGGCTAGAGCATCTGCTAGCTGATTCTCTTCTCGCGGGAAATGCTCGAAGGTAATTTGCTCGAAATGAGGCAACAATGTCAGGACATGTTCTTTGTATGGGATAAGATTAGGATGCTTGGTATCCAACTCTCCTTTGATTTGGCTGATAACCAAAGCCGAGTCCCCAAATACGATCAAAGATTCGATCCCCAAGTCTATAGCAGCCTTGAGACCAAAGATGCAAGCTTCATATTCAGCCATGTTGTTTGTGCAGCTGAAGCAAAGTCGGGCCGTGAAAGGTGTGTGACAACCTTCCGGAGAAATGAGTACCGCGCCGATACCGTTTCCAAGTGCATTTGAAGCACCATCAAAGTACAGGGTCCATCGGGATCCCTTTTCGGGTCCGTCGTACGGTCTGTTACCTTCAATGTTGTCCAAATTCATGATGTCTTCGTCTGGGAAGTCAAATCTCATGGGTTGATAGTCTTCGATAGCTTGATGAGCCAGATGGTCAGCTAGTACACTCCCTTTTATAACTTTTTGGGTGGTGTACTAGATGTCATACTCGGTTAAGATCATTTGCCATCTGGCTATCCTTCCAGATAAAGCAGGCTTTTCGAAGATATACTTAATAGGATCCATTTTGGAAATCAGCAGGGTAGTATGAGTCAACATATACTGCCTTAGTCGGCGAGTAGCCCATACCAAAGTGCAGCAAGTTTTCTCGAGCAGTGAGTAGCGAGTCTCACAGTCGGTAAACATTTTGCTAAGGTAATAAATAGCATGCTCTTTTCGACCAGACTCGTCATGCTGGCCCAAAACACACCCCATTGAGTTATCCAAGACGGTCAGATACATGATCAATGGTCTTCCTTCGACAGGTGGCATCAGAATAAGAGGTTCTAGCAAATACTCCTTGATTTTATCAAAAGCAGCTTGGCAATCGTCGTTCCACTCGACTACCTGATCTTTCTTTAAGAGTTTGAAAATTGGCTCACAGGTAGAAGTTAGATGAGAGATGAATCTAGCAATATAGTTCAAGCGCCCCAAGAACCCTCTAACCTCCTTTTCAGTACGGGGAGCAGGCATCTCTTGTATTGCTTTCACTTTTGCTGGATCGACTTCAATGCCTTTGTTGCTTACAATGAATCCCAGAAGCTTACCAGACCTAACTCCAAAAGTGCATTTACTCGGATTCAGCCTGAGTTTGTATTCTTTCAACCTGGCAAACAGCTTCTCCAGATGTTCAAGGTGCTCCTCCTCTGTTTGTGACCGAGCTATCATATCGTCTACGTAAACTTCAATCTCATGATGTATCATATCATGAAACAAAGCTACCATGGCGCGTTGATAAGTTGCCCCTGAGTTCTTCAACCCGAACGGCATCACCTTGTAACAGAAAGTGCCCCATTGTGTGACAAAAGTTGTTTTCTCCATATCCTCGGGGGCCATTTTGATTTGATTGTAGCCCGAGAACCCATCCATGAAGGAAAACACCTTGTGCTGAGCCGTATTGTCGATCAAAATGTCAATATGAGGTAGCGGAAAATCATCTTTGGGGCTGGCCCTGTTCAAATCCCGGTAGTCCACACACATCCTGACTTTGCCATCTTTCTTGGGTACTGGCACGATGTTAGCGACCCATTGAGGATAGGACGTAACAGCCAGAAAGCCAGCGTCGAATTGCTTCATCACTTCTGCTTTGATTTTTTCAGACATGTCAGGCCTCATTCGGCGGACTTTTTGCTTGATCGGTGGACAATCCTCTCTTGTGGGGAAACGGTGAACCACGATGTCTGTGTCTAATCCCGGCATGTCTTCATAAGACCAAGCGAAGATTTCAACATATTCATTCAACAACTGTATTAGGCGCTCCTTGACACTTGGTTCCAGATTGGCACCCACTTGCACCTCCTTCCGGTCTTCCTCGGTCCCTAAGTTGACAGTTTCCAATGACTCTTCGTGTGGAAAGATGGCCCTTTCCTCTTGCTGTAGAAGTCTGGCTAGTTCCCCTGGTACTTCACAACCTTCTTCATCTTCATACTCGGCTTGATTGACCAGATCTTCAGAGTTATTGAAGGATATAGCAGAATCGTCACCCATGGAATCCGGAGTGGATGGGTACCTGCATTTGTGAGTGTGGGTGTGTGTAAGGGATAGCCATCCTTAAACAAAAAATGCAAAAGGAAAGAAAATGAACACAGCAGTTTATCAAATGAAAAACGTCCAATGAATCATTAAACATGGCATATGGATATGAAAAATAATCAAAACCCTTACAAATGGACCTACATGCCCCGGGCAAGGCATGAGGTGAAAAGATAGTGTATGGATTGTTTGAAAATAAATATTACAGACCAAATAGGAAATGTTTGACAGGTAAATTACTGATGAATAAAAGTGATAGGGACAAAGTCTTTTGCCTCCCAGTTGCACAATCCCCCTTTGACAGTTGGGTAAATCCACTCTTCAATGTTGCTCTCTTTGTCTTCATCCTCTAAAGCGTTGATTCCGTAGGGAGAAATTTTGACTGGCGCTCTTTCAATCTTCGAACGGCGCATAGCTTTCTGGCCCGCGGTAGTGAACCCTAATCCGAATTTGTCTGTCTTATATGGAATATCAGGCAACTGCCCCCATGCTGAATTCTTCCCTTCCTTTATTGCGGCCCTTGCGTCCTCCAGAGATGCCATCCTGGCCATCTGCCTCGGTGTCTCAGCTGCCAACTTTGCTACTGTTATTTCAGGAAGGACTTCTTCGAAATGCTGGAAAGGTGTCTCAATGAACTCCCCCTCTACCTCCACGTACCGGAATGAGTTTAAGTGACTGATCATGTACTCCTCTTCACCATGGACAATAATGATCTTTCCCTTGACAGGATACTTCAACATCTGATGTAAGGAGGAGGTGACTGCCCCAGCATGGTGTATCCAAGGCCTACCCAATAAGCAAGAGTATGACGGACGGATATCCATCACATAGAAAGTAGATTTGAACACCTCAGTGCCTATCTTGATGGGAATTTCAACCTCCCCATGGACCATTCTCTTCGAACCATCGAAAGCTCTGACAACAATATCACTCGGTTTCAACTCCAACCCTTCACAATCTAGTCGGTCCAAGGCCTTCTTAGGCAGTACATTCAGCGACGAACCAGTGTCGACCAAGACATGCGCGAGAGTAGTTCCTCGGCACTCGACTGAAATGTGCAAAGCATCATTGTGGTTTCTGCCTTTAGGAGTTAGGTCGGCATCAGAGAAACCTAATCCATTGTCCGCAGTAAGGCTAGCCACGCAATTTTGAAATTGATCTGCAGAGGTTTCCTGGGGCACATGGGCTGCCTTCAGGAATTTTATCAGAGCTTTAGCGTGCGCTTCCGAGCAAAGTAGTAGTGCCAGCATGGAGATCTTCGAGGGGGTTTGCCCCAGTTGTTCTACCACATCGTAATCACTCCTTTTGATTATTTTCAAGATCTCATCCATTTCCTTCTTGGAGGTTTCCGGGATAACCAAGGGTTGAGCCCTCGTCCTGACGAGCTCATCTTGGATTCCCTTACCTTTATCAGCAGCGGTAGGAGGGACAGTATTAGGAACAACAACATCTTCAATCAAAGGGGTTCTAGCGGAGAGTTTTATTGGTGCAGGGATGACCTTGTCGGCAGATGAGGGTCCAAAGATTGCTCTTGGAGGGGCAATCTCTGGAGAAAATATTCTCCCGCTTTGGGTGATTTTGCTCGTGCCTGCAATGTTTCCAATGCTGGCTTCTTCATCATCCGAACTTTCTTCAGTTATTTCGATTTGTTTAATACCATGGTAGTAGACGTCACCGCCATAGTTCCATGGTATCGACTTCTCAAAAACATAGGGGACAGGCCCTGGCATTGTTATCTTCAAAGGAACAGATTTCGTAGCTGGTGTAATCTTAACAGGCTTTTTGACGGCCTTGGAAAGATTGGCGTGAATGGTTATGATTGAGACATCTTCAGTATGAGTTGGAATGGCAGAAACTTTTTCAAACAAAATTTGTCGACTATCCATTAGGCCTTGGATGCCTTTCTTCAGTAACAGACAATCAAATGGCAGAGAGTAACAATAAAAGCAGTCTTCTTTACATCCCGGGAAGATCCCGGCCTTTAACAGATTCAGCTTGATGGTTAGCAATGGAGTTATCAGATCATTGACATCAGCAACATACAAATCTTCTTCGATGGCATTGGCATTTCCTTCGCCTCTATCAGGTCTTGGATTTTATGCTTGAGTGCCCAACAATCATTGGTGTCGTGCCCGACACTGTCAGAATGGTAGGCGCATTTAGCATTAGGATGATAATGCGGAGATGACGTATTCACATTCTTTGGTGCCTCTTTGATGGTGGCGAGATTCAACTTCAACAGATGGGGAAGCACTTGCGCTGGAGTCATATTAATACGGGTGAACTGCCGTTGTGGCCGTTCCGCTCGTTGTTGATTTGGTCTGGACTGGTTATAGCGAGGCTGCTCACTTGACAAATTTTGAATCATTACGGCCCCCACAGTTGGCCGGCGCTCAGTCTTCCCTGCTCTTCTTTGGGAGTATACAACAACTGTTTCCTTCTTAAAAGGCTTCTTCTCAACACTTGCAGCAACACCCTTCTGAATCTTTCCTGACTTGATGCCAACTTCTATTCTTTCGCCTGTTAAGATCAAATCGGTAAACCCCGCGGAAGAGTTACCAATCAGATGATTGAAAAATGGCCCAGATAGGGTCCCTAGAAACATATCAACAAGTTCACGGTCAGTTAAAGGAGGCTGCACCCTACCAGCCAAATCCCTCCATTTTTGTGCGTATTCTTTGAATCCTTCGCCTGTTCCCAATGACATACCCTGAAGTTGGGTACGCGTGGGAGCAAGGTCAGAATTGTACTGATATTGTTTGTAAAAAGCGGTGGCCAAGTCTTCCCAATTTCGGACGCTGGTTCCCTCTAGCTGATAAAACCACTCCAATTGAGCTCCAGAAAGGCTGTCTTGAAAGAAGTGGATCCAAAGGTTTTTATCTGCCGTATAGGGTTGGATCTTTCTCACGTAGGACCTGAGATGCATTTTTGGATAGGACAGCCCATCATACCTCACAAACACTGGCACTTTGAACTTTGGGGGAATCACAATCCCGGCAACCAAACCCAAGTCTTCAAAATCCAAACCCGGTACTCTTTGTAGTTCCATGGCGACCAACCTGTCTTCTAACCCTTTGTATTTATCATCAGCTGGAGGGTATTGTTGGTCAGAATAGTCTTCATCCTCTTCGACCTCCTCTTCTTCCACATCGGACTCGGAAGGTACTGCAGCCCCACCTCCTTTACTGGTTCCTTCATCAGAAGTAGGAGGAAATTCAAGCACTCTCCGAGCTTCTCCGTCAAATCTTCTCCCTAGAGTAGCCACCCCGAGTCTCTTTTTCTTCTTTTTCACTGGGTCTTTATTCCCCAGCAAGGTCTTGAGATCCTCCTGACCTTTAGCCAAGGTCGTCAGGAGTTGCTGGAACTGTGCATTTTGAGCTTGTAGGTCTTTGATTGTTTGCTCGAGATCCATCCTACTGAAATAAACAGCAGACAGATAAGGAAACCTGGAGTGAGACCTGCTTATGCACATGATGAATGATATGATTATGTATGCAATGCATTCAAGGATTTAGAACATTCAAACTTGTTGCAGACAAAAAAGAACGCACGTCATATTAATAAGAAGAAATTTGTTAGTACATAAATGCCTTTGGGCCAAATATTACAAAAACAACTTCTCAAGGTAAAAAGACATTGCGCATCCTCTTTGGTGCGATGTAGGTGTTGAGGGCCTCTTGCTCATGGAGTCGGCGGGTAAGCTCTAGAACCTTCTTCTCACTGGCGTAGAAGCTAGCTTCAAAAGTGTTCCGTTCTTCCTTGAGCTGAATCCAACTCTTCTGCATTTCCTCCCACGATGTAGGCATGTCAGGATGTAGGATGGTGTAGGGAACCTCTCCTTCATTGACGGGCTCTTTAATCACAGGGAGTACATGAGGATAAGGCATCATTAGACTTTGGGCTCGGGCTCGTACCCACTTGAGATAGGGCTCAAGAGGGATGGAGTTCTTGTGTCCCAGAGTCTTGCTATCAACCTTGTTGGGCCTCCCCCAAGCTCTGATGAATCTTTGGCGAAGTCCTTGCGCATCGTTGTCGAAGTCAAAAACTAGGTCAGGAATCAACATGTCATGAGGGCCATCCCTCCGCGCATATCCAAATTGCCTCAAAGCTAGGCAAGGGTTGTAGGTGATACCTCCTCTGATTCCAAGTAAAGGAACATTAGGAAACTCTCCACAACGATCGACGATGATGACATTTTCTCTGGACCGAGAACACCAATGTACATCGGAGTGAGTAAGAGTCATCAACCGTTGGGACCACCTTGAACCTTGGTCATTCTTCAAGACAGATTGTGGAAGGTGCGAAATAAACCACCTTGCAAGGAGAGGAGTACAGCACATGAGAACACCCCTCTTTCTCATTGTTCGTGTGTAAAATGAGTGAAGGATGTCCCCAAGCAATGTTGGTATTGGATTTCTGGACAAGAAGATTTTGACGGTGTTGACATCTACCAATTGGTCAGAATTTGGGAATAAGACCAACCCATAGATAAGGAGGGCCACAATTTCTTCAAAGGCTTGTAGGTCCAATGAATTCCAACATTCTTGTGCCTTCTCAAACAAGAATTTTGCTAGGAATCCTTTGACGCCGCTTCTGGTTTCCCAATGCCCCTTGATGTCGGATGGTTGTAGATGTAATGCTCGAGCAACATCTTCCGGCTTTGGTTCCTTTTCCGTACCGTTGAAGGGTAGTTGATTAAGGATAGGGATTCTTAGGAGTTGAGAAAACTCCTCCAAAGTGGGCACCAACTGGTAATCAGGGAAAGTGAAACAGTGGTGAAGAGGGTCAAAGAACTGGAATAGCACTTTCATCATGTCTTCTTCAATGTTGGTGTTGACTAAGCTGAGTAGTCTACCATGTCTTTCACTGAAGGATGAGCTTTCCGGAATTCTTGAGGTGAGCTCCTTGAGTTGAGGAGAGATTCTCACAAGGTTGACTTGGATTGTTTTTCTGCGAGGAATTTCCATGACCTACAAAACAAGAACAAAGATGAAGATCCAAACCCTTGAATTGGTTAGCGAATGCATATGATGCTTTATGATGTTTATGATGTATGCACAAGCATATGCATAAGCAAATCACACCAAACCCTAGTTTCAGGCTTGCATGGGGTTTCATAGGTTAGTACCCTCTTGGGTGTAGTTGGCTTAAAAACCTGTCCTATAAATAGTAACCGGGTTCTAAGGAGCTCAATATCACTGGATTATTTTCAATGTTCATTGTTTTGGTTTAGCCACTTAACTAGCGACCAAAATATTCCAAGAAAACAACCCTCAATGAGTGTAGTATCGAGTATCTACCAACTTCGGACTGCACCAAAGCCGGTCATCTCACTACCCCTAATAAAAGGCCAAGATGGCCAAGTAAGGTTCTAGGTCATTAGTGCTTAGTGACATCACTCAGCGGCCCCGTACTCTCCTTGATTGAACTCAAGGGTTACCGGTACTCACAAATATGTCGCACTAATATAGCTATTGCTTCGACCGTGTCGGTATACCCCGTACAGTTTCCACAATGTATTTCTATCTATGAAATGTTTCCCAAAATCCGGGTGTAGGATTGCAAACCCAAACAATAGAGCCAAGATGTAAAGCAATCAAGACAAACAATTAATCATGCAAGAGGGTGATCTAAGCCCTAAGGTTACTCCACTTTTAAATTTGTCCCCAGCAGAGTCGCCAGTTCTGTGATACGGTGGGAGAACTGACTATGGTTTTGCGTTTGTTTTCGCAAATGTTTCGGTTGAGCAAGAGTCGCCACCGACTTTTTATTTTATCCTAAGGAAAGGTTTAAAAAGCACAGCAAAAACCTTCGATATTTTTCTTGGGTTCGGGGAGTAGATTATAGAAAGGGAAGGTATTAGCACCCTTTCTATCCATGGTTATCCATGGGCTCTTAGGTACTTGCTTAGATCAACTTGCCTTGGTTTTCAATTGTTTGAAATGGTGCTTTGTGTGTGGTTTTGAAAATGTTTTGAAAAAGATGCCTTGTCTAGGCTACCCTTGTAACAATTCTTTACTCGAATGTCTTACAAAAGGTGTTTGTCTTTTTGAAAAGTTGTTTCAAGGTTTTTTGAAAGTTTGTTTTGAAAGTGTGGTTTGAAAAATAGGCAAGTGTTTTTTTTTGTTTTGCAAGTTTCACAAGTACTTAAGAGCTATCCACCCTAAAGTTCTCAAAGATTTTTGCTATGTTTTAACCCTTTTAACAATTTTGTTCCACCATTGCATTTGGTGGACAATCTTGTGTTAGGATGTGAAAGGGACGGGCGCGGGTCATCGTTTAGACCATAGTTGCAATGGTGTTAAGTATCTTTGGGCAATTTTTTCTTAAAAGGGACTTGATCATTTTTAGGCAACTTTCGAAAGCGTCATCGAGGGACTATGATCATTTGAATTGTTTGCTTTGTTTTTGCCCAAAGAAAACCTAACATACAATATGGCCCAATTATGGAAGGCAACAAGTAGAATACCCTAAGGGTGCAAGTGTGATATGTGTTGTCCATTTTCATACTTGATTATCTTGAAATTAGGTCAAACTATTTTTGTCGTTTTTTATTTGCATACAAACCCTAATTCTAACATGGTATATTTAGAAAGCATTAAAGTGCGAAATTTAAAGCCCTAAGCTATTACAACACAATATGGAAGGGGGTACATATGTTCAAATGGGGGGATATTTAGACAAGGAATTTAAACCTAGCTATTACATCAATTTTGGAATATTTACAAGATAGTTAATTGCATAAATTAAATGGAAAATAAAATAAATATGCAAGATGTAAAAAAAGGTTTTTATATGTATGGAAAAAAGGTATTTTTTATGTCAAATAAACAAAATAAAAAAAAAGTATTATTTTTGGAGCTTTTTTAATGTTTAGGGCAAAACCCTAATTTTCTTAGATAAAAGTATTAATTATTTAATATATACTAATATTTATCAATTATAAGTGAAATAAAAATAAAAATGAAGTATATTTGTCAAAATGATAATTTTACTATTAAATGTTAATAAAAAATAAAATGTATATATTTTTGTATTATTTTACTAAATATTCTAATATATATATATATATATATATATATATATATATATATATATATATATATATATATATATATATATATATATATATATATATATATATATATATATATATATATATATATATATATATATATATATATATATATATATATATATATATATATATATATATATATATATATATATATATATATATATATATATATATATATATATATATATATATATATATATATATATATATATATATATATATATATATATATATATATATATATATATATATATATATATATATATATATATATATATATATATATATATATATATATATATATATATATATATATATATATATATATATATATATATATATATATATATATATATATATATATATATATATATATATATATATATATATATATATATATATATATGTATTAATTTCTAAATATGTATTATATATATAAAAATAATAATATTTAATATTTATAAAAAAAGTATATTTTATACAAAATATTTTAAGAAGATAAAATAAAATAAAAATGAAAATAAAATGTGCTTACATTATTTTCTAGTATTTTAAGTAAAAAGTAAGTTTATATAATTATTTATGTACAAATAACTATCTTAAACAAATAAATGCCTAAAAAATGTAAAAATGATATAAAAAATATTTTTTATGTTTTTAATATCATTAGCAAAAATAAACAAGTCAGAATAAAAAAAGAAAAGTCAAAAAATCATTAAAACAAACAAAATGGGCTCAGGGGGTGTCAAAGTGAAAATGTGGTGTGGAAAGAAATTGCACAGAAGGCCCAGCCCATGAAGACCTTCTTCAACCTCCAGACTTCTGTTTGAACAAAAACACGCGCCTCTTTCTTCCATTGCAAGGTCCTGATTCTTTGAGTTTTAGCAAAAACTTACAACACCAAACATGTTAAGCATTGAATCACGATTCTGAATATGTAAAGAACTCCTCCTAACTCTCATAAATGAGAGAGAATTTTATCATTCCCAAATCTTAACCTAACTTTTCTTCCATATTCAGACCTTAAATTCTCATAGCTCAAACAAAATAAATGGAAAATAAAAGTATGTACAGATTCAGGGGCATGAGTAGAACACTTTTTATTCACAAACCTAGAGCTAATGATGCCTACATTGGAAGATAGAAGTTCAAGAAGATACCTGTTCAGTTGAAGTTGTATCTGATGATGGAGGTACTTTCAGAGCAAGGTGATGATTGGTACAACTTCCTTGATGTCCAGGGATGCTATTCCAAGTTTTACTTTGCTTTGAAACACTTTGAATCGAGCTATGGAACTTCAACTGCAAAACAAGAAAGTGAAAATGGTGGAACTGATTAGAGGAGTTACAGGTCGTGTTTGATGTTTGGATTAGCTTCAAGGGATGTTGTAGGATGTATTTGAGGTGGTTTTAGCAAGAGTGTATGGAAGGGATGAGAGTTGGTACTCAAACTGCAGCAGGTGCTCTGTTTGGGCAGTTTGAGGGTGGTTCTGTGTTTTAGAGGGCAATGGAGGTGTTGGAGTCGTGTTCTAGCTCAGTTAGGATGTTCTGAATGTGTTTGATAACTTTTGCTAAGCATGTATTCACTGATATCAGAGTTGTGTTGTGATATCCTCTATTTCTTACACTTTAAGCAACCAAAAGCCAAGTTGGTGTTTAGACAGGTAGAGGCCCCCATAACATGCTGCAAACCTTGGCATTGATCAGTGTGATTAGTCCCTAAACTTGTGCCAAGGGGATATGATCTGTACTTCTTGGATTTTCATTTTGACATAAAGCTTACTTTTGCAAAAAATGGTTAAAGTGCTTTATCTATTTTGGGATTAATCCATCATGCAATGCTTGAACACATAGAACATGGTCTTGGCACAAAGAGTTTGCATTAAATTTATGAGTGTTGGATGGTTTAGGGGCCTGTAATTAAGGGAAGCATGCTGATTTGAAAAATTGCACAAGTTATGAACATGGAAATTGGTCAATTCAAAAGTGAATTTTTGCCATATTGCAAAATTCGATTCTCTCTAACCATGAGGTTGTTTGATGAGTTCTTGGACATTTTGGAAATCTTGGAATGTGTACTACAATCCATCTTTGAAATGCAAATTGAAACTCCAAGGGGAAGTATGTGAAAAATGGTCTTGAAGTTAGGTAAAAACCTTGCCTAAAATAGGTCAAATTTTCACTAAGTTAAGAATGGTTTAGTACCCTTATTCCAAAAATTGTAACTTGAGATACAAGCCTCTTTTGGGAAAACTTTGTGAATCAAAATTTTAGATTATGCAATAGGCTACATCTTTCATGTTTTGACTTTTGCTTGAATCCAAATGAATCTTGGTGAGAAATTGGGGTAAAGTTAGGAAAAAATTAGGGTTTTTCATAACTTTGAAAAATTCTAAGTTATGAAAAATCTTCATTTAAAACCCTAATTTGCATTTCTTGATTTCTTGATGAACAAGTTTCGTGATTTGGCATGTTTTGATGAAAAATGAATCTTGACTCTTGATTTTGACCAAAAAGTCAAAGTTTGACTTTTCAGTATACAGTCAAAATTGATCAATTGACTAGGAAATTGAACTGTCAATCTTGTGCATTTGGGATCTTTTGAACTTGTTGAGCATGTCAAAACAATTCCATGGGGTCCTTGAGTCCATATGTGAGCTTGGGTTGCCATTGGCTAGGTCAAACAGTCAAAAATTGCCTTTGTGCAGTCAAAACCCTAAAAATGACCATTTTGCCCTTTTGGTGATCTGATCAAATTTCTTGTGGAATTGTGATCCAAACTTGATCAAATTGCCCATATGAGTTCATAATGTTGATGTGGGTCAATTTTCATGAGATTTGACTGTCAATTGGCCACAGTTGACTTTTTCCCCAATACAGCTGATTTCTAGGTCAACTGTCCAATTGACTGGGCAAAACTTGGAATCAAGACTTGAAACTTGGTATGGATAAACTTGGGAGTCCAATATGAAGCATGAAAGTAATCCTAGGCAATTTAGGTCAAAATATCTTTGTGCAAACACAAACCCTAATTTGGGTCAACAATGCAAGGAGAAGTCTTGAGCAGATGAAACCCTAACTGGATCTTGATCTCCAAGGGCTTTGTGATGAGAAATCAATGAGAAATGGGAGGGCAAATTTTGGGGTACAACAGATTGCATATTATACAGGAAAATGTATGAAAACTTGTATCAATGTCCAAAATATGGTGTGTCGCGTTACAAGCTGAAGGCCAACAATGGTGATGACTATGACTATGACAATGTTAGTACACTACAACATTTTTGGCCTACAACCACACTAAATTTTTCCGTAACTCAAAAATTATGGTCACATGCAAGCTTTAGCCAGGCTTTTTAAATCGTAGACAAATGGTTTAAAACATTGAATCGAGAGTGTGAAACTATGGCCTTTTCTTCAATTGCCATTGTTACAAAATCACACTTATATTTAATCCGCGATTAACAAACTGTAGATATTTTAAGCCACAAAGAAAAACCACGACACTATAATTTTCACTTCAAACTATGGCCCAAGCCCAAAAAATATACCCCGTCAGAATTTCCCACTTTTTTTAAAGTTTTCCTTTCATTAATTATTTTCTTTTAAATTTTTTTAGATTAAAAAACGATAAATTTTAAGGCATCTTTATACTATCATTTCCGTTTTGGGTTCTGTTTTGCAATAGGTTGTTATGACTGTACATTGTTATCTTTATTAATATGTGTCATGGTTATGATTGGTCTGAACTGATATCTATTTATTCATTGGCCTGCATTATTTGAAACTAATGTGAAATTATAAGGCATCTTTATACTATATCTATTTTTCATTCATATTTTGGTTTGATTATTCTGTGCAATTTTTGGAAATTAAAATCATTTCCGCACATTAATAATTGTACTACAAATAATAAATAACTGCATTGGTTCTCTTAGTACAACTCCAACAATAGATTCTTCTTTAGTTACTCTCTTATCTTGTTGGGTTTGCAAGGCTCTTAAAATGGTAGATTCTTGTGTTCAAGTGCATCACGTTTCTGTCCTGCTGACAAGATTGTTTGCCCTTCAAATGGGACCCAAAGATCACCGAAGAGAATCATATTAGAGTTGCACAAAAATGATATGTCTAAAAAAACTCGAAAATGAATGTGCCCAGAAACCATGTAGTGGTGCTCGGTCTTGTTGTGTGCCAACGCAACGTCAGTAGTAACATTTAATCCTAACATGTGTGGTAAGTGTTAATACATTATTGTTGGCTCCTGAATTCGACACTTACTATATTTGGTCTTTTAGACCAAAAAACTGGAATAAATTAAGCCAAGCTGAAGAATGTTTCGACGTGTGAAATAACTTAGAAAAAGATCTAAGTTATATCTGAGTCTTCGACCAGGACTCACTTTCAAGATTTCGACTGAGAAGGTCTTATGACCTTCGACTAAGAGAGAATATCCTCGCGTCGACACAAAAGGCGAGGGAAATTTGAATTTGAATTATTGGATGGAAAAACAGTTTCACCAGTGGCTAAAGAGAAGCAACATGGCTGGAAGCTAGAGGTCGAGGGACATGCAGAGGACACTTGTCCCCATCTTAGCGCAGAGCCACCCCTCGACGATTACATAGTTTTTAGTATAATTTAGGAAATCTGTGTAGTTTTTCGGGGGTGTTCAACCTATTGTGCTAGTTACTCAAATATTGTCCAAGTACCCGTTGTGTGAGAAAGGATAAACTGAGAAATGTACGTTGGAAACACCTCTTTTCATTAATGAAAGTCTTTTACATTGCTTTAATCTTATTCTGCAAAGTTACCTTTCTTACCTTAAATTAGTTGGCTTAAAATCTCACGATTGTCATGTCTTAATGCAACAACTACTACCATTGGCTATTCATGGGATATTTCCTAACAACGTTAGGAAGACTATAACTAGGTTGTGCTTATTTTTCAATTCAATTTGTTGTAAAGCCATTTATCCACTAAAGTAAGACGATTTGGAAAATGAGGCTGCAGTTATCTTGTGCCAATTAGAGATGTATTTTTCTCCTTCATTTTTTGACATTATGGTTCACTTGATTTTTCATCTAGTAAGGGAGATTAGATTATGTGGTCCAATTTTTTACGGTGGATGTATCCAATAGAGCGATACATGAAGATTCTAAAAGGGTATACAAAAAACCCACACCGTCCGGAAGCATCGATTATTGAGAGGTACATTGCAGAAGAAGCAATTGAGTTTTGTTCTAACTATTTATCAGGAGTGGATGTTGTAGGGGTTCCCAAGTCTTGTCATGATGGAAGATATGAGGGTGTGAGTACACAAGATTTAAAATTCAAGAGCTTAAGTATTGATGTGGTTGTTCAAGTATATTTGTATATATTGAATAACATAGATGAAGTTCAACCTTACTTATCTTCTCACAAAAGCATCATAAAGAAAAAGTACCCCAAGATGAATGAAATAGGGTTGTTAAAAGAGCATAATAAGAGTTTCTCTGAGTGGTTTAAAGGAAGAATTGCTAATGAAGATAGTGTTTCTAATACAATTAAGTGGTTGTCTTATGGGCCTAAATGTAACATAATAACATGGAGTGGATATGATATTAATAAAACCTCTTTTTATACAAAGTCAAAGGATGACCGTAGTACCACGCAAAATAGTGGGGTAATGATTATGGCTGAGTCCATGCACTTCTCTAGTGCTAAAGATAAAAACCCGGTTATGGCATCTACACCGTTTTTTTGGGTGATTGAAGAGAATTGGGAAGTTAATTATGTTGTGTTTAAAGTTCCTGTATTTAAATGCAAATAGATTGATATCAACAGTGGTGTAAGAATCGATGAATTTGAAGTTACACTGGTTGATCTTAGCAAGTTAGCTTATGCGAACGAACCATTCATCATGGCATCTCAAGCAAAACAAGTGTTTTATGTCACAGGTCCTTCTAATAAAAAGTGGTCAGTGGTTTTACAAGGAAAGGTCCATGATAGTGATGAAAATCATGATGAGAATCTTGATATTTCTGAAACTCATCATTTCTCAACAAATGTGACTACATTCATTGAAGAAAATGAAGGGGATGATGTGCATGCTATTCGCCTAGACCATGAAGAAGGGATATGGGAGGACTAGTAAGATTTTTTGTATAAGTTAATTCCACGTTACTTTATTTTATAATTGTCTTTATTTTGTGCTTAATTTTATTTCTAATTGTTTTTATTTTGTGCTTAATATTATTTCTAATTATTTTTATTTTGTGTAAACAGATACATGGGTGATTCAAACGACAACCCTTCTTCATCTAGTAACCCCAATAAAAGAAGAGTTAGAGGTCCCACTTTCATGACACAAATTGACAAAGTTCATCAAACAGGTGAAAATATAAAGGTCGAGTTTAATGCAAGAACCTATGAATGTATTGGTGTTGGTAAAAATAATACACATTTCAAGAGTTATATAGCATGTCTTGCTCGACAGTACTGTAGTATTGTGAAAAATGATTGGAAAGAAGTAGATGAAGGCGTAAACGATGCTATTTGGACTGATATTCAGGTATTTTAAATACAATACTTTATTATATTTTATAATCATATACTAATTAACAACATATGACATATACTATATTTGTAGGCTCATTTTACTATTCCAGAATGTAAAGATTCAAAGAAGGATAGGTTGAAGAAAGAATGGATTAAATATGCAGAAGAGCGATGGAGAGGTTTTAATAGACAACTCACAGATAGATATATTAATCATCCCATAGAAAATGATCCTCCTTCATATGTCAAGTATAACTTTATTACGGAAGACGCATGGAAAGAGTTTCTCAAGATTCAAGATACCCCTGAATTTAAGGTTAGTAGGAGTTATATATTTTTGTGTGCATAAGAATGTATAAGAATGTATACCCACACTTATTGTCTCGTGGAGGGTATCGCTTGCTTGAGGAGAAAATTATGAAAGAAAAGTCATCATAGAGAGATAATTCCACATTAGATGATAATGGTAGTCCATCTCCACCATCACACCATGAGTTATGGAAGAGAGCACGACAAAAGAAAGGAGGAGAATACACATCAAAATCTACACAAGAGGCTGCTGAAAAAATTGTAAGTAAACAATGAAAAATTATTCAAGTATCATTATATTTGTGATTGATTAATTGTTGTTTTTGCATTTTGTAGGATTCTCTAGTTCAAGAAGCTGAAAAAGGTGCAATTGTTCCAGATGGTAGTAACGATATCTTAACATTAACCATTGGAACATTTGAGCATGGAGGTCGTGTTCATGGTGTTGGAAAATGCCATAAACAAAGCACTTACTTTGGAAGGTCACGTCAACATATTGACGTAAATGAACAACTTGCAACATTAGAAACAAAACTTAGAGTTGAACTTGAAGAAAAGTTGGTTGAAGAGCGTAATATGTTTCAACAATCATTAATGGAGACACTTAAGTCTATGGGTTTATCACAAAGCACAGGTGATATTAAATGCATTGAAAAAATGGAAATTATCGATGGAAGCGGAAAAGGAAGTTGTTCAGCTGCAAAAGGAAGCACAAAAGACGTGGAAGTTGATGATGTTCAGAGATTGTTACTCATGGTTTTGAAAATGGATGATAACCATTTGGCAATACAATTAAGTCATTGTGCGAGTGTCTCTAATTTTTATGTTTCAGCTAAGTGTATCAGAGAGTTATTGGTGGGTTTAGGTCATTGGCTTGACGTGTCTATTATGTAAATTTGGTGCACGTAAGTACATTTTATTGTTTTATTAAAGTCAATCTCTATTAATATGTTATATCTCTCATCACTTTGATTCTAATGTTTATTTTAAAATTATTCAGGTATATTCATCGTGTATGTCTTGAGAATTCTATTTCAGAATTATATGGATTTATGGACCCTGCTAGGTGTATTTATAATGATAATGGAGCGAAATCTCAAGATGATGTTAAAAATTACGTACTAGAAAAGTTACGTGATGAAAATAGAGTGTGCCACTTACTACCATTAATTCATGGGTAAGAATTTTTATGAAATTGTGTTTTATATTATTTAATTTTGATAACATATATATTTTATGTGACTTTTCTGTTTCCACACACACGTACAGGAGACATTGGTAATTAATAGTCATGTGTCCAAGAGACAATTTAGTTATCGTATTTTGTTCACTTCATCGGGAAATTGACTAGAACACGAAGAAAATTATTACAAAGTAAGTTTATCTTTCATGTGACTTTCATTGGCAACTAATAGTTATGTGATTTTTCATTGGCGAGTAAATTTAGTTATGTGATGTTTATCTTTCTGTATTAGTTCTTTTGGGATTCATCAAATGGCAAATGGAAATAGAAAAAAAGGCTACATGGCTTCATCCGAATGTAAGTGTGATGTAAATTGTAATTCTATAGTTAAATTTATGATAAATATTCACTAATTATGTCATTCAATTGTAGACAAGGCAACAACATAACTCTAATGATTGTGGATACTATGTGAAGAAAAATATGTTGGATATTGTCTCTGCTAATATAATCGAGAATTTGATGCAGGTACTAAAAATAACTTTACTTTGTTATTCACTTTTTGTTTTTCGACTTAATATGAATTTTTAAAAAATAAGTCTATATTGTTATATTTATGTATTATAGGTATTTGATGACCCAACAGAATTAACACAAGATGATTTGTATGATTTGCGACTCCGTTGGGCAAAATGTTTCTTTGAGTTATATCAAAATTAAGTTTATCTTGGTGAGTTTTATAGAATTGTCTAAGTTGTGGTTTTTGCACATAATTGTTATTATTGAGTTTTTGCACATTACATGTGGTTTTTGCACATGTATTGAGTTTCTTGATTTTTTTGCTGATGTTAATTGTTATTATTTATTATCAGGCAATGTGATTTTGGTGTTGTCTACCGGAGCTATAACTCATCTACTTGTGGATTTTATATTGGTAATTCAAGTTTCGAAAAAGACTTATAAATAGTTGAATATTTTTGTATGTTTTGTGAAGAATATGTAATTGTAAGTTTGTTGTGAGTTTGTTTGTTGTGATACAATACAAGTTTGCAATACAATTGTTCAATTTGTAAGTTTATTGTAAAAAATTTGAAAACATCGACCTAGATGTGGTCTATGTGATGTTGGAAAGCTATGAAATCTATATAGCGACATAAATATAGTCTGTGTGATATTGGAAAAATATGAAAAAATGGGTACAAATTATTTTTGTACAGGGAAACATCCAGAAAATAAATAATTTATTCTCAAAAAATTTCATACATTTTACATCGGTTATTACTCCAAACTGATGTAAAAAGTTTCAAAACTGTATATATTACATCGGGCTTATATTATAACCGATGTAAAAAAGGGACTTTTTACATCGGTCCACATGTTTAACCGATGTAAAAAGTTGAGTCAATTTTTTTAAAATATTGTTATAATTGTTTTTTACATCAGTCTTAGATCACAACTGATGTAAAAAAGAGACTTTTTACATCGGTCCACATGTTTAACCGATGTAAAAAGTTGAGTCAATTTTTTTAAAATATTGTTATAATTGTTTTTTACATCAGTCTTAGATCATAACCGATGTAAAAAAGGGACTTTTTACATCGGGCCCAAAACCGATGTAAAAAGTACCTGATTTACTATATCGCCTGACTTTACATCGGACCCAGAACCGATGTAAAAAGTCAGTTTCACCCAATGTAAAAAGTCATTTCTACACTAGTGTGAAGTGAAATTTATGAATGGTTGAAGTTCTTTATATGTGTACCTTCATATTTCTCTAAGATTTTCTACAATTTAGAAAAGCAAGTTTTTTCCTTTGGCGGAAGAATTGTTCATCGAATATATCATGGAAGTATTCTGACTACAAGTCCTCTAATTCTTTTGTTGAAATTAGAATTTTTTTTCAGTTAGAGAACTCATTGGAGTTGTAATTTCATGCAATCCTTTTAATCTTGTGCAGTAAAGATTTGTTTTGACCAATAAATGTCATTTTCCCATGTGTAGAGGGAACTGGGAAGCATTTGACTAAACCTAAATTTTTTGGCCACTAGGTTTGGTTTATAACTAGTGAACCCATAGCGAGGTTTTCCCGGTTCCACTCAAGGTTATACAAGTGTAGGGGTTAAATAAGTTTCCCAAATATCATTTGCTTCGGCAATAACAACAAGGGAAACACCTGGAATTCTTCTCCTAAACCTAACATATCCAATGCATCGATCTACAAAAGGTTCCATAGTCGAAACGAAAACCTTGGTATTGAGATACATAAAAAATAATTTTATTAATGTTTTATTTGAAGAGGTATCATTCAGGGTGATCATGGAAATCCTAGTTCCTAGGATGCTTCTGCATCATCTTGTATCATCAGAGCTTTTGAAACAGTAACCTCCAAATTTTGTTCAAAGGTAGCATTTAACCAAAGTTGAATAAGCCACAAGGGTCCAGAGAGAATGAAATTTTCGTACGAGGAAATGCCTAATGTATGGTATAAATTAGCCAACAGTAACTTGCCCAAGCATATTCTTCGATTTACAAGAAGTTGGGTCACTAAGCGATCATAATTCTTAGCTATTTGTAAAGAGATTGAACAAAAGAAAAGTAAGAAAGCCAGAGGGTCAAAAAAGCAATGTGTTCCCGATCGAAAACCTCCTGAGTAGTTTTATCGTGGTGGTGAGTAATATATTTCTTAAAACTAATGGAAACTAAAGTCAAAATCAACATCATTTTTGTTTTACAGGGTAGGATCAAATGTTTTGCTTGTTGGTCAAAGACCAGTTATGATTGCTACATCTAATAAAGTCGGCGTAATCATTCCGCAAAGAAGATGGAAAGTATTTGTCCATCCTTTCCAGAAGAAGATCGAGGTAACCAACATATAAGAGTTGTATGTAGGACCAATCCTAGAAAGTTGGATAAGGTCCAAGATACCTAACTTTTCCCATTGTCCTTATTTTTGGCTTTGCACTTTGTTTAGCCACGCAAGATATTCCTTGTTATAGGGAGAGAATGATTGAAAAACCCATGCAGGCACGTCTGTAAACCTCAAGTCGATGGCTCATTTTTCAATTTCATAGGGTGCAACGTAAAAAAACAAGGAATGGACTTTTTTACTTTCTCGGGATGAGATTTTGGAGTAAAAACAGTCCTAAGAACGCCTAAAGTTTATTAGAAAGAGAAAATGGGATGCGTACCTGTGAACTCCAAATGGCTGTTTTTTTTTTCTAATGGAGGTTCAGGTATGTGGTTCCTCCCTAAATCTCCGTCAGATATCAAAATGATGAACACAAGTGGGTTATTACTGGTGAGTTTTGTGACGTTTGAAGTGGATGTCATTATTGTTCTAGGTTTTGAGTTTTTGTGTCACTTCACCATGCCATATCCATTTCTTGTAATTTTGAATAATTTCATCACAACCTAAATGATTCATTATATCTTTCTTTGTATTTTTTTTTGCATATTTCGGAAAATTTTACAAGGACAACAAAAAACTCTCCTAATTGTTAGAAAGGTTTTTTCCACGAAATCAAGAAATTATATCATTTCGTTCTCATACACTTTACTTAATCTATTGACTTTCATCCAATTACGATCCATAATCACATAAAACTTTTGAAAATAAAATAAAAATAGTACAAAGCCAACAAAAATGAACATTTAATCTCAAAAAAATAATAATAACTACAAACAACAATAATACAAAAAATTGTATAAGCCTCAAAAATCATAATAACAACAACAACAACATCAACACATAAAACAACAACAAGAATAACTGACAAACAACAATAGTAATGGAGAACTTGTACATACCAGAAATGTGATGAGAGACTAAAAGAAAAGTGTTGCTTCTTTGTACATCCTGGAATGATGTGTCATTGGAGAATAATGGTGTTCTTTTGTTCGCTAGAGAATAATGATGTTCTTTCGTTTGCTAGGGCTCACAATGTGAAATGAGGCTTAACATTAAGTATGAAAGAATAAAAAATTTAGATAATTTTATGTTAGTTTTTTGGAAAATTGAGGGAACATATTCAACGTAAATTCTATAAAAAATAAAGGTACATTTTTGGGTCTAAATGAATAAAAAATTTAGAGAATTATTATCTCGATTTTCTAAAAAACCGAGGGAACATATCTGACGTAAAGTCTATAGAAAATAAACATGTCTTTTTACTTCTAAATAAAACTTAAAATTGCAGGAGCTGAGAATCAAAGCTCAAACTCTGAGCAAGTTTTTATGTCGGTTTAGCAAAAAATCGAGGGAAATATTAAGTTTTTCCATGAAATGGACAGTTCCCTGTCATTTGACCTCGAATTTTCAATTATTGAGATGAAAGCTTTATCATAAAATATATTATTTATAGCAGTGTATTGTTATTAGAATATTATAGTAGACATCTTAATTTATAGAATAGTCATGATTGTATAACAAACCTATATAGAAACTTACATTGTATAATTATCATTGGGAAATCAATAGAAAGGCCATACCTATCATTCCAATACAAACAAATTTTAAAACCCCCAAATACCTTTTTGTTCAATTAAAATTAAACTAGACTAAAAAATATAACATAGTCCTCGAGATTGATATTCCAGTAACTATCATTATTACAACTTTGAAAGATTATTACACTTACTGATTCATCGATCATATCTCACTTAGAACAGTAACACACTTAGCAAGAAAATATTTTGATATTACACGTCAAGTAGCCTCCACATTCATATCTCTATACCTCCCAGTTTTTGTCAAAGATGTGTTAGCTCATGTTAAGAATCTCTCCCATCATATTTGATGTAAACTCTTTTTTGGATCAACATTTGTGAACTCGATGTTAGCATATTCTTATAGAATTTTTTTCTATTGATACATAATTACTCTGGTAAAATACTTTTATTAGTGAATTTCCTTATGATACTTTTAATGACGATTTTAGCAACAAATTTAGTTTAAAAATTTATTTTTTATGTGCAAATAAATTTAATATCTCAAAGCTTTATACATATATAGTTTGTATATATTTAATGTGTAAAATTTATTAATTGAATCAAATTATACCATGATATTATTTTATAAAATTAATTTTTTATATATTTATTTAATGTAATTTAGTTGGATGCACGTATGGAATATAGATTGAAAATAATATATATATATATATATAAAGAAAATGCAATGACAGTGTAAAAGAGTTTTATACTGTCATCCAATAGAAACATATTGTTTCACCATGTCATATATTTTTTTAAATTACAGTCTGACTTGACGGATAGTCGTGATTGATTGACAGTGTAAATTTTTTTACATTGTCAGTGCATCTCTCATTTTTTTATATTTTAATGAGAAGTGGATAGCGTTTAACTCTTTAGAAAATAAATTTAAGTCGATGAAAATAAAATAATAGAACTCTCATATTTATTAGTTATAATTTCATTATGCAAAACATTATATTACATGCGGAAATTCTTACCGTACTATAGAAAAAATAGTGCACCATAGTCGTTAATCATTCTTGCTACAAGAAAATTAGAGTTTTACAATACAAAAATTGCGACAGTTACTTGATAACTATCAGAAATCTCCTATACAAACGGTTTCTACGACAATAAATAAAGATTGTGACAACTGTAACATGAACCATCCTAAAATTTAGGTTATGACAATTACATCAACTGCCCTAATATACAACTCACGACGGTAAAAAAAACGGTCGCGCCCAAACCTTTAAAAATTGAAATTTTTTACCAAAGTCACGATGGTAAATACAACTGTCATCCCATAAACTCTCTAACAATCGCGTTCTAAACATTTTATCAAAGTGCACAACGGTAACCTCACCTGCCGTCACCCTAAAGCCTTCCCCTGTGCACAAACACCCTAAACCCATTAATTTATTTCATTTTTTCTTTGTTCACACAGACTTTGGTTAGACCTTGAGTTGAGCGGCATCAATACGATCGTTGAGAAGCTTCAATGGATTCGCTTTGAATCTGAGCATCCTCACTCACTCTTCTCAGTTCGAAATCCATTCTTTTGTGTGTTTCATGTTTGGTGAGTTCCTGTATAGTTGCAAAAATTAGGGCATCAAGTTCACTTCCAACTCACATCAAGTTCTCCTTCTATAGATTAAATTGTAAGTTTCAATATCATTTTCTATTGATGCTTTTATTAATTAGGGTTTTCTAATGAAGCTTTTATTAGTTAGGGTTTTCTAACAATTGGTTGTTGAATATGAACTGTACCAATAATTTTGTGCAAAGGTTTAAGGTTTTCCAGATGCCTCTTAACCGTGAGCCCTATGTTATGGGTTCTCTTTAAAACCTCTAAGCTTGATTGATGTCTCGTCGCCGAAAGAGAGTGTATACATTTATCTTCATTCTCTAATGATTTAGACTTTAATCTGTAACACTTTTATCTCCCTCTTATATGTTTTGTGGTTTCTTTTTGAGTTTTTAATTTTTATCCCCTCTTTTTTATTTTGAAGATTTAGGGTTAATTTATTTTTGTTATTTAGGATATTCTTTATATTAAATTGTTGCGTCTTTTAATCTTTTTTTAGTCTTTATATAACTTAAGCTTTTATGGTATCAGGTTTCTCAACTTTATCCCATAAGCCCGACGTAAGGTTAATCCGGTTGAATGTCCTATTCAAATGCTCTACTAATTTGTAACTATCATTTAGTATTGTGAGAGGATTTAATATACTACTATATCTTATTTGTTACAGGTTATGTTAAGGGTCATTCTCATTTAGGGCTCTATCATTTAATTGGTTCATATTAAGATTGAGACATGATATATAGATTTGCATCATGAGGCTAGTGAGTATGTTCTGGCTGATGTAAGAGGAACAAGAATGTTTCACACATATAGTTGTTATGAAGGATCAAGAAAATTTGATACCTAATAATCATTGCTTTGCATCAGTACCCTTGATGGACTCAAATGAATACCACACGACCCCCATGTTAACAGAATGTGTAGGTGGGTATGTTAATGCTTGTAGTATACATGAAAAGGTGGAAAGCTAGCACGATGGAGTTCTGATGAACACTGGATCAGTTATGGGCAATTTAAATGAAACTTTTAATATTGTTTCTAGATGTGTTAACATCAATGATTATGTCGTGTCTCCTTATTGTTCTCATGTTACATCTCATCAGTAGGGCCTCTCATGTTAAATGTTGTCAAACATGGATAGATCTTGTGGTTCTGAATTTGCTGGTTATGATGTTACCAAATTGTTAAAGCAGAGTTTCAAATAACAGTGAAGTTTCCAAGAATGAGCAGCAACTTTGTGTAGTTTATGAGGCTCAAGTATCCAATATTGTAAGTCTTCTAAAGTCATCTGGTAGACGTGAATTTGTTGATATGGAAGCTCATGCATCTCAGGAACTGAAGAAGCCGATATTTAAAACCTTGTATCTCATGAAGCTGAGCAGCCCACCCAGTCACACCTTTGGCCATGCACTTTCCGTGTAAAAATTCAACTTGGTGATATCACTTTTGATTACAATTCTATTGCCGAGGTCTTTAATTTTTCATGTTGATTTCTATCTATATAAAGCAATAAAACTATCGTCAATATGTCTCTATAAAGAAAAAAAATTGTATTCATCTAACTGGTGAAGGCCAAGTATTCCAAAGGAGCTATCTAAATCTGACTGGTGGAGGCCAAGTATTCTAGGGGAGCTATCCTAATCATATACCACTTTAAAATTCTTGTGTTTATTTAATTTTTGATTGGTTTTGTGCAGACATCATAATGTATGCTGTGCTATCAGGGAACCGTAATTCTGAGGGCCGAGTGCATCCCTTGACTCGAGCTAAGTATCTTGCCTCGCCTTCTCTGGTTGTAGTATATTTTTGAAAAACATAATTAATTTATATATTCTGCACCGAAAGGATAATGTCTAAAAAAACCCGAAAATGAATGTGCCCAGAAACCATGTAGTGGTGCTCGGTCTTGTGTGCCAGCGCAATGTCAATAGTAACATTTTAATCCTAACATGTGTGGTAAGTGTTAATACATTATCAAGTTTATACATGAAAGTTTTAACAATTTAATTGAACAGACAATGTTTCATTAGGTAGCATAACATAGTAAATCATTTGCATACTAATAATGAGGTCAATTTGTTGATCTGTAGGTGCACCTGCACGAACCGTTGGCTGGCGCGAACCTACAACAAATTAATAATTTTGTGATACAGGTTTTGCGAACCTTGTGAGATGTACGCATCAACAACTTTGGAAACGGAAGAAGCAAGTTGGATTAAGCAGGAAGAAATGGTACGTGATTCAGATCTGTGGTATGACTCAACTAAGTCCATTGACATTGTTGTCAAGTTAGCTAACAGAGCCAAAATAGTTGATTCTCTAAAGGAGTTGAGTTACAATGTTATTTTCTGTTCCCATCTCTTTCAACTAAACTATCACAATATTATTTATTGTAATCACTTGTTGTATGTCAAGTAGGTAGAGCCACTGTCTGACAAAATGCAACCAAAATAAAATAATAAAAGCTAATGAAACACTAAAACAATTACAAATTTTGTAAACTTTTGAGAACATCTTTAAATGGCATGTTATAGACTTATTGAAGCTGTGTGTATTTTGCTGTGTTCGTTTCTTTAGAGGTAAGCCCATCACGTAGTCTAACTATGAAACCATGGATTATGAAACATTTTTGCATGAATTATTCCCAGATTTGAACTTCAGAGCCAATTCTTAAATTAATGAACAAAGTAGCAATAAGGATAGCCCGTCACATATAAGTACAATGTGCAGATTTTATAGCATAACTAGTTATCTTATAGAGAGAGAGACTTAGCTTAGCTTGGTATGGATGGAAAACTTTCAAATCACTTTGATGAGTTTGTGCATTTTCTTTAAGAGTATATTTGTACTTGTACTTCTGTTACAGGTGATGATTGGGAGCATGAAGAGATTTTCATGCACGATGATGAAAGAAAGCATGATCCTAAAAAGCTTGAAGAGCTTGGAAAATTTATAACAGATTTAGATGCAGGAGATTCAATTTTTGCTGTAGAGTCTTATTCACATATGCTTAACTTGGTCAACTTAGCTTAAGAGGTTTAGATTATCACAGTCGAAGGAACAAGTTGGAGAAAAGAGATTTCACGGATGAGAGCAATGCAACTACGAAATCAGACATCGAAGAAAATAACATTTCTCTCTCAATGAAGACAAATGTTTGCACAATGTACATATACTTTAAATTTTAATCATTATCAGATTTGTTTTATTAAAAATATTTGGATTTGTTTATAATCAAATTTGTAGTTACATTAGTTCTAAGTATTTCTTCTTGTTCTATTTCGTTAACATATTTTATAGTTACATTGTAATTATTTTATTTTATTTTTTAAAATTCATTAATTTAGCGGGGGTTATGAACCTCTGCAATCAGTACCGAGTTAAAAAGACCATACAAAATTCACGACGGTTGTCAATTGTCGCTACTTGCAAGTTACGACAGTTCCCTACCGTCTTGAGTGAGAACGATGATTAGTGTGACCGTTTTGACAACCGTCGCGAAATAGGCTGGGGAAACACGATTCTACGATGGTACTGCAATTGTCATAGATTCTAAAGTGCGGTGACTTTAACCGTCATAATCTGCCAAAATAACCGTCGCAATTTACCAATTTTATTGTAGTGTTTAGAGTTATAAATAACCCTAGTCGTGATTGATGGACATTGTAAAAAATTTTATACTATCAGTGCATTACTCATTTTCTGTATATTTTAATAAGTAAAGGATAGTGTTGACCTCTTTAAAAAAACATAAAAATTTGAGTCGATGAAAATAATGTAATAAAACTCTCACATGTATTAGTTATAACTTCATTATGCAAAACATTATATTACATGCAGAAATTCTTACCGTACTATAGAAGAAATAGTGCACCCTAGTCATTAATCATTATGGAGTTGTAAATAATCTTAGTCGTGGTTGATTGACGGTGTAAATTTTTTTTACACTCCCAGTGCATAACTCATTTTCTCTATTTTATTGAGAAGTGGATAGTGTTTACCTCTAAAAAAAAAAAATACAAATTTGATTCGATGGAAATAAAATAATAGAACTCTCCCATTTATTAGCTATAATTTCATTATGCAAAATATTATATTACATCACAAAAAAAACTGAGAATAATGGTGGTTTTATTAAGGCGTGTTAAATAACTGTCATTATTAACGGTGCATTACGGCGGTTTTAAGAGACGCTTTTATTATAGGTAAATTATGACAGTTTTAACCGACATTATTAACTATATTTTTTATTTTATGTATATTAAGGAAATTTGACACGCTGTAATATCCAATTTTATTTTTTAAAATTCCTCAAAGAAATAAATTTTTACTTTTTTTACTTTAACTTTCACCCACTTCTTTTTTTCCTAAATAAAAAAACTGATGTATCTAAAAAAAGTCTTGAAACCCTTACTTTCTTAGACATGAGTTCTTCTCTCATTCCACCTCTCAAATTTGACCACCACCGACTCCTCTCAAATCCGACCAACATCGATTCTATATTTTCATCTACAAGTATTCTGGATCTATTTTCCTACTAAGTACAAACGTTCTCTCCCTTCGTTCTCGTTCCATCACGACTGTTCACCCACGCCTTCTTCACTCATCGTTGAAATCGACCTTTCTCATTTGTCAATCTTGTTTTTGTTCCTTTGATTTTTGATAAATCTCACCATTCTTGTGATTCTTCATCGTCTTCATGACCATCTTCAGTGATAATGTGTTAGGGTTACATGTTTTTTTATGTTATTTATAATTTTTCTTATGTGTTTACCTTTAGTATGATAGTGAGTTAGATTATTGTATTTTATGCCGGGAGGCTCGCGTAGTTTTTCACGTCATATACAACCACCACTTTCATTGCACCTAGATCAAATTATAAATTAGTACACCAGGCTGGACTTGTTGTTACATTTTTTTCAAAATGAAAATGAATGAAAGTTATGGCGGTTAAAACCGTTACTATTTATTTTTAGTAAAATAGCAAATTGTGGTGTTTCGATGTTACATGCTATGTATATTACGACAATTTGTATGGTGGTGGATATGAAATCGCCGTTTGATTCCTAGCGTTAGCAAAATATACAGCATTTTGGGAAAACACCTTTTCGTAAATTATGGCAGTTGAAGCTGCCACAATTTTACTCTTTTAGCCGCCATAATTTACATGATTTTTCGTAGTGCATGCAGATAGAAAAAGTATTGCACCTATCATTCTAGAGTTGTAAATAAAAAATAAAAAATTTACCAAAGTATCATTAATCAAAACAAGTTTTTTCTGTGTGTTTTCATGATTTTTTTTAAACAAGTGAAACTAAAAACCGAAACAACTTTTACAAGTTTTCTATTTTTTAGTTTTTAAATCTAAACAAGTTTTCACGATTTGTATAAGTTTCTCTCCGTGCGAGATTTATTGTTTTCCAATCATTTAGCATGGTTTATTTTGGGGAGTTTTAAACTGTTACCGTATATAATATTATTTACTAGTACAGTATGTTGCAGAGGTCAATAATCTTTGGAAAATAATTTCCACTTAATAACTGAGAAATGAAAGAAAAAAAAAGTATGTCTCAAAAGTCTCACACCATATGAGACTTAAGCGTCTTGCGCACCGCGCCGAAAAACACAACCAATTTTGAAAACTACTATTTTTAAAATAGTTTATCAAACAAATTCTTCATTTTTTACATTTTTTTTTAAATTTTAAATTTTTTTTGAGAAGTATTTCAAACATTCCCTTCCTCTCTCTTTTTTTACTCTAACTATAATATGTATTGAAATATTATATATAATATTAGATATAATTCAAGATGTTTAATCTAAGCAAAAACTCAACTAAGATTTATTAGCCTACATAGTTACAAGTTTGTTAAATATAAATAGATTAATTTTAAATCAGTTTGTAACAATTCAAATTGATAATAAAATCCTTATTTCCTATATTCTCTTTTTTCTCTCTTGTCTAAAAGTATCTTACGCACTAATAATAGAGAGGCTTAAATAAAGACAATAATCATATTGATAAAAAATAATCATATTAGATTAATAAAGATATAATTTTGTTTATAGTTAGTTATTCTATCTATTTTATATGTTAAAGTTGTTAAGTCTCTTAATAATATTTGGAGCCAAAACTTAAGGATAGCTTTTATAACTTCCCTTTTATTTATTTATTTACTTATTTATTTATTTATTTTTGTTTATTTATTTAATTTAATTTGTAATAAAATTGAGAATAATGACTAATTTTTACTTCCCATAAAAATTTGTTCAAATAGAACACGTGTAATGTTCAATTCACAATTTTTTATTTATTTTATTAAATTTAATAAATGTGTCTTAGGTTCAATTATTTAAAAAATCAACCCACTAAACCATATCATTCACCACTAACTATCAATTTCTTCAAAAATAACCACTCCAAATTTACTTTCACATAAATTCATATTTTTGTGTGCATATTCATTCTTCATTATTTTCTCTTATGAAAATTGTCCACACAATTTCCTTCT